>OY998143.1:403893-1084840 GCA_963921925.1 Sphagnum tenellum | reverse complement strand
GACTCTAGCCAGGGGTTCTTAATTTAGGGGGACAAACACGAAGCTAAGTACCAATTCACATATACAGAGATTGTTTAATGACTTAGATGTTGTTGCATTGTCTGAAACACACTTGTTCCCTGATGAAACACCACTTCATATACCTGGTTTTTAATGTTTACACAATCCACGCCCTGTATTTGACATGAGCTTAGTCAGAGCAATAGTGAAGCATAGTGGTGGTGTTGCAGTATTTGTGAATGATTCATGGTTAGACTGTGTATCCCTATGGAAACAGAACACAAATGGCACTAGGTTGTGGTTGTAGTTCCAGCGCTCGGGGGCTGCACCGTTGTTTTTGGTTGTAGTGTATGCTCCACCCAAAGGGTCCCCATATGCTGATGAAGGCTTGTTTAATAACATTACTGCAAAGGTCGGCATGATTTAGGATCTTGGGGGCAATATTTTACTGACTGGTGATTTCAATGCAAGGACCAGTGCAATTGACGACTATGTTGATTGTCGTTACTTTGCAGATCACATGCCTGATGCACTACCATTAGGGAATGACTTCCCGGAGGTTTTGCCTGAGCGACATAACTCAGACAAGGGGGGGTTGAAAGGTTGGCACAATGAGTTCTTAGAACGTTGCCGCTCCTCGAGATTGTTCATTCTCAATGGCAGGATCATAGGCGATGAATCAGGGGAGTGCACTTGCTTTGCCAATGGCGGCTCTAGCCTTGTGGATTATATGGTCGCATCACCTGCTCTGTTTGATTGTGCCACATCACTTGTTGTACACAAATGCACTCTATTTTATGGAAAAGGGTGTGATTTTGACCACAAGCCACTTTCACTCAACTTGCAGTTACCTTGGCAACATGTGTCATCAACAACTTCAAAATCACGTGCAGACATCCGTCGTTTCAAACATGATGCTAGCAAGTGCACATAGTATTGTCAGCACCTGCAACAACAGATTACCCAGTGCATCGCACAGATGAGTGACACAGACAATGCTGACATGACCGTGTAGTTGTTGCATGACTGCATTTGTAACGCTGCTGCGGCTATGCATGGTTGCCCCATTGACGCACTCCCAAGTCTCGCGGTGAACCCACTTGAGGGTTCACCAGAGTGTAGTTGTGGAAAGAGGGACTCGGAAGGGCGCTCCCAACTTCCAGCACTATAAAGGGGTAGAGGGGCGTGCTAGAAGTCCCGGGATTAGACTAGAAAGAAGGTTTAGTAGATCAAGCTTGAATCTGCATCAAAACAAACCACAAAGTCGTTAGTTCACATTTCCGGGACACCCTTAGGTGTGGGGACAAGCCATGGGCATTTTGGACCATAAGACACACCACGGCCCGGACTCGAGGGAAGCCACCTTCCCCCATATAGTATTCTCTGCGACGCCCCGCCAAGGCTACATCCAAATGGCTCTTTTTCCCAGGACTCCCAAGTTGGAGTCCCGAAATTGTCCCGGTTGGAGTCTCGAGACTTTGGGAGCTCATAACTCTCGATTCCAAAGTCTGATCGCAATGAGGCCTAAACCAAAGTTGTAGCCCTCGTCGAGATCTTTTCAACAACGTATTGCACTCTCAATTCGGAGGTTGAAAAGAGGTCGATTCCTGAATTTTAATGGTCAGGAGTCAAACTGCCAGTTTGACTCTCGGCCTTTCTTTTGCCCATAACTTGGGCTGCTGATGTCCAAATGGCCAATGCGAGGCCATTTTCGATATCTACTCTTCAAGACCTTTTCAATGACATTAAAAACATCTCAATGCAAGGTGTTTTGGGCCTTGTTGTCGAACTCTGAAGATTCAAGACTCCCGGAGGACTCCAAGTCCCCGACTTTGGAAGTGTTGGGCTTCACCCCCACACTTGGCCAAAGTGGGTTTGCGACACCTACGGCACGCACTAGTAGAACACAACATCGTCATCAACCATGGTTTGATACTGAATGTCGCAACAAGCACAAGGAAGTATCTGCATATGCAAAGCTTAATCCTGACAGCCATCTAGCACGCGAACGAAAGAAGCAACTTAAGCAGCTACTGTGTTATAAGAAACACACGTACAAGAAACTACAAGGCCGACAGTTGTGTGCACTAGCAAAGACAAATCTAGCCAGCTTTTAGAGGTAATACTCCAAGAGCAAAGAGCCATCTATTGTTATCAACAAAGCAGACTTAGTTGTTAGCTTCCAAAAGTTGCTGGAAGGACAATGCCCCAATAATACAGTTGGGGGACAAGACAGCTCTACAGATCAGGTGGTCTCGAGCTTGTCACACCTTTTTGCAAGTGATGATTGCAGCACACTAAATTATGACATAACCTTAGATGAGATTGCGTAAGTGATGAGGAGATTCAAACGTAACAAGTCTACTGGCTTAGATGGCATCAAAGCAGAATTTCAGCTAGATGTTGGCGACATGTTGCATGTACCACTGCAGATTGTGTTCAACAAGTTATTGCAACAAGGATACTCAACAAGCTTGTCTACTGGAGTCATTCATGCATTGCACAAGGGTGGTGATGCCTTGCAATTTGAGAACTACAGGGGAATCATAGTGGGTCCTGTACTAGCTAAGGTGTTTGCCATGATTCTAAAGGCATGATTGAGCAGCTGGGCAAAAAAAAGGGGCCTACGTGCCAGGGGACAGGCTGGTTTTAGGAAAGACTTTCGCACCACGGATAACCTTTACATTTTGCAAATGCTCATTGAATAGAGCATTCACCAACGCAAAAAGGTGACAGTGACTGCAGCCCCATGTTCCAGAGTCCCCGAATTCACATTTTGAAGCTGGTTTACCATAGTCAGTGGCAGCACTTTTACGTTGTCCCTCGGTCCCTTTCATACTTGGATTAGGCCTCGCCCCACATCCACGATGGCACCGATCTTCATCAAGAAGTCGAACCCAAGTAACATGTCATAACTATCTGTGTCTACCACCATGAAGGTCATGGTGCAATGGACACCTCCAACTCCCACAGATATTTCCTCGATCCGCCCTAGAGCCTGGGTCATGACCCCTAATGCAGTCTTGTAAATCTCAGACCCAACTACTAAGTGCATCATTCCCATCTCCCTTACCACAGCGGCAGCCATGATAGACATGGATGCCCCTGTGTCTACAAGTCCTTCTACTATGTATCGGTCTATTTCGATCGGTAAATGGAGCATCTTGCTCCTGCTCGTCTTGTTCACACAAATTCGTCTAATTGTCGGAACAAGTGCAACAATAGTCACCTGGTCATTCACCATCTCTGCGTCCTTTTTCCTACGAGCTAGCTTCACCAAATTTTCCAAATGTTCAAGCTTTCCAGGAATCATCAAAACTGTCTCCATTAGACTAAGGGCAATCTTCCCTTTTATAAAATGCGACAAAATTTTCGATTTGACATTAGTTTCCCTATGAACTCTCGTACCCTCTTTTGCAACTTCAGGAGAAGGTACATTACCTGCTGGTGCCACTTCGACAGGGACTCATCTTCGTGGTACCCGAGTATACAAAAATACCTTTTCATTGCCACACAACCTATTAAGCTGTTGCAGCGTTACCTCTTCATCATCCAGCAAAACTTCTATGAAGTTCGCCGTTCCAGAATGCGATTTGCTATCTTTGGGTTTCTTCCAGCATTGATCCTCTGAGTGCCCCAGACTTGCACAAAAGGTACACTTAATCCCACAATTCTCTGTCTTATGCGACATATTGCACTTGGCGCATTTTGGTTGTGCTTCATTGAGCCTCGGACAAGTGGTGGCCTTGTGATCCCCTCCTTGACAGATCTGGCATCCTCCGAACACATTAGAAGAGGACGCCGATGCTGGATCATGCACATTCCCTTTGAAAAAATTAATTAAGGTGTTGTTCAAAGCAGCAACCTGTTTCTCCATAACAATTTCTTCGGTTCCTTCTTCTTGTTCTCCTTAAGAGGCTCAAATGGCGTTTTTCCAAGCTCGCCTAACACCCTTTCCACCTTAATTGCAGTGCTCACCAACTCCTCGATGTCTGCAAAAACCCTTACAACGCATAACTTCTGGATTTTTGGCTTGAGTCTGGCCAGAAATCTCCTCTTCTACTCCACATCTTGAATCTGGCCCTTTCGAAACAACTTATCCAGTCGTTCGAAATACTTCTGGACCCTCTCTTAGGGTTCTTGCTTGATGGCATTCATTTTCATCTAGATGTCATCAGCATCTATGCCCCCGTACTTTTGAATCATCATCGTGCGCAGCTCAGCCCAATCGGCTGGCGTTGACAGCAGCCTACAAAACCATTCCTTCGCACGACCACGCAGACTTAATTTGGCAATTTTAAACAACTTGTCAGGAGTGAGGTCACGGACCTCGGCGGCCATGGTCAATCGCTCCGTCCAATCACTGACATCCTCATAGTCCCCCCCCCAGAACAAATCGTCCATCCCCTGGGGACTCATCATCTTCCAGATATTTTGCAACACAGCAAAAATGTAGCAATCCCCTTCCACACCCACAATTCTGAAAAAACAGGCACAAAATAGAATCAACCAAAATCCTAATTCATCTGCAGCTCAGTTTTGATCTTTGACAAAAAGATAAACATTGTCTAGGTCATTTGTCGAATTTGGACTGCATTCCTTCATGAATGGGCTTCACATGCTCAAAGATAGATGGAACAGTGTTGAACTTCTGCTCATTTGTCGATTCCTGTTGGAATCTCCATCCCCCTTCCTGGCTTTGCCAGATTCTCCAACTGATGAGGCGAGATCTGAACCCGCTATGCTCCACCCGAAGCAATCGATCCCCTTCTTGATATAGGTCCTCCACTCCAGGTATGTATAATCGCACAAAATGGTTGGGCGAAATAGCCGACTTGGGGATCCAGATGTCCCCTAGTCTTAGTATGCTTGCCCGCCTTTCGGCCAAATCAAGTGCCACTCTACGCAAAGTAGGAGGCGAAGTAGAAATTGGTCTGTAGCTCGGAGGTCGACATCCAACCTCCTGCTCCATCTATCACTTTCAACCAAACTTGGGCTTGGGTATAAAACCCACTGTGAGCTACCTCTACAGCGATGTCTCCCACCCTAGCCTCGTTGGGATCTATTCCTACAAGTCTAACTACTCCAAATCCCAAGAAACGCAAAACCACGGATCCCCTTTGTGGTCCGTTCTGAATGGTGTAGAAATCGAATTTACGAATAAGGTTTAGCTCGCGATTCTCCTGGGTTGTCGGTTCTACAAGGACCTCATCATCGCTAGACGAAGGCATTGTCTTCAATTCTCATATTACCTAGATCTTACACAGGCTCCACAATGATCACAACTACGCTCTAATACCAAAAGAAAGGGGTCCATAAAACATCTGACACATGGGCAAAGCTCAGCGGACCCTAGTGTCCATGTGCCCTCTTCCTAGCTTCGCCTCACGAGAGGCAGACCTTCAGAGTTCTGTGTCACTCAAGTTGACAGACGAAGAATCAAGCGCACACAAACTCGAACAGACACGATAATCCTCACACCAAAACAGCCGAGGAAAAACTCTTTCATTGACAGTGCAAATTATTCACATTCCCCGAAAGCTCAAGCGCTTTCCAGAATGTCTAAGCAAAACATCACAACTCAATGTCCCTCGATCTCTCCTTCTCTCTCTCTCGCATCCCACAAACTATTATGCAGTGGAGCTCGATCGATCACCAGGCGCAGCGGAAATAACTGGTGCTCAATCTAGGGCTTCTCACCACAAACTATCCTCATTATGTCTGTCGCAACCCTACTTTGGCCAAGTGTGGGGGTGAAGCCCAACACTTGGAAAAAGTGAGGATTTGTAGTCCTCCGAAACTCCCGAATGTTTAGAGCTCAATAGCAAGGCCCAAAACACCTCGCATTGAGATACTCTTGGTGCCATTGAAAGGATCTTGAAGCGTAGATATCGAAAATGGCCTTGCATTGGCCATTTGGACATCTGTCGCCCAAGTTATGGGCAAAAGAAGGGCCGAGAGTCAAACTGGCAATTTGACTCCCGACCACTAAAAGTCGGGAATCGACCTTTTCCCGACCTTCGAATTGAGTTTACAATACGTCATTGAAAAGATCTCGACGAGGGCTACAAGTTTGGTTTAGACCTTGTCGCGATCACACTTTGCAGTCGGGAGTTATGAGCCCCCAAAGTCCCGGGACTCCAACCGGGACCATTTCGGAACAATTTCGGGACTCCAACTTGGGAGTCTCGGGAAAAAGAGCCATTTGAATGTAGTTTCGGCGGGGCGTCGCAGAGAATACTATATGGGGGAAGGTGGTGGCTTCCCCCGAGTCTAGCCGTGGTGAGTCTTGTGGTCCGAAATGCCCGTGGCTTGTCCCAACACCCAAGGGTACCCGGAATGTGAACTAACCACGTGGGTGGTTTGTTTTGATGCAGATTCAAGCTTGATCAATTAATACCTCTTCCTAGTCTAATCTTTGGGCTCCCAACTCGACCCTCTACCCCTTTCTAGAGTTGGAAGCCAAGAGCGTGCCTCGAAGTCTCAACTTCCGCAACTTGACTTTGTGAAACCCTCAAGTTGGTTTCACCCCGTGACTTGGGAGCGCGTCAATGTCCATCAACTATCAGATTGCTCCCACTCCTACTGATAGAGATCGACTGATCTCTCTTCTGTTCCAAAATTCTCCTGTAATCCTAACCTCCTGATCTCCTCTCCTTCTCCAAGATTGTCTATCTGCTCTCCAAGGAAAAAAACTCCAAAATCCAAAATCAAAGCCAAAAAGAATCCCGAATCATTCGATCCATAGCTATTTAACTTTTCCTGATCTCCGTTGGCTTCTTGCAAAAGCTTGCAGTCATTCCGTTCCATCACGTCCCATCCGTTGGCCGCCATCGCCATCTTCTTCATAAATTCGGCTCCATCAATACTAGCCACCATCACAACGTAACTCACAGCACATATCAGAAGAAAGACAGCCATGCACCCCATGCATCAATGATGGGTGTCGTCACAACAAGTCGGCTGAATCAATTACGCCTAAAACCCGGGATCATTCCAGTGTTCGCACTGGCTCAGGCAACTCATCTTCGCATTATAGAAGGTGTTACTGTTGATAGAGCCGCACTTTGGGTTGCCACACTCCAGTCCCGACTTTTTCCCCGGACTCACAATGGTTGTCACGGTGATCATGAGAGGGAGATTGAACCCGTTCTGCGGGCAAGCAACATCGATTCTAATTTTAGGTCCAAATTTGCGAAAGAATCAGACGAAAAATTATTACCCAGTTTGACTGGTAGATGTGTACATGTTTGTTGTGAATTTTCTGGAAAAACTGCAAAGTCTTAGAAGGTAGTAGCTCAAAAGGACATACCACATTGCTGATATCGTAGAAATCCAGGTTGCCAGAACCAACGGTGAACTCAGCAAGGTCTGCCTGAGGCTTGGCTTCGTTGCCATCTACTGGATCTGCTTTGTTTCCTGGATATCCCCAAATTACGCCACCGGGCCAGCTTGCCCCCACGTCGATCGAATGCCTTCCGTTTCCATTTTCTAATGCGTAGCAAGTGACTGTACCACCTCCGCAACATGTCTGGCATACGGATATATTGTGTGCGCATTCATTGAAGATGGTGATTTGCGTGGCTGTACAGATCCACAACGTGCAGGCCGGGGTTAAAATATATCAATACCCATTGTTCTAAAGATCATAATGAGGAAAAAAATATGTTCCCACAAAATCAGTTTTGAGAACTCACCGTCGAACGAATGGATCGCAACTGAAGTGGCCACAGCTGCCATGAGCAGCGCAAGCGCCGCAGTTTGCATAGAGTTCTTCATCTGATTCGTCACTGTATATAAGAAATTATGCAGCTGCCTCAGGCCGGCGAAAGAAGCTGCAAATATAAAATTCTGGATGGATGACCTCTAGAAGTGCACACTGGCCGACTCTTTACTGAAACTGCAGCTGTGAGAGGGTCCAGAGTGGAATGAGACTTGCAGGCCGGGTGGTGCAGTTCAGCGATAATATAGTATGTCTGTAGATTGGCAACCAGTCATGCAGTCCAGCCCTTGAGAACGCCATGAGTGGGACCTGATCCGGGCCAAAGAAAAGAAAAAGAAAGATTCATGGTCTGCTTATGATCGGTACTGACTGCTACAGGGACGTTTCGTTGCACTGTCATAACGTCTTTCCAGGTACAATGCTTCCGACAGAGTGACGCAAACAAATTATACTTTTGGTCCCATCGCTATGATGCCCTCCTCTCAAATGAAGCAAGTAAAGTCCGCATCCACATGCAAAAGTACTGTAAAGCTAGAGGGCTAAATGACAGGTGCAACCTAACCAGAGCTTTTGAGGACGTGTTGCAATCATTATCAGCTCACGGGTGGGTGCCCATCATGTACAATTGAAATAAGGCAGGTGTGTGACCAAGTCTTGCGACCCAGGCTCCTCATGTGACTCCTGTCATGAAGTAAGATAGTTTGATCAGTTGAAAGAAAGTCTAGCTCATGAAAAAAGTCTTGCTTGTGACTTGCAGTAGACTGGTAGGTTTTGATCTGAAGAACGTCCTGAACTCGTTACATTTTATCACTGGCTGGTGTGGAAGACAGCAAATTTTTTGCCAAAGAAGTAGCTAGCAATTAGGAGTCGACCGACTGTTACATCTCGCTTTTGAGAAACCTAATTGCCCAAGGTGTTATTTTAGATGTGAGGCCCCATATTTTGAGCTTTGTCTACTACTATAAAGAAATGGGTCTCGGTGGCTTGAAGCGGTTATTCATGATTGGCTGGAGCCCCCCCCCCCCCCCCCCCCCCCCAAATTTAAAAGGAAAAAATGGAAGGAAGGCACATTCAGTGTGTGCTTGGGCCTTCCCATTGGCTACATGAAAATTCTCTTCCCAAAAAAATTTATCACCATTTTTGGCCACCCAAAGTGAGCGGATGGTGGTATGGTCAACATAATGGGAACCAGGGAAAATTGAAAAATATCCCGCTTTAAATCCCCCTCCCCCCAAACTTAAAAGGAAAAAATGCAAGGCACATTCAGTGTGTGCTTGGGCCTTCCCATTGGCTGCATGAAATTTCTCCTCCCCAAAAGACTTCATCACCATTTTTGGCATTGGCTAATGCCCCTTGCAAAGAACACCCCACTTATTCAGTGTTGGGGCACATTTGATTTTTAAAAATAATTGATGGGTAGAAGTGGACAAAATGGACTTTCATACATAACACTATAGTCTTTTGCTTATTTGATCATTTTGCTTGCAAAATGGGTTTCCAGACAAGTACAGTAATAAAAATTTCAGAGTTTTCAACGAGTGAAGCTACATGACTCTTAGGCCTTCACAGATCCTGTTTTTGAGGGGGATCTATCGATGTGTGTAACTTTCCCTACTAAGGAATTTCTTTGCATGTGTTAGGATTCATGGGAGGAGAAAAAGTGGCTAGATCAAGATGTTTTTAGAGACTAATCCTGACCAAAAAAAAAGTAGCTAAATTGTGACTTTTTAACAATTACTGTTGCCAGGAAAATGTGGCTTAAAAAACAACATGAAAAAGTGACAACGTGCTGGTACGTTCGAAAAATGGGTTTTTCGGCACCAAAGTCGTGCACCTTGCCGTGGCGGGTACACTCCCATTAAGTGGGAACTGCATGTGGTACGTTCGAAAAATGGGTTTTTCGGCACCAAAGTCGTGCACCTTGCCGTGGCGGGTACACTCCCATTAAGTGGGAACTGCATGTGGTACGTTCCAAAAATGGGTTTTTCGGCACCAAAGTCGTACACCTTGCCGTGTCGGGTACACTCCCATTAAGTGGGAACTGCATGTACGTGCAAACACCATTGTGCACCTCCAAAAAAAAGTCAAATTTCTCTTCCCAAAAGACATTGTCACCATTTTTGGCATGTGCTAACGCCCCTTGCAAAGAACACCTCACCGATTTATTACAAGACAAATGGAATAAATTTTCTTTAAAAACATGTGGATGCATAACACACATTTATTGCAAAGAGGTTTGAAGAAGAAATGAAAAATGTGTTGAAAATAATTTTTAAAAACCATTTAAAAAACAAATTTATCAAGAGGGGTAATTTTTAAATTATTTTCTATGAAAGATTTTTTCAGAAAGGAGGATGTGTCATAGAAAGAGATCCTAGAGGACCTTGTCATTTGATTATCAAAAAAAACTTCCCAATTTAGTTTGTTAAATGTATCTAATTGAGGTAATAAGTTATACGTTTTAAATTTTCTTTATAGAAGGTAGTTTTCAGAAGCGATATTGTCAAGGTTACACTATGAAAAAATGGTGTTTTGTAATTGGCCTTGCAATTGATTGTATTTATACACCATGAGTGCTAACTAACAAGTTGCATGAGTTGCAAAAATGCAAATCATATTTATGGTGCAATTCATTGCAACTCAATTGCAATTTTATCAAAACAATTCAATTTCAACTATTATGCAACTCCATTATAATTACACTCATGGTGTCATGTTAACATCATTAGTTATCATCCATTTATTAAAATGTAACACATGCCATTATGAAATTTTTTTGACATAAAAATTATTTTATTTTCAAAATATTGATCTCCATTGTTCATTGTGATTGTTCAAAATTATGACATGTGGCACAATAAAAAATTGTCACATCGCATATTACTTATATTTTGGAATAAATATATAATATAAATACCTATTTTAGTAGCTAGGTATGTCATACATAACCATAGGTAGGAAGGTCTTAAGACCTACATACCTACATATTTATTTCAAACCTACCTACCTACTTACCTAAGGTCACATGTAGGTAGAAAAATAGAAAAAATCTTATGAAATTATTTTTCTTATTTATGTTTTGCCTTTAGGTTAAACGTTTTTGAACACATCCCAAAATTGCACTTATATTCTAAGGTGAAAATATGAGAAAACAAACCTTCTTTATATAGTTTGTAACATGGATTTGGAAACAAAGAATATGGGTTTAAATCTTTTAGTTGTTCCTAAGTTGCAAATCAAGTTGTAATTGAATTGTAACTATAACACTTAAGCATTCAAGGTGGGCCAAATCCAAGGAGAAGGATCCATTGTTTATGGTGTCTAAACAAAACTTAAACCCCTCCTATTTGTGCCTTTGGGGCATTAAATATCGTCAAAAGCATAGTAAAATTGAAAAAGTTATGGCCCCCCAAAATAGAGGGGGTCAAAAATTCAAAAAATAAACCACTAAATGCTACAAAGGCCAATTCCCAAACACCTAAAAAAATCCTTGTATGTTGTTATATTGTTATTAAAGCTCAAAGATGATTTGTAAAACTTGAAGTGGCGTTCATATAGCATTCTAAATCATTTAAAATGAATAAGCAATAAAAAAGTTACGAGGTTTGAAAGTAGGAGGGGTCCAAAGAAGGGGAAAAAAGGAAAAAAATGTGTTTTGTAAGTTGGAAAGTTTATTTCTCCTCTTGTTATTTTTTCATTACTCCTTGTTAGGAATATAGCACTTGCCACAATAAGGAGTAGTGAGTAGTTATAGAAGTCTTGAAAATAGTCATATCGAAATCAAGTAGTTTGTCTATCGAATTGAAATATTTGTCCAACTTAATTAAGGTAAACACCCTACCAATATTCGACAAGGTACTATTCAATAGGGCCCTACTGAGTTCAGCTGTCATCACTATTACTTATTAAACTGATGGGTTTATCAAAACTACGAAGGCTTTAATTATTTAAAGGTTTGAAGAGTCAAGAAGGATAATGGAGATATAATGGGCAAATAGTAGTCTCAAATAGCTTGGAATGAAAATGCTTTTGTATTCAAACTTGATAATACACATTACACTAATTCCTTTTTTGATGATGTTTTTGCGTACATGTTCCCATTCTTACATTGTTTACTAATAGAAGATTGTAGCTTTGCAATATGTCTTAACCATTCAGATACATGGTATTACAAGTAGCTTGGTAGACAAGAACCAAGTAGCGAAGTCAAACTTAATTTTCATCAAAAGCATCATTAACATTCCTTTTCCTTCACATTTCAAAAATGACTTCTAAAGCTTGAAGTAGTGTTTCCATAACATTTTAAATCATTCAAAATGAAACACATATGGTGAAGATATAAATAATTGATGAATATATATTTTTATTTAGTTATGGATAATTGTATCATAGTCATATCATAGTTGAATAGTAGTACTTTAGTAGTGACACACAAGTAGTTGGGCTAATTGTATCAATGGGAATCATAATAAAAAACTAGTTGCAAATGTGTTCCATAATGGGTGATGGAAATGTGGACACATGGCATGATCACATATATGTACATTGTACCTAGTTGCAACATAGTTGTTGCTTTAGTGGCACATTTTCAACAATAATATGCAACTCTTAGAAAAGTCAAACATTGTTGACTACGTATATATGTATGATGTGTATAAATGATTGTATAGAAAACCCACTTTCAATTCACTTACAACTATAATATAATTATTTGATTTTTTAACATGATAATTTATTTATTAATACACCATATTTCTAGAAGCTTAGTTGCACACTAGTTGTAATACACAAGATATAGTTGCACAATAGTTGTATATGAGTTGTGTTTTGAGTTTTAGTTGCGGGTAATGTGGTTTTGATGGACGTGATTTTTCATTATGTTAATGGAGAAGACAATTCAAATGTATGTTCTTCCTACATTGGTAGAATGTCATTCTACAACCATTAGTTTTGACTTGTGGATGTCCAAAGGAACTTATAGTGTGTTTGCATTAGTTATTAATTTTTTGGCTAATGATTGGTAACCAGAGCATGTGACAATTGGCTTATTGAAGGTGATAGATACCATAGGTTAATGTATGTTCTTCCTACATTGGTAGAATGTCATTCTACAACCATTAGTTTTGACTTGTGGATGTCCAAAGGAACTTATAGTGTGTTTGCATTAGTTATTAATTTTTTGGCTAATGATTGGTAACCAAAGCATGTGACAATTGGCTTATTGAAGGTGATAGATACCATAGGTTAAACCTTAACCATAAATTTGATAAAGTTGTTGGAGAAGTATGGTTACAAAAGCTTTTAGGGCACTTTGTTTTGGACATGTTTTTTCAAAGGCATGTCAATATGACACTACAAAATAAAAAGTCTACGAAAATTTGAAGTATGTTTCCATTAAGTATGATCAAGCATGTTTGTAAAAATGCATCACCTAGCTTAAGAAATCTAAAAAGGGTAGACAAAAATGGAATAAGGCGTGTGTTGAAATTGGAATTTGACCCAAAAAAATTGAACACTCTAATGAAAACCAAGCGTAATCTTCTAATTAATTTGTAGTATTATTTTTAAGTGTTTATAATTTTTGAACTTCTAAATGGGATAAGATAACTAAACATTTTATTAGTGGTTGCTTTGTAGGTTTGTTAATAAGTTCAATATGTTTCAAGAAGCTTTACAATTTCATTTTTCCATTGTGTTTAATTATAACAAACAAATTGTTATGATAGTCATTGGTCGAGTGCCTCCACCTCTAACTTGACAAATTTCTCAGATTATTGTGGACTTGTTTTCTTCAATTGTTTATGCATGTGTTTGTAACCAATCTTGTGGATATTGGCTCCTTAGTGATGTTGTACACTTTGCCATTTCCATGAGTTTGAAACTAAAGGAAGAAAATCAAGTTGTTCCTTCATTTGAAAATTTTAATGGATGATGATTCAGTTGTTATTGATGAATTATCTTTACTAGCTTGTAAAGTTAAAAAGGAGGTAATTAATGTGTTGGATTCTTTCCTCTCAATCTTAAAGAAATATGACAATAGGAAAGCCCATAATATGATCTCTTTGATGTTAAACCCTAGGTTTAAAAGTCTTTGTATAGTATCTTCATTTGTTGGAAGGGAGCAAGGTGTTGCTCTTATTGAGGAAAATGATAGGAAATTCTTATATCCCATGTTGATCAAATGTCATGAGCATCTGCATCCTTTGGTAAGGTCAATTTATTTTTTTGTTAACCAAGATGTTTTTTTATTAAGATTATAGTTTGGATACTTTTGAACAAACTACAAGCTCAAATGAACCAATAGAAAAATTTGTCAAAATGGAGTTGTTGATTTTCAAGAGGTATCAATTGGATGTTATGGACATCAAATGTCCTCTTCAATGGTGATAAAAGCATGAAGCAATGTTTCCTACAGTTGGACTTTTAGCCCAACAAAATTGAAACATAAAGGATTTTTTTTTTGGTTGGAATATTTACTAACCTCAGGAGATGTCGTTTGTGGACTAAAAAATTAGAAAATTTTCCATGGCCCATGATTGATAATCTAACAAGTTGTGACAAGATTATGTACTCCACCTTAATGTGCTTTCATCTGATTAAAGGTTTACATGTCTAGATTGGGGAAACCAATTGTAGCATGGTGTTTATCGTTGTTGACATGGACAATTACAATGTGTTGTTGGGACTTGATTTCTTAATCAAGTTTGGTGCGACTGTGGATATTAAGAAGGTTTGATTCATGTCTAACAAGGTCCTAGGTCTGATGTGCAGGTGCTTCCATTTAACATGGTCAATATTGGTTATGGAACAATCAAACCATTTTAAGAGACCCAATGATAGGAAATAGAAGGCTATAACTGATTATGCAAAAAAAACATGAACATAGTTTAGAACTCGGAGATCAAAGATTAAATGACCTAATTAGGTCTGAACCTCTTCGTAATGAGTACATAAATTTGGTTATGGAAGAACATGCTAATGAATTCATGAATGAGGTGATGATCCTTGAAGAGGATGACTATGAGGACTAGTTGAAGTGGGCAACCCATAAAAAACAGCAAAACATGTGTCAATTTGAAGGATCTAGGGATGTGGAAATGCCAACTCTATTCCAATTGGGAGATGTCAATAATGAATAACAAGGTATCAAGTCTAATCCTAAAAATGTCGATGAAAGAAGATGGGAGAAAATCAAGATATTGATCAAGGTGGATCTTAATTTGCATCAAAACAAGGCCACTAAACAATAACATGTTTTAAAAACTTATGTAGACGTATTTGCATGGCACAAAAGGGACTTAAGGTGTTGTGTTGTTGGTGAGCATATGATTAATACCCAAGGTTTACCACCCTATCATACTAGCCCCAATAGGTTGTCCTTTTGGGAGGAGGCAAAGGTGAACTAACAAATCCATGCATTGGTAAAGCTAGGAAAAATGCAGGCCAATTTGTCAAAATATGTCTACAAAGTTGCATAACATGTGAAAAAGGATAGCAACAAGCAACTTTATGGTGACTATTGGCTATTGAACATTCAAACCTAGAGGGATGCATACCCTATGCCATTAATTGATGATATTTTGAACCAAATGGGCTCTGTAGAATGGTTCATAGCTTTAGATTTGTAAAGTGGTTTTTGGCATATTAGGATGAACTCTGATGATGTAAAAAAGACAACGTTCATCATTGAAACATGCCTATATGAATAGCTTGTAATGCCATTTGGGTTCTAAAATGTAACTAGCACTTTTTCAAGGACAATGACGAACATTTTTTTGGAATGGTTATAACAATTTTTGAAGGTTTTTACGAATGACCTTAATATCCACAGCATCACGTGGGAAGATCATTTCAACCATATTTGTATGGTGTTACAACATCTTAAGGATGTAATTTTGAAGTTCAATTTGAATAAGCGTGTGTTTTCTACCAAGAACATCAAGTTTTTGGGACATATGTTTGGGAATGCAAGAACTCAACCTGACCCAAACAAGGTTAAAATTGTAGTAGAGTTTCTTATCCCCATAATAGTAACCAACATACGAGCATTCCTAGCATTGACATCTACTATTGCAATTACATCCAAAATTATGCAAAGATTGTTACCCC
The DNA here is from genome assembly GCA_963921925.1 of Sphagnum tenellum. Lineage (NCBI taxonomy): Eukaryota > Viridiplantae > Streptophyta > Sphagnopsida > Sphagnales > Sphagnaceae > Sphagnum > Sphagnum tenellum. Next base: position 1,069,008 of record OY998143.1, on the reverse strand, counting down.
CCTATTTGAGATGACAAAGAAGCATGCAACATTTTAGTTGACCACAAATTGTCAAGAAGCATTTGATCAACTTAAGCGAGTGCTAGTTTCAACTCTAGTCTTGGCAAGGCTCAACTTCTACAAAGCATTTATTCTAGATGTTGAACGATTAGCAAAAGGAATTGTTGTTATATTATTACAAAAGGATGGAAGGAGGGAGTGTGTCATTACCTATGCTAATAAGGGGTCGTCTGCTGCCCAATGAAGATTCCATCTTATGGAAGGGGAATGTTATGCCCTAATTTAGGGGGTGATGCATTTTTGCCAATTTCTACATCATAATCATTTTACACTAGGGATAAATCACAAACCATTAAAGGCTTGCAATAATGTTTGATGCTTGTGGTTGGAAGGGGTGTTGGATAGATATGTTGCAAGACTTTAATTTTAAGATCATTGGCCAAGATCTAAGCATTCCAATGTAGATGCTTTCGATCATGACCCAGTAGGCAATGCATAATTTGATGAGGATTTCTCTATGGAAATCCAAGACGTTAGGCTCTTGCAAAAAATGGGCATACAGACATGGATAGGGAGGAGGAGCCTAAAGGTACATAATTGCCTAACCTATTCATGATTGAACTAATTATAGACTATGATGTTGTAAACCAGGAGGACTTAACAAACCTTTAGGCTGACATGTTAAAGAATGGGGATGTGGGGAGGTCAACAATCCCAAGGTAGAGAAGGAGGCCTTTTGTGGATAAAGAAACATGTTGGGAGCTTGTAGCAAAAACTCAACACATAGTAGAATGTTCAAACACTCCACAACATTGAAAAATGTACTAGGGGAAGAAATGCTTGTGAAGAAGATGACCAAGATCATCAAGATATTTTGGAAGGACCTAAATTATGTGTAGTTTTTGCAAATTGAACTAATGCCCGTTAATATCAATGAGGAAGATTTACGAATCAAAAGGAAAACTCAAAACTATGTTATGAAAGGAAATCAATTATATTTCAAAGGATTGTTGGTACCTAAACTTGAAGAAAGGAAATGCATTATCCTGGAAATGCACCATGAGATTGGGCATTTTGGAGAATAGTAAACCTTGACATAAATCTGTAAAAGATTCTACTAACATAATTGGAGAAAGCAAGTGAGGATAGTGGTCAAAACATGCAAAGAATGAAAAATAGTGAAACGAACTAAAATCATTAGATCTGATGTTGAGAACTTAAGAACATTCCAATTTGTGATTTATTTTATAAGGTTACGTTGGACACTATTGAACCACTTCTTAAAATAGAAAATGGCAACAAGTACATTCTAGTGGCTATCAACCATTATTCGAAGTGATGTGAAATTAAACTTGTATCTGATTACACCACATCTATGGCTACTAGATTTTTGGAAGAAAAAATTATCTATAGATATGAGGTACCCAAGTTTGTCCTTATTGATAATGATGGTGAATGGTCAACTAAATTTGATAATCTTTGCAAAGGTACAATATACACCATTAGTACATTACTCCCTAATCGTTGTAGTGTAATGGTATGGTTGAAAGGTTGATTAAAACCTTGAAGCATGGAATTATTGTGATGTCCACTTGCCAAGAGAATTTAAATACTTTAGATTTGCACCTACCCAAAGTTTTATTTGGTTATAGATGTGGGGTACAATCCAACACAAAATTATTTCCATTCATGGTGCTAACTGGACGAACCCCCGAACTAAAAGTTAACAATTAGCTTTGCATGTTGACTCAAACTTTTGATGAAGATATGAATGTTGAACAATTAATAAAATGAATTATTACAAAGATGCAATTTAACTCTAAACTACACATGTCAATATTAGGTAACAATGCTCAAGCTTAGGTGCAACAATAGAAGACGTATGTGTTACGAAAAGGAAAACAAACATTTCCATCATTCCAAGCTAGAATTGACCTTGTAAAAATGAAAAAGCCGAGTAAAAAAAAGTCTCTGATGAGTAATTGGGAAGGTTTTTATTTATTTGTGGGGTATGTGTATGAATAGATCAGCATGGGGCAAGATGATGGCATAAGGAAATGCATCATCAAGGGCAAGGATGAACAACAATGGGAACACCCTATGAAGGATTTGTAAGTGTACTACCTTGAAATGTGACTAATGGTAACTATGGGGATTCAGCTAAATCCAAAAGGGAGTTCTCACACATGTGGGATGAAAAGAAGGACTAAGATCATCATTATGATGATAACTTAATGATCAAAAGATCAACTGTTGAATTTGGGAAAATGACAAGGATGTGTTAGTTGGTGTGTTTGCTTCTAGTAGTGGTTATGGATATGGTGTGTGTTTGTCGTAGGTAGATTGGTTCATGAGTTTTGTAGTGAAAACTAGCTTTACAAAAGTTGTGAACAGTGATGGTGATGGAGTTTGTTTGGACGTTCTTCATGTTTTTTGGCTATGGTAGGCACAACTAAAGGAAATGGAGGGCAACATTGTTGAAGAGGTGGGTGATGCAAATGTTTAAAAGGAAGAGCTATTTTGAAAGCTAAGTATCTGATTTCAGTGTGTTTTTTTCAAGGAGGTTTTTTTTTTTTTTTTTTTTTTTTTTTTTTTTAAATTTTACTTTAGTATTGGTAAAGAAGGTGCATTAGAATGCACATATTTAGCAAGTGTTTGGCTTGATGGGAGGAATGCCTTCAACTAGTGTCCTCAAGTAGACTTTTATTCTTAGTATATTTTTTATGCATACATGAGTTAAGTTTAGGAAACTCCAAACTTAAAAACATGAATAAAATTGTAGAGATGTTAGAGGTGATGAAAATCAATAGGGGAATACATTGGTTGATATGAGTGAATCAACAAATGTTCAAGGGAATTCTATGTGAAAGGTGGTTAGAAATTTTGAAACCCAAGTAAATGGGAACTCCAAGGTATGGATGTTATAATGTATTGAGTGGGCAAATTTGAGGACTCAAGACACTATTCATGTTGGGGCACCGTTTGATTTTTATTTAATTTCTAGGAAAATCTATGGGAAAACCTATGGGCTAAACAATGTGGGTTAAGAGAATTTAGTTAATTTTGAATAGACCATGATGGTTGTTGAAAGGATTTAGAGCATTCTAATCCAAATATCTTTACATTTATTTGTGCTTTGGAATGATCATGTTTATTGAATTAAGTTTGAACAATTAAGGAGGTTGTAGACTCATTAGGAAACTCACAAATAGCGAAGGTTTACATTGTAATGATTTATGATAGTAGCACAAAAGGAGAAATACCAACATCAAGATAAAATGTTTATGAACAATGGTCAATCAATGTCTGTGAAGATGGGTATTTTCTTGCTTTTTTTTTTTTGGTCACAAACTAACTATCTATTTGAAAACTATCTATTTTCATGTTGATAACATCCAAATGTTGTTATACTCATGTTAATAGTGAGTCAACAATGGTTATATTATCCCACAATTCATTGAACAAGCGTTTTTAAAAAAAATCAACAATGTAATTTGTACCTGAATTGAATAGGGGTCACTCATTTATGTTTTATAATCAACAACCTTCGAAAGAACTAGCTAAGGCCAAGATACCCATATGAAATGAAACACACCTGTTTAACGTTGTGTAATATATCTTGGGTGAAAGCATCCCTTGCTTATAACATAAGAAACGTCATAGTAAAACACACGCTTCAAGAAAACTTTTCACTTGATTATTTTTAATGAAAGCACTATCCACATCATGTAGTATTTGAAACTATAATGGGATTAACAAGTTTTTGAGTTCTAATGTTCCCAATGAACGTATAATGAAAAAGTTCCTAAGTAGGTTTAACAGGGTTCCAGGAACAGAAAAGCAACCCTATTCTCCATTTTTATCTTGGCCTCTAATTTCTAAGAGTACCCCAAATAGATCTCTTTGATTTCTTTCAAAGATAATTGATTGAGGTACGTACAATGTTTTGGACCAATTTTCAAATGTCAAGAACAAGAAGGTTGAAAGGGCCATTGTAGCCAAGAACACAAATGTACAATTATCCATCAATATCCTGCCTTTTTACTCAATGACCTATTGAGACCATACCACTGTTGTGTGGTTAGTTAATTTTTTAAATACCCAACAGTTCTGGTTCTTTAAATTTTTCAAAATCAAAGAACCAGCAATTCCGATTTTTTGAGGAAAGATCAACAATTAGAGAACTGTCGATTACAGGAATTTTAGAAACCTAAGCAAAGCAGCAATTTTCATGAAAGAACTAATAAAAAAACTGACAATTAAAAGAACCGGACTTTTGATTTTTTTTGAGAACTAAGGTTCTATACCAAAATCAGGTTTTCTTTAGTTTTCACCCTCATCAGGTAAGTGAGTATATACCCAGGTTGATAACCAGAAGGTATCTATAGCTAATTCTAATACCCACACAACACTGGACCATACCCTTCTGTCTATAATGAATAAATAGAAAAAAAAAAAGTGGTCAATAATGGGTCCAAAAAGTATGAGATCCATCAAAATCCTTCAAATGTAACATAGTATAAGTGATTTTTCATTGGTGTGTGCATAAGTGTGGAAGATATAGCACACACATGGTGCAAGTATAAACAATAAAAATTTCTATAAAAAAAATTAAAGACTTTAAATTATGAAATTAAATCAGATTCAACTTTCCTTTGATATTAAGAAGATAATTCTTTAGCAAGGCAACGTACAATAGTATTGCTCACACTAGTATTGCTTGAAGATGTTTCCCAGGTTCACCTTCTTCAACTTAATTTTGGATTTGAGTTTTTCCACTTCATAATTTGTGTGCTCCTTTATCTTTCAGATCATATCCAGTTCACATCATAACCAATAGTTTTCCTTGTACATATTCAATGAGTCTTAAGACTAGATGGACACAGAAGGAGGACCAGAAGTACTGATGTATCATGCATGTACAATTCTGCAGATTTACAAGACACTTCAACCAGAGCTGACAACAGCATTCATGTCATTGGTGTCAAATAGTGCTAAGCCAAAAGTATCATGATCTGCAAATTAGCTACATTCACCTGATATTGAAGACATGTATGTCTGCAGTGAAAATTAGTGATCTAATCTGACATGCTGCCTTTGGAGAAAAGTAGTGAGTTCCATTAGAAGCTTGCATGTCATGTGTACTAAAATCTACAATTGAGTACTTCCTTGTATTTCACCATACCTTGCAGCTGGTGTGGTTTGGCCAGAAACTGTACCCATGAATATAGTGTTGAAGATTCCATCTGTTGAACATCAATTTTGTGGGCCTTCCTAGATCATAATTTAAGCATCCTACCTTTGTAGACTTGGCTCCAATTCAGGTTCAGTTGAGCTGATTGGCTACTACATGAGCTAAATTGTTCAAGTCCCCAAATGCCACCTCCAAGTGAAATCCCCTCTGATGTGCTTCACCAAAACTTGAGCACAAATCCACATTTAGTCTTGTGAGAATGAATATCAACAAACAGAGCATTTAATACTTATTTGATATTTACCATTTTCTCCTCAATCAGTTACAGATTCGGTCTCAAACTCTATGTGCAGTCCTTAGATTCACTGCCAATATTCCTGTGATCAGGGTACAAGAGGGGAGACTTAGGCAGCTTAGATGCCTGCTTACTATACAGGGATGAGCTAAAACGAAATGAAGCAAATTGTTGCAGCTCAAATGAGTATTTATCAGCTATATTTCTTGAGAAATGGCTAACATCACACCGGGTTCTCCCTGTTTCTTTTGGAACTGAAACAGGGGCGCAGGATACAGAATTTTTATAATTGCTTGCCTGAAACTTTTTGCAATTCCCGAATTTCAACTCCAACATAAACAACAGCTGTAAGGTAGTCTGTAGAATGATCATTACATGTAAGCTTACAGCAATGACTTCATCAGTGTAATTAAAAACAGAAACTGGCTAGTCTATAACCATTTGCAACATGGAGAATTTAAATTGATCTACCAAGCAACACTTAGTGGCTATTCACCATTTAGGACTCACACCTACATTGTGGACAAGGTCACTAGACTAATTCCATACCATATAAACTGAAAAATTATGTTCACCTAGAGACTTTGTCGTTTTTCCATCTTATATGCATTTCCTTAAGTTCAATCAAATTGTTAGTACTCCAATTTCTGTGTTCAGCCACTCCTGGACAAGGAATTGTTTCCTAGCATATAGCTGCAATAAATCAATAGTGAACCAGAAGTTTCATCTGTAGGGCACCCACATTCCTTGTGTACGAACATGTAGATTTGATCCACATATCAGAGTCAACCAGCTAGCAACCACAAGGGGGCTAACTCAGGGGACCTCTAGAATAAACTATCATTCAAAAGGTGCTCAAAATTAGCTAACCATTGTAAACCTTATTTCTTGATCAATATGTATTGTGTCATACATAACCAGGGGGCCATCTGAATTAACTGTGTCCCTTTTGGACTATGGTCCATAATCTAGAACTAGTTATTGGTTGTACCTCCACTCTCCATGGCACTACACTCTTAGACTAACATCGAAAACCAAGGTTAGGTTGGTAGGATATCCACAGGCTGTCAGTTCTTCCTCCCTATGCACATATCAGAGGCATCTGCATAGATCCAAAACCCAACAAACAAGAAATCTCACTCAAAGCTTGCAACTAGTCACCAAATAGGATTTTGTTCTCTGAAAAATTCTCTGATCACTGCCAAGGTAGTTGTGTATTTGAGTTGTACCCATCTTCTAACTGTAGAGTTTACAACTCATCATGTGTCAGTTGTCTGCATCTTTTCAAAGAATTTGAAGTGCTTTATAAGAATTCTTTCAAGAAACCTCCTAGTTTATAGTGAAAAAGGAGTTGCCACAGATACATCCATCAGAATGCAGTCAATGCTGCATGTCCAGTCCAAACTTCAGACAGGGAACATGGAACAGGGTTTTTATAAGTGTGCCCCTTTCAGACCATACAGAAAATACATATCTTGCTGAGAAAATGTCCTCACAACACTTCCATGTGGCACTATTCTTGCACAGATGACTCCTTGTAAATAATGCTAATATTTAATGAGAGTGCCAATTAATCACAGCAATATACTATACCTCACGAGAAAAAAGCTTATTAGCTTGCAACTCAGATGATTCTGCTTGAGATCACCCTGTTAATTTGCATACAAGCCACAGCTTATGGCCGTTTCTGTAAGGTAATTGCCCCCACCATTGCATCTGGGCCGAGCGCAGAGTGTACAGCAGCTATGATATCATCTTTGCACAGAGCATCATAAGCTGGAATGTCCCATGGCTACACACAGTATCAACACAATTGTGAGTAATTGGTGCACAAATAACTAGTTCCATGAATATTTCATGCAACAATTTGTACTACATTCATGCCAAATACCTTATGAACCAGCCATGCATCCTCTTGTGGAAGATGATCTCGCTTACAACCCAATAGAGCTGAGCACAAAATCATGTCAGGGATTGCTTTTCACCACCTTGTAGCAATATATTCTAAGATTTCAGTTGAAGATTTCATGAGTCTTATTATCTTGTTTCCTCATGAGTCTTCTTATGAGCTATTATGGTTTGAGAACAAGTTTCTACAATGTATATTAGCCATGGCAGCCTAACTGCACAGGGTTTACAATAACAAAGTTTCTTTATGCTTATTACCCCTGAGCATCAGGCAGCTGGGATGATGATGAATTCATTGTAGACGTAATACTGTACCTTGGCTGAAATGATGCAAATCACACTTGCAACAACACTGCTGATATTACATTGCAACACCTCCAAATTGAGGCTCTCAATGCCTTGCAGCACATTGCTCTGGAATCTCTCCTGTGGCCTGCAGATCATGTGAATGAATATCTTATGTGGAAGGTCCAAACACACCTCCAGCTTCTCCACACAGCTCTTCAGCACCAAATTGATTTCCCTAAGCTCTTGTTCAGTAGGAAAGCAGCTACTGCTTTTCTTAGAGTCCTGATCCTGACAGACTTGGTCCTCCATCAGCTTCTTTGGATTGGACTGCTTCAAACACAGAGCTGCACTGTCCGGAGACGACTGCAAAGTCTGAACAGGAGGACTTAATGGATTCCAGGTAGAAGTGCTTGGAGCCAGAATTGGGCATCCATGATGAGGTGCTGGAGATGCTTCTGTAGTAGTAGCGCCAGCAGCAGCTGCCATCTTGATGCGTCTCTGTTGGAGAACCCCAATTCGATGATGCAGATTCTTCACGTAGTCGGCAGAATCGCTAACAATAGTGGACCTGTCACGCTTTCCAGGATTAGACGCAACAGTAGTTTAGTTGGCGTTCTGCACACTGATCTGTTTCTCGAGTACAGTTTCTACAAACAAACAAACATCGAACCCCAATCGGTCGGCTTGATCAATCGTTCTGCTTGCGATGCTCTCAAAAGCTTGAACATGACACCAACATCGTCGAGACTCAAGCCAGCACGCAGATTAGAGAGAGGCTACGCGATTGCTCAATGTTCTGTTGCTTCAAGAAGCTCTAAGAGTCTGGAGAAGAGATCATGGGAGACGGATCGGAGACCTACTTTAGAACTCGGTGGCAATAAAGATTCCAAAACCGCAAACTTGTTGCTCATTTCGTCTCGACGTTGCCGCTCTCTCAGAATGTGGTCCGCGTGTTCCAAGGTGACCTTGGGCTTCGCACCAGCGCCTTGCGGTAAACCGCACCCGAGATTCTTCTCGGCCTTCCTGATCCGTTGCTGGACTTTGTGAGGATCAGTAAACTTATCTCTAACTCTTTTCGACATAGCAGGTGAGGGCACACTCTCCCCACCCCATCGATCCACTCCAACGTTCGCCCTATACTGCGAACTACTCTCCACAAATGCAGCTGCAGGAGGAGTGTTGTTGTCATATGAAGATTTGCCAACCACCGAGACGAGTTCAAGCTGCTGTGTCTTGGGAAACGGAGCCATCTGTTGTCGACATGCCGGCTGAGGTGAGGGAAAGCTTGCTCCAAGTTGCTCAGAGAAGGCCGGAACCTCATCTGGAAACGACAGCGAGAACACTTCAAACCGTTGTCCTCTGGGGTCGACATCCGCAGCTACTGAGACTGAAGGCACCACGGCGGCAGCCGAAGGAGAAGCTCCAGGAACACTCGACGAAGAAGTATACGACAATAATGGCTCTCCGGCTTGAACCTTTGCCCACTGCGAACAGCTGGATGCAGAATCGGACCAGCGATAAGGATTCTGACACATCGCACGAAACTGTGAACCACCAACCATCTCAAGTCCAGCATTATTGACACATGAATCGACGAACGGAAAACTTCCAGCAAAATCTGTGTGTTTGTCAAACTGCCCAGTTGTTGAGTGGAGATCCAGACTGCTATACTCCATGACGTTGTGCGCTAACCCGAGGCGACTTCTGTAATAATCACAAAAAACAAGCACCAACAGGGATTCAAGACGAGGATGAGCTAACAAGGAACTACCAGAAAGCGACCATGTACACGGGACGGGTGTTGGAAGCTTTCAAAGCATCTACTCCCATTTACGATCTTGGAGGATCAGGAACAAGTCTCGACACTAAAATCAACAGAAGTATTCTGCTAGCAACAACAAACCACAACCCGAGAGAGAGAGAGAGAGAGAGAGAGAGAGAGAGAGCTAAACTAGGAAAAGAGATTTTGCTTCCAGATTTGTGCAGAAAATAAGAAATCGACAAGACAGATCAGAGACAAACTCCGGCCAGTGAACACTTAAAACAGGAGTGCAAAGCCAAGTTGTCATGACATCTAGGCAAAAATACCCCCACACCACACCAGGACAGAAATCAAACCCATAAAGAGTAGTCTCGAAGCTGTTGTGTAGTGAGGAGGCACTGCAAACCCCATCAAAAAGCATTGGAGCGGCACCTACAGCTACAGCTGCACACAAGTTAATCAAACGTGGCTACAAAAGCCCATAGCATGGGGGGGAAAAACTGTCGGGTTAGGAGGCGAAGCGCCACCACCACAACGCGACGTTTGCCACAGAATCCGCGGTACTAAAAATACACGATGGTTCCAAAGAGATGGACACAAGGGAGGGAAAGGGATGGGAAAGGAATGGAAGCGAAGGGGAGCAGAATCCTAGAAGAAAGATCAAAGAGCTATGTGATCTAGTAGTGCCAGACTAGCCCCAAAAACAAACAAAAACCGGATAACTTTTTTCTTTCCTATTTTACTCAAGAGCTTGTTTTTCTGTACAAGTGTGGGGTCACAAGTCACAACGTAAGACCTGACGAATCTAGATTCAGTGCCAGTAGTCAGATCAGTACTTCAAACTGTAAATCTAATCTTTCCTTGTACATATATCTCTAGATCAGTTCCATTGCTCTCTCAGCATTCCACTTTAAATCTGGCTCTTAAATCTATGTGCTTCTTTACTTACGCTTCATTAATTAATTAATTAATTGAAGGCTTATGGATCTGGCTCTTCAATCTAGTGCTTATCTAGCTAGTACCTTTTTTTATTTTTGGAAAGGCTTGAAGATCTAGCCCTTAAATCTAGTGATCAACTAGCCATAATTAATTCCAGGCTTATGGATCTAGGTCAGGGGTTTTCTTTTCTTCTTTTTTTTCAATTTTGTGATGTAGCTGAAGTAGCTTTCATCCATTAGGTGATTTAGGCAGATTTGGCTACAGACTAGATATGAAAGTAGAACAAAAAACAGAATCCTTCTATATTCTTGGCTACCAACTGGAACTTATCATAAAAATCTGGCGTTCTGGGGAATTTTTTTTTTAACTTGGTGAATTTGGTCGACTTTTTCCATGGAAAATCCTTTGTATAGATCCAAATCATATTTTTCAGGTTGAAATTTGGCGAAATATCGCCCCCCCCAAAAAAAACACTGAGATTCTAGATCATAATGTTATAACCTACAGTTTACAGGCTCTCAAGCTTCTGATTGGTCCTCCTCTTGTTGATCACAATGCATAAACTACTCTTCTTTTTTATCTTTTGTACTTCATCCAGATAGATGCAAGTTATGAGTTTTCGTCGATTGAGAGGAGGGTTACATGTTTCTCATCCATCAACAAGCTGGTTGTGGGACTTCTCATCCACGAACAAGAGAGTTACGGTGTCACTCTCCAACCTTAACACTGTAGGTTATGTCTGGTAACCAGCTCAAGCACATTGGTTATCGGTGCTCATGAACACACCTTGACAATTCGCAGTAACCTACATGCTTTTGCAAGTCACCTAGTCTAAAATTAATTGCAGGGGTGGTGGATCTATCTGTTAAATCTAGAGATTATATGTTCACAATTCATTGGAGGCTTGTGGATCTGTTTGTTAAATCTAGTGATTATTTAGTCATAATGCATTGGTGGTTTCATCCAATTTCAAACTACCATATCTTTTCAATGCTTATCCACACCCGCCAAACATTGCTTACTGGCAATATATTTTCAGCCAATGCCAGGTAAATTGGCAACTGGGAAGTCACAGACCAGTGTACTCTAGAACTGAACAAAAACCATCAAGTGGCAGCAGTGGTGGCTGTTTTGTGTCGGGACGTGCCCCTTCCAAATAAGCTCTATCAAAGTAATCAAAAAAGTATAGAGGTTAATCTCATGACAAACTCATAGCTTTTTTGTGAAATCACAAAAGACTCTCATGAAACAAATATCACTAGTGCTGGAATTGTACCTATCCTTCTTGAGATAATTGTTGTCACCTTCAACTGTTAATGACATAGTCAACTCCTACTTCCTTCACAACTGTAGTTGAAATCTACTGAGTGGCCGATCTCATAATGGCTTCTGGCCCTTATGAGAAATTATAGAAACATGTAACATGGTACTAAGGCAATTTGGCTCCAAAATGAGTTAGATCAAAACAGACACATCAGTTCTGACTTGAAATGTTCTAACCTGAAAATCCCTTGCACTGAGACCAAGTCTCTTCACATTGGGCATATCCAAATAAAGAAGAGTTATGTCATTTGAAACATCACTCAAAAATAACTAAAGTATATTAATCGATGTTCCACTAGCTTAAAGACGATTTACATTAATGCGTAGTAATAAGGGGCAATATTGTCCACATCTCACATATCATTCCAGTGCAGGTACTTATCTCTGCGTTATGGCACCCCCTTCTCTTACATGCGGGCTTATAATAATCTCTGCAGGATTCTAGTGATTTGGATAGGTGGATTGTACTGCAGAAATCCCAGGAAATGCTCCAACACTGAAACGGATGGCAATGCTTCTTATCCACTTAACGGGTTAAAACTTATGCATAGTGGCTTTTGTACACATATGGGACTGGGATCTAGTAATTTAGATAGGTAATCTGTACACCAAAGATGCCTGGAAATGCTCCTCCACTGAAACACATTGCAGTCTTTTTGTCTACTTTATAAGGGTAAACACTTCTGTATCATGGGTGTACATATAGTACCAACTGGTAGGATCCACAAAGTACCATTCAAGTAAAATGCCCCCAGGTCCATACAGATGAGCAAGGGTAAGGACTCCTCTTCTCCACGTCTGTTGTTATTCCATCAAAAGTGGATCCGGGTAGAGTCTCATGTCCAGGCATGCTGAAACCTTGTGACTGCAACCAGGTCCTCCTCGTTTGTTTTTTGAGCATTTTCGCATCCTCCTTGGGTTGAGTACACAGCATCACTTCTGGAGACTTTTTATCTTTGTTTGCATATGTACCATTCATTCTCAATTATGTACCAGCCACATGAGCAGTACAGCTGTCTAGCTCAACTCAGAAATTATTTGTGATCAGAGATACCCACAGCTTGGCTACTGAGTGCTAAAAGGTTGCCTTGTTGCCCCCATTTCAACATAAAGCACTCTGAGTCATTTCCTAGTGTATTTGGAGGTCATCACCTTATATATTTATATATGTGAATATGTACCACTTCTTTTCTGGCTAAATATCGCCAGCTTTCTAGAAAAAGAAAAAGGTCATGCTTCAAGTGTAAGGGAAAAAGTGGGGGGCAAATGCCTCCAAATAGCCAGAAATAATATGTCCATGGCCATGTGATAGCCCAATCACTTCATCCACCATAATGGGAATACCATGAGCTTGCTCTATGGCCATGGACCATGTAGCTTAGATTCTATCTTAGCCCTTCAATTTTCACGAGGTGGCTATATCTTAGCCTTCTATGCTACCAAAGTAATTACCCTAAGATTGAGATAGTAACCAACAAGTCTACAACTAAAGCTTTAGATTAAAACAAGTAGTCTTAAACATAATTGTTAAGGTTTGAGGCAAAAAGCCATCTTGTTTTTTGAGTTTTAGCTAGCTACCTTATTATTGAGTACCTTAATAAATAGTACTACTACATAGTAGTTAATACTTACCTTAGAAAATTATAATGTTGTAAACTTCTAATATCCATTATATTAACTTCTCAAGAATTAGGCATCCTTGTTTTGGGTAATGTGGAGGATGAAAAATGTTTCTCCATTTTGAAATTGCTTAAGTCTACTCTTCACAATAGGCTTGGTGTGCATCTACCTATAGTTGTGCGGATGTTTCAACAAAAATTCTTCACTTTGGCAAATTTCCCATACAAGGAGGCTATTGAGTCTTGAAAAAATGAGGATGATTCTTGCTATTATTGTATCCTTGGAAACTTGACCAAAGTTTCATAGTTTCATGAATCTTTTTAATTTCCATGATGATAAGCTAATGTTCTAATTATGTTACAACTTCCAATCTTAACTTTTGGATTTGTCATCCTAAATTTGGTAGCTCCCATGACACTTCTTAAACACATGGGTGATTTTGATTTTTGGTTTCACAATGCAAATTGTTGCATTTAGGGTAAATGAGCCTTCCTAGACCTAGTTCCTTCTTTTGAGTATTACCTTTTTTTAATGTGTAATTCTTAATATTTAATGAATATATATGCTAATTGCAATAATTAATTTTAGACTATAAATATTAAAAATACGTATGTCCTTTTTGTAGTTTCAATTTTGACAAGATGCATTTGTTATTTTGCAAACCACTTATGTTGTAATGGTCAGTTCAAGAAGTTTAATTCCTCCATAAGAAACAAAAACTTTGTTTGAAATAATATTGTTGAAAAGTTTTTGGTTTTTCCAAAACATCCTCAAAACAAATGTCCATGGCACAAAAAAAAAAACAAAAAAATGTTGTAGTTTGTTGCATTTTAATACACTAAAACATTTGGATTTTGGCCTCTTATTGAAGAAAAAAAGTTTACTGTAGCCATTTTTTTTCACAATCCAAAAAACCTTAGCCATATTTACATTTAAAAACTTTAGCCAAAAAGCTCCCCAACAAAAACCTATGTTGCTAGCTATAGCTAGCCTAGTTGATGGCTTGATGTCAATTTTACAACATATTGTAACCAAGAAGAAAAGGGAAGATTAGAAGAACAAGCCCAATGGCATATAAAAACAATCAAATAGAGTCAAACTCTATGGAATCCTACAACTAATCCCATTACTTGATTTGTGAACACCATAATCAAGGAGATCTACTATTAATGTCTACTTATTTTGATAGATTCCACTTCTATACACACAACTTTGAAATTTTGCTACAATTGTGTGTATTTTCATCACAAATTTCTTTATTGGTAATGTATTACTAGCTGCCAAACAACAATTTATACCACTAAAAATCTAGAATCTATTTGAGATATGGCTTGGAGGTCATACCTCTCAAGGTTCACTTAATGCATATGAGTTGCTAACCATTTTCCCACTAAATGCAACAATGCAACATAACAGCAAAATCTTTCATCTAAAAACCTAAACCTTACATGCCCTTGGATTCAAATATTTTTAACGTGATTTCGAACAGCATATGTTAAGTTCACTTAAAACCACTTAAAAAGACAAACTCTAATGCAAAAATATACTACAAATTTTTTTCTTCAAGTTTTCCCCACTCTTGACCTTGTTTCTTTTCATTCTACCCAACCTCAAAACACCCCTTTAAGGTTTCTAACACCCACTTTGGTAGTTGTTTTACAACAGAGATTCAAGGTGCTGCAACAAAAAAATTACCCCTTCCCAGATGCATCTTGACTCCTATTTGCCACTCAATTCTATAGCTCAGACCCTTATTTCTTCATCATCCTTCAACATCAACCCCTCATATCTATTCTTACTTTGAACTACACTACTACTCTAGCATAGCGGAATTCATCAACAATTAGCCCAATAGAATGAACAAGAAGAAAAAATACCAGAAAAAACTTGCCACCTTACTCCTCCATTCTCCCTCTTATCTTACCTTCCACCGTCAACTATGCAAACCTTTATTCAATGTAGTCATTCCTTCCACCATCCATTGCTTGGTGCAAATCTTGTTATCCATAACACACAAACAAACAAAGTTGCCTACCCATGCATTCCTTGCAACAACGATGGACATATTATGTCACAAGCATGCAAAAAGTTAACAACTAATGAAAACAATAAAACAAAAAAATGAAACCCTAAAACATGTTGTGTTCACATTATTAGGGTGACTTGTTGTTCGATCACAACACCATGGGTTGTTGGTGCAAGTGTAACTAAGCTTTGAAAATGAACAAAAATTGATTGGTGAATATATGTTTTAGAAAGAGGAGGAATTGCACACCGATTGAGTGGGAGGGATCTTGTGCCTTTTTAGACATATAAGTAAGTGTCAAGAACCTTACACATAAGGTGCCTACTCTCCTTCTCAAATGAACATCTATAATTTAAATTTCTATCAGATCGTTATGCCAAGTAAGGATTTTGAATGGGGTTGTTCTAGGAATTTAGGCCTTGTGCTTTGCTCTCACCTCACACTAAACCTTGATTTTTAGAATGTCCTTATTTTCCATCCTTACCCTATACATGACATTACTCCCAATCTTAAAGAGCATGCATATAAATCCTTCCACCTCCTATGCCTCATGATCTACACATTTAGATTATGGTCCAACATGTGCCTTGTGTTGTATAATGGGGTAAAATTCACACGAATGGGAAACAATATTCGTAATATTTGGGGTTGGACTCAACTACCACCTTGTCCTCAACCCCTTATTTTGTGAATGCCCCACCATGGGCCTTTACCTTGTATAAGATAATTGGACACACACATGCATTAGTGATGTTCCCAATCGGTTTTATTTTTGTTCAAGGAACAACATGGAAAGTGAAAAGGTCCATGCCGAGGATTTCAATGAAGGGCAAATTTTGAATCTCAATCTTCAATCAATTCACCCCTTAAAGACCCAAAGCCGACCCAAAATAACACTTTCTAGGGACTTTTGCATCATGGATGAAAATCCATGAACTTCCATTGTCCTTTTTTTTTTTTGTTGATTAAAACCATATGCTCAAATTACCAATTTGATCACACTCTTAAAAACCTTTCACATCATGAAAAATCTAACAAGTTTCACTATTCCATTATAGTAAAACTGAATATTTAAATATCAAAGCTAATTTTTTTTACATGATTTATAACCAAGTGGTGACCTTTAATAGCCATTGTAAATGGGCAACTTAAGAAATGTGAAGAAAAAATGGGTACTTTCGCCACTTATACTAGGCTATGCCATGTCAAATGATCACCACCTTAAATGATGACACAAAAGTGGGTTTCGCCACTACCCATCGCCCTCCCATTATGTAATAATCATTTCCATTGTTCGATGGGAGAGATCTAGCCATCTCTAATCCCAACATTTGGTTAAGGAAGCCGACATTTCCATTTCGTTTTTTATAATTCACCATCATCAATATGTTTTTAAACTTCTCCTTACCACTCCTCTAAGCCTTCTTCGAATAGAGTATGATGTCCACCTAACTAGGAAATCTACATTTTGTAATGTGCATCACTACATAGTAAAGGAATGAAGCCTAAAGGTTTACAACTTGAACATTTATGAAGGTTTAGGGGTTTAGGTTTTTGTGTGAAGTGATTGTATTTCGAATTTGAAGGATTTTACATGAAAAAATTGGGGTGTTGACTTATGGAGGTTTGGGGATATAAGGTTTATGATATGTGCACAAGTTGAAAGTTCAAGCTAATCTTCAAGCTTCATTGCTCAAGGATTCATGAAGATTTGGATTTGGTGCCTATGGAATCAAACTCCTACGTTGAAGCTTACAAATTATAATGGGTTACATAGTTAAATATTCTTGTGTTGTAATCATGATTCACCAATTTGTGCAAGATGTTTATTTTTCACACCTCCTATCCAAAATTTGAATTTTGTTCTTTTCTAAAGGTTACAAATGTGTCCATCATCCATCTTGAATCCTTGTTCAAATTTATATGTTTTTTATTCCATTTTTGCAAGTTGCAAACTACAATTTGGGAACTTACATGACGCACCCCCAAGCCCCTTGATAGATTCAACTGCAAGTCCAAAACTGAAGATAATAGAAGGAGAAGGAATTGGGGTGGGCTCCTTAGCTCGTAGCACTTTAGGGATAGAGGGGCGTTCTGGAGCTCTGGGATGGGACTAGGAAGATTGACAGGCACTTCACTCATTCACATGGACTTGCACAAACCAAAGAACAAGTTGGTTGGTGCGTGGTTGCAACACTTTGGTGCACGGACGAGCCATGAGCAAATATAGATTCACAAGATTCACCACGACCCAAACATAGGGGAAGCCATCACCTTCCTTCTTATAGTATAATTTGTGCCTAACCATGAGACCAACACCCAAATGTCATTTTCTCCTGAAACTTTTAAGTGGGAGTCCTGAAATTCTCACATTTATGACTATTGCGGCTTTAGGGGCCCTTAACTTTGTGTGTAGACCTTGGATTGAAATGAGGTATGAAGCAAAGTTGTAGCCCTTGTTAAAAGATTTCCAACTATATGTTGCATGCCATTTGTATGCAAGGAAATTGAGGCGATTCTTGACTTTTAGTGGTCGGGAATCAAATTAACAACCTTTCTTTTGACCATAACTTGTGATTTAAGTACCTAAATGGGTCATGCGAGTCCAATTTAGACATTTAAGTTCCAAGAACTTTCCAATGATATAAGTAACTCTTCAATCCAATGGGTTTTGACCCTTGCGATCACTCTCTAAAAATTTAGGAGTCCATCGGGAGTCCAATTCCCAAAGTGTGAGTTCACTTGGGAGTGTGAAGGTTGATTCCCTTACATTCTCCCACACTCCCGGGAACATGAGATGTGATTCCCAGGCTTCCCTCTTGGCCCGCACCCTTGCAAGCCCTTGCTTTGGTTGTGAGCCCAAGGTTAAGGTTACGACATTGTAGTTTTACCATCATTATTATTTTGTTTATGCCTTATAGTCATGCTTATGTTTAGTTCTTGTCTTAATTTGTTTCTATCATTATGGCACCACTTGTCCCAATTATGAATGTAAATTGAGCTAAATATTGGCCCATCCACTTCCCATCCTTCACAATTGCAACATCTAGCCATAGTTCCATAATCACAAAAAACACCAAACTTACACCTCCTAGACTTGAACCTAAGCCATTCCAACAAGAAAAGTTAACAAAATGAAAAAAAAATTATGAAATTCATAGGACCTTTTAGGACAAATGGGCTACAAAGCTCCCTTGGGCAAAATCCATGGTAGGTTCAATTGTCAAGGTTTACCAAGTGACATGCAAAAATTTTATCCGCATTGAAAGGCATGAAAAAATGATCATGCCCTAAATTTGATGGGTTGCACAAGCACTACATGGTAGAGAAAGGGATTGGTAGATCCCTTGGTCAACATAAAAGGAAAATGTATTTTGAAAGTAACAACCAGCACCAAAAAATGAAATGTTGTTTGCTTCTCAATCTTAGTCAATGAATGTCTTCCAACATGTATGTGCATGTGTGGAAAGAGAGGAAAAATGCAAGAGAACCCAATTTGCATGTTGTTTCATATTTTGAGTCAAGATCAACAAATGATGGATTATGAAAACTTAAAAGGTTTTTTTACATTTTTATATTCATGCACAACACTAAAACATTGGAATGATTCATATGGGTGGGAAATGGCTATGATTTTGTGTGTCATTGTGACAAGTAGAATGAATGAGAAAGATTTGAGGTGCTACCAAGTTCCTTTCCATGTCCATTAATGAAGTGACTACAATTGACAATAATGGTTGGGTGGGGATGTATGCAATCCTTGTTTTGTTCAACCTTAAAAGATAATAGTAAGTGTTACTACAACAAATCTAACCCGAAGTGTTGTTGTGTGCTTTCTTGAATTCTAACAATATGCATGTTGAAGTGGTGGGCCAAAAGTTGATGTCATTTGGGACAAATGGAAAGTCTAACTTTACTAATGTTAGGAATGTGTAAAATTTATATGTAAGTGATGGTAAATTTTTGAAATAAAGCTTACCAAGGACTTGTAGCAATATTTAGCACACATCCTACTAAAGTAAACATGTGACCTTATTGAATGTAATAAGATTGCCTATTTAACCAAATCTAAACGATCACCCTACTAAACTTGGCAGGGGTATTTTCATAAGAGCTTATCAACTTCAATTAGAACTATTCAAGGCTTACTAAAACGATTGGTATTACCAATACGTTGTAAGGTTTGAATTGTCTAAAAGTTTCAAAAGGTAGGAAATGGAGATAATATATAAGAAGGCAAAAAGTGATATTTCTTTCTTTCCTTAGATAAACACTACTTTTTATTCAATGACAATTTTAAGGAATATCACACACATTACATTCATTGTTTAGTCACTATATATGTATGATTAACTTCTCACTTTGTTAGTTGACCTAAATATGTAACTCCATGTGATCTATATTTGCTATTTGAATATGTGGTATTATGTGTAACATGGTAAACAAGAACCCAATAGCAATTTTGAACTTGGTTACTTGACAATCATCGCTAACAATTAATGTGCACAATGGAATCACCACTCAAATCACACATGATGTGGCTCCTCTTTCTATGATTCCCATTGTGTTGCACATTGAATTAACTTGGTTATGAAAACTTTATTTACCCAATCATTGGTTAACAACATTGAATACTTACTTATTAGAACATATATATATTTCAATATGGAAAGAAAGTTCTTGAGCTTGAAAAGCTTGTTGCTTATTGGATGTGAAGGCATGGAAAATCCTTCACAATGCATTGATTATCAATGTTTTCTCCAATTAAGCAAGTGTTGGCAAAATACAAGTCCCTCATCATGTAGGTGTGGGTAGATCAACTTGTGTGTGATGTAACCAAGCCCAACATCACCGCATTGTTCCATGTTAAAAATATGTTTGGCTTCCATCACCTTGTGCCCTTGCTTGAATTATTGCATGAGTTGATTAAGATGGCTCAAGCTTGGGAAATTTATGTTTTGGATTCTATTAAGGTTTTGAAGCTTTTATAAGTTGATATGTGACATTATGACAATGTAGTTGAAATTACATTCACAAATAATTCTTTTGTTATTTTCAACAATCTAATCAAGTATTAAGTGAAACTCTACCATTAGTCTAGGCTATGAATCCAACTTGCCCTAATCTTAAATGTTGCGTGGTGTGCATTTTGTGTGGGCATTGAGTTGGCATGGTTACATGTTGATGATTTACAAATTATTGGGTAGATGAAACCAATTTCTCCTACATAATGGGAGTTCAATATTTGGAAAACTTGAAAAAGTGTAATATTTTAAAACAACATTTTAACTTTCTTATGAGTTGCAATGTTGATTCCCAATTTATGAATTGATGACAACCACGGACATGTGACATATGTGAACATTAGACAACATCTTCTAATGGATGGAATTCATCCATCTAGGGTGAAAGCACACTAAGGTGGAATATTTTTTGTTGTATGTGGAGTCCATACTAGTGTTTAAATAAAAGTCCATTTTACACTATAACATAACAAATTATATTGCACAGATCATATGCCAAGGCTAAACAAAAAAAATCAACTTCTAAACTTTATCAATTATAGATTTTGTATCAAAAGTTTACATTTAAAATTTGAAATTTTGAATTATTAATTCAAATGGACAAATGAATAATTAGAAAATCCATATGTCATTGTATATCTCAATTAATGGTTTTCAAAATCTTTCAAAATTATTTTCCTTTGTATTAATGGCATCATGATGCACTCCCAAGCTCCTTAATAGATTCAAATGTGAGTCCAAGGCAAACACAATGGAAGAATGAGGAGTCGGGGTACGCTCCATGGTTCGCAAATTTTTGGGGGTAAAGGGGTGTGTTTGAGCTCCGGGATAGGGACTAAGAAGATGACAAGCAAGTCAATTACTCACACGAACATGTACAAATTAAACAAAAAGTTGGTTAATGCATAGCTAGAGCACTTTTAATGCACATATGAGCCATGGGCAAACACGAATTCACGATCTGGACTTGGGGGAAGCCACCACCTTTCCCCTTAAATATTATTTGTGCCTAGCCACAGGGCCAACACCTAAATGTCATTTTGTCTTGGGACTCCCAAGTTGGGGTCCCGAAATTCCTAAAATTGAGACTCTCGCAACTTTAAGGGCCCATAATTTTGTGTGTAGACTACCAATTGAGGTGAGGTCTTCAACAAAGCTGTAGCCCTCGTTGAGAGCTTTTTGCCAGTATGTGGCACGCCACCTACACAAGGGAATCACGGTGATTCCCGATTTTTAATGATCGGGAGTCAAATTGACTCTCGACCCTTCTTTTGGCCATAACTTGTGATTTAAGTATCCAAATGGGTCATGCGAGCCCATTTTAGACATTTACATTCCAAGAGTTTTTCAATGATATAAGGGACTTTCCAATTCAATGAATTTTGACCCTTGCAATCACCCTCTGAAGATTTGGGAGTACATTGGAACTCTAATTCCCAAAATGAAAGTTCACTTGGGAGTGCGGGGGTTCATTCCTTCACACTTTCCTACACTCCTGGGGGCATGAAATGGGACTCCTAGGCTTCATTCGTGGCTCGCACCTTCACAAGCCCTTGCCTTGATCGTAAGCCCAAAGCTAGGGTTACAACATATCACATTACTTTTTATTTTAAAAATAATCACTCAATTAATCATTTTACTAAATATAATGAGTCCATAATCATATGATATGGACTATGACATTATATTTTTGGCATTTCAAAAGTCCAATATGTTATGGTAACTCAAAACGTATTCATGAAATTCATGCAATGTGTGTGACAGATGTGAACAATAAACACCATCTTCCATTATATGGAATTCATCCATAATGTTCATTCATAATTCCTAGTTAAGTTTTAATTAACTTTCAATTAAATTTTAATTAATTCATAATTAAGTCCTAGTTAACTTTAACTAACTTTTAATTGACTCATATCTAGGTCCAAATTAATTTTCAATTAAGTTTCAATTAACTCATAATCAATTCCCATTTAGGAAGGTTCCCAAAAAGGTTCCCAAGAAACTTCCTTACTTCATGCACACATAAAAGCCTCATTGGAAGTTTCTTTGAACTAGGACCCCTTAACTTTTTTAGTCTATTCAATGCCAGTTTTTAGCACGATCTTACACCATAGCCTTGTCATATTCTTTTCATGTTCATGTATACATATGTTAGCATAATAAAGATCTATTTTCAACTTTTTTTGCACATGTTGTGTTTTTATTCCTAATTTATTTATTTATGTTTTTGAATCACATATCTTGTCTTGTTCATTGTTTGGAAATTGAACTTATAACCTTTTTAAAACCTTTGTTCTCGTGGTTTTTCATGTCGTTAACAATGTGATCATACCAAATGTAATATTATTTTTTTGAGTCCTTTTCAAATATTATTCATTTACATTTTGTTCCATGTCCCATGATTGATAATGCAACAAGTTGTGACATGATTATGTATTCCACCTTAGTGTGTTTTCACCCTCCATAATTCTTAGTTAATTCTAAGTTAATTTTTAGTTAAGTCTAAATTAATTATTTGTTAAGTTTGAGTTAAATCCTAATTAATTTTTAGTTAAGTCTAAGTTAAATCCACTTTAACTCCTAGTTAAGTCCAAATTAACTCCC
The DNA here is from genome assembly GCA_963921925.1 of Sphagnum tenellum. Lineage (NCBI taxonomy): Eukaryota > Viridiplantae > Streptophyta > Sphagnopsida > Sphagnales > Sphagnaceae > Sphagnum > Sphagnum tenellum. Next base: position 1,046,022 of record OY998143.1, on the reverse strand, counting down.
AATTAACTCTTAGTTATGTTATAGTTAACTCCTAATTAGTTTTGAGTTAAATCCCAGTTCACTTATAATTAAGTTTTAATTGATTCATACTCGACTTTCAATTAGAAAGGTTTTTAAAAATGTTTCTTTACTTGATGCACACATATAAATCTCCTTAAAAGCTTCCTTGAATTAGGTCCCCAAAGGGATATAAATAAAAGTAGGATCGTGTGATCAATCAATTAATTAAAGGATTCAGCTCCTTTATGAATGAAACAAAGAAGCAAACTTTGAATACTAGATATGATCTTTGCTCAAATGATGTGGCTTGCTTCTTTTAGTGTGACTGGACTAAATCTAAATAGATTTCCTTCAATTTGTTCAACACCAATTTTAGACACAATCTTACACCATAGCCTTGTCATGTCCTTTTCATGTTTGTGATTGTGTATGTTAACATAATAAATATCCATTTTCATGTTTATTTTACACATCTTGTGTTTTTATTTTTAATTCATGTGTTATTATTTTTGAATCACATAATATTGTTTTGTTCCTTCCTTGAAAGTTATACTTAGACCTTTCCTTTAACCCTTGTGCTTGTAGTTATTCATATCCTTGACAGGACATTGTCTATCCACACTATTGGGGGAAGCATGATGTTGAAACAAAATTTAGATATCACTTTGTAATGCCCAAAATATTAGGCTCAAACTTTTAAAATAGTGTGATGTTATATTAGATTACAAGGCTTTGAACATCCAAGATTTCATTTGTTCATTCAAACCATGAAGAATAATTCCATAAAGACCATGGAGATGGATGATAAGGACTACAATCCCTTTTGCCAATTGTGGTTGAGGTTTGGGGCTATTTAAATTTAAACTTTGAAAATGCATGAATGGTTCAAGCTTGTTAAATTTTGCATGGTGTAAGTTTTAAAGTATGTAGAAATGAATGATGTTTAATTAGCGCACTTACTTTTATGAAAACTAATGCATAATCAATGGAACACAAACTTACATTTGTGTATGAGAATGTGTAACTAAAAGAGAGGGTCCTAAACCACAATAGCACAATGACTGCCTGACCGACCTTAGGTGTTCATGTCTTCTTGTTCCTTCTCATACACAATCCGAACCCTGATCTAATACAGTCCTCTAACCAACCATGTGCTCATGCTTTTCTACACGCGATTCAATCCTCTGGTCATCTCTCACACACATCGACTGCCTAGTGACGCTCACAGACGCTCACTGCCAGACCAGATGCATCCTTGCATTCCTTCCACACAACGTCATAGCAGAATGCACAAGGTACAATTCCTACCTCCACCATTCACACATAGGCCATCAAAATAGATTCTTTTCTCATGAACTTTGTACATCGCCCGAGGGCACAAGCTCTATCTTCATCAGATTCCTCACAAAACAAGCGATCCCCACCTTCTCTCTCTTTCTCTCATTCCTCTACTATAGCAACAGCAGCTTGGAGGAAGATCAGGAGACTGACTAGGAAGAGATGGTCGAAGAGAGGAAAAAGGAGAGAGGGAGGCATTTTGAGAGGAGCTTGGTGGTAGAGCTATTCTGACTCTGCCCATAATGGCAGCTCCATCACTCATAATTTGTCGTTGTCAATTGGCCTCCATACCCATTCAGTAGCAGCCGTCAAAGCAACTCCTATACAACATCCCACACACATCCAACCCAGCTCCCATGCATTCCCATGCAACATTAATGGAGAGGCAGCCGTCACCAAAAAGCAAACGGCTCAACAAGGTGGAAATTCAGTTTCCAAAATCAGGGGATATTCATCAGGCCACAACGCCCTCATTTTGCATTACATTTGTAACCCCTCCTTTCTTTATCAACTAAGCCCCTCAGCTCCATCTAGTCTGGTGGAATATAAAAGATCTGGAGGTCTCGACGAGATCTCTCCCATTGGTGACCTTCGCCATCTTGGATGATGCACAATCGACAGCCTTCCTCAAAATCGAGGTTCCCTTTTCCATTTGTGTGTCCAATGAACTGGTAGGGGCCCTCCCAACTCGCACTCAGAGCCCTTCTCTTCCCTGGCTTTTTCATTTTCACCATCGTCTGACCTGCAACCAACCCTTCAAACAAATGTTTACTTCTCCTGGCAGCATAAACTTTCTTCTGTTGTTTTTGAGCCTGTCCCACATTGCACAAGACGTCGTTGTGAATGCTTCCAATAAGTTCCACTTTTTTGTAGAAACTGAGGTGCAGAAGCTTCTATATCAGCCCCATCGTCAGTTTCATCAGTCAGGGCCTGCAAATAGTTGTCTGCCCGTAAACGAGGTGTGCGGCCAGTAAGAATCATGAACGGAGAGAACTTACTACTTCTTTGGATTCCACATCGGTATCCAAACAGAACCTTGGCCAATTTCTCATCCCAACAATCCGTGTTGGCCGGAGTAGTAGCAAGCATAATTATGCCATGTTTAATGGTCTTGATCATACGCTCAGCCATTCCATTGCACTGAGGCCACTAGGGTGCAATGCGTTGGTGTTGGATTGCATAATCCCTACACATCACATCGAACTCTGCAGCCCACTCCCCGCCATTGTCAGTCAATATGAATTCTGGGACTCCATATCTACAGATTATGTCATCCTCCAAAAACCTGGCTGCTGTTTTGGCTCCATGATCAGCAACCGCCTTCGCTTCGCACCACTTGGAATAGTGGTCGATGGCCACCAGGATATATTTGTTGCCTGACCTAGTCTCAGGCAATGGCCCTGCAGTATTTAGGGCAACTCGATGGAAAAGGTCACACACAGGAATACTCTTCAATTGCTCATCCCCTGATCAAATGCTTCCTGAGCTCTTCATTAATTAGCACTGTTGGCACCCTTTGACCACCGTCTTTACATCTGTAGTTCGACTATGTCAGAAGTACCTTCATCGGATCTCTGCCAATGTTCGTTGTTCACCAAAATGCCCTAGGTCTTCGTGCATCTATTGTACCAGAGACATCCTCTCTTCGGGTGTGGGCACAAGCAATGTTTTGAAAAAGAGCTTCTGCTCCTTCCAACAATAATTGCTCGCCCTCTTACGGATCCTTTTGCTCTCATCAAGGTCTACTGCGTCAGACAGCACACCTTCCTTTAACAGCATTAGACATTCTGCATCTTGCCAGATGTTAGCACAACTGTGCATCACTCCATGGCCTTCCTCCTCATCGAGCTCTGTGGGACTCAATTCAGGGTCCCCATATTCAGATAGTTCTTGAGCTGCCAATGCCAACTCCAACTGTTGTCGCCTACCATAATATTTGGGTCTTCTCCTCTTCAGGATCACTCGCGCCTCATCATGTTGTATCGGCTCATCATGCGTTGGCTTACCCGGGACAGATTTTTGAGAAAGTTCCTCTTCAGATTCCACGTCCAGCATGAACAGCTGATGGCTGTTGACATACTTCTGGTGATTGATGCCAAAACAGCAAGTATCATGTTGTATAGATCTTCTGTCCCTTCTTCTGACACCCATCCATTCTGCCTCTCCGCCTATCATAGCACATAGAAGCTCTGCTCCATCTTCACGTACATAAGCTTGAGCACCTGTAATATCTTGGATTTCTTCACTGAAATCCTCATCATCTGCAGCCGATCCAACTGGGTTCCTACTCAAGGCATCAACGTTCATGTGCCTGAGCCCTGGTCGATGCACTATTTTAAAGCTAAAATCCTGCAACATGCCGACCCATCTGCCCCTTCGACCATGCGTATCAGGATCAGTCACTAACCACTCCATCTGTTCGTAGGATGAAGTGCTTCATATGTAAGTACTATCTGAAGTGCATCACACCACCCCAGATCAGAGCGTAGCATTCTCCTTCCATCGGATGGAACCTCCTCTGTGTCTCAATTAAACTCTTGCTGGCATAGGCCACCACTCTCTCAAACTTCCCTTCTTTTTGTGACAGTATGGCTCCAACTCCCTTGGGTGACCAGTCCATGTCCAGCCAAAAAGTTTGCCTAAAATCGGGTCGTGTGAGTACAGGCGCGTCCACCAGGGCTGCCTTCAATGCCTGGTATGCCTGTTCACAGTTCACATCCCATACAAATGCAACGTCCTTCCTTGTTAATTCAAACAAAGGACCTGCTAAACTCAAATAACCTTTAATATACTTTCGGTAATAACTTGTCAGTCCTAAGAATGATCTGACACTTATGACATTCTTCGTAGTTGGCAAGTGTAGCACCGCTTCAATCTTTCCAAGATCGGGTTGTATACCTTCTCTGCTCACCACATGACCCAAGAAGGTGATACACTTAGCAGCAAAACAACACTTGCTAGGATTGAGCTTCAAATTCACTTCCCTGAGTTTACAGAGCACTGCATCCAGATGCTGCATGTGCTCCCCCCAGGTTTCACTATGGACATTGAGGTCGTCCACCAACAACTTCAGAAACGTGCTCCCTAAATCCTCGAAAACCTCCGACATGGTCCGAGTGATTGTACTCGTTGCATTCTTGAGTCCGAATCACATAACGTTCCAATCATACAATCCAGTTTTGGTAATCAAAACTATCTTTTTCATATCCTCTGGGGCCATACCTATCTGCCAAAAGCCAGATTGCAGGTCGAGAGCAGTAAACCATGTCGACTTTCCCAGCTGATCAATTACATCCTCGACGACTGGCATCGAAAACATGTCTCGACGCGTTTGAGCGTTGATAGGTCGATAGTCCCCACAGAAACGCCTACTCCCATCTTTCTTCACCGGTAGTGTTATTCCACATGCATATTCTGAGTTGCTGGGTTTCATCTTACCCAAATCAACCAGTGCATCAATCTGCCTTTTGACTTCAATTTCCTCCTAGTAAGACAGTCGTCCAGGAGTTGCATTGCAAGGGGGAAATCCTTGCGTATCAATGTTATGCTCGCCGATGGTGCAATAGCCCAGTTCACCTTTGTTCCAAGCAAAGACATCCTTGTACTTCTCCAAGATCACCCAGAGTTGTTGCTGCCCATGCTACCATGCTAATCTGAATCACTCGGGATCTGGGAAAGGGTCAAAGATTTTTGGTTTGACATTGGAATCAATGTAGTGTTCTGTTCAGGAACCTTGTCATGTGTTGTTTAATTTTCTTTCTCTTTTTTATGAAAAAAACACACTATGCAACAGTTTGTTTTCAGGTAGGTAACTAGAAGGTGCTACTACTAGCCTAGTATCCCATTGTCAACTTTTCAGTGTTGATTATACCAGTTTCTTCCAATATCATCACTTTCAACAACAATAAGGAAAGTCGTTGAAACAATCTTGAAATCAGATTTTGTGTTGAGCAACTGAGTTGGTGAGAACTGCAGACAATTTATATTTTTGTCGGGAATTTTTTGAGCTAGTATCAATTTTGAAGCTAGATAGGGGGGCGAGTTTGGGGTGCGGTTGCATCACTATTTGCATCAACAGCACACAAGTTACTTCTTCTTCCTGCTAGTGAATTATTCTTCCATGAAACACAAATTAAAAGAGACTGTATTCCTAAAAATGAATTTGTTTGACAATCTCATTTTTGGTACCCAGGGAAATTTTCTGAAATTGTACAGCTTACAATGAAATAAAAGACACTATTTTTTTTTTGAGCAAGGGCAGATGCTGTCAAGCAGACATGGGGCATATAAATAAGTCTTCACTGGCCCCAACATTATATATGCAGGCAGTACAAAACCACTGCATTCTCCTTATTTTCTTTGTCTGACCTTTACCAAATCCACCTTTTGCACAGACACACTTTGGACTCATGTTATATGTTATGCACATTTTTGGGCTTGTTATGTTCGTCATGCCCCATTACAAGCCCAAAATGAGCATAGCAGGATCGAAAGTGTGTTTGGACAACACTAAAATGTGTTTGCGTACCACTCAAAATGTGCATAACAAGACCTAAAGTGTGTTTGAGTAGCATCAAGAAGTGTTTGGGCACCACCCAAAATGTGCATAACAGGACCCAAAGTGTGTTTGGGCAGCACCAATATGTGTCTGGGCACCACCAAACACATCATGGACAGGAAAAAAGGCAGTTCAGGAGTACAAAAGTACTGCCTGCAACACACTGTGGGCACATATAATGCTCTGAGGACTGATGATAACAAAATGTGGGTCCATCCTATTTGACAAGGTAAAGAATTGGAAACATGTAATAATCTGTACCCAAGCATATGGTAAGTGGGTAGCCTTGTAAAAGCATAGTCGAGATTACTGTAGCTTTTTGAGCTACAGTATTGCCAAGAAACTCATGAGCTCATGTGTGTACAAAAGTGCAATCATCCAATTTTGTAGGTTGTTGAAAAAGCTGTGACAAAAGTAAACACAGAAACTGATGGAATTGCCCACAATGAAACTGAAATTGGCGCCAAAAAAGTAATCCACAACTAATGCTCATAGAGTTGCAGGTGAAAAAAGTGTATATGCAAGCGAACAAAGTGGACCATGAGAAACTCTCTGGGTCATTTCATTCATAAAGAGGAGGAGAAAGTAGAGTGTGCAGCAGCAATTACGCGTACTTTGACATGATTTTGACAAAGCATTGCACCGGTGTCTACCTTGATTCGCTCACAGATCTCCTTCCATCTGATCCCCAACTCCAAATGGCTACATGATGCGGACTCCTCATTGGGCTTGCGATCGGGCTTGCCAGTTTCCACCTGGGCAGTTTGAAGTATCGTGGGAATCACAGAGTCATGTTCAGGCTTGCATTGCTGCAACCGCACTGGCCCGAGTACATTACGTGCGGATTCACACACGGATAGCCTGCTCTCCTCTGCATTAGATGCCCACTTAATCCAGTCGGCATAATCATCCCCGTCCGAGATCTCCTCCATCATGATTTCATCAGTCTGATCCTGCAACATTAATTGTAGCATCCCCTGAGGTCCTTCTCAGTTGAGCAATTCCTCAAACTCAGCATCCACAAACTCGTCTTCTGAATCGCTCTGTTCCAGAGGATTAGATTATGAGTCATGAAACTCATCCTTGTCACTTTCACCGTCGAAAGAGTTTGAGACAGACGCGTCATCTCCTCCTGCGACTGTCTTCTGATCTTGATTAGATTCCACATCACCTCCTTGATTGGTAGGTGCGTCCTTCCAAAAGGTTGCCGTTCCACGCCCCATTGTGCCCGCGTTCATCCTCTGCAACAAATTTACCATCGTCAGTGGCAAGACTTCCACATTGGTACCAGGCCCATGCCTTACCTGGATCAGTCCTCGCTCTACATCAACCACAGCTCCAATCTTCATCAGAAAGTCCAGACCCAATAACACGTCGTATCCATCTGTGTCCACGACCATAAAAGTCATGGCACATTGGATGCCCCCGACTTTCACCTGTACTTCATCAACCCGACCCAATGCTTGAATGATTGCTCCCGATGTTGTCTTATAGCTTTCATTTCCTGTCACAAGATGCATCATACCTAATTCTCTCACAACAGCAGCAGCCAATACTGACATGAATGCTCCTATGTCTAATAGTCCTTCAATAATGCAGTCGCTAATCTCTATAGGTAAGTACAGAGTTTTACTCCTATGCGTCTTACTGACGCAGATCTTCCGAAGTGATGGGGTTGCAGAGGCCACTGAAACCTGATTCTCAGTGGTCTCCGAATCCCTTTTTCTCCTTGCGAGCTTCACCAAGCTTTCCAGGTGCTTCAGCTCACCAAGAATCATGAGAATAGTTTCCAGGGGGGATAAAGAAATTTTCCCCTTAATGAAATGTGAGAGGATTTTGGACTTCACAGTAACGTCCCTGCTCATACCAGCTCCTTCTCTCTCAGCTTTTGGGACTGGTGCAACTCCTCTTGGCACCACATCGATAGGAGTTCTCCCCCTTGGCACTCGAATATGGGAAAATACATTCTCATTTCCACACAACTGATTAAGCTGCTGCTCGGTCGCTGCCTCATCATCAAACATTACCTCCAAGAAATTCGCTGCCCCAGCTGTTGATTTCCCATCTTTGGGCTTCTTCCAACATTTGTCTTCAGAGTGTCCAAGTCCTGTACAGAAGGTACATTTGATACCATAGTTCTCTGTCCTATGTGGCAGATTGCACTTTGCACATTTTGGCCGTGCTTCATTTAGCCTCGGACAGGCAGTGGCCATATGGTCCTTACCCTTACAGAGCTGGCATCCTCTAAAGGCAGTGGAAGAGGATGATGATGTTGAGTCATGCGAATGCCCTTTGAAGAAGTTTATGAGGGTATTATTCAATGCAGTGACTTGTTTCTCTACATTGCTCTCCGACACCCCCTCTTCATGTTCCTCTCGAAGGGGTTCATATGGTGTCTCTCCGAGTTCACCAAGAACTCTCTCCACCTCTGTTGCAGCTCCAACCAATTCTTCGATGTCTGCAAACACCCTAACAACGCACAACTTTCGGAATTATGGCCTTAATCTGGCCAGGATTCTCCTCCTTTGCTCCACATCCTGTATCTGGCCCTTTCGAAACAACTTATCTAGTCGTTCGAAATACTTCTGCACCCTTTCCTTGTGTTCTTGCTTGATGGCATCCATCTTCATTCGGTTGTCATCAGCGTCGATGTCCCCATACTTCTGGATCATCAGCGTGCGTAGATCAGCCCAGTCGGTTGGCGCTGGCTGCAGCCTTTGAAACCACTTCTTTGCACGGCCTCACAGATTCAACTTGGCAATTTTGAACAATTTGTCAGGCGTCAGATCACGAACCTTGGCGACCATGGTCAATCACTCTGCCCAATCACCAACGTCTTCATAGTCCCTTCCCTAGAACAAATTGTCCATACCGTGGGACTTGTCATCTTCCAAAGATTCTGCAACACAGCAAAAATGCAATAATCCCCTCCACACATGGATCTTCAAATCAAAAACAGATGCAAACAAAATTAGCCTGAATCTTAGTTCCTGCTTCTAACCCAATCCTGATCCCTGACACGAAAACAAATAATGTCCAAGTCATCCACCGAACTCGGACTACACTCCTTCATGTATGGGCTTCACAGGCTCAAAAATGGATGGAACAGTGTTAAACTTATGTTCATTCGTGGATTCTTGCTGGAATCTCCATCCCCCTTCTTGGCTTCGCCAAATTCTCCAGCTGATGAGGCGAGATCTGGACCCGCTATGCTCCACCGAAGCAATCGATCTCCTTCCTGATACAGGTCCTCCACTCTCGGTATGTACAATCGCACAAATGGTTAGGCGAGATAGCCGACTTGGGAATCCAAATGTCCCCAAGTCTTGGTATGCTAGCCTGCCTCTCGGCCAGATCAAGAGCCACTCTACGCAAGGTAGGAGGCGAAGTAAAAGCTTGTCTGTAGCTTGGAGGTTGATACCCACCCCCCTGCTCCATCTATCACTTTCAACCAGACCTGGGCACGGGTATAGAAACCACTATGAACCACCTCTACAACGATGTCTCCCACCCTAGCCTTGTTGGGATCTATTCCTACAAGTCTAACTACTCCAAATCCTAAGAAACGCAAAACCACTGATCTCCTCTGTGGTCCGTTTTGAATGGTGTAGAAATCGAATCTACGAACAAGGTTTAGCTCGTGATTCTCTTGGGTTATCGGCTCGACAGGGACCTCATCGTCGCTAGACGAAGGCATTGTCTTCAATTCTCATATTACCTAGATCTTACACAGGCTCTACAATGATCACAACCATGCTCTGATACCAAAAGAGAGGGTCTTAAACCACAATAGCACACTGACTGCCTGACCGACCCTAGGTGTTCATGTCTTCTTGTTCCTTCTCATACACAATCCGAACTCTGATCTACTCACAGTCCTCTAACCGACCATGTGCTCATGCTTTTCTACACGCGACTCAATCCTCTGGTCATCTCTCACACACACTGACTGCCTAGTGACGCTCACAGACGCTCACTGCCAGACCAGATGCATCCTTGCATTCCTTCCACACAACGTCATAGCAGAATGCACAAGGTACAATTCCTACCTCCACCATTCACACAGAGGCCATCAAAATAGATTCTTTTCTCATGAACTCTGTACATCGCCCGAAGGCACAAGCTCTATCTTCATCAGATTCTTCACAAAACAAGCGATCCCCACCTTCTCTCTCTTTCTCTCATTCCTCTACTACAGCAGCAGCAGCTTGGAGATGTGCTAGGCGTAGCGGAAAGATTCTAGCTCTACCACCAAGCTCCTCTCAGAATGCCTCCCTCTCTCCTTTTTCCTCTCTTCGACCATCTCTTCCTAATCAGTCTCCTGATCTTCCTCCACGCCATCCATCGTCCATCCTTTCCCCGTTCGCATCAAACACTCGTTCAACTCCAAACCGACTCTGCCCAACATGGCAGCTCCATCACTCATAATTCGTCGTTGTCAATTGGCTTCCATACCCATTCAGTAGCAGCCGTCAAAGCAACTCCTGCACAACATCCCACACACATCCAACCCAGCTCCCATGCATTCCCATGCAACATTAATGGAGAGGCAGCCGTCACCAAAAAGCAAACGGCTCAACAAGGTGGAAACTCAGTTTCCAGAATCAGGGGATATTCATCAGGCCACAACGCCCTCATTTTCGCATTACATGTCAATTTGCCTTTAGTTTGCAATGGTAGTTTTAATTATTACATTAATACAAAATACAACCTAGGTCATTATACATTCCACCCAATTTTCATTATCTTGTTTGAAATTCACTATAGTGGTTTAGAAAACAAGGACAATGGATCGGAATATGGTTCAAGTCACATGGCAATAGGTCCATGCACTTTGCACCCGACCACCCCTAAATATAGTGGTTGCTTAGTGGTTTAATCCATTGTACAAGTGGTTTGTACATATATAGAAGTGATTTACTGTTATGTTACCATGTGTTTGACATAGGCTAGGTACCTTAAACAATCTAGGAAAACAATGAACCTATGATAGGAACTTAAACCTAGCTAATCTAGGTAGCCTATAGTTTAGTACAACTAATTTAGAAATGTGAGGATTAAACTCGTCACCTGCACATTGGGTGTTCAAGTTTTTAACCATTATGCCACATTTAAAAATATATAATAATAGATGTCATTGTATTATTATAAACATTTTTCATTTTTAACAACCTAAATAACATGACCTATGTTAACCTAGGCTAACCTAGGTTATTTTAGGTTGAAATCTAGATTGTCTTATGCTTATGTCAACCTAGGCTAACTTAATTAGTTAATTTAATATTAACCTACCTAATTTGACTTACATTAACTTATGTAGACCTAAATAGACCTAGGTTATCTAGCTATGTATGTACAATTTAGCTTAACTTAAGGGCCTACATAGAACCTAGTTGAAGGACGTATGACCTATGTATGGTTTAGCCTACATAAATACCATTTAACATATGTACAACCTCCTAATTGCTTAGCCTACCTTTCCTACGAGCTAGGTAGGCTAGGTTTCGTCTATATATGACCTATGTATGACCTAGTCTATGTACATACAATCTAGCCTTACATATGATGTTCTAACCTACATATGTATGAATTATATACAACCTAGCCTACATACATATGACCTAGCCTATGTATGTACAACCAAGCTTACATATGAATGACCTAACTTATTTACGTATGGCCTAACCAATGTACAACATTTTAACATACGTACATATGGTGTTTTAAAATCTACATATGATATCTTAGCCTATTTCATGTTTTTTTATACCAAGACAACTGTGGGATATTTTCACATATTACTTTCAAAAATACAAAATAAACAAATATGTGTTAGAATCTGTGGTTCGATCCATCATTAGTTAATATTTACAAAAGTCAAATATGTGGTCAAATTTGGAATGTTGTAACACATATAAAGGTTTATTTTTGGTTAAATTGTAATAAATTAACATTTATAAAAATCAAATTTCTGGTCAAATTTGTGATGTTTATATAATATACAAAAGATGAAAATGTGGTTAAATCAGTGATTAGTTAACATTTATAAAAATGGAAAATTTTTACATATATAAAGGTCAAATTTGTGGTTAGATAAGTGGTTAATTAACATTTATAAAAGTGACATCTATGGTCAAATTTATGATGTGATAACACATAAAAATCAAATTTATGGTCAAATTAGTGGTTAATTAACATTTATAAAAATGACATCTATGGTCAAATTTATGATGCAATAACAAATAAAAATCAAATCTATGGTTGGATTCATAATTAATTAACATTTATGAAAATTTTGTGGTTAAATCTATGATGTAATAACACATATCAAAATCAAATTTGTGGTTAGATTTGTAATTAATTAACATTTATTGAAATTAAAATTGTGATCAGCTTTGTGATGATGTAACACATAAAAAAGTCAAAATTGTGATTAAATCCACGATTAGTTAATATTTATAAAGTTCAAATTTGTGGTTAGATCCATGGTTAATTAACACTTAGAAAAATCAAAATTGTGGTTAGTTGATATTTATAAAAGTGAAATTTGTGGTCAAATCTATGATGTTATAACATTTATAAAATTCAAATTTATGATTAGATTTCTAATGTTGTAACACATATAAACATCAAATTAGTGGTTAATTAACGTTTATAAAATAAAATTGTAATATTATAACATATATATAAATTGCATTTATGATTAAATCCATAGTTAATTAATATTTATAAAATTCAAATTTGTGGTCAGATTTGTAATATTGTAATATATTTAAAAGTCAAATGTATGGTTAAATTCATGGTTAATTAACACTTGTAAAAATAAAAATGTTATAGATTTGACCATAGATTCGAGTTTTATAAATATTGATTAATCACATATTTAACCATAGATTCAATTTTTATAATATTATAAAATCACATATCTAACTTTTTAAAATGTTAACTTAGAATATGTAATTATTTTGTTAGTTAAATGCTATCATGCATTAAGTATGAATCTGATTTTATACATGTTAAAACAAAATTTGATAAATGTTAATCAATTTATTACTAATTAATATCAAACTTCAATCCATCCCTCTTTCATGCATCATTGATCCATCAATCCATCTTTCATCCCTCATCCATTCATCCATAATTTATCTCTCATCCATTCATTCATCTTTCATCCCTAATTCAATCATCCATTCATGCATCCTTCATCCATGTTTTTTTTTTTAACATGATTGGATAGTCAATAGTGAACTTATAGTCAAACCTTTATCCATTAAACATTTTTCAACAACCCTTATGCCCACTCACTATTGTTCCCTTAAAGTTTTTTACAAAGCTTTTCATGTCAAAGCAAAACTCCCAATTAACAATTTATGCATTATTTTTTGTGTGGTAATTTTCACATGCTATGCCTAAATGTCAATTTTCAAATACTCACCTTGAAAACCACATGATCCACAACCCAGTTGTAAGTTTTAAGGGTAAGATACTTTCATTCTGTGACCATGGTTATTGTTTTCATTACTTTCTTTTAGTTAATTCACATGTATGCATATTGACAATATAAATATGTTTGAAATAGTTTTTAAAAAAAACACATAATTATCATTTGTAGTGTTGTGGTGAACCCAATTGACACCCAATTACCACAAAGGATGGATTTTCCTTGTGAAATGGTCTTTGGAACAAACATAACTTGGATATTTTAAAAATTCAGTAAAGTTAATGACTTCATTTACAATCATCTTAGAAAACTATTAAGATTTTAAATTGTTGTAACTTTTAGCAAAATCACATAAACTCAATCCAAATTTGAACATTTGATTAGCCACATTCTTAGATTGTGTTGATCATGTTACGAAACAATGGACCTCAACTTTGGGTGATTAACACCCCACATTGGTAGACCCCTAATATAGTATTATGGAATTCCTTTGAATATAGATTAAATTTAGACTTGCCCAAACAAGATGATCAGACATGTATGGTACATATTTATTGATTCATTTTCAACCCATATATTGTTCATATTTCATTGAAATACATCTTGTTTTGAACAAATGAATTACCATATCAAAACTTTTCATATCCAAAAGGCAATTAGGCACAAAAGGAAATAGGTAGGTTTGGATTACTCAAATAAAACATACAAACACTACTACCAAAGTGGGGTGCAATTATTAGCTTAAATCACTATAGGATTTTAAAAGTGAAATATTTTCATTGCATTTTATTGATTTCACCTTGGTGAAGGTTATTTTACTATAACATCACTATGTAGACATCATGTTTCAATACTAATATGATAAATAGATTTATTTATATGTTTTAAAAAATATTCTATCTATGTTACTTTATGATATAACCTATATTATTTTAAGTTATTTTAATTTATATTTTATATTATTATAGGTTATTATAAATTATTATACCCCAAACTATAATATTTTATTTTACCTTAAGGTATTTTAACTAATTTATTATAAGGCTTTTAGATTATTCTAAATTAAACTAACTTTAGTCTATACCTTAGGTTATTTTATTTTACATTAATATATGTTATTTCAAATTATATTTTATGTTATTCAAGGTCAATCTACTTTATGTTATTATAAATTATTTTACCCTAAGTATAATAATTTAAAATAGAAAATAATAACCTATGAAAAATAATTTCAAATACCTTACAATATAATAACTACCAATAGCCTATGATATTATAACATAAAATATATTACAATAATTTATAATACAATAATCACCAATATTTGTAATATAACATGTTATAACCAACAATAACTATAATACAACAACCATTAATAACCATTAACAAAATAATCATCAATAACCACCAATGGTTAACAATAGAATAATCACAAATAGTCACCAATATCCATTAATATAATAGCCACTAATAGTCACTAATATAATATCAATTAATAATCACCAATATCCACCAATAGAATAGCCATCAATAGCCATTCATATAATAACCATTAATAAGCACCAATATTAACTAATAAAATATCCATCAATAAACATTAATAGAGTAGACACTAATAATCATAAATATAATAACCATAAATAATCATCAATAGAATAGGCACCAATAACCATTAATAGAATAGACGCCAGTAGCCATTAACAAAATAACCACCAATAACCATTAATAGAATAGCAACCAATAGCCATTAATAGAATAGCAACCAATGGCCATTAATAAAAGAGCCACCAATAGCCATTAATAAAATAACCACCAATATAATAACCATGAATAACCACCAATAAAATAACTACTAATAGTCATTAATAGAGTAACCATTAAAAAACATTCATAACCACGAATATAATAGGTATTAATAGCCATTAATAACCACCAATAGCACTAATAAAATATGAACTAATAGCCATATATTAGAATTGCTTAAAATTGCCAAAAATAATATAAGGTGAAATAATGTATAATAGACAAAAATATTTTAAGATGAAATAATTTATAATAATATAAAATTGCTAATAATAACATAAGGTGAAATAACCTTCAATAGTCAAACGTAATTGAGAATAACCATAAATAACCGTAAATAATGTAGGGTGAAATTATTTAAATTAATGAAAAATAGTTATATAATAATTGAAAGTAGCTTAACATAGGTAGTATTATTATATTAATAAAAAATTCATTTATTAATTTTTTTTTCAAAAGAATGGTCATTGAAATGTCATTGAATAATGATATTCAATTTTATTTTTTGTTCAAATGATTTAAAACTTTCAAAAAGAAATAAATGTATTTTATGTGCATTATTGAATTAAAAAAAATTAAACTCAAATCATTTCATTTGAACAAAATCTCAATAAGATATGAATTTTCAAAGTTTATGTTTTTATAATATTTAAAATGAAGTATTTGATAAATAGAATGCATTGTAACATTTTATCACAACAAATGGGGTGGTTTGATGGTAAGGGTGTTTGTTTCCATTTCAAAGGTTAAAGGATCAAACTTCATGGGTGGTGTTGTGTGTGGTCAACAATGGTATGTTGACCAAATATTATTTTATCGGATTCTTAGAATAGGTGCTTAAGTTTTACATGGCCTACTTACCTACCTAGGCTAGTCTTTTAACTTAACGTATGTAATGACACCTGTCAATAAATAATAGGCTTTAAAAATGACGAAATTATCAATAATATTATATATTGAATATTGGTTAGTTAATTGACTAATAAGTGAATGGTTTGGTAAATTTGCGTTTCAGTTGAAAGTAACCTTGTTTCACTAGGTATTAATGAAATAAATCATTATCCATAGCAACTAGTCTTCGTTCACTAGGGGGTTAAACAATTTCACCATGTAAAAATGTCCAAATTCACTCAAAAATTTAGTGAAACCTAGAGTGAACTAGGACGCATTTCCTAATAGTGAAACATCATTATTTTCATCATATAAACTACTTGAAATTGTTCAAAGGAATACCCCACATTTGTAACTACATTACTGATTTTTAAAAGTTGTAACCAACATTTACACTCAATTATGGGAAACATTGTACGTGGCATTTGGGTAGCCCCCACTTTAACAAAACAATTATAAATATGTTTTTACTACGTACTACTAACATGGCAAGTTACACTTGACCACGAACTTCACATTAACACAAGATAGTTTGATAGACTTTTCCCACGTGTCATTTACTTTTATTTAGACCTAATAGGAATTCCACCTATTTTGAAACTTCCTATCATTGCAAGGACCTAAACCCTCCACCATGTTTCATGTACATGATCATTGGTTACATCCAATTTTTTAGTTACCAAATGTCAATCAAAATCTACAAGTTAATATATTGTATCAATATCGTGTTTTGAAAATATACATCCAAAATAAATTCATGGGACAAGGTGCAACAATGTGTTATTGAGTACAATGTCATGGGACCAACTACCACCTAATATTATTAAAATCAAGAGAAACTTAGCAACCTCATGTTAATTATAATGGGATTAGAAGCAATTCATTTATGAAATCCAACCTTTGATATTCATGGGCAACTACTTTTGATATTAATTTCATGTGAATGACCAAATCAATTTTTTTCAAATGATTCTAGGTTTGATTTCAAATCCTTAATATCCTCCCTTTGGACATGTGTTATGGAATTTTAAAACATAAATATGACAATGGGTGGGCAAAGACACATTCAAAAGAGTCAAAAAGGGCATAAAATCAAAATGAGAGTTGTAAACTATTATAAATATATTTGTGTTTTGCCATTTGAAAACCATGGTATCATGGAAAGTTGTGTTAAATGCTCAAATAAATGTTGGGATATTCAAACTAAATTTTTTATGTTTAAGGTTTTTTTTAAAGGACTTTCAAAAGTGAACAACATGTGCATCATATGGATATTTTATAATTAAATCTCTTATTTTTCATCTCACAAATGAACTTCGATGATAAATATGTATAATTATAAAAAACTATTAGAATCACATTCAAAAAACACTCACAATGTTAAAAATGTGAAAATAAAAAAAAATCAAATATGTTTCAAATATATTTCAAAAGTCCTTTACCATGTAATTAAAGTATAATGTACATGATGTATCAAACAATTTTGTAGTTAAGTGCGCATTTTTTTAAATTCATATTTATTCAATAATGATTAACACACAACATATGATATATTGGGGCAACTATAAACATGTTTAGTAACAAGTTGTAAAAACATTCTTTCAAAATTTCAATTTTTATGAAAAAATATTTTTGGACAAAAGGATGTGTAGTCCTTTGAAAAAGTGATCATTTTAGCTCCTTTGAGTATGTTTGAACCCATGTACATCATAACTTGTGACAAGCTACATATATCCAAAAAGTTCTACAATGAGAAAGGAGCTAGGTATTATGGGCATCACATAGACGAATAAATAAGTATGTCCATGGTTTTTCAATCATGTTGAATTCCATAAAATATTTTAATTTAACATAATACATGCATACCCGGAAAAAAAAAGCGGGAAATTAATGATCTATGTACATCTCCATCACAACATGCTTCCAAATGTTGAATGATATCCTCAAATGTGCATTAAAATAATCCATAAAATTGTATGTTCTCTAATAAATTTAACATATTTCTCAAATATATTTCCTATACATTCCATGAATTCATGTGTTTGGGGTTTTGAATTGGTCCATATATCCATGTTCATCATGAAGTGTGTATTTATTACCATAATCTTGATTACATGCATTTATGGTTGGTGTTTTATGTTAATTAGATGCTTCAAATTGAATAATTTGCACATGACATTACATGAATTGATTATCTATAACAAGCCAAGATAACCCAAATGATGGTAGATCTTATGAAGATGAATAACATATTTGGCACATTGGATTTGTGGGTCACATGATTTAAATAGTGATTTTCACCATTGATAATTTTATTGACTAAATGAATCCAAATGCTTTTATTCATTAGTATGTTTTTTTTTTTGTTGCATCAAATTTTAATTGATCCAAAAGACACAAATGTATAAAAACTAAACAACAATTGAACTTTGATCATAAGCTTTTATAGTTTTAATAAACATGGTGCTACATTTAAGAGCAACTTGAAAATTATTCAGCACATGATGTGTTCAATTTGAATATCAAGGTCATAATTGTGACAAAATGCTTTCAATCCCCAAGTTTTAAAACCTTGACTATTGAATGATGTTAACATCAAACATGTTAGGTACTCATCGGTAATATGTCACAATTCCTTGTCATGGATGAAATCTAGCAATCAATTCCATCATAGGTCATTTTAGAAATAAGTATGAATCAATATATTTGAAATTTCATATGATAATTCAAAGTAACTTAGCTTATCAATCATCCATTCATGCCTAATTTTCATGTCCATCAACATTTAGTTCATTGTCCACAAATGGAGTTCATCCATGGTGAACATTTTGAGAAGATTGATAATCCTCAATAAAACATGTCAATTTGCCATAACCAACTTGAAATTTTTGTCTTGTTGTTTGTGAAATCTATAGAATGAACAAGTATTAAAAAATATATATATTGTAAGATTGGAAATTAACATGAATACCACTTGAAAAAATTGAAAGTGTGTCATCAAATATATTATTACATTAAACACCTTGTGCCATAGCTTGATTGATGTCATAGGAATTGAAATTGTATAAAATATTCTTCACATTGCAGTATAATTAATATGATTAAACTCGATTCATGAATGTTGCCCCATCCAAACATATGTGATATGCCAACTATCTAATTTACTTGTAAATATGCAAGGATAAATTGAGCATGATCTATGGTGAAGGGATTGAACTTTAAATTGTTGATGTGCATTCCTTCGTCAATTTCTAAAAATGAATTTTCATTTTTCAAAAATGATTTCAAAGTTGTTGAATCATCAAGATTCATGTTCCAAAAAGGATACAAATTAAGTCAAATCTATGTTTAGTACAAAAATCCCAATCAATGCAATTTGGTTATTACATCATTTGTTAGACGTGAAGATGGAAGCAAATGATCATTGAATGTATTCATTCAAGAAACTTCAACACTTGAAACACCAATCTTGTCTCACATGTTGATATTTGTGGCTATTTAACATGTAGTTGTTTGATGGGAACAAACATCAATGATGGTGGAACTTCATTGTTTTGAAGTTTGTACATGTATAATGGATGCACAAATACTAATTTTTTAAAATACATGTGCCTTAAAGCATCCCCACCTATTCCCAACATTAGTCAAGGTCACAAATTGTATATCTCATTTCCAATTTCCCTTGCTTCCATTTATTAAACCCAACTCATAAACTTGAAAACTAAGATTTAAAAATATGAAAGATTACTAGTGTTAAACCATTTGGACCATTCATTTTGATTTGCCAATTATAAACATGGAACAATGATCAAATTTTATTAACTATACCCTTTCAAGGCTTTTTGGGTCTTAAAGAGATGTGCATTTATCATAAGGCTCACAAAAGTCTTCAAGTAGGCCCAATAGTTGTGATTTATACACTTCATTCAAGATCTATAATGTAGGGCAATTTATTGCTTACTATTGGGATGTTCTAAAAAAAAAAACATTTCCTTCATGGAAACAACTATTTCATCTTTTGAAATACTCATGATTTTAAGTCCAAAACGTGTATATTTTGCATAAGCATGGTTATGAAATGTCTTATTGAATTGTCATGAACAAATGATTTCATGTACAAAAAATATTATTAAAGGGAAAATAACCGCAATGAAGCATGTGTTAGCATAATCATGACAATTCCAAATGAAAACACATGAAGGGGCATAAAATGTTCAAATTAATTGTGTACCAAAAAACAAATTTACTTATAGCATGACAAAACACAAACATGAGCATAAACAAGGCTAGAATACAAAGTCGATTTTTGAATTATTGTTTATCATCATTTTGGACCTTAGGTCTTAACTTTAAGTTCAACATGTCAAGAAAATGTGGGTGTAATTCATTATCCCAATGGGATTTTAAAGTGAACTAGTTCATCACACAATTGTGTCATTTAATTTAATGTGAATCTTGAATCAATATACAATATCATCATCATCTCCACTTATAGTCATTCAATTCACTAAGTTTTTTTTAATTATCATTTTTATATTCAATAAAAATTAAAATTTGTTATTAATTCATATACTGAAATTCTTGTGACTTAAATATTATTTATGATTTAAATATAACATTTTAATGTATCAATATATTGCATATTTATTTCTAAAAAACAAATTTCTAATTAAATAAAAACGTCTTGTGTAAAATTTGGAAAAACATGTTCTCTCTTTATTTTGAACCTTCCTTTAATAAAATGAAAACACTTTTAAACATAACAAGATGAAAATGCAAACTTCATTGTGTTGAATCCAATCATTAGTATATAATTGGAATATAATATGACTTGTCTTTTGGCCCAAAATATATTAACATTTGTAATATTTAAAAACAATACACTAATATAAATAATATCATTTGCAATTATATTGGTCATGTTTGAAGTTACAAATTTGGTATTGTTTTATTTTTGGGCCATACAGTTATGCGTGCAACTAACATGCAACTAAGGTGCAACTACATTTGAATTGGTATGTATGGATGAACACATATATTAACATTGTATATACATGTTGCATACATAGTGTGACATCTAACTAAAAATTAGGTGCAAAACCCAAAATCTATACTAATGATAGTTTTAATTAAAATACATAGTTAAAATGTTGGGGACTTATCATATTAACATTTCATTTGTGTTATTCATAAATATTTTTCATAGAAAGTAAAACAAATCAATATGCATTTAAATTTATTATTTTTACAACTCATGTCGTGAAATCATTTTTTTGTGAAAATGAATATTTTGAATTGTTGTTAAACAATGAAATTCAAATGTGTTATTCTTTAAAATGATTTGATATTTGATATGTTTATTTATTATACACATTCTTGAAGCTTGAAAAAAACTTCAAGAATGAGTTTTCATGTTTCATTTGAGCTAAATATGAAAAAGAAAATACATCTTAAATTTAAATTTGTAAACAATTTAATATATATGTGATATATCCAATCTTTGACACAATGTATCATTAATACGTGTTATAATTGGGTGGCATAAACATTGGGTTGTCTATTTAAAAACTAAGTTATTTTCTAGACTATATGTTGAATAGACATTTTAAGGCATGGATAGTAATTATTAAAAACTAAAATACTAAAATATACCCAATTACATTGCCAAGTGTAAATTTCATATTCAATGAATTTACTTATTTTCTAGTCTAGGGAATTACTTAGGTTTTGTGTTGCTATGCAATATTAGTGATAATGATCATAAAAAAATGAGTTGATTCCATTCAAATGATAATATTGAATGACATTGGATGCAACTTGACTTGAATGGAATTTCAATTGATTCAAATTTAATTGAATTTAGGTTCCATTGAGTGAAATTAAAATCCCATTGAATGTATTTAAATTCAACTAAATTATAATTGAATTATATTAAACCTAAATTAAATTTAAAATTGATTGGATTTAAATTCAATTGAAAGAAATGAGGTGCAAATTGATGCAAAAGGTATAGAAAGTTTGCTTGTCACTTCCATCATCCATGATTATGACATTGAAAAAAAATCAGGTCCAAAACACATAAATATATGAAAAGACATAGATATATGAAGAGACACCTTTGCATAATCTTTTGTATGGTCTTCAACATTCTTGAATTGGATTTATCAAGGCAAATAACCATATGAACTTATTTCCCTGTATTAGTTTCAAAAAATTTATCACTAGATTAATGTTTTCCTCTATTTTAATTTTGAGTCGTAATACATTTATTTACCTATTTGGAGGATAGTCAATAATCTTTTCAAAAGGCCGTTGTTTAAGGAACTTTCAAGTAGAAGTAACCTCCAAAAGATGCACAATAGATGAAAATATGAAGAATGCAATATTAATTTCATCCATTTGGAACTTTAAGTGGATAAATTTATCATGTATATAACCTAAATTACGTAAACTATGAAATTTGGTTTGTGGTTTTTCCATTTTACCTGCATACATGCATGGTTTCATTAATTATGATGATGTTGATTTTTTTGCTTATTATTTAATTCTTCTAACAACCCTTCATTGTGGCTCGTTTAAGTAGGAGAACTTTAGGTCCATAAGTCATCCTAATTTTGGATAATTTCAAATAAAGAAAAGTGTCACAAAAATTTTAACATTGAAAGATGTCTTTTCAGATTTGTGTCTTTTCATACTTATTTTTCTTCTAGACACCATAGTAATGAATGATGAAAGTCCAAAGCAAATCATCACACCATTTGCATTTCGTTTATCTTTAATTGAATTTCATGAATTTCATGAATTTAAATTCAGTTCGAGTTGCATGCAATGGCATTCAATATTTTCAATCAAATTGAATTTAGTTTCCCAAAATGAACTCATTTTCCCATCGTTTCATCATAAATGGCAATGCAAAGCAATGTGGAACCCAAGTTGAATTATGTAACATTCAAATGCTTTATGAATATGTTGTCTTTTGACATCATCTTAGAAAAAACATGTTTATCATTCTATGTGCTTGAAAAATACTCAACATTATATATTATTTATGGTGATTGTGGGTGCATGTGAACACATTTATGCAAATTATTTCAAAATATTATTATCAATTTTTTTTTGTCTATTAAGCCATGGTGATATAATATCTACAATGTGCATTTTAGGAAGAAACTAAAATGCACCAAGAATTAATTCTTAAATTCAATCTAATTGAACCTTACAAACATGCATGCATATAAAAATAAAATACACCTTGGACCATTGAATTAATCAACATGCTTCCTTCTCATTCAATTTGTCAAAACAATAACACTATTTTGAAAATGCTTACTCAAAATTTGTGGTAGACGATGATTACCAAATTTAGGATATGGCAAACCTTTGAAGTAAATCAACATGTGCATGGATTAATTGTAGGCCAAAGAGGATGAATTGTTGAGTGAAACGATAATGAAAAAAATGGGCAATGTGAAGAAGTTGATGCATATTGTTGGTGCTTTTGATAAAAAATCTTTTCAAACTTGCAAATGTAATTGTACACAACAATCCATGGTTTTAAATGTTGCTAGTTAGATTTAAAAATTGTTATTTCTTTTAGTTCCTACAAATATACTTTGAGTTAAAGTTCATCTATGGAATCATTAGAAGGTTCCAAAGTAGGACATTGGATGGACATTAATTCAACCTTATTTGTGTCGTTTACAAATGATTGATTGGATAATACATTTGAAATGGATGATTTATGCATTGAGGTGGTGAAAATTCATTCCATATATAAATGTTCTCAAAATGCACAATGGATGAACAATGCAAGAATGAAAAACTATGGTAAAAAAGTTGTTTATCCCGTGGTCTATGGCATACAAAGATTGCCTTGTGACTATGATCACATTAAACACATTTTATAATCATCTCATTGAAGGAATTTATGTTTCATGACTTCTATTTTGCCTAAATCAATACTACGTTTCAAAAATAGATTATATTGTGTATTTAATTTGGTTGCATAAAACAATTAAAAAAGTGACAAGTTTTACAATATATCCAAATTTTTAACAATTTTGTAATTCTTATCTTGCACCAATAAAATATTGGATTTCATGGTTTCTAATACCTAGTCATTGAATAACTTGTACCTATATTGGACATTATGATGTGATGATTTTGACACTAATCATATTTTTATATGTAGGGGCAAGGAGAATGAGTTGTAAAGTTTAGGTATTAGTTAATGGTGATCTTGGGTAGTTGGTTGAGTGACAAAGAACATTCAATTCATCTAAACCTTGGTGGTGTTTAATCATTGTGAAAATCTAAAAAATCTCTAATTATGAGTTTTGAAAGATGCATTGCTCTAATCAACTAATCAAATGTTATTATGCTCAATTATGCATTATACTTTTAGTGTTCCAATGGTTTTATGTCTTTGAACATTTAAAAACATATTCCCTATTATTTATTATATCCAACTTGTAAGGTTTGCTTACATGACAAACAACTTGAAATCACTTGCAAGATTCCTTTGATTATATCATTGAATATGTGGTGATGTTTAGGCAAAGAACGTCCAATAACTTCAACCACCTTAGATGAGGTTTGGGCTCCATTTTCATATCTGCCCAACATTCATTAACATATATTGCTAAGGATTGGGCAATAGCAAGACATTGAAATTCCATGAACTTACAAAACAAACATGTCACGAATAAATAATTGATGTCTCAAGGGGTGATAGCTAAGTGGTATGGCCCTTGTTTGATATTGCAAAGGTTTTTGGGTTCAAACTTGTGGACAAGCAAGTGAAAAATCCTATTGTACTCTTTGCCATTGGGCCTAGCTTTGATGGCAATAGCTTGTTAATGGGTTGGCTGTTGTGGTCCTGAATAGAAAAACACTAAATAATTTAAATTACTGTTCCGCTCCCCTTTAAAAAAAAAAGAAGTATTAAATAATTTATATCACAAGTTGTGAAAGACACATTGGGAAAATGTTGAACATAAATCCATTACAAGCTTGGAGTTGAGGGTTTGAATCCTAAATTGGGTATCTCTCTCATGCTCTGTGAGGACTGAGCTTTCGGATTATTTTGTTTAGATTCATTATGGACTATCATAGTAGCTTAATGGATTTTGGCCCCCTAGGTAATAAATAGGTCCATTTTTATATGAGGATTTGTGAAGGATGATATTTTGGCTTGCATTGAAACTTGAGATTGGTTCTGCAGTAGTTCTCTTGAAGGATTCTGGTTTCTTTTAGAGCATTTTTTGAAGATTATATTTTTGAATGGTGAAATATTTGAGTTTTTCCATCATTCTCCTTTTGCCTTAAGATACTTTTTTAGTGTAAATGGCAAGGCCACAGTGTGACACACCCCTTGTTCTATTAGGGGTAAGCTTGTTGCCAGAGTCACCAATACCCCCCCCCCCCCTCCCAAACAGAACAAAAATGCCTCTACCATTGGCCATTCATTACCCATAGTGTAGAATAATGGGACTTGATGTGCTAATAAAGTATTCCTAGAAGAACCATGGTTATGAGGAATATTCTCAAAACAGTGGTCATTTTAAAGTAACCATAGGAGCATTCAAAAAAAAAAAACTTGGCCCGTGAATATTAACATAACCAAGGGTTAGAGAAGGTTTGGGGGTTCGTGGAATATTTCTGAAACCCTTGAACCACCCCTACACTTTGATCATGCAAATATTCCCATTTCCCATGGGTTAATAATAAGGACCAAAGGGTTTTCAGAAATATTTTATACCCCGAGGTAAAAGGCCTATGATAGTGGTGGCCTTCTGGAAATTTCGATTTTGTGCATTTTGTAAAGAGCCGAGTGCTGGCTCGATTCCAGTAAAGCCTCAAGCCAAGCTCTCTACCAAGCGACGTGCTTCCCATTTTAATTTTAATTTTTTTTTCCCCCCCTCCCATGATACACAGGAAAAATTGATTATTGCAAGAAAAAAGATGTGATCATTTTTATAAAAAAAATGGAATGCCCACCAGAGCGGGCATTCTGTATAGGAGAAGGTCCTGCTATACAAGCATTCGGAATTTGAGGAAGGTTTCATTGGTCTCAAGAGGTTGAAAATCCGGAAGGCCCAGAAGAACCTAAGGAATTTAGTTGAAAATGAGATGTGAACTGGTGATGAGTTCTTCAGACTAGGATTGAGATGTGAACTGGTGATGAGTTCTTCAGACTAGGATTGAGATGTGAACTGGTGATGAGTTCTTGAGACTTGGATTGAGATGTGAACTGTTTCATTATCACCCATCACTCACTTACCCAAAACATTTGGTACATTTGGTACATTTGGTACGTTTGGAAAATGTGACAGAACATTTTTGCCTTTGGAATCAGGAGCATAAAGAGTGGGGGTCGGGGGGAGTGATGAGAGCTGAAGCTTGAGGTGGTGCAATTGGAGCTTCCTTTCTTTGAAAGGGATCAGATATGCCTAGCTTCCTAAGTTACCCAATCAAGGACTTGGTTGGGTGGGGCCTGACACCTTGTGTGTGGGGTTCGAAGTGTGTTATAATTTCCACTAGCTACTGTGCAGAGTGGGGCCAAAGGAAGGGCGTTGTCAGCCTGGGATGGAGTACGGAAAATGGGACCCGCATCAGATCTGACTACAAAGAAACATCAATACTAGACAGACTCAGCTTGGACAGATGATTGCAAGAATCACCAAGCCCAGTTGTGAATCTATAAAAATCACATTAGGAGTCCAGAAATAGGACCTCCACTGAAGGTTTAGATAGATATGAGCCCATATCACAACCGGGATGTTAATTGTATCCACAGTCTTTAAGGAAAAAAAACTTGCAGTGGTGGGTGTAGAATTTAGCCAATGGATATACTGCACTAGCTCCTCAGAAAAAGATTGGGTGGAGCTGAGCTGATGAGATTGATGTCTTGGGTATGGTGGAGATCGAGAGAGAGAGATACCTACTTCCCAGCAACAAAATGAGTGAACAGAAAGAAAGAGAGAGAGAGAGAGGCAAGAGACCCCACCAGCCAGCCACCCTTCAAAAAACAAAGCTGAGGTATGGGAAGATCCTTTTTAAGAAAAGTAGGTGGGGGTGTACAAGGAGCTTGTTTTGCTGATGTCTTTCTACCTAACCTAGGAAACTGAAACAAAACTAATGAAAATGATGAGTTTTGTTTTTTGGGTTATGTAGTAGCTATAAGCGTTCAACAGAACGGCAGCTGCTGCATGCGGCAACGGATGATGGGGTATTTTTTGTTTGTTTGAAAAGTGTGTGTGTGTGTGAGAGAGGAGAGAGAGAGAGAGAGAAAAGAGAGATCTGAGGAGCAGAAAATGATCATGCGTTAGTAGCTAGGTAGCAGTAGTGAAGAGTAAAGTCGATACGCGCCTGCACGCACGCGATACCTAGGAGCTGTCAAAAACGCGCCCCCAAAAGAGACTTCCGCCATGCCTGCCATGATGCGTGTAGTCTACATACCCACAAGAATGAAGTCACAGTCAGCACTGACTGACGCACGATGCTACAAGCGACGACGCGGAGAGCGAGCGCCCCCTGTTGCAACCCCAAATCCCGCTCTCTTCACGTGCCGTTGCCGCTTCTCACTGGCCGTTACCACACAGCGTGCCGCACAATAAGGGGCACAGCCACTTCGTACACTTCATACGTGTGGTGAACTCCAGAGCTGCTGAGTACAACTCACGCACTCTTTACCCCCCTTCCCCTCTCTCTCTCTCTCCTTCTCTCTCTATGTAAAGTACCGTTTCTTAGTACACCACCAAAATCACCCACTGCCCCCAAAAGCAAGGAAAGCACTTTAACTGAGTCCTAGCTACTCCTTCCCCTCTCCATCCCCAAACCAGTTGCCCTACTACTACTACTCACCAGTAAAGCACAAACAAAGCGAAAAAAACATTGGCTGACTGACTGATTGACCTCCTTCTTTTCTTCCCTCCCTCCCTCATGGCATGGCCAACAACAAGAAAACAAGTCCTTAATAGGCCACTCGATCAAATCCACCATCCACAACACAGAAAAACACTGAGTACTGAGAGAGCAAAGTCCCTAGTATAATAATCTTATTTTTATTTTTAAAGTTAGGTATATATGTACAGTGCGCAAAAGACATACATATGACTAGCTGTTGTTTCCTTTAGTGACAAGCAAGAAGGAAATCAGCTCACCAGCCCTGTTGGGAGGTAGACGTTCTACTTGCCAGCTTTGACAATTTCAACTAGGCTACTACTTCATTGGGTATTAGTAGTAATGTAAGCTTCTCTCTCCTTGGAGTGCAATGAGCATGAAATTTGGGGGGGGGGGGGGGGGAAGTTGCATGAGTGTCCATCCACATCTATAGGAAGACCCTTTTTTTATTATTATTACATATCTCTGATGGGATATATATATATATATATATAAAGCAGGAGGAAAGTAAAGAAAGGCATTGCAAAACCCACTTGCTAGCTTTTAGCTGCTGCACCTTAAACTTGCTTTCCACAGTGCTGCATCATCATCATCTCATCAACACACACTAACTCTCACACACGCACAATATGACACTGCAGCAAAACACATGCTCTAAAACAAGGGAGGAATGAAATCACTTTAGATTCATAGATGCACTGGTATACTTACAGTATAATAAAACTGTTTGTCTAGGCTATAGCCTGAGGCACAAGTGTAGTAGAAGAAGTAAAGGCCAAAGGGAGGGGGGGCGGGGGGGGGGGTGTGTGTGTGGTGATGTTAGGGTCGAAGCTGGCGTGGGGCTCCATGGGGTCCAATCGAGTCCATAGAATTAGGCGATTAAAAAGGGCGGTGGGAGGACTGACTGGGGCTCTCTGGGGCTGGTGACTGCCTGATCCGTAGGAGCATCGTGGGATGCTGCTGCTGCTGCTTTCTTTGGCTGCGTGTGTTTGGTTGTTTTGGTTTTGGTTTGTTTTTTGTTTGGGGGTTTTTTTTTGGGTTTGTTTTGGTTTTGGGTTTCGGTTTGGTGTGGTGGGGGGGCTGCTGGTGGTAGTGCTGGCGGATGAAGAGGGATTGATTACTGACCGAGCGAGTTCCGGGGCAGGGAAACGGGGGGAAGACCGGAGAGAGGGGGGGGGGTCTCTGTTTTGACTGCGCACGACGCTGTCGTTGCTGCTGCTACTGCCTGTGGCTCCTGCTGCAAGTAACAGCAAGGGAAAGGGGGCGACTTCGTGGACCACGCGGCAACTGAGCTGCTGCTGTTGCTACGGTCTCGGTCTCACCCCTCCCCTTACCCCGCTTTCCCTTCGCCCAACCCGTCCCCCTCCTCTCCCGCACCTTTCCCAAGCCTACTGATACTACTACTACTACCCTTACCCCCCTGCTGCTGCTGCCGCTGCTTTACAGCCATGCCGCCTTCTTATCAACAACATTCATGCTGTTGCTTGCCGCCGTTTTGTCGTTGTCGTCTCCTCTTCTTCTTTGCTGCTCCTACCAAAGTGTTCCTCGTCACCAGGGTTTGGAGTTTGCGAGTGCTGTCAGAAAAGCGTTTGAGTTTTTGGCCAGAGCAGGGAGAACATGTTTCTGTGAAGACGCAAGGAGAACGGGTGTCTGTGAAGAAGAAGAAAGAGGCTGGAGAAACATGTGTTCAAGTGAAAGGTTTTTTTAATGGTGATGTTGAGAGAGATCTGCGGATCCTTGTGAACGCAGTTTGGTTTCTGTGTCTTCTTTCTTGTTTGGCCGTTGAGGAGGAGGAGTCTTGCAGGGTTTGTTGCGTGTGCCGGATCAGCAAGAGTAGCATCTCAGAGAGGTACTCTGTGAAGATCGAGTGGGGGAAAACTGGGGTGTCGTGAACATTATCGGTTCTCCCCTGTTTGTTTCTTCGGTGCCTTGGTTTGGGAGGATAGGCTTTCTGCTGAAGCTTCGGTTGATACTTGCGGCCGGAGCGTAAGAGCCTCGGCCGTTTCGGAACTGGACCCTGAGAGTCGCAGGCGGATCCCGAGAGAAAAAAGTCCGAGAATAGACGAGGATCGAGCACAAGTTGGTCCTGGCACATCGATCGTGAACGACGATTTGAGGAAGAAGAGATTTCAAAGGGAAGCAGAGGATCTGATGTTCTCGGTCAGCTGAATCGATCGGCGGAAACCGATCCGTTGAAACCCTCTTGTGCAGCAGGCACCTTTGTCTTCGCAAAGTTGATCGGACTTTACCCTCTCTTGTTCTCTCGTGCAGCATCGGAGGTCGTAGGCTAACGACGGAGTTGCAACGAAAGAAAATCTCTCGGCGAACGAGAAGTCGGGCGCGGGATGCTGGCAGGCAAGTAGATATGTTCTCGCACACAGCGATCTTGACAGCATCTTAACAACTTGCACATAGGATGCAGCAGTTTTGTAGTTCCCGGGAGGTTTCCTGTACAGAGATTTCTTTGTAGATCGATTCCCTTGTGTTGAGGTGATCCGCTTTATTGACTGATGTCTGTTTCGTACTTGGTTCTTCGGCCAAGAGCTTGGTTCTCCGAGACCCTTCTGTCCGATGCTTCCGCTTGGTTTATCTCTTTCACTCTAGCAGCATAGCAGAGTCGAACTTTCTTGGTACTGTCTGTGGCATTGAACTCTTTAGCAGAGTATAGACAATGTCCATAGCTGCTCGGGAATGACATGTAGAATGTCTCTTTGGTGTGGCCTGGAACATAAGCTTGTAAGACTTCCGTTGAATGACTGATTGTTGTTTGCTATTGATGATCTCACATATTGTATTATGATATGCTCTCACTTTGATAGTGTGTCCTGCTTCTTCTGCTTGTCAGTTTGTTTGGTGTAATCCAAGGCTGTATTGTATCTTGTAGTGAGATCGCAAATATCATTCTCATAGGTGGGTCGTGCACTATGCTCTCATCTCATGCTGACAGGAGATTTTCAGGCCTTTTGTGCATGTCCACATTCTCTGATAACAGGCTCAGGCCTGACACAAGAAGGGCATCTTTGTGGACTAAACATTTTCATTGCAAAGTGTGTTGATCAATTGATTGTCATGTGTCTTGCTTGTTGTCTACACATTGCCATTGAAGGCACTGCAAAGAATAAGACTCTTGGTGATCCTTCAAGGGGCTGCATGTTAGTTTCCTGGATTCATGGCTTGCTGAGCTGCAGTGTTTTGTATCTCAATTCTTGGTTAACAGTAAGCTGTGATGACATGATATCTGTGCTGCACTGGATTAAGTACCTGGTGTGATGCCCTGTGACTTTAGCAGTACTAACATGAAGACTGTCCTTCTGCAGATTTGTAGTGTTGATATCTGTGTTGGAGTAGGGGAATTGATAGGCTTGGATGGCATCCAATGATTCTTCACCAGTCCAGTCACCAGAAAATCAAAAAGGGATTGTAAGACGGAAGAAGAGTCCCTTGCAGCTTGGACTCCTGGAGAAGACCTATGCTGGTATGAAGCATAATTTCATGCATCACCTACCATATATGAGGATGCCCAACATTGTATCTGTTTATATGAGATGTTAGATGTGGATACTGTAGAATTTAGTCCATGGTTGTTTGCACTGCAACAGCATGCTGTATGTTGCATTTTTGCATTGAAAATAAGTGGGGAAGGAAATTTGTGTGGGTGAACTATAATGTTATGTATATGATGGATAAATAAGAGCGTTCAAGGAAACCCAGGTGTTTGCTATGGTTCAGGCTTGGTGTGTTGTAGCAATCACTGGAGGGAAACTCTCTACCTATTTGTTTTCTAATGTTTCCATACTGCATATCTGTGCAGAGGACAAGTATCCATCAGATGCAGTGCGGGCAGAGCTTAGCAAGAAAATTGGACTATCTGAGAAGCAGCTGCGAGTTTGGTTCACACACAGGAGGCACAAGGACAGGCGTGATGGGATAGATGATGACAAACTGACCCTTCATGGAAATCGCATCAAGGCTGACACAGACAGTGATGAACTCCCATCAACAAAGAGAGGGGAGATTGATCTAAACAGCAGAGAAGATGATAGATCAGAGGATGGCTACCCAGCTGCTGTCCTTGCTGAAGAGCAAGATGATGATGTGTTGATTGTCAAGAAGATGAATGGCGTGAATGTTGATGATAGTAGTTATGAAGAGATTGAGAAGCCAAAGGCTACCACAAAGAGGAAAAGTGCATCGAGTTTGAAGGAATCCAAAAAGCCACCACGCAACCCAAGCAGTCCAAAGTCAAAATCTAGTTCCAAGCCAGAATCCTTTGAGCTGGCTGCTATTAGAGCTGTAGAGTCACAGCTTAATGGACCATTGAGAGAAGATGGGCCTCCCTTGGGTTTCGAGTTTGATTCTCCACCACCTGGTGCATTTGAAGAGCTCACGAGTGCAGAAGGTAATTAGTCTTTAGAAGTATACTTATTTTTTAATGTTTGGCTTTCCCTCATTTGTTCCTTATGCAACCTGTTTCTGCCATGGGCAAAGCTAGCATGTTTTGGAGGCATTGGCAATGCTCAATTTGACAGATGGCAGGAGTGGTCCACTGAGGTACCACCTCAAAATCCGCTTAATGGTTAGGTGGATCCAAGGTTAAGATGAACTTTTGAGCAATTCTTCTCACTATGCTCTGTGCATTTTGGTGGATTTGTGCAGTACCTTACGTGGCAAATGTCAGGAATGACAATGGATATCAGAGCTTGAGTGGGAGAGCTGCACTGGAGGGAAAATGGGGCAAGGATTCTGTGTTACTGGAAAAGAAAAAAAGGAAAGTAGGTGATCTCTACAGTGCTCGTTTGCCAGCCAGACAGTCTGTTTACAGAGGTATTATTTGACTCTCATTATGCTCTTGCAGTTGCAGAAGTTTCTTGTTTTACAGCTCTACTGGCTGCAGAGCTGAGTGTTGGAAGCATGGTTTAGTTGTTGATGAATTCTTTGCATTTCCTATTCTGGATGTGGTGGCAGGGCATGTAGTCTGTCTACATTCCATGCCTTGCCTTATCTTTACTACAGTAAACCATGGCCAGTTTTGGGAAGTTCAGGTCAGACTAGTTATCATAGTCAGATTGATACAAGAAGGCATGTAGGTATCTCTAGGAGGGTGGATGGGTTAGGGAATATTAATGCTGTTACTCAGGGTACAGTGTAACACCTATCAATAGGTGTCATGTCCACAATTTTTTCTGAACCATATGGACCAATAGAAAAACCTATTGTATGCACAATGCTGTTTGGAAACTTGAAGGTGAAATGTGAAAAGACATATGACTTGATTTTGCTCTTCAATTCTTTTTGCAGGGGGCTTTCAAGTATGATATATCACATAACTAAGTAGAACTGAAATCTTTTCAGGCGATTGACTGCGGCTGATGTAATATCGGAACTGGTGAGAGCTCAAAATGTTCTTTGATTTTGTTAAAGTTGTTCTACTGCATCTTGAGAGATGGTTCAGTTGTTCAAGAACCTTTGGGTCCAGTGGCAGAAGGATTTGCTGACTATAGACACTTGAAACATGCCTTGTTGAGGTTCACTGCGCTCACTATCACTTGATAGTCTTGCTTGCTCACAAGTTCTCAACTGCCATGACACTTGCCTTGATTGATGCAGGAAGTAAGCCAAATATTTGTAGGTGTGCGTACTAGTTTGGAGATTGGACCAGATCAAGATTGTTGATAATGCCCATAGACAAGTTGGACTCTCTGTCCCACACGCACTCACAACAGGAGGTTTTCTCAGTTTTTATTTGTTTGCTGAGGATAGTCTTCCATACTGTGTCATCACAGAGTGAAATGTAAATTTTGCTGCTCATTGATCAGAAAGAGAAGTGAATCAATAAAGGCAAATGAGGTCCATGATTCTCTGGTTGGTGCATTGTTTTCCCATCTCATGTCAAGGTGTGAAACTAGGGGAGTGCTTTTGTTTACACTGTTGTGGGTTTATATCTTGAATTTCTGGTTTAGAAGTGGTTGGAGCAGAGTGGCTTCTCCTTATCTGGAATGTGCAAGGCTTGGGTCTAGAATGCCTGGCTTGTTGAATTTATTTGCTACACCATCTTATGAAATTGTGCCATTTGCACATCAATTTAGGTTAGCCAAACATATGTTGAAGTGGCATGATATACGGAAAATAAATTGCTGCAAAATCTTGAGACAGAAAAGTAGCAGTTTCCCTGATCAAAACTCCAGAGGGGTGTCTCAATGAATTGGTTGTTGATCCAAATGGTGTGCACACAAAGGGATCTGCAGTCAGATACTGTTGTGCTAAAACTCCTCAGGGATCCCCACTGAAATTGCCATTCTTAATTCTTACATTACAAGTTTGACTTGGCACAAGCATCTTTTGTTTGTCACAGGAGTCCAACTTTCTCTGGCACGATATAGTCCATTGCTAGTAATAGATGTAGACTCAGGTGCAAGGCCTCACCATGAGGGAGTAGCCTCCAGGATAGGAAGATCTTAGCATATTGTTGGCATCTGTTCTGTTCATTAGAGAGGATACGAAGATCAAATTCACCTGGCTACTTAAATTAACCTGGTAAAACTGATTAGAAGTGCCTGCCTGCAGTAGACTTGGCTTGTGCTTGCATACTTGCAGTTCTGCAGATTTCTGATTGCAACCACTCTGACAATGGTTGCTACAGATGTTTCTGTGGAACACAGTCTCCACCATGCTGGTATGTTGTGTATACTGTGGTCAGATATGCATGTGCGAACCCTTCTGGAAGTGGTATTTTAAGAAGCAGGGGAAGACTTTTGGGGTTGTCACTTCTGGGCTTTAGAAGTTTTTGTTCAGTTCACAAGAGGAGGCAGCACTGGCAATTCTGTCCGTTGTATTTTGATACAGTGATTACAATAAAGTTGTTTAAATGAGTGGGTATCCAGTAGTGAATGTGTGCAGTTTTTGCTTCTCTTCTACTATGGCAGAAGCAAATAATGCAAATTACAGTGAGTAGAGGGATTCTACAAAATGTCAAAATTCTTGAGAAAAATCTGCCTTATCAATAATCAATGAGCTGGTAAATGTCCATATTGACAACTACTGGAAAGGGATCATTCCCACTGCTTTCAGGGCTGGAACAGACAGGAACTTTCTAGAGTTCTTTGGTTGGGTGTCCAAATTTCATGTGCCAAACAGAGAGGAATTGCAGAAGTTTGGTGAACCACATGGTTGGTGGTGCACTTGATATGCCAACAAACCTTGGGCACTTTTGTCACTCTCTGAGCTCAGTCTTTGCAACAATTTCACTGAATGAGAGGGAGTTCCAGCTTTCAAGTGAAGTGGTGGTACAGATCCTATGCAAACAAAAAAGCTCATGTATCCAGTGATTGGTGCTTCTCTACTGGTTGCTGTTGATACTAAACTATGAGCTTCAAACTAGATCAGGTACGGTTCTGAAAGGACTCTGAAGCTCAGAGGCAGTAATAGTAAAAACTAATACAAAATCTCTTCACAAGAATCTAGTTTACAGTGTTGAATGCACATGCTGAATGTGTTTTCAGTTTTGGGTTGGGCACATTGTTTGGCAACTTTCAGTCCTGATCCTGCTGAAGCCATGAATGTTGGGTTCCTTTATTTTCTCTTCTCTGGGCAATGAGGCCCAATACTATAGATTGGGTTGCTTAATTAGCCAGGCCAGAGTGAACCCAGCACCCACCAGCAATAGAAAAACTCATCCTAGTGTTTTTCCTGGCACACACATGCCACAACTTAGAAAAGTTGTGTATGAAAAATACAATCTTAATAGGAAGCACCTCACTAGGTTGGGTGGCCATTGCCAACCCAAGACTCTCACCACTTTAACCATATGGAACCCACCTTACACTGCGGATAGCAGTGCCTACTGGATAAGGGAGAAGCTCTGTCACCTCAAGCTTTGGCTTCACTGGTGAACCAGCACCTACACCGGTACTATAGTAAAAACTAAAAACCTCAACATGCTTTTAAATTGCTTCTAACCATTATAAATATATCCTACTAAAATCAGGGTCTCAGAGTCCAAATCTAACATTTCCTGGGTTTAATATGGCCTTACTGAAGAAGGTGAAGTTCCCTGTTTGTAGGTGTTGGTTGACCCTGGCCAGCTTTGGCCTTTAAAGGTCACAGGTTCAAAAGGAAGAGGTTCTTAGTCACCTCAGCATTGGCTAGAGTCAAGGGTTGGAAAGGAAGAGACTTCCCCCTTCCTCCACATTAGCTCAAGTCAAAGTTTTCTCTTGCTGAACGCTACACAAACTTCCATGCCAGTTTGGGTTTACTGTGAAAGCTCCAATAATCTATTGCTGATGCAACTCCTACTTCTGTAACTAGGGACAACAGCTCCAGTGTGTGGAGTCTGACTGGAGGCTATAATAACAAGTCAATACGAACTGTATTAACAGTTAACTCCAATGCAAAAGTTGTTTCTCACTTCATTACAGTAGACCATTTCCAGTATACAAAGACTACAATCAAGTATACTTCCACCAAAAACTACCGCAATTTCAATTGCTCACGTACAAGAAAATAAGGGAGACAAATCTACCAACTGAGGGTGACTGAAGTTGCACTTCACCTAGACGGCTGTCGATTGTTACCACCAGACTTAACAAGTAAAAAATACACCTTAATAATTTCTTAATGATTATGCAAAAATCTTAGGAAAAACTATACTTAATGTTGGGCATCCAAGTGTAGAACATGTTAGGAGACCATGGTATTAAGCACATTCCTGGCCCACCTTGTGAGAAAATAGGATAAAACACAACAGGCTAAGAATAAGCATTGGCAACACTTGTTTACCTTGTTGTATTTACAGGGTGAGTATGAATTGAGGTTTCAAAACTAGTTTCTAAGACATACTTGAAACTTTATTGAGAAGTGGAGTGGTCATGTAAACTTATCAAACTTTACTGCCACAGAACACATGATTGAGGAGGGATTTGAAAAAGGAAGGACAAAGATCTGTACTGAAAACTGCACAATGAGAGGCTGATGTCCCACTTCTACTACTAAAAGGCAGCCCATCAAAATCAAAGCTCAATTATCAATAGCATGTAGCACATTAGTATTCAGATGGGAGGTGGATATGTATAGGTGGAAGTGAAGATGGAGCCAGCCCCACTACTACCAAATTGTACCCATCCGCTTAAATGGAGGAAGCTCAAATCTTTTGGCAATAGAAACCTGTTGCCTATCAAAAATCAATACATGAAGCATGCTATGGACAATTGAATGACCTTCAACGTTAAAGACAACCAAAAACTAAGAAAAGACATGTCAAAATAAGTAAGTGAATGTAAAAAAGCAAGAGAAGGAAAGAAAACACTATACAAACAGGATGACCGTTGCCTAAACATCACAAAGGCCAGTTAGAGATCACCCATTCTGAGGAGTAAATCTTTTAACATCTTAAACAACAAATCCTCAATGAGAACTGATGTAAGGAGAAAGATCCAAAAGGTAACACCCAAAACTTTGCTATCATGTGAAGGGATGTTAAATATGAGAAGGGGGACGAAATCAACAAGGTGGTCAGATTGGAAACTAGCAAACATTTACCACTAGTCTAACATCCAAAATAAGGGAATGTTAGGGACATGATTTTTAGGATAATAGTATATACATATTGGGTGGGTACTTGGAATATATATATAGCACAAGCTTCTAGAAGCTGAGATTTTGATCAGTGCTGGGTTCCTTATTCAATTTTGGAGGTGTAGCTTAACGATGGTTATTTTTTAGTCAAGGTGGTGGTGATCAATGGAGGATGCGTAAATGGGAAGACAAGAAGAAAACTAGTGAGTCTGAGGGTATGCCTGAAAATAGGGGGGAAGTTCTGATCAATTTTGGGCTCTGAGTCCAATGCATGGTACCCAGATCTGTACAGTTCTCAGTTCTAGTACAAGGCTTTGGTTTGTGGATGTAAAAGTCTGGAAGCTAACTAACATGAGGGTTGCAAATGACAAAACAAATGAACTCCTGAACCTTTTTTTTTCTTTTTACTTTCCTCCAATTTTGTGATGTATGCAAAATGGTGATCACCCATAAGAAGATTTAGCCAAATTAGATTATAAATGAGACATGAAAGTACAAATATAAAGTATCCTTCCTTACATGCTGGAACATGATCTAGAAATCTGTGATTTCTTAACTTTTATTCTTGCATTTCAAAATCTAGGAATGAGAAACCCCAAAACTTAAAACCCACTTGTCATTCACATTTCCTATTTTTGAATTCACCAATTGGCAATTGGTGGAATTTCCCCAGGGTAAAAAAAAAAGCTTCTTCTGAACCAATTTTCATATATCCATGTTTCAATCTTTCCAGAAACAACCGTACTAACTGAGACTTCGGGTACAAAATCTTACCAACAAAATACAAAAATTGGCCTGAGAGCAGCCTCCACACTGATGGTGCAGTGGGGCTGGATGTTCAGCTCATAGTCATATGAATGCAGAGGTTTCGATTAGTTACAGGAATTTGCACTCAAAGTGCCAAAATCTTGTGGTACCCACCTCACCCTGCAGTCACCTTCAGTTCTTGTGGTTGCATCAAGCCATCCAAGTTTTAAGCTGACTGGTACCACCTTCATAGTTTCCATCCTCCAGCCACCACACCCCAGAACACCATCTCCCTCCACCCAACTTCTTGTGCATGCATCATGCCAGTTGCATGATGTGCAGGATCATTATTAGCTAATAGGAATCTCGCTTACAACAACTCATTCCTGGGTTATAGTCAGACTGTCTCACAGTTTCCCTGTTGCTGTAACTCCTGAGATGTTTGTGACAGCCTCAAAAGACCCCACTTAAATCCTGAGTTCCAGGGATTTGTAAAAGAATTACTGCTTCAACTTGCATAAAATAAATCCATAACCTACTTCTACCATAGTGCAAAAGATGAAAAGCTGCAAATTACAGGTTAGAGCTTTATCACAGCACATCCAACTTCCAAATCTGAAATGCCCAGAAGCAGTGACACTGAAATATAACACCAATATAATGGAACAGAAGAGCAACCAACATCCACCAGAAAAGAGATTTCCATTTCAACTCAACATGATTTCTCTCAGCAGTTATGACCACAAGCTGAGCCAAATTCTGCACCATCCAAGGAACTCAGATGTCAAACACAATTATCTTGCAATACTAGTCAAGTTTGAACCATGAACCAGATGGCAACCTTGTAGTCCCACTGGTCTCCTCACTTTCATTTTGACCTGTCCTCTCCCTCTCCTTACTCTCAGATGCAAGTTCAGTAATTGATTTTGTGGTAGATGTTGACTTAGGATCATCTGAGGTCTTGGAAAATGCATCAGGTGGAAAGGCAGTCTGCAGGTCCTTAAAAGAAACAGTTGCTGACCCCCTCCTCTTGGGCTGCTTCTGTGAAATATCTGGACTCCAGCCAGCCATGTAAATCACCTGCAACACAAAAAGCTTTGAGACAAGTATCCTCCATT
Source organism: Sphagnum tenellum (assembly GCA_963921925.1). Lineage (NCBI taxonomy): Eukaryota > Viridiplantae > Streptophyta > Sphagnopsida > Sphagnales > Sphagnaceae > Sphagnum > Sphagnum tenellum. The sequence goes on along the minus strand of OY998143.1, from coordinate 1,006,652 downwards.
TCCACTTGCATTGAATAGTACGTCAATGACATTTTGTTTATATGCTACTTATGGCATTGAACTCCCAAAAACCTCATGAAACATGAAAAAGTGAAAGCAGACAATCCCAAAGCTTACATCATCATTTTCCTATTAATGTGAGCATCTCAAGCAAGAATTTGAACACTGGAATAGAACATGTTACATAATGATCTCCATTAAGGGAGATGAGGGACCCACCTGAAATGTGGCAGGAATGGTGCCATCAGATTCCCCAAACATTGACTGATATATGGATGCAGTTGCTAGAGCAGTATCCCTGCTCATAACCTAGTAAACATCCACTTTTCATCATGAGAAGGGGGTTCAACAACGAGAAATCAGAAACAGATCATGAAAGTACTTCTACAGGATATTTCCTGGCCAGATTGGTTACTCTTGTGGCCATAGGGTGCACTTCGAAGTGTTCGTCATGTCAGATGCCTATTGAGCTGGTCATGCCTCACATGATTGCTTTCCAATTAGAAGGTACATTCATGTCTTACCAAGCTCCTCTGGCGAACTGCATTAACTTCCCCCATACTACGCAAGTGCTCAATCAACTCCATGGCTGTAAATCACCCCTTGCCAATACATCAAAATACAAAAAAGATGACAATCTGACAGGTTAGATGGTTGTAGGAAGAGTTCTACGAGTTCATCTCCAAGTCTCATATTTCTCTCATTCTCACATATTCCAAGTTTCAAAGACCATGGTGTGCTGCAACTGTTGCAGAACATGCAATGCTTGTCAGGAGCAGGTTCCAGATGATAATCTGGCATACATGCATATTTACGATACATCATTTATCTTCCTGCAGAAGTTTCTGAAAACTTAGCAACATACCACTGGGATAACGAACTGTATACTCATCCACATCAACAGTTGGCAGTGCAAAGCCTGCCCTTGTAAGCAGGTTTCCTGCATCTCGGACCTGTTTAGTGGCCACATAGCACTTAAATCAATTTTCACTTTTAAAAAACTAGAAAGTTTATGCCCCTACACCTGTTGATACCCAAGGTGGTTCCTCAAAATCAATACAGAAATCATGTTGCCTCGATCCTGTAGGTTGCTGCTAAAGTGTGTCAAACCAGTGCTGTTACAGCATATTGGCAATAGTGCACCTAACAATGAACTCTCTAGGCAGTGCAGTATATGACCTCCATTGTGAAACACTGTGCTTATAAATTTCCAATGGAAGACTTCAGCACACCCCTTGTTCTCTCTGCCCAGTCCACCCCTCTTGACTGTCCCAGGCAAATCATGCCATGTGACCTTTCCTAGACCAACTACAATTCACCCATTAAAAGCAACTTTCAAATGCACCTGGGCCAAGGGGGAGATGCGAGGGCTCACACCACCTTCTCGCTCCAACTGGGCTACTGTGCATGCTATTCTCAGTTCCCTGAAACAGTTCAAGAAATGCCATGATATCACTGCCCACATGGATCAAACCGCTTAAAACACATAAGAAGACAAAGCTGCACAAAAGCACATAAACAAAATTTATTTGAGTTTGGTTCTCCAGTATCTGTATGATGTCCTTTCACAAAGATCTTCTTTTAATAGATCACAAACTCTCCATTACTGTTTCTTCAGAACCTTGGCAGTACACCCAGAATAAGCTTAGAACAAATGAATTAGCAGCACTCCATGAAACAGTTTCATCTAAATCCACCCTCTGAGTCCTCCCTCCCTCAATAGCAGTAGCTCAACCTTAGAGTTTCGCCTCCAAACATGGCAGCCAGAAATAATCCATCAGGTTTCAGTGCAGTCCTGCACTGCACCATTTGTGCGACATTAATAAAACCTACTCACATTATATCAAAGGTTCAGGGCCCTGACAAGACAACAAAGGCGGCAAAATTTATGGATACAATACATAAAAGCCAGTCATGTGCATCCATTCATGTCCTTGTCAAGCTTCTCACTACAAGAAATTGTAAGACATCTATCCTCTGCTTGTCTGGTGACACAGCTTGAGGTTGCTCATGGCCTAGATGAACACACAACAATGGTGAAAATAATGAGAAGAATCACATGTATAGTGCACACACAAGCAAAGGTACCTGTGACATAGCACCAGGAAGATCATTGACCCAGTGAAGGCCCAAAGAGCTGATCACCACATCCAGTGAACTATAACCCACCAAAATCAACCACCCCTAAATCAGATAAGGAGAGGCACTTTAGTCATGTGCTAGAATCCAGTTGTATGATCAGAAAGCTTAAAAGCACAATATCAGCAACCAGCTCTTCACATTTCAGTCTGTGAGAAGCACAAAATGAGATGGCCTAAATCAGTTCACAATTTCACAACTCTTGTTCCTTGCAACCAAGGCCCTGTCAGATGCCATGAACTCATTGGGGTCATTCAAGCTCTTAGCTTGTCATGACTCAGGGTTTAAGGGTTGTGTTCACAAAAACGGCTGCACCCAAGGTTTGATGAAGGGAAATCCCACCTTGGAACAGAAGTGACTTACAATCAGAGACTGCACAATAAAACTTCAGTTTCCATAGCCTTGTGGCAAGAACCCCTCTACTGAGGTTGGTCCAAAGGAGGGTGCCACAGAATGTGAAGGAGTGCATCAACTGGGACTTATCCCAGGAGAGTGACTCACCTGCATACAGTGATATTGTATTAACTTCCAAAGAGTTCCACTAAAACTCTTCCCGTCAGCACTTGCTTTCTCTGGATACTTCATCCGGAAGGTAAACCCAGCAAAGCAAGGGATTTTGGTCAATATTGCAAAAGTGTGCACAACAATTCACGGACAAGGATTATGATGCTTTTTTTCAAAGAACCTAACTGACAATACAATACACAGAAACTGTGACATGGAAAAAGGAAAAAGAAAGAGAGACAGGGAGGAGGGAGTGTTCATCTCACCCCGCTTGGAAAGGTAAGTACTCTTCATCAGCAATTATTTGCATGTTCTCCAGTGCTGAACGTTTGGCCTCCTCTCCAGTCAGGCCATCCATGGCTGCCAACCTCTTGGATCTTCCAATCATATCAACAGAGGTATCCATTGAGATCAACCTCTCAATTCCCCCTGCCATGAAGTGCACAGCAGCCACAGCAGTTTTGCTTCACTAAATAGCAACCTTCACAAAGATGGAAACCAGGGAAATATTTGATCATGACAATATTGCTGTTTAGAAGTGACCAAAACATGAGAAGAAAGAGAAAAAACTTGAACACCATCTTCTCCAAAGAAATGGACACACATACATACCACGCCCATGAAGCATTCTCTGCACATGGTCAAGAGCCCCTCCTAAGTTTAATGCTGTTGGAAACATACGCTTGCAATCCTGCCATCCTCCACCAGGATCAAGCTAATTCAGTTGGTGGATCACAACATCAGGGCCTAATCCTGATCTAGACACCATGACAACTGTCATCATTTGCAACATAAGCTTCTGCAGAATGGACATAAGAAATCACAATCCACCATCCTCCACCAGGATCAAGCCAATTCAGTTGGTGGATCACAACATCACAGCCTACTCCCAATCTAGACATCATGACAACCATCTTCACTCATTCATTTGTTATGTAGGTTTTTGTAGAATTGATGTAAGAAATTGCAATCCACCATCCTCCACCAGGATCAAGCTAATGCAGTTGGTGGATCACATCATCAGTGCCGAATCTGAATCTTGATGCCATGACAACTATCTTTGTTTTCGACATAGGTTTTTGCAGAGTGGACATAAGAAATTGCAATCCGCCGCCCTCCACCAGGATCAAGCTATTGATCACAACATCACAGCCTAATTGCAATCCAGAGACCATGACACCCGTCTTCGTTTTTTTTGACTTAGGTTTTTGCAGAATGAACGTAGGAAATTGCAATCCACAACAGCATCCACTCTGACAGTTGGAGATATTCAGCAGCATAAAGATTTATGATCAGGCGTAAAGTCACTTACTTGAAGTCGATCCAACAGATTCTCCGTCACCGTATCCAGAATCGGATCGCTCTCATGCATGAACCATGCCGCTCTGTCTCTCTGCGTCGTTCAACACACAAGGATCCACAATCTTCTGAAAGATTTCTCAACAAATCTAATTGAAAGAATCATGCATGCGTCGCATCGAATGTATACATCCGATACAAGACTGAATACATGGAAGCTTAGAGATTACCTGCTTGCTCTTGAGTTCTCGATCAAAAACATCGGCATTTCTGTCGCCAACCTCGTCTCCGGAAGCTGAGAACTCTCCCGCCGCTCTCGTAGCTAAACGTTGCGCAGCAGCAACAGGAGCCCCCTCTCCTGGAGCTGGAAGCAGAATCCGCTTCCCTGCCTTACAGAACAGCTCTCTCGACCACATTTTCCGTCAGGAAGACAGACGGCCAGCACATGAGGAGTCGGCGAGAAGTTCGGAGAACAGCGTAAGCATTGCAACACGGCTGCTTGCTTAGAACAGAAGGTGGCACAACGCGAGGCAAACAACAACGAAAGGATCTACCAAGCTCTGATGTAAGCATCATCATCGTCATCGTCTTCTTTTCCCCGTCGTAAACCCTACGAGAAGCCTGGCAGGTGTACATCCTCTCGGCGCTTTCGCAACGCAAAAGTGAAAACCCTAACAAGAGAGGATTTGCATGCAATTGTTGCCTGCCCGGAAGCCTAAAGGATTTTGCGTTCTGCACTCCCTGTGTTGACGGATTCAACAATATCTGCTGGAGAGAGAAAGAAACGTTGTGCTGCAAGAACGTTTTGCTCCTGTTTTGCTCCATGCCTGAAGGAAGTGAATTGAAAGATGAAGCAGGAATGGGGGAGGTAGAAGGAAATAATAATCTGATGGAGGGAGGAGGAGGGGAGACGATGGACGAGATGGGAGCAGGAGGAGGAGCGGGAGGCAACCGTGCGGGAGGAGGAGGAGGAGGAACGGGCGCGATTGCAGAGCAAATAGACGTGGAAAGCTATGCTAGTCTTTACACAGGACATACCAAGGTCGCGAGATTGCATTTCATTGCAGACTACTGCAACGTCAGGTCGGTAGAGCTGGAAGCGTTGCGGATGGCGTTCGAGGAGATTAAGAAGGGGGAGAACACAGCTCTCTTCAAAGAGTGCGTGGAGAAGATCAATGGCCGTCTCGGTCCCAGTCACACACTGGATCAAGAATGGATAGACATGGTAGAACGCCGCGCTGCTCAACGACAGGAGAAGCTTGAGACGGAGCTCAATGGTTACAAGGTTCCTCCTTCCCTCCCTAAAACCCTAAACCATGTCATCTTCAGTCGTATCTGTGCAGTTGACATAGCCAGTATTGTTCTTTTGCAGAGTTTTTCTGTGGGGATTGAAGTGTGTAACAGGAGGTTTTGGCAATTTATCCTGTTTTCCAAGTTTGCAAACGGAGAAAGCTTCTTTGTTCAGAGGAGCTTGTTGACACACTGTGTTGCAAAGTTAGAGATTGAGGTAAGAAGCAGCTGGTCTGATATTAGGGTTTATTATGTTGTGTAGACAAACCTGATCAAGGAGAGCATTCGAATGGGATACAATGATTTAGGGGATTTCCATTATGGACGTGGTGATTTGCAACATGCTTTCAAGTGTTATGTTCGCACACGTGACTATTGTACAACTTCAAAGCACATTATCTCCATGTGTCTGAATGTGATCTTGGTCAGCATTGAGCTTGGTCACTTTGTCCATGTATCCAACTATGTATCTAAGGCCGATCAAACTCCCGATGTGCAAGATCCTGTCGTGGTAGCCAAGCTCAAATGTGCAGCAGGCCTTGCATATCTTGAGAGTAAGAAATACAAGTTGGCTGCAAGAAAGGTCCAACCCTTATCCTTACCCCACCATGGGTTCACAGAAATTACATGATGAGCTCTGTCAACACCTTGCTTGTATAGGATAGGTATGTACCTTTCATGGACAGCTTTTGAAGACATTTTGCCCTGATCACCCACCTGGTGCTTCCTGTGTGAATGCAGTTTGTTGACACAAACTTTGAGCTCGGAAATAACTACATTGATGTCATTGCCCAACAAGATGTTGCTGTGTATGGGGGTCTCTGTGCTCTTGCATCATTTGATAGGGCTGAGCTGAAGGTATGTGTTTTTCATTTCCCAGTACCAAGTTTGCCAGGTGAATTAGTCTCTCCCTCCCTCAAGGGATCATAAGACATGGCTCATGGTTTGTGTAGAGCAAGGTCATCGACAATATCAACTTCCGCAACTTTCTGGAGTTGATGCCTGAGGTGCGAGAGTTGATACATGATTTTTATGCCAGGTTTTTCATGAGCCCTTCTTTTGCATTCTTTTCTTTTCTTGACTGTAGTGCCAGGTCTGTTTTTGCTGTGCCATAGCCTAAAGTTACTGAGTTCCTGATGCCAGTGACAGGAGTAGATTCAGTACAGATATTCCAGAATTGCAGACCCTTGTTTTCTAATCATATTGCTCTTGTCATTTGTCCTGTATGAAACCCTGAGAATGAGGGCCCAATATGCCATTGTGGAAGTCTTTATATCCAAACTTTGTGATAGACTACAACTTGATGAGAAATAACAGTATACTAACTAAGCTTGACATCTTTTGTGTGGCAGTCGGTATGCATCATGCTTGGGCTACTTGCAAAAGCTGAAACCAAACCTTCTACTTGACATCCATCTCTATGACCACGTGGACACCTTGTATGAGCAGATCCGGCATAGGGCCCTCATTCAATATACCAATCCTTTCATCTCAGTAGACCTGAACACCATGGCTAGTGCCTTCAAGACCAGTGTGGCAGGGCTGGAGAAAGAGCTTGCAGCTCTTATCACAGAGAATCAAATTCAGGTGATGCATGGGTTTTGTTTTATTGCATCTGTTGTTTGTCTTGTTTGTTTCGAATTTTCTTCCTTAGACTGAGTTTATTTGTAGGGCTTTGACCTGGCTTGTTTGCTGGATCAACCTATCTCCAAGGGATACTTCCTATACATGGACCTTTGAAGCTGAACTATAATGGGACATGTTCTGTCTGGCAGGCACGCATTGATTCACATAACAAAATTTTATATGCACGCCATGCTGATCAGCGGAATGCCACCTTCCAGAGAGTGCTGCAAACAGGCTCTGACCTCCAGCGGGAAACAAAAGCTCTGCTGTTGCGTGCAAACCTTATGCGGCATGATTTTGTAATGAAAGGTGGACCTAAACAACAATAAAGAGACATCTACTATCTCCCAGACCACATTACCTACTAGCTACTGCAAAAGAGCTCTTGGAGAACTGTAGGAACATATGCTCTCATATAATTGAATCTATCAGTGAGACAAGAGATGTCCTGACTCATTCACAGATGCCGCTCTTGGTTTGTCCTTGCTGCCATGTTACAGCTAGAAACACAACAAAGAGGAACGATTTTCCCATACTTCGTTTGCTTGAAGAACTTGCTATAATGTCTTGAAACACTCAACAGAATTTTCTGAGTTCTTCACACTGGCACAACTCTGTATAGGCATGCGGGAGTAAATTTGGCACTTGTAGGACTTTTATGGATAGTCACAGAAGAAGCCTTCTGTCTACATGAACACAACTCCCCTGTGGCCACTTGCCAAAAGATATGAAATTCTTTGTGGTATGAATATTCTAATTGACCAAAGCCTGACTGAATAATATTCAGATTTTGGTTGGTTCTGGAAGAGCAATGTTGGAATCACAGCTACCCTACAGATGCTCATAAGTAGGCTTCATTAGTGATGAAGTCTACCCTTCCATCTTTGCATCACTTCAATGGAAGTCTCAGGTTTCTGACTGTTCTCTGGCCACTTCATCAATTGACTTCGATCTGAAAACTAAGCCTAGAGTGAACTTGCTCTTGAACTCTTGATTTATATCAATTCATTGCTTTGGATGATCTGCTTGAGCTGGAAGTTGACCAGACTTCTCCATCATTACAGCTAGATCCTGGTCAATGTAGCTTCTTCTGTATGGGAAGAATTTATTGCCATCTGCCAGTCAGCATTTCAAATGAAGTCTTCAAAAATTGTCTTTTGTCCTATTGTCCATTTTCATAAGAGGTTCGGTATTTTGAGTTACTCTTATTATCTGTTGCCTTGTCATGAAGTTTTGTGTTGGATGTTGACTGTGTGTGGTGCTTGTATTTGAGCTTCTCTTGGAGGCTTGCCATGATGGAGGGCTTGATCACACAACTAGTTCATATTTGCTTCATTCAGATATGTAAATTCACTCAGGTATTGAGAATGTGCAGTTAAACTGTGTCACACAAGAATTGGAAGCAATTTAACAATTGGAATCAACAAGTAAGATTATTTGCAATGTTTTCAAGGATTAGCTGATTGTACAGGGACTTCTAAAGCCATCTTTTTTTCCTTTTTGTCAAGAATTCTATCTTCACTCAGTCCTTCCACAATGTCTGCATGTTTGATTGCTTTTGCTCATTGAAGAATGCTATAAAAAAAAAGTTCTCCATCAAGAACTTTCCACAATGTCTGCATACTGCATACTTAATTGCTTGCTTACATTGCTTACTAATGGGAATGGTTGGTCAGTAACAGCTTGAAATCAGATTACCCCTCAGGGGCAGCCCAGGCTAGCCACCACTCCAGCATTCAATACTTTGGTTACCCGCCACTTCACTGTTTAATCTACCTAAAACTGGTTCGGATCTAGGTACCATTTGACTGACCCTAAATCCAATAGGACAACTGGCTTAACCTGCACAACCACTGGTTAGAAGTGTCTTCTGGCCATTCGTAATGCTGCTACTCCATGAAAACAAGTAGGTCATAAACTTTTGAAGTTGCATTTTCAACTAACTAATTGTGCATTGTTTAATTCTGCGTCGCTTTGGTATTTTTTTGGGGTTCTGTAGTTGAGAAACCTTCAAGGTTTGTAGACAAGAACAGATTTCTGAAAACGTAGGCCTTTTTTCAGCATCAGTGTCCCAACACATCTGGATGAGACTTGATAACCTGGTGTCTATATGACCAGGCAATTTGGGCCTTTCACCTGCCAGCACCTTTCCATAAACTGCAGATGGTTGAAGCCCACTAAATGGAGTCTTTCCAGTGAGGATTTCATAACAAGTCATCCCAAAACTATACACATCTGCTTTGGCTGTATATGTCGGTTCTTTCAGAGATGACTCATTCTTACCACCATCATGTGGACTCAAGTTGTTGGACATACCCCCATTGTCTTGCTCATGAAGTGCAAACTTTTCTCGATCTCTCAAAGCCTCATTTTCAATAATGTTCTTTGGTTTCTTTTTTCTCCCCTGTGTGACAGAAGACAGAGTCCCACCATGAGAAGTCATATCTATTGTTCAAATTCAATATGATACATTAATTTGCATCAAGTTGATAACCCAAGTTGGTACTCATGACTATCTTGCAATTGGTTGTGGGTTCAATACTAGGTTACAATAGAAGTTACACCATAACCTAATTCAGATTAACATGGGTTTAGTCAGTAGAGTGGTCATCAACAGTCATGGAACCCAAGGGTTTTCAAGTCCTTGTGAGAAGAGTTAGGCACCACATTGCACCTGAATAAAGAAAAAGAGGAAAAAGCCCAAAAGCGATATTAGCAAATAGGGCATGCAATATTTTCTTTCTTAGAGAATTATGAATAACAAAGCTAAACAAGCAATTAAACTTTCTTGTTTGCAAATAGCAATGGATCTATTGAGAGAACCATTGCTTTGGTCTTGGGAATCAAGAAAGACAGTTATGACTGAATTCACTATTGAATGAAAAATCGGTTTGGTCTTGGGATTCAAGAAAGACAATATTCATTGTACTGGAATTATATGCCAATTAGTACCAAGTAGGCCATTCACCAAGAGAACATGTTCATTTTTTAAGGTTGTCATCAAAGAAGCAACATGGTCAAATACAAGAGCCATGGAAGTTGTAACCTTGAAAGCAACCAAATCACCCAATCCTCACCCCCAAGATAACCAATTATTTGTGTTTGAAAAGTATTACTCACTTGGAGAGGAAACACCTCTGGCGCCCTCCAACAAGTGGTTCCAACTGTACCCGAGAATGATGAATTCGAATACCCACCATCCTTTTGTAACCTTGTTCCACGTGGTCTGGTAAGTTGCACACTTTGTGACACCCCAAAGTCAGCAATCTTCACTTCAATGTAGCCACCACGATGGATCACCAGCACATTGGATGCTTTGAGGTCTCCATGAAAGACCCCCTGATTATGTAGGTATGCCATGCCTGTAGCAATTTGAAAGATGATGTCTATTGCTACATCATTGGCAAAGGGTTTAGAATCCCTTTGCTCAATGAGATGACGCAAATCTCCATCCATATGTTCCATTAGAATCATGCTACTACCATTAGCTATAGAAAACCTGACCAATTGCACAATGTGCGGATGTCTAAGTTTTGAAAGTATCCCCACCTCCTTTTGCAACACATCGATATCACCTGTTTGTATGATTTTGCCCGCAAGTTTGCATCCAAACCAATACACTTCATGCACCAAACCATAAGCCCCTTTCCCAATCTCTTTTGCAATGTCAATTTCCCATGGATCTATTTGCATGTTGAAAGGCAACTCATCCCTTGATTGTGTTGCCTCACCAATTTTGTGTAGGGTTCTCCTGCTTGAGCTTCATGTTTGCTATGTGGACACTCTTCTCCAAGTCCACCAACTTCGCTAGCATTTCAGCATGATCCTCAATAACATCTTTCTCATGAAATGAGTTCATTTCTTCTTCATTAAGAGGCCTCTTCAAACACACTTTTGTTTGTGAAAGATCAATCAATGATGTCATGTAAGGTTGTAGTTCATAGTGGATCTCCTTGAAGGCCTCTTGGTTGTTTCCCCTGGTAAATAGCAACTCAAACCATTGTGCGCTTGAATATTGTAACACTAATATCTTCCCCTTCTCAAGTAAATGAATCAACTCATTGAGCCAAGGCGATGATAGCTCAGGATGCTCGCATAACTGCTGCACAAAACCACTAATCTCCTTGTACAAGCTTGCCAACCGCTTGCATTGATGACTATTTATGACACTGGCTTCTGCACCTTCAGAGATGGCTGTAACAATGCTCTGAACTTGATTCACATGATCTTGGAACTGCTCCATGACTCTTGCCTATCCTAATAGCAAAAGCATGTAAACAAGATGACATGAGTTCTTGTTAGGGCTTTTACTGAGTACATGATACAAGGGGTTATTAGCTAGTCCTGAAATGAACACAATTCCAGCTACAACTTATGTTAAGGATTCAATATTCAAGTATGGAATGCAACTTACATGTAAAATGAGTGATTATGTTTGTTGCAAAGATGAGCTTGTGATAAGTTGAACAGCCCAGACGGACAACGCTGAAGTACTTTAGGAAAGCAAGGACTTCAACTTTTGAAGCACATAATCAGTAAACAGAAAAGTTAGAAATTCCCAAACCCTCTATATCATGTAGCAGAGTGTATAGACATAGATATCCATTGCACAATCACAACCCAATACTTTCAAGGTCAAAGGATAACTGCTTTGTGGGTTTAATCTCAAAGGCTCACATCATGTACATTTCCAGGTGTCTCTACTGACTACTCCCCAAGCAATTGATCCTCTCATGTCACTCAGAACCAGGAGGTCATTGCACCAATCTCTATGAACAAGCACAAAAAAACTCTACGCATAAATGGGGTACCTAACTAACGCCATTTCTAGAAAAAGTAAAAAGGAAGGTCCAGTAGCGTAGAGAGGCCAGTTATATTACACTTAAGGTAGGGTTTCTCACCGCTTTTGCGGGAGGGCCCCATTGTTTACGGTGTCCAAATAGTAGATGGAGCCCTCCTCTTTGCGCATCTATCACACTAAAAATCGGCAAAAATGGACTAGAGGCAAGAAAGTTACGACCCTTCAAATTAGGGGGGGTGGTTTTTACAGAAATTCTCAATCAAACAGCTCATAGCCTATTTCCACAATTTTTAGATATTAGGTACTCTGTTGCCTTTAGAGCTAGAAGATTATTTGCAGAGCTTAAGATGGCAATTTCAGAGCAGTTTAAATCGCTCAATTTGAACCCAAAAAATGAGAAAGTTAGGCACCGATGAAGTCAGAGGGGTCAATGAAGAAAAATGAAAAAAACACATCTTGGAATTTGAAAACACATTTTCTTTGCTGCTCTTTTTTGGCTGCTCCTTTGGATTTTCATTCCAAAGATGATTTGTAAACCTTGAGAAGCTGTTCCTATAACATTTTAAATCACTCAAAATGGAGATCTGCCAAAGTGCTCGGCAATAGGCTAGAGTTCGGTGATGGGCCACCCTATTACAGCTGAATAGCAGGGAAAAATATTCAAACATCCAGACAACTGGTCCTTACGAATCTAGCAAGATGATCTTCAGAAGGGATAGTAGTGAAATTGAAGAAAAGACAATGGCTGTGAGAAGAGCAATTTACTCCTTGAGTTTCACATGAATCAGTTGATACAACTTCTGGCCTGCTAAGAAAAAATCATAATCTCAAACCAATTGTTCTAGTCCTTCAAAAACATATACAATTTCCTAGTTTTCGTAACCTGTTGTAGACTAACAAAAATGGGGTGTTAAGCAGCACACATACTAACCTCCTAAAGGCAAAATGAATGGATCCTGGTTGTCTTTTAGGTGAGACATACAGACCAACATGCTATGTGCCCAATGATAGTCAGAGAACCAAAAGGGACCACCATGAGAGAAGCCCGTTTGCCTTGTTTGACCATTTTTAGACTGAAAGAACCCAGATTATAAATGCACTGGTCATAGAGAGCAGTAGATACGGGAATCCACTGGACCTGCATTTTTCATGTTGCTTGGGTTGTTTGCCTAGTGAGCTCTGATCTGCTGGTGAACAGGAGCCAGACCAAGAGTCATTTTGTGTTCTTGGAATGCATTTTGCAATCAAGTAGCACAGTGGAGCAACCAGCATGCAAAGCAGTGCCACAGCTAGAACTACAGTCTCCCGATTTTCCATGTGAATGAGCTTAGATCTGCAGAATTCACAATCACTGGAACTGTTAGATCATTTGAGTCATAATTCCACCATTCAGACCTGGAAAAGGATTTGGAAGCGGTACAACAGCATGAAAGATGAAAGTATTCAACGTGCAGGATCTTCCCATGCTGAAAACATGAAGTGCCATCTCCATTTACTTACCCATAGAACTATTCCACCAAATGCAGAGCTGTTGCTGCTTTCATGTAGCATTGTTCAACCAAAATTTTAATGGATTTGCAAAAGGACTTCTAAAACATAAAAGAGGACAACGAGACCAAACAATACCTCATAAATTCCATCTCAGCACTCAACCGCTTTAGCTCTGTTGAAACTTTGGAGTCCAATGCCACACTCTCCTCTGTCCTCTTGACCTCCTGCAAAACAAATAGATACCCAAATCCTCCTTCACCACAAGAATATGCTTAGCAGGAGCAGAGTAATGTCATCACAAAAGCATCCATAGCACTACAACCACACTTCTGATCAGAAAAAGAGAGAGAGAGGGTTGAGCTACCATAGCATGAAGACTTGATGCCAAGGATGCTCTGATTGCAGACTCCTCCTTTAAAGATGATGCCAGGGATGTGAGGTCCTGGTCAAGATCATTAAACATGTCTTTGTACTTTAGATTCAAGTCTTCCAAGTAGCCATCAAATAATGACTGATTCAACTCCAGTGACTTCACTTTTTGCATCAAAATCTTCATAACTGAATCTCCTGAAGATCTTCCACCTTGAGTATGATGCGGTGATACTCCATCTTGGGCTGCATCTTCCATTCCCCCCTTCAAGTCTTCTTCTCTCCCTCTTGCCATGACACCTCCAGTGTCTGTGGCTATAGCATGTTCTCCCCCAACTGAATGCCTTGGATGAGAAGTTTCCACGAGTGCAGTATCTAAAGAGGTTGAAGGGAAGCTCTGTGATATCTCGTCAATGGAACTTGCAGAAGCAAATGGAAGAGCTTGAGTGGCTAAAGAGGACTCTGAAGCATCAGTAACAGCCAACAAACCAGATTCATTCTGCAACAAAGATGCTCTTATCACTCCAGCTCCATCTTCTCCCACCCAATCCTCCAAAAGATGCTCAATGGCATCAACCCCATGAACTTCCAGTACACTCAGAGTGCAATAGAATTCAAATCCATAGTGGGTGATCAATCGCAACATCAAACACCGTACCCATTTTGGCTCTGCCAACATGAATCTCTGAGCATGGCGAACATTTTCAGCTTCAAACTTGCCGAGAGACATCCAGTCCTCAGTGGGGCAAACATCTAAGCTACCTAAAAGTTCAAGCTCTTTTACATTTGATGAGTGAAACTCATAATTAGCAATTACTATAGAGTCCACTAAGGTCTCCTCTGAGAGTTCAACAACGACAAACTTATCCTCTGCACTACATGGGTTTCGCAAGTACTTATCTTTGTCTGCAATAAGAATGTGCCCTGCCCCTTTTGCTTCCTTATTACTTGCAACAAGTTTTGCACCATGTGCAATATCTGCATAATTATATCCACTATCACGAGTCTGGTGTCGGATATGGATGGTACCAGCATTTCCAGCTACATCAAGTTGCCCTTGCTTTTTGTCAATCACTGATCTCTTGTATTCATCAAGGCTGACAAGGTGACCTGCACGAGCAGGTCTAACAACCTCTTGTGCCACAGGTTGTTCTTGAGTCTCCACCCAACTCTTATTGACAACTGCCTGTTCCTCAACATGAATATGTGCAGAGACTTCAGTTACCACTCTTCCACGTTCATCAAGTGTGGTACTCACAGCAGTTTCATCTTCAGAAGTTTGCAAACTTCCAGTTTCAGAAGTACCACTGAGTGTTGACACCTCTGGTTGAGAGACACTTAGGGAATGCTTTGAGAGCTCATGGCTCCCTGAGTAGAGATCAAGACCTCCACCAGGCCTGTTCATAATAAGCTCCAAAAGTGAGGGCCCACAAAGGCAGCCTCCAGACCCAGACCTAGTCATTCTGGCCCTTGATGATAAGCTGCACAGAGGTTCACAAGAGACTGTCCCAGTCAGGGTATCACGAAGGCAAAGCAGGAATGGGTCTGTCTCTACAGAACTTGACTTTCTGGAAGCTGCATCCTTGCCCAGATCACACAATTCCCATATCCTGTTTATGATTGTGCTATCATCAGCACATGGCATCCCTTCACTTGACTTGGAAACCTTTGAGCATAGAGGACTCGTTGTCTTTCCATCACTGCCTTGAAGGTGGCAATCAGCCCCACCTGAGTCCCCAACTAGACAAAGCTTGGTGCTACCACCAGCTGCAACATCCAGAGATTCAGTAGTTCTCTCAAGAACTTCTTTGACATCCTCTTGGCAACCTTCCTTGATGTCAACAGTGCAAGTCAATTCAGTGAATTCTTCCTCACTGCTATGAGGAGCTACATCCTCCTTGAGGGACACATCAGCAGTGATTCTTGATGAAACACTACTGTCACCAGCTACTCCAGATCCTACTGTGCCACATGCAACTTGATCAGACTTCACACATTCTGACTCTGCTGTAAAGAGGAGTGGAGTTCCATCCAACTCCTGACCACCTGCCTCTTTGGTTTCAGGCATCTGTAACTGCCCACTTCTAACTTCTTCATCCTGGATCTCTGAAGAGGTGATTTCAAGCTCTGGTTTGTCCCCTGCGGAAAAGGAATGCAGCCTGCTTTCATTTTCTTCCTGGTCAATGGTGCATCCATCATAGCTGGAGTCATCCTGTTCAGGGCATGGACACTGCTGAGATCCACCATCTGAGCCATCCAGCTGCTGCTGATTCACATCCTTGTGCTTATCCAATCCCAATTGCTCCTTGATCTCTACATGAATCTCAGCAGCTGCACAAGCCAATGCACTCTTTACCTATCACTAAAGAGCCAGATCAAACACCATAAGAACCACCAAATCAGCTGCATACAACCATTCAGAGACAAGAGACCAAAAACATTTCCAAAAAACAATGGATCAGAATGACAGCCGTCACCAGGGTAGGGATGAAGCTTTAAAACCACTGGTAGCATCATGTGCAACTTCACAATACATGCAGAAACTGTGGCAAACCAAGAGGGAACACTGCTCACAGGTTGTGAAACAAGACTCGGGACACTTCCTACACTTGAACAAATGGTCACTTCTCACAAATTGCAACACAGTTGACAATGAATTAGAAGCCTGACATACTGTGCATTACAGATATATAAAAGAATGACAAACCCCGTCAATGCCACCTTATTACTTGATCCAGATGCTGATTGACTATTCATTTACTCAAATAGCATCTGATCTTGAAACCTCAGATCCAGCTACATTATAACCCTAGATTCCCGGATCTTGGAATCAAATTGCTTTGTAGCATGGAAACATCTGGCATCACATGAACCCCTGAGGACTTGAAATCCCCTAGGGTCAACTCTGATCATAGCTGGAAACCATGATCAATAAGATCTGGTGTGCATGCACCTAAACAAGGCTGGGTGCACACAAGAACTTGCAATGTGGCAATGAGTTGTAGCCGTCAGAGAGGGAGATTGATTCAATGCTTCTTCCTGATGCTGATGCCGATTGAGTATTCGTTTAGTCAAATGGCATCTGATCTTGAAACCTCAGATCCAGCTGCATTGTAACCCTAGATTCTCAGATCTTGGACTAAAAACCAATTGCTCTGTAGCGTGGAAACATCTGGCATCACATGCACCCCCCAGAAATTGAAATCCCCTAGGGGCAACCCTGATAATAGCTGGAGACGACGATCGGTAAGATCTGGCGTGCACGCACGAGCACTTGCATTGTGGCAACAAGTTGTAGCCATCAGGAGAGGGAGATTGATGCGATGCTGCCTCCTGCACCAGAAACATGACAAGGAACAAGGAGGAGGGGAAAATGTACAATGTACCTAGGGAATCGTGATCGTCGTCGCGATGGCTGAAAGTCGGGTTGAGCAACAGAAACAGACACCACACCAGGAGTATCACCGCACATGGCACCCCGTAGCAGAGACGCAGCTTGGAAACCGTGCCCCCCCGCCGCCCCACTCTTCTCCTTCCCCTGTGTCTGGATCTTCCAGTTCGCTTCTGCATCCTTCACGCCCCCATGCAGAGTGCGCTCTCACTACTTCCAATCCTACCCCCAAAAAAACATATACAGAACGCTCTCCTTTCAGCCATAAAATTCGTCATTCCTAACAACACTTTTTTTTCTCTCCGATCTGAAATCAAAATCGGAGAAACAACAGCCAAAAAAAAAAAACACAAACAAACAAAGAATCATCAATTCTTGCACAAAAATTCCAGAAGCTCTTTTCCTCTGAAGGGCAAAAAAATTAGAAAATGCAATAATAACAACATACATTCCTTCACAAAAGCCAAAAGTACTTTACTTCACCTGATGAGATTTTTCAGAAAAAGCTTTCTGGCTTACAGATCTCTCTCTCTCTCTCTCTCACTCATCAGTTTCCTTCCGCAAGAATGCAGATCCAACTTCCCTCCAACACCAACATTTGATGATTGCGCTCAACAGCGCAGATGCAGAAGTCGGCACCCAACAGAAAACAGAAAAGAAAAGAAGAATTTGGGTGTGCGACTTTACACGCAACAAGTGAAACGTATATACGTATGTATTCAAGTATATACGCGAAGTTATACGTGTATATACGAATTAAAGTACTGCGTTCATGGTGCTTTGTCCGTGTCTATTTCCTTTTTTACTACTAGTGGGTACCCGCGACCTTCAGCCCGCCGAAAAAGGGCGGAAAAAAAAAAAAAAAAAAAAAAAAAACCCTGGTATTAACCCTGGGCAGCCCGCCGGAAAAGGGCGGTGAAAAAAAAAAAACCCTGGTATTAACCCTGGGCAGTTCCGGCGCCTACACAGCGAACCCGCCGGAAAAGGGCGAAAGAAAAAAAAAAAAAAAAAAAAAAAAAAAAAAAAAAAAAAAAAAAAAAAAAAAAAACCCTGGTATCAGCCCTGGGCAGTCCGCCGAAAAAGGGCGGAAAAAAAAAAAAAAAAAAAAACCCTGGTATTAACCCTGGGCAGCCCGCCGGACCTCGATTTCAAGACCTGGACCTCAGGACCTGGGTTTCAGAACCTGGGTTTCAGGACCCGGGCCGGTTCTGCCGGCGGATTAACACGCGGAACTGTCCGACTGTCCGGGCCGGTTCCGCGTTTTAATCCGCCGGCAGAACCGGCCTCTGCCCGTCTGTCTGGACGTATTTGCTTTTTTTTTAATCTTTTTTTTTTGGATTTGTTTTTCCAGATTTTTCTCCCCGTCTCTTAAATTAACAAAAATGAAGGAACAAAATTTTTTTAAAAAAAAAATTGGCAGAAAAATCTAAGGCTACGTATTTGCTTCTTT
This sequence comes from Sphagnum tenellum, assembly GCA_963921925.1. Taxonomy (NCBI): domain Eukaryota; kingdom Viridiplantae; phylum Streptophyta; class Sphagnopsida; order Sphagnales; family Sphagnaceae; genus Sphagnum; species Sphagnum tenellum. Next base: position 988,292 of record OY998143.1, on the reverse strand, counting down.
TTTATCTTTTTTTTTTTGGATTTGTTTCTTTTCCTGTTCATTCCAATGGTCTAACATGTGGCACAGAGGATTGGGATGAAGAAAAAGAGAAAAACTGTTCACACTCTCTCCCCTGCCTTGATAAAAAAAACCCAGGGTCAGAAAGGAAGCTTACCATATGGTTGAGCCAGTGGGGAGGACCCCTTGCAAGGATGCATAATGTAAAAGAACTCTCACCTACTGCAATAACATGTCTCAAAACAGAGGTCACATGGGCACACTATAATATTGTTGACATGCTTTGCTTATGAAATGTGTGTAAATTTGAGAAAGGAAGATCTTCAAGGCCTTTTGCTCTTCATGTCATGCTGGCACATTGATAAAAAAAAACTTTGTCCATTTATTGATGTAAACATCTGAAAACTTTTATAACTGAAAGGAGAAACATGTTTGTTGAGAATTGATTGTGATAAATACTATCCTTCACTTGAGCCATGATTGTTGTCGCAACCTCACAAAAAAGAGCAGCCCATTACACCAAATTAACTCAAATGAGGTTCAACAATGACAATGTTTGCCAACATGCAAACACCACCATTGACTAATAACACAATGTTGACTCATTAGTGTGAAAATTATAGAATAAAAGATAAAAAAAACATGAATCTATTCTCGTGAAATATGCAATTTCATATCTCAAGCTATGGTCACAAAAGCATTTTGCACAACATCATGCATAATTGTTTTGCACAAAAAATTTAAAACAAAATCTCATAAAATTCAAAGCCAAATTACAAATTCAATATAACACCCCCAAGGACTAAAAGATGGAAAAAAGCCCAAGAAATGTCAAAATTTGAATTTAAAGACCCTGATTTAGTCTTAACATGGGATAATCTGTAATATTTAAAAATGATTTAAATGAAAATTGGGATTTGTACAATGCTATCGATGACCAACCTGGGTGCTGGTTCACCCAAGGTTGGTCATTGTTACCATGGTACAAAATGGTTTTTCACAACGTGGTAAAATAGTAAAAAATAGCTTTAGGGACGGTGATAATTTTGTGGGGTCCTCCTGATGATCTTCCTACTCCTCGTCTGTCCCGCAAAAAGGATTCGGTGTCTTGGGAGAGAGCCAGCTCACAGAACGTAAGCATTTCTGGGAGAAAGGATTGACGAGCGTGTTGTTGGAGGAATGAGCACGCCCGGGGGGGGAGGGAAAGGGGGGAGGAATGCTTGCAGATGCGGGCAGGAACAGCTGTAGCAATGGGAAGGAAGAGGAGGAGATGGAGGCACAGAAAGAGGAGAATCTCGGAGATGGAGAACAATACTACGCCTTGTTCTAATTTTTCCTGATGCAAAAATATATAACCATTTCTCATGGCTGCACTTAGAAGGACTTTGTCTTCCTCAAAGTTTGAGCAAGAAGGATTTATAGTTCCGTGTGCTTCGTCTTGTGCAATCCGAGTGAGTCCTCTGCAGCATCAGCAGCAGCAGCAGCAGCATCAGCAGAGTTGTGTTGTTTTATCGCCTGTGTCTGCTGTGGTTTCGCAAGGTTTTGCGTTGTTTCCTCTTTCGTTGTTCAGGTTAGGGATTAATAATAGTAGCCAAGGGATGGCAGATAGGGCAGGGAAGTCGTCATCGCGGCGAAGTGCTTGGAAAAGGTTCCCTACTGTGCTCGAGATGTGTTTCATAGTAGGCGTGTTACTTGGGCTCTTGACACCCGACAACTGGACTTCTTCTTCTTCTTCTTCTTCTTCTGACACTGCAAAGTCGGGACAAGATCTTGCTTCTTCTGATTTTATCGAAGGTATCAAAGTCGAGAATGTGGCAAGCTCCGGGGAAGTGGCGAATGCGTTGGAGGAGACGAGTGGAATTGGTACCAAGTCCAGGGAGCTTGTTGGGGTCGATGCTGTTGCTAATCTATCGTCAATCATGCTCGATCCAGGTTCTTTTTCTGTCTGTTGTTTCTTTCTCGCTGCTTTTGCGTGTCTGGAAGATTCCTAGGTCATTGTTAGGATTTGAGGATTTTAGGGTCTGATGTTGGAATTATGTTCGGAGGGAGATCTATGGCAATATGAAGTTTGGTAGAAGAACAAGCTTGCTTCCCTTCTTCTGTGCAGCTCTTCAGGCACACTCATGAAGACTTGAGAATGACAGTGGATGGATCTTGGTTTAGGCTCAAAAGCTCAATTCCAATCTGCCTTGCTGTGGAATTGACCGAACTTCTCAAAGAATACTTTTCAATTAGGGCTGATTAGTGATTTGTAGTATCTATATGTTTGCTGTTTCAGCGAGCAGTCTGAGCAAGTGATTTTGGCCAATCTGGATCCAGGAAAGAGGTTTTTTGTGAAAGAGAGCTGCTGTGTCTTGCTGGACAGCATGGATGTTACTTCCTACAGTTAGATTCACACATTAATGACATGTGTAAATTGGCTTCAGGTCTTCAGTACGGAGTCACTAAAGTCTTGGAACCCCACAAGCTTCTGGTAGTTGTAACACCAACATACAACAGAGCATTTCAGGCGTATTATTTGACGAGACTGGCACACACGCTGAAGCTTGTCCCTCCACCCTTCCTCTGGATTGTGGTAGAGATGGGGGCACAGTCTCTAGAGACAGCATCTCTCTTGCAACAAACAGGGATCATGTACCGGCATCTTGTATGTGAGAAAAATCTCACAAATATAAAGGACCGTGGGATTCATCAACGAAATGTCGCATTGGCTCACATTGAGCAACACCAGCTTGATGGCATTGTCTACTTTGCTGATGATGACAATGTGTATACTCTGGAGCTCTTTGAGGAGCTCCTGCAAATCAGGTACAACCAATATTCTTTTGGCTCTTTTAATCATTTCCAGATTCCATATGAAGATGTATGTGGTATGGTTGCAAGCATTTAAGCCAGGTGTTTCTTAATTTAGGTCAGTCCCGTTCATAGTTTTCAGGTCACTGAGTGCACAACTCAACACATTTTTGTTGTCTTCTTTCATGGTCATGAGTGCTAGCCAACATCACGTCTGAGTCTTCCCATTGCTTCCGGAAAGGCAACAGAAACTCAGGACGCAGATTGTGTATAATGGTTTGCCCAAGTTTTTGGGAAGATTATTATATGCTTATCTACACCCACTGTTGGGAGCTGATGAACTCAGTGGGTAGTCATGGCAGCTCGTCACTGCCGTTCGTGATGAAGGTGATGGTCTGTCACTTTGTGAGCGACTCTCATGAGGTTATGACTGCACTCATTGTCATGTTACCTTTAATTGTTGTTGTGGAGATTTCTCTGCAACTTCATCGATCTTTCATGGTCACCATCATACATGTTACTGTTCATGGTCCCTGAGCAAATGAAAGACTGTCACTGTTGTTCATACAGCACATGTGTAATTTTATTTATTTTATTTTTAGGTTTTAGTGGTGCCTGTGACCTTCGGACACTGTGAAGTCCCCTGGTTTCTTTAAACCAAGAAGGACACACAAAGGCGCAAAGCAGCCTTTTTTTTTTCTTTTTTTTTTAAAAACTTTTTGTTTCAAAAATTCGTTGAAAAGTCCCCATGAAAACATACATGGTGAAGCGAGCTTTTATCTTTTGTATTTTTTATTTTTATGTGTTTTTTGTTTTTATTTTGTGTTTATTTTTCACTTTTATATTTTTGTTTATTTGGATGCAAGTTTGAAGTTTGAAGAAAGAAGACACACCTCATTCTTTTTCAAGTAAGGTATTTCTTCATTATTATAAGTTTTATTTTTTCTTTTTTTTCCAAAAAAAAGATTAAAAAAGAAGCAAATATGTAGCTTTAAATTTTTTTGCCGATTTTTTTTTTAATTTGTTTTTTTTTTTGTTAAGAGAAGGGGAGAAAAATCCGAAGAAACAAGTCCAAAAAAAAAAAGATAAAAAAGAAGCAAATACGTAGCCTTAGATTTTTCTGCCAATTTTTTTTTTTTTAATTTTGTTTCTTCATTTTTGTTAATTTAAGAGACGGGGAGAAAAATTTGGACAAACAAATCCAAAAAAAAAAAGCAAATACGTCCGGACAGACGGACGGGCAGAGGCCGGTTCTGCCGGCGGATTAAAACGCGGAACCGTTCGACTGTCCGGGCCGGTTCCGCCGGCGGATTAAAACGCGGAACCGTCCGACTGTCCGGGCCGGTTCCGCCGGCGGATTAAAACGCGAACCGTCCGACTGTCCGGGCCGGTTCCGCCGGCGGATTAAAACGCGGAACCGTCGTGTCAGACGGACGGACGGACTAAGTTACTTTATATATAAGATTTGGCCGCAGGCAGAGTTTGGACGTCGCTTTATGACGTGTCAATTTCCTATTCGCTTTCCAGCAGCGTGCCTATCCATACCCGGTAGTTTGCAACCTGGTACCCTTCTCGTACCTACCTGAGCCACTGCCCCCTTGGCTATTTATGATTTGTCAACAAAGATAAGGCTACAATGGATGACTACAAGAAAAAACAAGCAGCTCCATGGATGATCATGGATGAAAAAATAAACATTGCCACATTACAAGCTTGTGATGTCCAATCATAACCTGTTGTTTTATTCTTTTAGATCATAAATGTTTTTTTGTTGGAATTTGTTTTCAATTTCCATGTCATAAAGATGATGCATTATTGATTTTTTTGCTTTTTTTTTCGATTAATTTTTAATAACAATTATGCCAATAATCTATCTACATTTTTTTATTCTTTAAAATTTGTCCAAGATGTTCTTTTACTTTTTCTTTTTTGTTTTGAAATCGAAAAATGTTAGGTACAATTTTTTAAGGCCATTTCCCAATATCTAGTAAAATCTTTGTATTAAAATTGTACCTCATGGCGTAAATAAAATGCATATTTCTTCAGTATAGTTTTGAGGTCATTCTTATATGATGATATTATGTAATTTTTTTTCTTTTTATTTTTGGTATTTTACATTCATAAAGATTATAGGTGTTGGGTTTGGAATGTTCATCGTGAAACGTATGGCAATGGATGTTGATTTTGTTTTATCTTACCAAAGAATTCATATGAACGTAAATAATCAAAAGTGTTAGGTCTTTTTATCATATTTGACATTAAAATTGTGTATGATATATTACAAATTTGATGAATTTATGTCAATTGTGATTAATGTTTCATAATTGTCATTAGTTTCATTGTAGTTCGACAAGTAATTAATTAACTACTCTAATGTTTGATAATTTTTGTTGGCTTTTGATTTATTCGAACAACATATGAATGGACGTGATTTTTGTCAATCAAATCATAGTTACAATTTGGGTTTTCATTTATGGTTTTAATTTTTTATATTGCAATTTGTAGAAGAAAATACGTGTGAATGTAAATAAATATTTTTATATTGTAATCTATGATATAATAATTTACTTAAATCAGTTTTTTGCTAGAAGTTGCTTTAAATTTTGAATTGTGATTACATTTCAAATTTCAAGGCTGAAATTATACATGGATTTGCATTATTTAACCATTTGTCAAATTGTTTGTGTAATAATCCAATTTCAATGACAAAATGGGTTCATTCACTAAAGGTTGAAGGAAGCCATACTTACATACCTTTTTCAATGTAGTAACATTTGTTTTACAACATGAAGCATTACAAACATGTCAATTACATATATTCATTAAATTATGATGTCATTTTGGAATGGTTCAAGAAAGCTTTTGTTGTCTATATCAAAGGCTTCATGTTATATGGATGCTTAAATAATTAATCTTTGTTTTCTCACAAATTCTCATCATCATGCAATGTTTATATGAGTGTGTTGGGATTTTTAAAACCATTAGATTATAATAATGTGTGGATGTGTAAATTACCCTTTTTGTAGTTTCATAGTTCATCCATAGTAAGTTTCTATGTGACCTAACATGCCAATGTTGTGTCTTTCACCTAGAACTTGTATTTGAAGATAATGTAAACAATAATGTGTACAAATAGAACTTGAGCTTTTGGATCCATTTGCACCTCTTCACATTGTTCATTCTTGGTCAACATGTTTGTGTCATAAAATAAGTCAAAAAATTTATGTTTTGTTTGCTTAGAATTGCTAACAAAGGATGATGAATGAATGTGGGATTTAAAAGGAAAAACAAACTCGGCATTCCCATGAAATTTATCATATTGAAAATTTGGTCTCTTTGTGTTGCACAACTACTTCCAAAGATCATGACATATTTGTTGGAGAGTTTTTAATGTCATAATAAAGTACACACACACATATATATACATTAGTATGTATTTTTTGTGCCCATTAACAATGATGTAATCAGAATTTGCAATTTGCATGTCATCGAGAAGTTTTTTTTCATTCATGTTTGATAATTTTGATATTGTTAATTGAACTTCAAAACATATTTGTCCACATTATATTATGTTAAATACAAAGAATGAAAATAAATGATGTTTTGAAAATTGGCAACAATTTTTTTCTAAACTCTTGAAGGGCTTCACATGAGTTTGTAGTGATATTTTTAAGGGCCTATTATTCATTTCAAAGACACCAAAATTCCAAAATGAAATAAGGTGAGAACATGCATGCTATTACATTTTGGTTGTTATATTCATTGATCATCATGGTGTGATGATTATAAAACAAATATTGATTACAATGTAAAATCTAAAATTCATTACTCATATGTTGATGTTGATTTATGTCAATGCCATCAAAGTTTATTAAACCTAATGTTTCAATAAGATATTTAGTTTGATCTTATGATATTTATACAATGTTCTACATTTGTGAATTTTATATTCATTGATTGAAGCAATATTGGTCTCATTATTGGTTTTGGTATATCATTATTAGATATATTATATGTGTTCAAAACATGTGTATTCATAGTTATATTTTGTATCTAATTTGATTAGACTTCATCCAAATGGGCCATATGGTTACAAAATATTTGCATATATATAAAAGTTTGCAACTTTTGACTAACTTTATATGTGTGTGTGAACTTTCAACAAAATGTAGTGCAATAGTATCAAACAACAATTATAATGATAATGGCAACATGTCTAGAAGTTTTATTGCAATCTTCGGTCAATTTTATGCAAAACATGTTATGTTTCCTTTAAGTGATTAGTGCTACCTTGGTGTGCCATTTTGTTGTTATATCTTAGTTTGATAAATATGGTACATTGACAATGGAATTAACTAAATAAATTAAAAATCAAACTAATTATTTGGATTAAATCATTTATTAATAATTATTTAGTCAATTTAAATAATTAGTTCAGAATAATTAAGTAATGTTTTAAGTCTTCATAAATATTTTTGATTATCATAAATCTTATTTCTGTTAATTGGATTTCTTTCGATCATTGACATTATGGGTCATTCTTTTTTACATTAGGTTTGTCTTTACATTAAGGTTTTTTTTTTCATGCCTTCTTTTACAATAGGGTTTTTTAATGGCATGGACATGTTAAATGCATTAAGATCATTCTTACATTAGGGATTTTTTTTTAAAAATAATGCAATAAAAATGGAGCTCAAGACTACAGTAGAACCTTCCAAATATTTATACCTCTCAATATTGATAATCTCTCAAATTTTATAAAAAATCGTTGGCCCAAGTGGGGCCCAGCTAAATTTCTATAATTTTATTTTTTATAAGATATGGCTGGCCCAGACATTTTCAAATTTTATAATGCTATGATATATTAACGAAATTACCTATTTACAAGCTTACCTCTCCTATAATTAATAACATCCCAAAATTTATAACTTGAACCCAATCCCAACCTTATAAAATTTGAGAGGTTATATAGTAATGGGCAAACCGTCATTGGTATCAATGATTGAGCCACGTCATTGATGCCTCTCCTATAATTAATAACCTCCCAAAATTTATAGCTTGGACCTAGTCCCAACTTTATCAAATTTGAGAGGTTCTATTGTACATCATTGTTTCAAAAGTTCAAATTAAGAATTGGATGTTCAATGAAATATTATCCAAGTTATTCAAAGATGAAATCTTGGAACATGAAACAAATGCATCTTTTAATGTGCCTAAACTTATGGTTAAAACTCTAATCTAGATATGCCTAAAACTTTAAACCAAAAATATTATTATAATAAATATATCACTTTAAAAATCAACCACAACCAATAATATCCATGTGATTGCCATATAGTCTAGTGCATTGGCCATGATGTTGCTACCCATGTGATTACTTTGTGCAATAATCTTCATGTTATTAGGTTTGCAGAGATTCCAAACAAACTTCACACATGCTTGTAGGTTTTAAACTTGATGCACCCACCCATGTCGAACATTAATTAGGTCTTTTGCAAATTATCAAACAAACAAAACAAAACCCAACTTGTTTTAATCCTCCCTCAAATGTAAATATAATTCTTTAATTTGATTAAGTGCTAACAAAACCTTTTCTGTCAATTTGAAATCCGGTGGGTAAGTTAGTACATGTAACCTAACCCAAGCATCCACTTCCTTCAACTTCAAATGACTCATATGTGTCCATTCCATTAGTGGTTGGGACATGTTCCACTCAACTTCCAAGGAAACGGTAATAATCAATGGTTGAGCCTAATCCAAATGAAACCTTATCCTATGTCTTACAACTCCCAATAACAGATCAATGTTTTTACTTGGAAATTACACCAATGTTGGGTAAATGCACACTCACTCACCCAAAAAGGGTGAATGAAAGTCCATTTTTATAATTCAAATCCAATGATTTTTCAAAAAATACATTTAAATGATGTTGAAAGTCACATTTTTTTTCCATTTCAAGTTTATACCACCACACTTTAAACCTTTTTTTTAAACCTCTAAAAATATGGGCCTTGAAAATATCAATTTAGATATTGAAACGGACATTATGAATTTTGAACTTTTAAATTTTAAATCTTAAATTTTTTGAAAGATTTGTTCTTGCTTGATTTTTTCACTTTGAGTGTTATGGTATTTCAATGTGTGGTGGTAAAAAGTTATAGGCTTAATTTCCAATTCATTAGAAAAAAAAAATCCACAATGATAAATTTTTTGGGGTAGTTTGGATTGTGACATTGAATGTACCATCCTTTGTAAAGTTCACCTTGAATTGAACATTTATCCTTTAGGTTGTTTTTTAGATTTGAAAGATTAGATTGTAGGTTTCAATTTTTCATCTCATTTTTGCCAAGTTTCTTAAATGGATTTGAATATAATGCAACAATACTTGACTCACTTAGAAAAAACTACCATTATGACTTCCAAAACCATCCATTTTAATGTGTTTTTACCCTTTATGATGTGTCCATTCATCCTTCCTCAAATGATCTATGAGGGTGATGACCTTGGATTGGTAGATTATGTTAAACATGAAATTAAATTATACATACTTGTGTGCACGTCAGCATCCATCAATTTTGTTACCTACTTTAGTAAAATTTTATTTTGTTGGACATCTATCAAATCTTTAAGCATCTTTGTATTTTTAAATTCAAGTTCAATCATGGTCTCCATCAGGAGTCCACAAATTCAAATTTATGAACAAATTTTAAATTAATGTAATGAATCTTTGCCTACAAATGGAACCCCACTGTAATTGTGAGTTTTTCATCTCCATTACATCCAATTGGCTATCATTAATGAAACGCACATGCCACAATGCAACCTTTCGTGGTGCACAAGGATAGCATCATGCATTCTCGCCCCTCTGGTCATCTTTAAAAAGACAAATGTAAGCCAACTTTTTATTGTAATTATGTAAACAAAACCAAATTTCAAAATTAGTTCAATGTAATTTTTACATTCCCAAATTTTTTGAACAATTTCAAAATACCTAACCTAAACTTAATTGTGAATTATAAAACCAAACCTAAACCCTAAACTAACCTTGGAATGTTAAAGTTCATCATTTTTTGAAGAATAGTCAAGTAGCTTTATTGCATCTATTCAAGTCATATTGAGTTTGAGGTCTTAAACAAGTGCACTAGCACAAACAAATCAATGGTAGTTGGCGTTTTTATTTTCCATGTTTTGCACCTTATTAAGTCTTCAAGCATATAAATGATACCTTTTAGTTCATCATTTTCACATTCATGTTTTGCAAAACAACCAATTAATGGTGTTGTGTTGCAAAATACATGCATGCATCCCAAACACCATTGGTCATTCTTCAACACACTTGTTAATGCAACCACCCACGTTCATGTTGTTTACCATTTCTTGGCCATTTGTCACGCTTTTGTGCAAGGCACACAAAACCTTCACCATCTATAACAATAATCCACAACAATTCATCAATAATCTAAATTTTTATTTTTCATATATAAATAAAGATAAATAATCCATATATTCAGCAATGTTCACTTAAATGTTAAATTTTGTTTGTTTTGTTACAAAATTGTTTTCATGAATTCCATGAAAAAAAATATGTGGGCTTGCAAAGCTTGTGTTAATATTTTTTTGTGTGCCCCACAATGTGAGCTCAATGAACTTGCTTGAAAAAAAGGAAAAAAAAAGTTCATAGTCTGTGGTTGTTTTAGAAATTATGTTTATTTTAGAAATTTATAAATTAAAAAAATATCATATCTATATATTTATTTATTTATTTATTTAAATTTTATTTTTTAAATTTTATTTTTAAATTTCTTTTATAAAAAAAGCTAGGATGGAAAGAAGTTACATACTTGATACTTGGTTGAATTGGAACTATGGATTTCCAAGGTTGGAGTTTCAAAGTTGGACAAATAGTTTAGGAGCTTGAAGTTGTGGTGTCATGGATAACTTGTTCAAAAAAGAATGAAGGAACAACGTGCCCAAAAATAGAATGTAGGTTCAACACACACAAACAAAGAGACAATGATATCGTGTTATTTTTTCAAATATATCATGTTTAAAGTTAAAAACCAATGCTCTTGTTCAATTTCTATTGTGTAGACATTAGTTATGTGTTTTTTTCGAAACATTTTCTAGTCCAAATGTATTATCAAATTGTTCATATGAGTTTTCTTTTGTCCCATGTGTTGGGCACCTATGTGTATCCAAAGGAAATTATTAAAGCTTGTAGTACAATAGATTCCTTGGTGAAAAATTGGGCGAGATAAAAGTTACAATTGCCATTACATTGGCTTCTAAACCGCAATTGGATACTAACAATCTTCTTTGCCTAATGGTTCTCAAGGAATAAATATCATGTTTCAGTTGTAAAAAAAAAGTTAGATATGGAAAACTTGGTTGTGAGAGCTAGAGGTCTAGGATGGTGACAATGTAAATTTTCTTGCAAGTTGTGACAATGTAAGCATCAAATGTGTGCTTGGTAAATATAATTCTATTTCCTTTTCATGAGTTTAACATAACAATGACAACCACCCTACCAAAACAAAGTTTTGTTGCTTGCAAATGCTTATTTGAATATATTTTATGGGTTTTGAATGGTATGTTGGGCCTACTGCAAATCTCATATTTAATCCTATGACTATGAAAATTTGTTACAACTTGAAGGTTTTTTGGATTCATATAAGCAATACTTATAACTATATATGTTAAGGAGAATGGAATCAATTAAATATGAAGACTAGGCCACAAACTTCAATCAAGTGTGGTTAACATTTCTTTTGTTATTTCTAAAGGAAACTTGATGGTAAATGTCCTAGAAGGCTTCTAACATCCAAACCACCATAAACACCATATACTTGAAAAATTCTTGTTGGATTTTGTTTGTTATCTCATCATGTTTTCCAATGGCTAAATTGGATGTACAACACCTTAATAGTCAATTTGGTGTGCTAATAGGATACATTCAAGGTGTAGGAGGGCCAAACCACTACCCTCACAAGCTTTGGTGGTAGCTAGGAAAATGGTTGGGTTTTCTTGTTGCTTCTAGAAAATATGACAGAGACTCAAGTCATGTACACTTTTGCATAGTTGTTTGATTATGTTTGATTATTTTCTTTTAAATAACCACCATCAAGAGCTGATTTTTCTCATATTAACACAAGATTTGCCTTTAAATTTGTGTTGTTGCATTGTAGTTGCCTTCAGTTTTTGCTACCAAACTTTTTACAAACCTAGTTTGATATTGATTCCACATCCATTTTGACTAGTTGGTGTTCGAATTCATTTTTATGTTGCATGTAAATGCATATAGTGATAGGTGAACAACTTTGGAAGGTTCATTAGGTCAACTTTATCGAGGGAAATATGTGAGTCAAGATGTAACTATCAAGATCATTACTTTAATTGATTACCATAATGATTGAGACGCACCTTTAGTGGATGTGATTCAATTTTCTCCATTTTAATAACTTTCTATAAACATCAATGATGATAATCCAATTAGTTGGTTTTTTTATTGGGCCAATCATACAAATCATGAAGTGACATAATTTTATGTATTCTAATACAATGTTAATACATGCATACTAAATTATATGGCTTTTCTCTTGCTAATTAAAGTGCATCATATTGTTGTTGTGGCTATAGGGACTCGTGGAAATTAGCCAAAAGGTTCAACAATTACAAATGGGACACTATGTAACCAGATTGTAATGTTAGGGGCATGGCTAACATTTGTAAATATTTAGTGATGTTATTGGAGATTAAAGGTTTTAACTAGTTTTGTGCACATGGATGATTTTTTCCTTCATGACATATTTTGCATCCCCATAGTTGAATAGGGAGGTTGTCTAAATGTGTAAAAGGACAAATTGGACTTTGAAGAAATTATACAAAGAGAGATGTGTAAGTAATGAAATAAATTTAACACAATGGTGTTGTTTAATAGATATGGAAGTCTTTGAATCATGTGACTACAATGGTTGTGCGGTTGGTAGATGTGGATTAAATCTATGTATAACTATTCCACATTTACTTTAATAACAAGTTTGGATTACAATATGCACACATTCACAATTCTTGCCTTGATTCTAAACACATTTGTCTATGCAATTCATTAAAACACTATATTCATGGTTATTTCATATACCCGGAATTTGTACGTCAAAATACAATGTAGAAAATCCAAAAACATAATTATAATTCATTTCCTTATTTTATTATACTTCAAAAAATTCATGCAACAATTTGAATATGAAAATCATTGCAAAAAATTTACACTTCTTTTGTTTACTAAACATTTCAAACAAAATACAATAAAAATTGCCATGTTCTGTTGAAATGGAATCAAATAGCAAGATTAAATATGTGGTATATCAAAAATAAAATCTATAGTTTTTGCTACTAAGTACCTACATCTATTTCATTATTCCATAATAATGTCTCTAAAAATGAAAATCCTTTTCCCAAAACTCCCATCTTTGGGCAGTCCCCAAGTCATTATCAACATGTTTCAAAACTAAAAAGGAATTCAAAATTGAAACCTCCAATGTCCAATGATCAATCCCTATCCTTAATGCCTTATTCATCCAAAACAATGTAATCAACCTACCCCCTTTAACATACCCCTTTTATACTTTGGATTTCCATCTTTGAAATCCTCGTGAAATGATAGAAAATGAAATGAAGCAATGCAACCTTTTAAGTTTTTTGTTATTCAACTACAATATTTGTAGTCTCAACTTGTACAACAACTAGTGGTTTTATACCTACTTTTGAATTTGTAATTTTGACCTTTTCCACCATCAATTCAATATGTGATTCTACTTCCAGGGGCAACATCTTTGATTGTTCTACCTTTGTTGTTACATTAGTTTCCATTTATTTTTGTTCATAACCTATTTGTGGTTTTTTTCCTTTTTGGGCCCCTCCTCTGAATTCATGTGGTTCCTCAATGTACACTTGCTTCTCTTGAGCTACCCCATTGGGCTTTACTTCAATTTCTTCATATTGGTTCGATGTTTTTGTATTTGTCGGATTTCATTAAAAGAAAATTGTGTATTTTCGACTAGTGTATTTTAGTCGCAAGAGACATTTTGTAACTAAAATCCTTGTAGTCGCCTAAGACAAGTCGCATGTGATAAATTAGTTGCAAATGACAAAAGGTATTATATGAAAAAAAAATCAACAAATACATTTCATCCTTTGACTACATTGAATACGTATTGTCACATGCGACTAAGATGCAACTATTTTGGTAACAATTAAGGGCAAATGATGTGTTGCCACGTGTTTTAATATTTGATTATTTAAAATATTATTAATATTATTTTGAAATAATATAGGGCATTCAATTCTAATACTTGGATGATCTTATATTATGACTTGTGGCCCAATGTAAGTATGCCACGTGACATTAAGAAGAAAAATGTTAAAATATTAATGTTAAGTTGGTAGGTACCTAGGTAAGTACACAAATATGTGCCTACAAACCTAAGTTACATACCAACCTACCTATTTAGGTTTAAAAAAATAAATAGGTAGGATCTATTTTCCTAGGTTAAATACCTACTCATATAGGTAGGTACTTAGGTAGGTAGGTACATAGGTCAACCTAGGTGGGTAGGTCAAATTAAATACCTACCTAACTAAGTAAATTAGTAGGTTGAGAAGGTATGCACTTTAAAAATGTGCATAATTTATTTATTTTTTTGTTGACTTTTTTTATTAGTTCATCCCATGTGCATAAATTTTTTAATGTGAAATTGGATGACCACACCCCCTTGTTTATATAATGTTCAAAATAGGAAATGAAGAACAAACAATATGGGATAAATTTTGAAGTTCCAACTTCCTCACAAACTAAATTGTAATTCGAAAGCTTTATTCATGCCTTACTTTCTTAGTTTTTAGATTTCTAAACAATTCAAGTGCTAGATAATTAAATAATCATTTAATTAATAAAGATTAAATTTACATGAATTTAAATTATAAATTACACATTACAAATATTCAGTATTCAGTATCAATTACTAAAATAAGCAATAAGTTCTTAATATTTAAAAAACTAACTATCTAATAACTCACAAATTATTAATACACAACTCACAAATAAATAACTATTTAAGATATATAAAAATATTTTATTACTTTTTAAAATCTACTCGAATTATATATAATACAATCAATGTAAAATTAATTTAATTATTACAATTTTTAAAATAAATATTTTAAATATTTATGTTAAAATTATAAGTAATGGATTAATAATTACTATTAGAAAGTAAATTACTACACGAATTTTTTAACATAAACTTTATTCAATTAATTACATTACTTATTGTATCATTACATTTAGCTTGTAAAAAAAATCATAAGTCAAGTAATATTTTTCTTTTGGTAATTATTAACTATAAATAAAATAATTTGCTAAACATAATGTTAATTTTCATAATTACTTTAAAATTACTGTAAAATACTTATCATAGATGATTAATCACAGAATTTAAAAATTATATATAGAATTCGTGAAATTAAACTCAGTAAAATAATTATTCTAAGTACACTATAGGTTCTCCAAATTTTTAATTCAGGTTTAAAGTTATAAATTACAGAATGTGAATAATTATGTTCAATTAGAAAATAATTATGCACATACTAATTAATTCTTATATGAAGTAATTGCAATGATTTTAAATTAATGTCACATTAATTACATTAATTAATTTCTTCTAATATAGAAATATAAATTTAAAAAACATACAAATCTATGTTACAACAATTTTATTATGTGTAACTAAAGTTTAATAGAAATAATCATTTATAATTATTTATAAAAGTGATATACTATGGATAACACTACTAGAAAAAATCCTAAAGCTCAATCAATAATTTTTTGAATTATAATATAAATTAAAGATTCCAAAATAGTAATTCAGAATTCAAATATCAAATTCTAGATCAAATAAGTTTTTTGAAGTTAAATAATAAATTTCAGAATTGAAATGTCATGTTTAAAATTAAAATAATAATATTCAAAATTAGAATGTCCATTTTAAGACTCAATTAATAGTTTTCCGAATTGAAATATTAATTTCAATAATCCAAAATAATAATTTGAAATTCAATTATAAATTTCAAGTCAAATAATTTCTTAAATTTTATATTTAAAACTTCAAAATTCAAATATCAAATTTCAAGTTCAAATAAAAATATTTAAAATCAACATGTCGATTTTTCTTTTGAATTAAAATACTGATTTTTAGATTTGAAAATAATAATGTAAAAATCAGATATTAATTTTTAGATCAAATAATTTTTTTTAATTTAAATAAAAACTTCCAGAATTGAACTGTCAATTTTCAGAGTCAAATAGAAATATTCAACATTGAAATGTCCATTTTTAGACTCAATTAATAATTTCCAGACTGAAAATATTAATTCTAAGAATCCAAAATAATAATTTGGAACTTAAATTTCAGGTTCAAATCAAATGATTATTTTAAAATTTTAATGAAAAAATTTCAGAGTTGAAATATAAATTTTAATATTTATATTAAAATATTAAAAATTAAAATGTCCATTTTTATAATTAATTATAATTTTCTAAATTGAAATACTAATTTTTGGATTCAAAAATATTAGTGTAGAATTCAAATATCAAATTTTAGATCAAATAAGCCTTTTTAAATTAAACTGAAAATCATGTTCAAATCCAAAATCTAGAATTCAAATAATTTTTAAACAATTGAAATAACAATTTTCATATTTGAATAAAAAATTCAAAGGTCAAATATTAATTTTGATATTCATTATATGAATAGTATACATACGTATGCATATTATATATAATTTTAGTACATACATTAAGTACACCCCTATGTCATTGTAGAATACCTTTAGAATGTAATTAATTTGGTAACTATTGCGACTAATGGGACATATCAACCTATTAATGGATGAAAATAAATGGAAAATCAATCCAACCAATAGGATGAAAATTTTAATAGTTGCATTATAGTTGTGAGAATGACCAAAATAGTTGAAATTTGATCTTGTAGTTGCAATATTCCCAAATCTAGTCGCAAATGACTACAAGTCACATGTAGTCGTAAATGGACTGGTTACATTTTGGCTAATTTCTACTAATGTTTCCACAAACAAACTTTCTTTTTAAATTCTGATATATTTCCAATTTGTACATGAGGTTCATTTCATCAATTCTATGTTAGACCAAATTCTTTTCCCATTCAACTGCAAAATATTTTCTTACAACTTCCCACCATTCTTCATACTTTACATCAATATCCTTCATTTTGTTCTTTGTCCCCATCGGAATGTAATATTGTAACATTTGTTCATAATCCTCCAACCTTTTATTCATGCTAGTTAGGTCCAAACTCTTATTTTGTTCATTTGCAATCTTTAATTGTGTTTATAATTGTTGCAAATTCCTTTTATATTATTTATACACCTCCACTAACTTCTTCTTTTTTGCCTTTATTGTCCGTCTTCTAAGTTTTTCAGAATTAAGCAAAAAAACATTTTTTCAGATTCATCAATTCCAAATTTGTCGAAACATTCTCCTTTTCCTTCTTCTCCTTAGTCAAAGCTTCCACTTGACTACCCAAAGCTTCCTATTGTTGTTTGTAAAGGAATAGTGTCTTTGCCCATTTTCTCTTTGCAGTTTCCTAGGCTTTAGTCATCTTCCTTTAACTCCTTTAGTTTTTCATCCAAAGATTTCATCAGAGTTCTTTAAGCCTTGAGATCCTTATTCCAATCTTCTTGTTTTTATATGAGCACTTTGATTTTCTATTCATTTTTTGTCTTGTTCTTCATTTAGATTTGTATGTTATGTTTATACTCCTTCTAAAAGTCCCTTTCCTTATTTAATTCCACATGTAATATTGCTTTTTCCTTATTTTTTATGGCCAATTTATTATTCAGACTACTCACCTCCAAATTCAAATTCCCCATATTTATACTCATAATTGTTGTGGTTTAAAACAATTCAGTTGCCTTATCCACTTGCATTATTTCTGTAGCTACCTTGTCCATAGACTTTGGTGTACTTGTTTGTGTCATAGGATTGTTTGATCCTTCTACAAAAGATCCCAGCTCATGTATTAATCTACTCCCTAGCCCAAACTCAAATATTTGTCCTTTTGTATATCCTAGTCTATTACTTAATACCTATAACTATGGTGGTTTGAACATTGCAAAAGGAGGTTATGTTTCGATCCTCTTCATTTATAATCGACTAGCTTATAAACCTCATTATGCTTGTTGTTGTTATTGTTGCAAATGATGTGGATTTTCATGGTAGTCCATCTAGTTTTCATAAATGTCCCCATTCGTTGGTGGATGTTCCTCAACCTCTGGAACATGGTATCATGTTATTTTTCAACCCTTTTCCATTCTTCCCTCATATGTTTCTCCTATGGAAATGACATTTGTGGTACGTTTGCATTCTACCGACTTATATTAATGTTGGGACTATAGATGGTGCCATTTTCCTTGTTGTCTTTTTTTTTTTAACTTCTAATAATGAGGCTCCACCTTCCTCAATATGCTCTTCCTCTTGAAAGGACTTATCAGAGATTATGTTACAACTTTCCTTCTATTCTCCAATGTTGCATGCATTTCCTTTCTAGTTTTTTTGACCTAGGCCTATGGTTTTTATGAATTTTCCTTTTGGTGAACAAACATATACTTAATTCTTTTCCCCAATATTAGGGTTAATTGATCACATGTGTCCTTCTTGTCCCCCTTATTATCCTTAACATACTTATACCACTAATTTAGTTCACTACACAAACTACGGTATATAATTTGTGCACAATCCACTGACATGCCCCAAGTTCCTTGTTAGACCCAAAAAGGGTCCAATTATGTTAAAGAGCGGAAGTAGTTGGAACTTGGTGCCGCTCCTAGCTTCCAGCACTAAAGGGGGTGAGAGGGGCATGCTGAAAGCTCTCGGATTAGACTAGGAAAAGGGACAACTTATTTAGTTATTCGGTCCTACATCAAAACCAACCAACAAGTTGGTTAGTTCACATTCGGAATCACTTTTGGTGTTAGGACAAGCCACAGGCAACACGAACTCACTTGATTCACCACGACCCCAACTCGGGGAAGCCACCACCTTCCCCCATATAGTATTATTTGCGTTTGGCAATGGACCTACATCTAAATGGCTTTTTGTCCCGAGACACCCAAGGATGAGTCTCGAAACTGTCCCGATTTAGATTCCCGAAACTTTAGTAGTTCATAACTCCCAGCTCAGACCTTCGATTGGGATGAAGTCTAAAGCAAACTTGTAGCTCTCCTCAAAAGCTTTTTAGTGGTGTGTTGCGCTCCACCTACACATACCAGGGTCGAGTCGATTCCCAACTTTTAGTGGTCCAGAGTCAAACTGCCAGTTTGACTCTCGGCCATTCTTTCGACCATAACTTATGCTATAGATGTCTAAATGGCTCATGCAAGGCCATTTTCGACATCTACACTTCAAGACTTTCCACAATATAAAGAATACCTCAAGGAGAGGTGTTTTAACTCTTGCAATTGAGCTCTAAAGTTTTGGGAGTCCTGGAGGACTCCAAGTTCCCAATTTTGGGAGTGTGAGCTTCATCCTCACACTTGCTTCAAAGTGGGGTTGTGACATCCAACTTCTTCCTTTTTTCTATTCTCATCAATGTGATGGCATTCTTATTGTTAAAATATGTCATTTTCTCTCTCTAACAAATCATATATATGATTGCAAGGTATCTAATAAAATATGGGAAACCCAAATTTTTTGCATTCTACTAATTTCTTAGAAAATTTATGGGTGCATTTCTATAACTCTAAAGCACTTACAATGCTATAGTCTTACTGACTTGCCTTTTTGGGTCTTCTACATACCCTTTTGCATCTACAATTAGTTGTTTACTAATCATAGACACTTTGTTTTGCTAACTAATATAGATATATGTGCCCTTGCTAACAAATGTGTTTATAAATTCTAACATGATATATGGAATCAATGCTTCTTAGTTCATTAAAAACAAAATGACAAGCCTTGCTTAAAAACCCATTTTTCCTTTTCATTCATGTCCTTTTAATTCTCCATCCTCTGAACATGTTTATCAAAGTTATGTTTCTTCTATATCCACATAAATTGGTCAGGATTTGGAATGCAAATACCTTTGTCCAGAAATGTGGTTATGTTCATGATGGTTATGTGCCATCTTGCCTCTATAGCACTTGGTGAACTCATATCAATCTCCATCACACTCACTTGCACTTTTATCGACGTCTGCATTTTTGTTAATGGGTGCATTCTTGCCTTAATTACTTCTTCTTCCATTGCATCCTTCTACCCTATTTGTGCTTCAACAAATCGCTATTCCACACCTTGTTTTCCTCCACTTTTTCAATGTACATCAGATCGATTGACGTAACTCCTAGTCCTACTTGCTCACTTGAATTCCAACCTCTTTTATGTCTACACATAAATTCAATTATAGATGTTCCAAATCTATATAATCTTGAGTTATCATATGCACAAATTGCATCTTCTCATTGTACATTTTACTTTTTTCACATTCTGAAAATAATGGTGAATGTGGTGGCAACTTCACTACCAATAGCTAAATGTTCGACACTCTAGCACCCTATGTTATTCTCAACTCTTCTTCTACTTCTTTTTCTCAACAATTCCGTTTCCTCCTCCTATCTCTATTTGTGTTCATGTTTCCTTTTCCTTTGTTACTCTTTGCAATTTTTCAATCACACTTTTTGCACTCATGTTTCTGTGAATTCCATAACTTCAAAAACACACACAACTTCTAACAGCAAACAAAATCAATTTTTGACAGTTATTCCATTTATTTTTATCCTTAAGCTTCTTACCCGTCCCATTCAATTTTTAGCATGCCTATCATTTTTAATTAATGCATCATCTTCAAAAATATGACAACCCATCATTGCCATATTTTGTGTCCCTTATACAACCATGTGGAAGCACGTCACATCATCATTGTGAATGAACGCCACAAATTTCATCTTTTGACTATTCCGCATCCATAATCCTCTTAAATTAGTTATATTGACTCCACATGGTTCTCCTTATATGCCTTCTACTAACTATGTTAATACATCTACTAATTGTGTCAATACATTTGTTGATTATATTAATACTTCTACTAACTATGTCCACACATCTAATGATTATGCGAATACATTTGTTGATTTTTAAAATTTAAATGATGCCCCTAATACACCAACTTCAGATTTTTGTATTTTAGATTCTTCTCTTATGCGTTTATCATTCAATGATTGGTTCGTCATTTGAAGTTCTGATGTCATGACCTTAGCTTTAGGCTTGTAACCAAGGCAAGGCATGGAAAGGTGTGAACCAAAAGTGTAACCCTAGAATCACATTCACACTCTTGAAAATGTAAAAGAGTGTGAGGGAATGAGCCCACACACTCCCAAGTGGATTCCCACTTTGGGAGTTGGAGTCCCTATGGAGTCCCAAGTTTTTAGAGAGTGATTTCTAGGGTCAGAACTCATTGGATTGAAAAGTTACTTATATCATTGGAAAGTTTATGAAACATAAATGTTGAAAATGGGCTTGTATGACCCATTTGAAACAAAAGTTATGGTTGAAAAAAAGGTCGAGATCAAAGTGCCAAATTGACTTTCAACCACTAAAAGTCAATAATCTCCCAAAAATACATGCGTGTAGGTGGCATGTCACATATCATTGAAAACCTTTTGATGAATGCTACAACTTTGTTTTATACTTCACCTCAATCAAAGGTCTTCACAAAAAGTTATGGGCCTCCAAAGTTTTGAAAGTCCCAATTTCGAGAATTTCAAGACTCCCAACTTGATAGTCCCAAGACAAAATGATATTTGGGTGCAGCCCCCATGGCTAGGCACAAAAAATACTATAAGGGGGAAGGTGATGGCTTCCCCTTGGTCCAAATTGTGATGAGTTTCATGAGTTCGTGTATGCTCGTGGTTGATTTGTGCACCAAAAGTGATCCAACTATGCATTAACCAACTTGTTATTTGGTTTGTGCAAGTCCGTGAGAATAGTTAATTTGCTTGTCATTTGTCTTAATCCTCATCCCAAAGCTCCAACATGCTCCTCTTACCCCCAAAATGTTATAAATTAGAGAACATATTCCAACTCCTTCCATTGCATTCACTTTCGGACCCACATTTGAATCTTTCAACGAGTTTAAACGTGCATCATGTGGAAACACATCACATCATCATTGTGAATGAACACCATAGATTTCATCTTCTAATTGTTTTGCATCCATAATCTTCTTTAATTAATTATATTGAATCCATGTTATTATTCTTGTACATTTTTTGTTAATTATGTTTATACATCTAATGTTGTGTCAATACATCTATTGACTATACCGATACTTTTGCTGACTATGCCAACAAATCCGCTAATTGTGCCCACATGTCTAATGATTGTGTCAATACATCTATTGATTTAACTGATGCCCCTGATACACCAATTTCATATTTATGTATCCCACATTCTTCTTTTATGCATTTATCATTAAACAATTGGTTCATCATATGAAGTTTTGAAGTCAATACTATTTTGACTTTTGAATCTTCCATCCATTTTTCTTCTTCATTGCTTAGTATCTATGGTTTTTGTGTTACATAATTTTCATCTTCCACACTTGTATTAAAATCCTCCTCTTGAAATCCATCTACATTCTATTCCTAGTTTACTAACATCTAGTATTTTTGTTTCTAAACTTCAGAATCCATGTATTTATATGGTTTGAGCTTATTCACATTGACCAACATAGGATTAGTCACAAACTTCTCAATTATCATTAATAACACAATGTTATTTAACAATGCATATTGTATTATGTATGGTCCAAACCATTTCCTATTGACTTCCCTAGGTGTGACTTATTTCCCTTTAGAAACCATAGAACATAATCACCAAAATTGAACTACTTTTTTGGATTCTTTTGCTAGCTCCATAATGTTCAATACCAATAATGAATACCATTAATTTCTGTAACTTGCATCCTAGCCTCTCTTTATATTGTGTTATAATTTTGTTCTACTATGTTTATAAATCAAAAAACATACACCATTGGTTGATCACTCTTCCCTATTAAATTATGAGATAACATAGCTCCCATAATTAATAAAAATGCATATGTATGAACATGAAACTCCACATGTTAATTTGGTGACTTGAATATACTTCTATTTGATCAACTCCCAAGCCTTTAAACATTCCTTTGTCTAGTCTTTTTGGTCAATTTAGAGATGGGTGCCATGATAGTAATAAAGTTTTTGATAAAACATCTGTAAAATTGTGCCATCCCATTTTCTGTTGTGGATTTTTAGGTGGTGGCATGTTTACTATGGCTTGTATCTTCTTTGAATCTGGTAGTTTTCGCTCTTTAGAAATAATAAAACTCAAGATCATCCCTGAAAGTACCATGAATGCACGTTTGTCTAGATTCAAATTAATGTCATATTTTTTGCACTTTTGAAAACACAATATGAGCTTCTACATATGATTGTCCATGTCAATGTACACTATAGATTCATCCAAAAATATCTTCATAAAATTATCCAAATATTCTTTGAATGTTTTGGTAACAACTTTTTAATATGTTGGAGGTCCATTTTAAGCTCCAATTGACATTACCTTCAATACAAAAGCTCCCTAGTTTATAATAAATGTAGTCTTGTGTCTGCCTTTTGGAACTATAGAAAATTGATGATATCTTGAATACCCATCTAAGAAGAAATTTCATACCCTGCTATTGTGTTCATAACTTCATCTATAAAAGGTAATGGGTATGAATCATTTTTTGTGGCTTCATTTTATTTTTTGAAATTTATACAAATCTTAAATTTGCCATTTTTCTTGGGTAATACTACTATTGGTGACAACCATGTAGCCTCTTCTACAAATTGAATGAATGCAATTGTTAACAATTTATCAACATCTTATTTGACTATTGTGACATAATTTGGATTTAATATGTACATGGCTTGATGTGCCAATGGTATCATAGTATCTAACTCAATAATGTGTTGTGTAAGCTATGGTGGAATCCCTCTTATATTTTTATATGTCCATGCAAAAACATCTTTGAACTCCTTCAACAACTATTCCACTTCTAGAATTTTGCCTATCTCTAGTTGTGCATTAATGTTCACGAATAAGTCTGCCATATAATGAACCACTACAAGTGTAACCACTTTTAAATAACACACTTGTCAATTTTTGATATCACTTAGGATTAAGTGTTTTTCATGTAATTTACATAACATGATGTAATATACATTTAAAAATGATATATAGAAATGAGTTAATTATATCAACATTTGAAGGAGAAAAAGGATTAATTAAACATTTATGACCAATCTTAGGGTCCTAAGTAAATCATATAAGAATGATCAAAATTAATTTAGATTTGTTTGGAAATTTTTTGTATTCATGCAGATTGAATAAAAATTAGACTTTACATGGTTTTGGATCATAACTGGAATTGATATATAAATAAGTTCAAATATAAATATAAGTTATAAAATTCAAAGAAATTCAATTTTATTATAAAAATTTATTGTAAAAGCCAAATATGTGATTAAACCATAAATTTTGTGCAATGGTTGCATGCCATCTCAATTTCCAATTCAAGTCCCTGCCCTTTCAAAAGGAACAAAGGAGCCATGTGTCGTTCATTTGAGTATGGATACACCCTCACCAAATGTGGTTTTACATCAAATCCTAGATTGAATTTCATCAATTGTTGATATTTAATTTACATCCATCCAACTATTTGCAATTCCTATGCTTTAATTTTTGTTGGAGTTATGTCCATTGTAACACGCCTTGGTTGATGATTATATTACGTCTCAAGATACACCTTATCCTCCATAACTACTTATGGTTCATATATATTGCTAGTTGTCTTTTGTTATTTGATTTGTATCCTTGATTTTAACTTTGAATTATTAGTTTTTACATTAGTATCCATAATCTCCACATATATGGTATTCATTGATTCAATTGTTTTAGGTAAAATGATTGTTCAATTGAAAACAACTTTGGTTTTGTAGCAAAGATGATATTTTCTTCTTCATTTGTGGTACCATTTTGATAGTCATAACATAATAACCCTTCACCTCCCAAATGTTTGGTGATTTGTAATTATTCTGACTGTCCCACCCCCTTGTATGGTAATAGTGTTACTCCCCCAATCATGTACCACTTTAACATCCCTCAACCATGGTCTCCCCAACAACATGGAATAACTAGAATCTACCACACTATTATGAAGTACAATAAACATAATTATGTAAGGAATGCAATGAATAAATATATCACTAGAAGAAATTTGAAAATCAACAACTGAATTTGCAACTCATTTATAATTGTAATGGACACATATGATTAAAATTAGTAAATGCCTTGGACAAGTGCCATAAAATAGTTAGTCGCAAAAGACATGACATGGCCATGAAGTTGAAAGTGTAGTCGCAAACTTTATGACCAAACTATAATTTGTCATCCAATGCCATGGATGATCCTTAGTATGACGTGGAACCCCAATTTGACTACATTTGGGATAGTTACATGCTACCAAATGTGCCATTGATCAATGGTTAGGATTTAACCACGTGGTAATTTAAAGAACCAATGGCCATAAAACATTTGGCAATTTTCCATTTGTTCAAAAATATATATTATAATTATAGTAATTAATTATTATAGTTATGATAATCCAATATAATAATTTGAAATTTATAAATTATAATTATAATAATTAATTCTTTTAATTCTATCTTTGGCTAAATTATAATAGGCAACCTATTCTAGGCTAGGCTAAGGTAGAATAGGCTAGCTAACATAGGCTAAGTAGGTAGGTAGGATCCTATTTATTTTGTTGGGGACAAGCCTTTTAATTGTTCATCCAAAACGACACATGCAATATTTATAGTGCATACAATGAATTTAGTCCATTCCTTCACCTACTTATATATTTTACAAGTTTGAAGTTATAGACTAAAGATATGGGATAATTCTAATGAAAAGACTACATTACTACAACACTATCACATCCTTTGTCCCATATAAAAACATTATCATATATATGCACACAATAAAATATTTAATATTTTCATTAACTATTTACTACTTATCCTACTTACTACCTACTACCTATTACCTACCTATTTACTACATATTACCTTGGCTACATACCTATTATATGTTACCTAACCTACATTTAAAAAATTAATTGCTTGACCTACCTCCTATTTACTATTACCTATCTTACTTATCACATACATTACTAGAAATCCTATCATTTGCAGATAATCATTATGCAATTGGCATGTAAATGGTTGTCATTTGCAACTATCTTGTTCATGTTTGCATCTGTAAATTTGGTATTGTATAATTTTTCAGCCATATGCTTGCGTGTGCAACTAACGTGTACAACATGGACACATGTCGTAAAAATAATGACATAAACTTATACATATTTAAATTATTATACTTAATATATCTACATAGGCTATGCATAATAATATTATGTGCCTTTAGTACTAAGGTTAACCCCATGCTAACTTAGGTTTAAATAACCATAGTTAAATTAACCTAGGCTAAATAAACAAAAAAGTTAAACTAACCATGGCTAAATTAATTATGCCCAAATTAACTATGGTTAAATTAAGTTACGCCAAAATTATTATGGTCAAATTAAGTTAGGCTAAATTACTAATGGCTAAAATAAGTTAAAATATATCAATAATGGCTAAAGTAGATATGACTAAATTAAGTTAGGCCAAACTAGTGATGGCTAAATTAAATTTGGCTAAATTATCTATGGCTGAAATGAATTAAAATATATTAATTATGGTTAAAATAAATTAGGCCAAACCAGCTATGGCTAAATTAAATTAGAATATATTTATTATTGCTAAAAAATAAGCTAAATTAAATTAACATGAAATAAATATGGTTAAATTAAATTAAACCAATTATGGTTGAATTAAGTTAGGTTAAACTATTTATGGTTAAATTAAATTAGGTTAAAATTAAAAATGGTTAAGTTAAGTTTATTTAAACCATTGTTTAAATATATATTGCAAATTTTAAATTTTTATTTGTCAAATCTATTTAAATATTTTTTTTGGCAAGTAAAATTATTTTATTTTATTTTATTTGGAATATTTTTCAGAAAATGTAAATTTGATTAAACAAAAAACTATTCATAATCAATTAATATGATAATATTAAAATTTATTATAAATGTTCATAATTATCAATTAAATGTCTATTGTGATTATAATGATAATCCATTGTATACATATAATCAATAGGTATTATATATTTAAAATTTATTATTTATGTTAAAATATTAATATAAATAGGCTACACAAATTAACCTACAAATACATAAACATCTTAAGTTAATTACTAGTTTAAGCCAGATAATAATGTGAAAATCATATTTTCATTAAGTAATTATAATTATTAAAATTTTCCTACAATCATCTTTGAAGTGCAAAAGAGAATGAGTAATGAAAATTTAACAAGAAGAAAAACATGAAAAATAAGAAGTTTTTTTCCACGTTACAAAACATGTTTCTTTTCTTTTCTTTGGACCCCTCCTACTTTCAAACCTCATAATTTTCTTATTTAATTACTCATTTTAAACGATTTAAAGTGTCATAGGAGCGCCAACTGAAGTTCTACAAATCATATTGTCACTTTAATAGCAAAAAAATCAACATAAAAGGAACTTTTTGGGTGTTTAAGAATCGGCTTTTGTAGTGTTCAATGGTCTTTTTTGAATTTCTGACCCTTTTTACTTTGAGGGGCCATAACTTTCTCAATTCTAATCCATTCTTGACGATTTTTATTCTGTTAGATGAGCCAAGAGGAGGGTTTCAAGTTTTGTTTGGACACCAAAAGCAACAAAACCCTCCCCTGGCTGCTATGCTCTAATACATTAGTTGCATCTAATGTGCAACTAAGTTGGTTCATGAGGTTTACAATGGAATTTTTTATCCCATATCCTTTGGCCTCTAATTCTATTTGGCTCAGTATATAACTAGGAGCAATAACTTTGTAATAATGAAACACTAAATGCCATTGTAGACAAGTGAATAAAAAAGCTTGACCTTTATGAAATGGTTAATCTTAAAAATAAAATCAGATTATTATAATATTACTTATATAGCCTAAACTTAGTTATGTTCAACCTACTCACATACCTAGTAAGCCTATTTACCTAATAAGGTTTTTACAATAACTTACCTACTTAGGCAACATGTGTCAACATCTTATCAGTCATAAATTGGACAATTTAGATTTTATTAATTAATATTTAAAAATAAAAAATAATGGCTTTAATTTCCATGTGTCACCATATAATTGGTGTTGTAAAATGGACATGTGTCAATTGGTCAATGAACGTTCCATGGTGTGCCACGTGTCATCATTTTAATGGCATAAATTTTAATGATTGTGATTAATCCAATTAATTTTTAATTTTGAAAACATAAAAATAATTAACTAGTGACAAGTG
Organism: Sphagnum tenellum; assembly: GCA_963921925.1. Lineage (NCBI taxonomy): Eukaryota > Viridiplantae > Streptophyta > Sphagnopsida > Sphagnales > Sphagnaceae > Sphagnum > Sphagnum tenellum. The sequence continues at coordinate 959,916 of OY998143.1, read as the reverse complement.
TCCATAAGCTAATTGTTCAAGTTTTAAACATGTGTCATATTTTTATTAGTTACATTATAGTTGTAAGGAAAGTTGCACATAATGTGTAATTACATTTGGATTTGTATGTATGGATGAGCATGTATATTAACATCGTATATACATGTTGCATACGTAGTGTTGCATGCAACTGAATGTCATGTGCAACTTGTCTTAAGCAATTATACAAATTTGCAGTTGCATGTGTTAAATGCAATTGAATTTTAGTTACAACTGATAGTTACAAAACCAAAAATTTCTAATGGTGATACTACCTAGGGTACATGCTTATTGTTTACTACCTAACCAATTAATAAATTAATATCCTAGCCTACATTTAATAAATTAATTATTTAACACAATTAATTAAATAATCAATGAATACAAAAACACTATGACATATCCACACAAAAAAAACTTATTGCTTAATTTATAAGCTACTTACCTATTACCTATTAGTAGATGTCTTATTTATTACATACTACCTAGGCTACATACCTATTATCTACGACCTAGCCTACCTAATAAATTAATTACCTGGCCTACATTTAATAAATAAATCGTTTCACATAATTAATTAATTAATCAATTAATTTTTAAAATGACATATCCATAAAATAAAATACCTTTTGTTTAGCTTACCTACCTACCTATAACCTACTAATACCTATCCCATTTATTATATATTATTTAGGTTACATACCTACTATCTATTACCTAACCTACCTAATAAATTAATTATACCCTAAATTTAATAAATTAATTGTTTAACATAACAAATTTTTCTATCAATTAATACAAAAAAAAAATGACATATCCACAAAATAAAATACCTATAGCTTAATTTGCCTACCTACCTATTACCTACTAATACCTATCCTATTTACTACCTAGTTTAACAATTAATTAATGACCTAGTCTACCAACTACCTACCTAACTTACTTAGCCTAATTGGTTTTAACCTTCATAACCTAGCCTATCAGTTACACTTAATAAACAAGCCTATTATTACCTATAGATAACTTAGGCCAATTAATTAAGCACGTAAGTTAGACTAGGCTAGCAATGTACATAGGCCTACTCAGTTTAATGTAACCTATTAAGTTTAGCTAGCTTAGTCTACCAACTAGGTTATAATAGCCTTTTCTAACAAACTATTAGCTATTAGATATTATATCATGGAAGACCCATCAATAATTACAAAAAAGACCCATGGATGGGTACATTGAAGGGATAATAGTCTAATTGAAATAGCAAAGTTTGCCATATGTTGTCCATGTTTATTTGTTCATTTGGTAGAATATATTATTACAATTGAAAAACCTTTCATTTATAGTTGCAAAAACAACTATATTATCATCCATCAATGGATGCAATCAAAATTGGATGACATTGTTCACTTTTCATCGACATTTTCAATGAATATCATATTAGTTGTAAGTTGTTGCATCTGCAACTATAATTTAGTTCAACATTTATTGTAGTTGCATATGCAATTACAAGTTGCAACTATATGGACACATAGGATTAACACATTGTTAGTTGTAAAATCAATTGGTTGGGATATTAGTTGCATAGTAGTCATAAAAATATGGTCAAAATGTACAACATTTCTTCTAATGTATCTTTAGATCTCTAATCAAACCCACTAGCTTTGTGGTTGTTTGATTTACCATCCTTAGATTATATGATGCAAATTTAAGCGTTGGAAGCCCCAACCTCAACCTCAACTATTTTGTGATGATATTTACTCCATAACCTCCATCCAACAACATATCCTCTATAATATTAATCCTAATTTGTACTTGGATAATTGTCAAGTGATTTATCTATTGCTATAATAGTTGTCCCTACTTCTGGTACTAAAAAATAACATGTTTCTATGGTTGTTCTACTTAGATTTTGAGTATTATGTAGTTTTAGTTTTTACCAAATATACATTTTTAACTCATAAACTATTTAAAGCAATTATCCCAAGTTTAAAGTATAACTTATTTCTAACATCTACTTACAAATGTTTAGAAAAATATTTTATACTATAATCAATTTTTCTTATGAATTCACCACCTCCTCGAATTTATGTGCTTCTAAAGGAATAATATTTGGCATATTTGGCTAAGTTGTGTTCCATCTCAAGAAACTTTGGACAATTTGTCATTTTATGTCCATTCAAACCACATATGTGGCATGCATATGAAGATGTCTTATGTGGTTTTTGAATATGTTGTGCTACCTCTATGACTACCACTGTGTTTTGTTCCTTTCTACATGTCTCCACATTGTGATTAATCATTCCACAATTTGTGTAATATATGTTGGTTTTCCCTATATTACCTTATGTTTTTGGTACTACTGTTTATTTAGTACTATGTGGTACCAAAAGTGCACTCCTTGCTTTGATAATAATCACTCCTTCTTCACACAACATTATCACCTCCTTATGTTGTTGTAATGTTGATTGCTTCATCCCTACAATTGTAATTATGAGGTATGATTGCAAGCCCACTTTAAATGTATCATTTAAGAAATTGTCTATGGTTGGTACTTGTAAACCACGAGCCAACTTTTGAATTTGATCATAGTATACCTTCACCATCTTAGTCTCCTCCTACTTCATGTTTTTCAACTCCATGTACATTTGCTCATCATTTTGAATTTTTTGATGATGCTTGTAAAATGCTTGTGTAAGCTCTAAAAAAACATACTCAAGAAATTTTGAAATGTAATTATGGAACCAATTTGATGTTTATCTTTTAACGTATAATTAAACATATTAATGATATAATTTTCAAAGGTATTTACATTTGCGTTCATTGTAAAATTGAACACTTTGACATGAACATTTACATCAACATTTTTTTTGAAGTTAAGATACTTAAGAGGTACCTTGTTTGGCCTGACAGAATGGCCATTTATGTGATTGGGCATTCTTATAGTTATGACAAATGGTTTTCGATACCCTCCTTTGGAATTTTTAACATTTGTACTTTTGTACCCTACATTAGCTAATGAGCTCATCAATGGTTGGTTTACAGTTATGTTTACATGGGCAATCATCATTGGATTAGAAAATGACATATGGGGTGTCCCAACAACTCTAGTAGTTGTTGCTAGTAGTCTCAAATTCCTACTCAGACTTTGCTTGATCCATGACCCAAGTTTGTTGCAAATCCAATTAGTACTCCACCTCTGATAACATTCATGTTGGGTGCAACAACCGTTTCCACTCCTATGGTTGTTATTATATCATTAAGTGATCGAATGACCTCTATTCCAATAAGTTGTCTTCAAATTTTAGCAACTACCACTTTTGACACTCTTGGTGAAATCGAATTGATTCAAATTTGATGATGCCCCATTATGTGGTTACCCATTGGTATCCTTAGAATGTGGATGTGAATACACCTCTAGTACTTTACTCTTTAAACTGAATGGATGGACGAATATGCCAACTTTGCAGTCCCAATAAACCTCCTAACTCCATGTTTTTCAATCTATTATGGACTACATGAATTCCTAATTCATGGTTTTATGATTGATCCATTAATGTTCATGCCACATTTTGTAACTCCACATGTTTAGTAATACATGTTATGATGTGAAAAGGCACAAAAAGACAATCCATAATTGCATGTCCTTCTTCGTCACAAAATGCATAACCTTTTGAAAGTAATCCAATTACTTCTAAATCCACATATTCATGATCCTATGTTTTGATTATGTTTGATCCAACTTTGGATTTCCTTGATGTGAGTATGACTATGGTACTTCATCCAACACATTCACTTCTACTTCTACATATTTAGATGATCGTAGGTAATTTTCTTCAATTTATTCAAACACATCGATATTGGTGTTTTCTTCCACCTCCCACTCTTCCATTGGTTCATAATAATCTAAAGATGTAAATTGGTACACAAACATGGGTTGTATACTTCCTATAATATTCGTTCCTTAATTAGTTATTGATTATAAACTTGAGATTTTCAACAATTGATCATGTACTATAGAAGTCCTTGCTATGTCTTGATCCTTACGACTTTGAACCACAAATTGGGACTAAAAAAATACTCCACCCATTCATTTGGGTGCGTATTTGATTGCATCTTTCTATTTGGAGATCGTTGTCTATAACCATGCCTTTTTTGAAAACCACCAATCCATACTTCATGCTTTATCACCTCTTGTGGTAGAAATAACATGTGTTTTACATGTCTTCCTTTTGTTTTTTAAACTTGTCTATCCAACATTAAATTCCGATATGGGGTTTTTGTAATTCCCACACTCCTTTCCATTTTCAAGATTACCTTTTTTTTTTGTTTTCAGGACCTTGATGATTTGCCCCCAAATCCAATTGCCATTGTAAACTTTAAGTCACCATCCGATTTGTCTTGTTTCACAATCCTTCTTTTTCAAAGTTTGTAGATCGTTTTGCAATCCTTATGGTGTCAACCACTTAGACTTGTAGTGTTTTCTAACATACATTTTCTAAATCTAAAATAAACTAAACCACTATTCTAAACACCCTCATCTATAGTATACATAATGGAAAATGCAAAAAACCTTATTGTCCATGTATTACAAATAGAAAAAATGCCCCAAAAGATGGTCACCAAATAATAGATGCGGATTAAATTTTTGTATCGCTATTCCATAGTTATTGTAACAACAAATTTACACTACAATATGCACACATTCACAATTCCTACCTTGATTCTAAACACACGTCTCTATAATTCATTAAAACACTATATTCATGGTTATTTCATATACCTAAAATTTGTACTTGACAATATAATGTAAAAAATCCAAAAACATAATTATAATTCATTTCCTTATATTTTTGATATTTTAGAAAATTCACGCAACAATTTGAATATGAAAATCAATGTAGAAGTTTATACTTATCTTGTATACTAAAAATTTCAATCAAAATATAACAAAAATTTCCATATTATATTAAAATAAAATAAAATAACAAGATTAAATATGTGGTATATAAAAAATATAGTTTGCACTTTCTATTACCAAGTACCTACATCTATTTCATTAATCCAAAATAGTGAGTCTAAGATTGAAAATCCTTTTCACATAACTCCCATCTTTGGGCAACATGATTCAAAACTAAACAAGAATTCAAAATTTAAACCTTCAATGTCCAATGATCAATCCCTATCCTTAATGCCTTGTTCATCTAAAACAATGTAATCAACCTACCCCCTTAACATTGGTCATTTATAAGTCCTTCCAGTAGAGATGATTGCACTTTCTTATGGCCAAAGCTAATAAATCATCTTTTTGGTTAGCATACATGGGTTTTTGGAATATTATTTGGAATCACATCAATGTGTTCTTATGGTGGTTTCAAGCTTATTACACGTTCTTCATAAACTATGATTGAGGGGTGGAAGTATGATAGGTGGACCCACAAAAAACATCTTGGTAAATTTGGCTAGACCTGTTAAACTTTGAAAAAATATAGAAAACATTAAAAAAATGTTTTTATTCATTTATTTGGCGAATACATTACCATGTTCCATAGAATTTGAAACTATAATGATATCAATAATATTTTTAATTTTGATGTTCCTAATACTTAAAATAAGTTTTAAGACTATCATGAAGGCCACATTTCTATAACTTTTTGGTTAGGGACAATTAGATTTTTGTTTTTAATGTCATTTTCATAAGTACTTTAGATGGTATTTTATTTGATTTTTTAATTTGATAATTAATTGACAATATACAAAAGTTCACATTTGTAATATTCAAGGCATGGAGGTTTTGGAATATATTGTAAAGACCCCACCTATGGAGGTAGGTGGAATTGGGTATAATACTTCGATCAATGACAATATTGACTGATGGGTAAACCGAACACAATATGTGGAAATACCATTTTGTAACAAGTTGTTGAAGGATTTTAATTGAAGATGTTATGCTTGTGAGTTTTGAGGGAATTTATTCCTTGCATTTTTGCACAAGTGTTTTGTTTTGATTTTTGTACATGCATAAGAAGGTTTTGTGGAAGGTTGATTTGTTTTGTTTGTCATTTTGCCATGTACTCACTAATTAATTGCCTATGGTATCGAAAGGGATGCATAGATTCCTAGTTGTTTGATTTTCACTGGGATTATGCATTTGGCAAATCGTTAAATTTATGACTTCAATGACCTTGTTGCACATAAAAGATATGGTGTTTGAAATAGATATATAGGCAAGTGTGTAATATAGAGATTGATAGGGGTTGCACAACATTGTATGGAATGTGCATTAACTAATGATTCTTTTGGAGTTTTTGGAGTGGAACAAGTTTGCATGACATGCTTGACCATAGTGGGTGTTGCAGCCCTACTTTGGCCAAGTGTGGGGGTGAAGCCCAACACTTGGGGAAAAAAAAAAAAAAAGTGAGGATTTGAAGTCCTCCGGGACTCCCGAATGTTTAGAGCTCAACAGCAGGACCCAAAACATCTTGCATTGGAATGTTCATAATGTCATTGAAAAGGTCTTGAAGCGTAGATATCGAAAATGGCCTTGCGTTGGCCATTTGGACATTTGTAGCCCAAATTATGGGCAAAAGAAGGGCCGGGAGTCAAACTGGCAGTTTGACTCCCGACCACTAAAAGTCGGGAATCAACCATTTTCCGACCTTTGAATGGAGAGTGCAATACGTCGTTGAAAAGATCGCGATGAGAGCTACAAGTTTGGTTTAGACCTTATTACAATCAGACCTGGAAGTTGGGAGTTATGAGTTCCCAAAGTCCCGGGACTCGAACCGGGACCATTTCGGGACAATTTCGGGACTCCAACTTGGGAGTCCCGAGAAAAAGAGCCATTTGGATGTAGTCTCGGCGGGGCATCACATAGAGTACTATATGGGGGAAGGTGGTGGCTTCCCCCGAGTCCGGGCCGTGGTGTGTCTTGTGGTCCAAAGTGCCCGTGGCTTGTCCCAACACTCAAGGGTGTCTCGGACATGTGAGCTAACCACTTTGTGGTTTGTTTTGGTGCAGATTCAAGGTTGATCAACTAATACCTCTGCCTAGTCTAATCCCTGGGCTCCCAACTCGACCCTCTACCCCTTTATAGAGTTGGAAGCCAGGAGCGCCTTCCGAGTCCCAACTTTCCGCAACTACACTTTGGTGAACCCTCAAGTGGGTTCCCCCCGCGACTTGGGAGTGCGTCATGGGGTCTAAGGGTTTGTTGGTGTCATTTGCTGAGCTACTTTCATACACCTAGATATCATTGATAGTTTGTACAATCATTTGGAAATATTATTTAACACCCCTTCAAAAGAGCAAATGGTATTTTCATCAAATAACATCCTTGATGTAAATGATAACAACAAGCATAAATCCCCATCATTCTTGAATGTCTTTAGAAAAGATCTCCATGGATTTTTGGATTCAACTTGTTTATTGAAAATTTGCAACACCATGTATAATGAATGTTTTGTTTGGAGTATTTTGAGGTTTTGGCAACAAATGGGCTTGCACCCTTTATAGGTGATAATAATGGTCCATGGATTTTTGTTAAACAAACTTGTGATTAATCTGACACATGATTATGCATGATTACGGACTCTTCTTCATCATTTTTTGAATAATCTATCACATGATCACGCATGATTATGGACTCTTCTTCAACATTTTTTGAATAATCCATCACATGATTTTGCATGATTTGTCATTAAATTGGGAGTCCATTACTATATGCCAAATCTATTGGCTTTTCATGATTTGTGGTTGGATGTGAATTTCGTTATTATGTGATCAATGCTTTGGATTTTGTCCACAAAATCTAACACTTTGTGTTTGTGAATGATTGAAGGTTCTCCAAATCCAATGTCATGAGGTGTTGCAAGACTTGCTAATAAGGGAGTTGGATTCATCATTGCACCTTTTTTTAATTTAGTTTTTCTGGTTGTGGTTTTTAGATGTGAGTATAATATTTTCAATTGATGTGGATTTTGGGGTTACAACTATTTGAAGTATTTTTGGCCTTTATGGATTTTGCACATGTTGTAGGTTTGATTTGGTTTTGTTGGTAGTAGGTTTCTTGTACCTATTTCCTAGAACGACCAACATGTGGCAAATTGGGTAGTATTTGAGAATATTGACATCAAGTTGTGTTGGCTCTTGAAGGACATTTTAGTGAATAATTTCATGGAAAAAATGATCCACATGATTTTTGTGAGAATAGAACGAGTAATTTGGGCTGAACTATGTGACTGATTTTTGAAATTTTTTGTTGATGGGGTTGTGGTTAATTCTTTATTTGATGAAAGGAATTAGTGTGTTTAAATGGTACTATGTAAATTTTTTTAGTGATTGAGACAAAAATATTAGCATAATGCCTGAAGGATAGATTGTTCTTGAAAGATAATCTATTCTTGCAACATTTCAATACCTCAGTAACCCACATGTGGTGCTATTATAGATAATTTAGGCTCATTGATGTTATGTTAGTTGATTTAATTGGTGTTGTTTTTCTTGGGATGATATTAATCAAAATTGTCTCCAATAAAGTTGCTACACCCATTCCACGAAATCTATTGATTATCAGTTGTTAGTTCAGTAGGTCCAACTTTTTGTGGAATGTTCAAACCACACATTACTCTGGAGTGTGAATGCATTTTTTGGGGTTTTTTAGATTTTTTGTTTTGTTTTGTCATCGCCCAAGTTTTGCATGGATCCACTTGATCGATCTTTGACAACAATTTAAATTATTCTCATTGCAACTGATTAAAAGCCATTTTTCACCATGTATAATTTTTGATCCATTTTTACATATTATATCCAAAGTAAAATGGTGGGTATTCTTCTTTAAAAATTCAACTATGTAGGATATTGTCATCTATTGTTGGTCAAATTGCATGTCTATTGTAGAGCTAGTTCAATGGATGGATGGAATGAAAAACTCCAAACATAAATTAAATGAGGACTTAAGGTTAAAGCCATGCAATTAGTTCTATTTGAATTTTTTTTTGAAAGTAATTAAAAATATTAAGATTTACACTTGTTTGTCTTGCCCAACATGTGAATTTTTTGGCTCACCTTATAATAGGTCACTTTACTTCATGTTTCATTCGTAATTTGTTGAAAAAAATTCACTTATGCATAGTTCAAATTTTGAAAGTTAAAAATCAGGTCACTCATCCATAGTTAAATGCAAATAAATTTTAATTGGATATCTAGCAAAGTTATGTTGAATTATATCTGGAATATTTTATCCAAGTTTATTTGTTTTCCATGTTGGCATATCATCAAGATTTTTGAGTTTCTTATGTTGTTACATTATCTTGAACCTTGCAACATTTTATTATTGATTGTAATTGACGTGTATTATATGTGGACAATGTGACGTATCATAACAAACAATTAACATGGAAGTGTTCCCTCATGAAATATTGAACTTCCAAGGCAAGCTCAAGGAGTAGTGGATAAAGGAGGTCGAGATATCATGAGAGAGCAAGGGAGGTGGCAACAATAGTGGTTCAATACACATTTCATGAAGAGGATTGTTCAATGCAAAATGAAGACAACTTGAGAAGCAAGTGGGCAAGGATTTTTGCCTTGAAGGACTTAAAATACAACTAGAACTTGGAAGGAGGTGAAAAGGAAGAAAAAGGGGGAAAAAAATCAATGTTTTTTTTTTCTTTGTATAGATCTTGTGTTTTCCCTCTTTTTGTGCAAATTAGTTCTACCTTATGACTAACTTGATGTTCTTAGCTTGTTTAATTGACTTGATTTAATTTCAGTTTCATTTCTTGAGGTTCAACTTTTGTTAGGGTTAATTACATTCTTGTGGAGGTGTGTGAAAGATTGTTTTGGGATAAATTCTAGAATGTATGATAGTTAAAACTAGGGCTAAATCATGAAGGTGTGAAACATTAAGCTTGTTGTTAATAACTTCTTGTTATAAATGCATATGTGTCATAACTATTTTTTTGTTGGCTACATATAACCAAAAAAAAGAAAAAAAGAAAGTGCTAAAATCATCTTCTTTTTGAAAAATTCAATTGTCAAAATTTGATCATTTTTAAAATAAAGTTGTCAAATTGCTTTACATGGTCCAAGTAGGTAGTTAAAAATATAAAATAATGTTTATATATATTTACTTAAATCATATTTAACTTGTAGCCAAATTTGGCAAAATCTTTTATTGAATCATCACCTCTTTGACTACAACACAAAATTGACAAAAGAAAAACATTGGTGTGTTGAAATGTGAATGTTATCTTATTTATATACTCGATGTTTGTTTGAAGAACGACAATAAATCAGGTGCAAGTAGGAGGTGAGAGAGAGAGAGGTTTAATTTCTAAATAATATAGTATGGTATGATTTTATAACCCCTCCAAAAGTTTTTTCGGCCTTGACTCCTAGTGTGTAAAGTGGGCCTAACGTACACTCCATATCAAGATTGATACAAATAAATTATTTAAAAAAGAATCGGACCGGTTCCCTTTAGACTCCGATTGGGCGGCGAGTGATTGCACCACATGGGACTCAAGCTATTTTTTTTTCCCCATTGGACTCAAACTCAAGCAAATGAGGCATAAATTGTATCACAATTGGTGGAGAGTATTTTGGGGGACATGGAGTCCTGACTTCTATGCACTCTTGTCTGTCTCTCTGCTGGCTTTTTATTCTATGGCAGCCAATAGGAAGGTCTGAAACCATCTGCATGCAAAACCAAAAATATCTGACTGCCGGGGAATCCCAGATTTTGCTCACCGGACAAATATTATATTATTTAAAACTATTTAGTCACCCGGGGTATTTTTTAACAATTTTTTTTGGTGATGTAGCTAACTACACTGCCAATCAATCATAAGAGGAATTAGCCAAATCTGGCTACAGGTCAGTAGAAAATATTTAAGAATCTTGATATATTCTGTTGGCCTATTAAAACCTATTGTTTAAATATGGCAATCAGAAAATTCGCCATTTGAAAAAAACCCAAATTTATTTAATAAACCCCCCCACCCCCCCCAAAGTTTCACGCCAAGTCCCAAAAGAGAAAACCAGTAGGCAACAAATCTGGAGCCTTGGAATGATCCACGTTGGAAAATATTGCCGATCGGACGGTCGTTATCTAAATCATCTTCTGTTTTCCGATTTAAAGATATGTGAATCCATTTCTTGTGAATTACTATCAAGAGCCCATCCTGGGGGACGATCCGTCAGATCGTAAGTTGGTAAGATCCTTACACGTGGATCAATCTAGACCGTTTCAATGACGTGGAAGGTCTATCGAACGGTTTCAATTGAGCTTGTCCTTCTCTTCCCTAACCTTTTGCATTTCCATCGTCTTTCTCGCAGAGGCTTGTTTTTCGACAACTCAGCGTCTGGCGCCCCGTTACGTTGCTGGCACGTGGATAAACTTTTGTCTCTTCGTTTTTGGAACTTCTCCTGCAGGTAGGAAACGGACGAAGATGGCGTCGGATGAGTACGCTCGACACAAATTTTGTTGCTTTGAGGAGGAGGATTTAGACAAGGACCGAAAGAGTAGGTGTCGAAATAATACGGGCACTTGGAGTTCCGGGGTTGCTGGAAGCGTGAGAACTTCGGGCAGCCGGATGAACTTGGATGACGACTTCCGCCACGAGTCTTTACATTTTGACCGATATGTGAACCCTAAGAACCAGGTTTGCGGAGGTTCCGGATCTTCTCTTATCGGTGAAGCTGGAGGCGCTGGTTCGTCCGTGCGTAGCATTGTTGTTGGAGAAGTCCATTCGAGTGGATCTGCCGTTAAAGAGGAGATCGGAGCGGCCAAAAATGAGCAGGAGGTTGCAGTTCCAGATGTGTCATCTGTGGTCGGTGTTTGTGAAAGCGTTGTGGATGAGAGGGAGGATGGAGCTACTATGTTTTCGGACCTTGCTATGCTTAAGATAGTTCCGCAGAAAGGTGTGGGAACAGGCGAGGAGTTGATTGGAGCCATTACGAGCTTTGGCTCCTCCACGAATATGGAGAAACCTGGGAACAAAGTGCAAGAAAGGCGGTCCTATCTCTATCGGGGCGTTTCAGGCGGGCTGTCTGGAAAGTCGTCATCGCCTTTCCACCAAACTACGACGTTGTTGAAGGCGAGCTCTCTCGAAAGCATCGAACTCTCGCGATGGCGGGCAGAACAGTCATCTGTGCATGCTACGTGCCGCGCAGAGGAATTCGGCAGGCTGTTGAAACTCTTCTTCGAGTCACCTGCGCGCAGGTGCAACAACGATCGGATCCTTGAAGACCTTGAAAAGTTTCTGGGAGGAATCTTGTTCACATCTTCCAACACGAACCAGAATCTCGAAGAAGAACGTCTTGTCTCAGAAGACACTCCGGAGGCGTGCCTGGGAGGGGATCATGATAGCGATAAGAAAGGTGAAGAGGCGGCATCTGCGTTCACTAGGAGCAGATTTAATGCTGGACAGCGTCAATGCGCAACGGCATGCATGAATCTCAAAAAGCCAGAAGTACGCAGTCATGCTCAGAATCTGATAGATGCGACTCAAGGAAATCGCGTGAAAGCTCTTTACGAACAGACACCTCACCAAATGGAACAGGCAAAGACAGAAAGCACAAGCAGTCGGAGATATGGAAGTATTGCAGATGCAAAAACATCAGATTCACATCTCAGAGGTAAGACTCCGGCCTTTTGCATGTAGATTGAGCATCGGTACACATGGTTGTCAATGCCTTTGCAAGCGTGGCCTTAAGAGGTGGATGTTCAATCTTGCCAGAGAATCCATTAGCCAAAAGAGGATTTGATGAAGGCTGCTGTGGAACAGAAGAAGGGCTGGAAGTCTGCAAGAGACTCCGGCATGAGGATGTTCAAGATCCTGTACTGGTCCTTGGAGCAGATCTCATGCTATGCATGTTGAAACTGCTCGATGTACGCAGCTTGGCACGCGCTTCAGTCCTCTCCAAGAAATGGAAGGCTGTCGTTCAAAATGATACTCTTTGGCTTCCCAAGGTATGCATCCATGCTGCATTTCAAGCTGCAATGAACAATAGCTGCATTCGATGACAATGCTGAGCTGTCTGTACAGAGTTCCTATTATTAGCATTCAGTTTTGATGCTCTCCATTCTAGTGAAGAATCTCATCTAAGTTTTCTTGTAAAAAAGGGTTTCAAAAGAACTGACCTCTAGTGTTGCTCTGACACCATTTGAGCTCTCTCCTTGACCACAATTTCATTGGATGCAGTGTAAGATGCTGTGGGAGGATAAAATCCATATCCCTCGGGCTGCAGTGCAAACCGGATTGTTGAAAGCAGTTGCATACAGAATTGCTGTCAAAGATGCCAAACGTGTATGTTGTTTATGCCATATTCTACTTCCATAGTTTGTTTCCTGTGTGTGGAAGTCAAATGTCTGAACAAAGCTATCATCACCAAATTGGTATTTTCACAACGTGAAATTATCTGACTACATGGTTGTGTGGAACCTGTGGAGATTTAGTATCTAGTTCTGTTACAATGTCTCAGCAGCAATTGCAAAGATCTGTTGGAGTCTGTAAAAGATAGTGTAATCGGCTTCCCAAAGACTTGTAAGGACTGTTTGTTTCCTGTGTCAGGAAGTTCAAATCCTGGATGAAGCTGTCATGACCAAATTGCTCAAGTTCTGAAAGTATTTGACTACTCTGTTGTGTAGAAACTGTGGAGATTAGTTCCTGGTTCTGTTAAAATGTTTCAGCACCCATTGGAAATACATATTTGCATCTTTCATTTGTAGAAATAGAGTGGAATCATCTCCTAAAATGCTCGTAAGAAGCATTAGCTCAAGGACTCTTGTGTGATATCTACTCTCTGGAATATCAACTTCTGCTGCTGCTGTTTCCTGCAGTTTGTTCCAATGCAAGCCCAAAGGTGTTAGGATGGACATTTTTCATAGATACAGACTGTACTCCAAAACTCTTTACTACTCAATGGTGGATTGTTTATCTGATCAGAGTGGCCTGTCGACCCTGTTGTTTTCTGTTGCAGACAACAATCACAAAAGAGGATTTGTGTGATCATGTTTGGGAATTTCGGTTCAAAACTGTAAGTACCAAACTCTGTTGTGGATATAGCATGGTGCTTGTAGTGTACAAGTCTGAAAAACACTTCCATCTCTGTGCTGCATCAAGCATCCCATTTGTTCTTACCCTAAAAGCAGCCAATAGTTGGACGCACTGTGATCAAAGAAAGTGTGGTCACAAATGTGTTTGCTGACCAACAAAGCAACTGCAGCCTGAAGAATCAATCGTAGTCTGATTTTTTTTTCCCTGTACAATAAGCATAAGTACTTGTTTCATATCTGATGCTGTCTCAACAGGCTGCCCCACAGTATTGGCGGAACCTAGATCCATCATGGAGGGGTGATAGGGCTCCAATGAGACGCTACTTTCATGCCAATGGTACTTTGACCGCTGATGCAAATGATCCCTGCTGGGGTGGGCATGAAGCATACTACGCTGTCATTGACATCACTGGACCAGGTGAGAACTTCACAAAGCGCTTTGTGAGGGTGAATCACTGGCCAATGATGCAAGTACACAGGAAAGAAAACTGGGGGTGGAGTCTGGTAAGTGATTTCACTGTCTTTGATAGCCTTCCTGATTATGAAAAAGGAGGCACAGGTCCCTTGTAAGAAGGAAATGCTACCTGCAAGGACATGCAATCAACTGTGTCAATTGTGTGTTTTTTCTGAATTTGGTTTGTGTTTGTCCAGAAGGAGCTTATGTATGGACTTACATTGCTCTCTCAGTATCCTTATAATGTATCCTGTAAGTGCACATGGGTTGCAGTAAGTGGAGGACTCTGAGGTTGTATGTGTCCATGAACTCAGAGTAGCCTCTCCTAGACTGTTCACTGGAATCATTACATTTTTAGTGATTGGGGTCATTTGCAAATGGCTTTCTCATTGTGCAATTAGCTCATTGAGTTGGTACACAAGATAGCCATCATCAGAGTGTTTGGGATCAAAAGACTGGTTTATGTCTATTGATATAGTCCTAATGTTTCAGTGTTTTTGGATAGAATGCAGGGATCTGTTGGTTTCTCTGCATATATCTTCTACTTGTGGTCTGTGCTTTCCACATAGACATGTATAATCTATTTGTTGAAATAAATTTGTTGTTCCTAGATATACCTACAGTTTAGCTCTATTACCCAGTAAAAGCACACAACTGGATTACTTGCAGTCCCCTCTTCCCTATTGTACCATGTCTCCCACTCATTTGGAGTGATCTGGTTTGAGACCACAGTGGAGAGATTAGTTCAAAAGTGCACTGCACCTTTTGGAAGGACCACATGTAAGACTGCCTTTTTGTAAAGTCAATACAGAGATAATTGTAGGAATGATTTGGAGTTTGTTTACAAAAGAAAATTGTGTTTGCTTATGAGAATAAAACTCTCTTTGAGGTATCTATGTTAAGTCAAGTTTGGCTGAAACTGAACTTCTAAGTCTTTGAAGTTCTTTTAATGTTGTTACCCTTTACAAGTCTTCTCCCCTTTAATTAGAGAAGACTTAACTCTATTTACAAAGCTCAACATAGATTTGAAAGTTTAGAATGACTAAATAAATTTTGTAGGATGTTTGAGTTCAAAACTATGACACAAAATTATGAATAACAAGATGAATCATGAAATGAATTTCAAATATTCAATTGATGTCATTTTTGGCCAAAAGATTGAAGGCAAAAAAGTTTGTGATTGAATTCTTGCATCAATTAAATTGAAGGGGTACATTGTTAATAAAACTTATGATTATTTTTAATATTCAAGCTTCTTTGAGGGGTTTTTTTGTGTGAAGTAGGTTAACATTTTGCAACATGTTATCATGGTTATGATGTCTTTTTGAATGTGAAGGCTCAAGAATGAAATTGAATGTTAAAAAAGTAGGCAATAATGTGTCTAGGGTAAAACCTAAGGGTTCGCGTGGCATCATTACCTCTTATGCCTCATAATTCACTTGCTCCTTGAAAATGGAAAGGATTTCACCCCTAATGAAGGATCTCATTTGCCATATTTTGATTTTTAAAAACAAATCACGAGATTTCTACATCATATTTGAACAAAAATTTATCACACAAAAAGATTTTTCAATTTTCTCATGAATTATTATTGTACGTGAGGTGGGTGTTGTTTTTATTTGGATCAGGTTCCATAATTGACATTATGAAGTTTGATAACAGGGCGATGCAATTGTTTTTGAAATTACAAAAACAATTGCAAGCATCAAACATCTAGGTGTGAAGGAAGGAATTACAACAAGGGGCATCATTGCTCAAACATGATTTTGTGCGAAAGGACAAGCTCTTCAAAAAAAATCACAAATTCCCTCTCAATTACTTTTGGTTGTAGTTTGCTTCCCATTATGTAAATAAAAATTGAAAAAGCAAATTGAACAGTTTCACTAATAATTACAATTCATGACAAATATATAATAATTCAAATTTTTATCCAGGGTTTCTATAATCATGCACAAAGAATAAAAAAAGCTCAAGCACATCAAATGTTGTTTTTTCCTTGGAAGTTAAATGGAACATGTCCCAACCATTAGTGGAATGGACATGTATTAATCCTTTGAAGTTGAAGGAGGTGGATGCCTAAATGAGGACATGTACTAGCATACCCATTGGGTTTCAAACCAACATAAAAGGTCTTGCTAGCACCTAATTAAATTAGAAAGTTATACTTGCATTTGAAGGAAGGTGAGAACAATTTGGGTTATTTTTTACTTGTTCAACATTTTGTAAGAGACCCAATTAATATTCCACTTAGATGGTGCATCAAGTTTGGAACTTACAAGCATGCAAGCATGTGTGATGTTTGCTTGGGTTTTATACAAACTTGAAAATATGAAAACTATTATACAAAGTAGTCACATGGGCCGCAACATTATAGCCAATGCATAAAACTATATGATAGTCACATGGATATTATTAGTTATTGTTTATTGAGTATTTTTACTGTCCTATTTATTATAACAATATTTTTTCTTCAAATTCTTGGTCTTAGGCCTTTCTACATTAGACTATTTAAACATAAGTTTTTTTTTTGGGCATTTAAGCACTTATTAACAAAGTGCTTGAAATTATGCCAAATTACTTTAGACTAAAACACAAGAACTTTTTTTTGTGCACATTTTTTGTATGTAGCCTATTATTTATTCTTGTGCCAAATTGCATAAAAGAAAAACTATATGTGCTTCTTTTTCCAAACTTTCAATGAAATGTAATTTATTTTTCAACACATGTAATTTGTGTCCTTCATTGAATGAATGTTTGTGAACTTACATCCAAAAATAATAAACAAGTAATTGATACATTCATCGTAGGTTACATTCCAGAAAAATTAATTATTTATATGAAAATCACAAAATATTAACAATATAAAATGTCTCGTACATTTTTAGGGTAATAAATGAATTTTAAAAGGAAAATGGGTTAAGCATAACGATAACAACCATCCAATAGCCATTGATTATGAGCCCCAATATATGCCCATCCCTCCCCCCCCCCCCCCTATTTTCATGGTTTTGTGGTACCTTAATAAAATAGTAAACCATTGACTTCAATATCATTAAGCCTACTAAATTCACACTATCACCTTTAATATGAATGGTAGTGATTAGGTACCAATACTTACTTTTGATTCCAACACCTCCCAATGGTAGGAGTAAACAAATGTAAAATAATCTTCCCAAACACTTTGGGCAAAAAAATTGGTCAAAATTAATGTCTTAAATTTCAATCACATTTTGAAAACAATAAGAAGACTCATACATAATGTTTGCTAGCACTTAAAAGACATAGTTAAACATAAAAGTTCGTAATATCCTCATTCAAGTTGGAACAAGTTTGTGAAGGTACCTTTCATTTTGTTTTAACTAACTATAAGCAAACATCTATGTAGCAAGATAAGAGGTATACATAAAAGGTAGTGATTAAACCATGTTACACCTTAAACATATCATGTAAACACATGACTTGTGACTTCATGGATGTAGTACATTTGCTTTGACAACCACCAAATTTGTTTTATGAAATTATAGAAAACATATAAAATATTGTATGAAACTTCACAATGTACACAATTGTACAACAATTAATCCAACAATAATATGATGACATTCCTCGAATGTAACTTTTGACATCATAATCATGCAAATAAAAAACCATGCACGTGTAATAAAATGTACATCTAGATACAAATAAATTTAAGTTATCCAAATATTTGGATGATCAACCATTGAAATTATTGGATTTTAAATCCTTGTGTTATAAAATCATGGTGATTATACTTCCTATTGTGGGTGATCCAAACAAACATCACAATTCAATATGAAAGCTTGAATTCATCTTTGGGAAGGTTTGGATATGCAAATAGGATAATAAGTTTCATTTTTCCTTATTAATAAAATTCTAGATGGGTAGGAAGATCATTTGTGCTGAGTATGGAAATAACATAAAAATAATTATGGGACATGCAAAAGATAATGGTTGATTTTTAAATTTTTATTTTTGGTTGAAAAGAGTAATAGGTGATGGTCCAAGAGAAAAAACTCAATTTTTTATTTTTTTGACTTTGAATTATTTGAAAACAAATCCATGGCAATAGTGACTTAATGAAAATTAGAACATTACATGTGTGATGGGACCATATTTGTGGGAATTTGTTGGGATATGTAATAACATTGTTGAGAAGGGGGTTTCAAAGGAAATAAGAAAAAGATGGCCCAACGGTGGTTGATTTTGTCAAGGGTTGTAAACCAACAAATGGGGTGGGTTGAATAAATTGTTTAAAAATAAATAAAATAAAAATTATATGCAATAATAGATCAACCTTATTATTTGTAAGAAAAAAAATTTTGGGGAACAAATTAATGGGGCTTATGAATTATTGGAAATGAAGGGGAGATGGCTACAAAACCCATTTTAATGGTTTTATATCTTTGTGGGGTTAGTTGTTTGGTTTTTAATTTTAATTTTTATAAATCAGTTTATTATTGGAATTTAAAATAGGGGTGGTTGTGAATGGTCTAGAATGAAATGTATGTATGTATTTTTTTGGGTCCATTTGAATTTTATTTTTAGTTTGGATTGTTTTTGTAATGGGTTTATTTTATTATTGAGTTCTTTGGTAAATGTTTGTTGTTTTTTTTTTTATTGATTAGATTTTTCAATTCAAGTATTGCAATTAAACTATTGATAGAATTGGCATTGGGATATTGATGTATGGTATATTGGGACATTGGCTTAGTTTTGGAAGATGAATGAATGAGTGGTTGTTGGATGGTTATTGGATTTAGCTTGGTGGATATTAAAATGTTTCATGCATATGGTTATTGTTGCAAGTAACAAATGGGAACCTAAATAATACTATGGTGACTTTATCAAAGCAACAAAAATGTCAGTTGTTAATGTATTTTATTGGAAGCATTATCGTGGTGATCATTACCTTTGGAAGATGTTGATGTGATTTTGAAAACCAATGAACATTGACAGAATTGGAATCAAACTTATTTGTATGAGTTCCTCTTATTGTCAAAAAATATGCTCACGCCATTGAAGGCCCTTGTCAATGAATTTTACCAATATGATTACAAACCAAGTGAGAAAATGGGGAAGGTAGGGGATGAGGAAATTGTGCTGGATACACAATTATTCCACGAAGTTCTCAAGTTGCCATTATTGAAAATTGAAGTTGATGGTTTCAAAAAAATAGTACTACACCACAAGCTTATTTCAAGACTTGATAGAAAGCCAAAACCCCCATGAATAGTTGAAAGTAGGCAAAGGCAAGTGACCCAAAATGATAAAGTATATGCATGTGTAAGAAGTTTGCATTGAAGTTGCATTTGACTTACTTGGCAACTTGCCAATTACATGCGGTAATAGCAACAAATAAAAGGGTAATGTGTAATTGGGTGAAACTTGTGAATGGGTGAATAAGAAGTTGACCATGAAAAAAAAAATAGAGAAGATGAATACCCTTCTTTGTGGGCATTACCTTTCTTTCCTCGTCCAATATTGCATGAAGGCTTCAAAGGTGAACCCAAAAAAGACAAGGCATGAAGCTGTCCTTAGTAGTTCAAGGCAAGAACATTGCTTTCAAAGATTATTCAATTCATTAAAGCCTAAAGAAAGTGGTTGTCCATCAAGGAGAGAGGGTGGAGACATTGAAAAATGGGAACTGAGGGGGAAGGAATTGGCAAGAAAGAATTGGTAGGAAGGAATTGGAGTTAAAGGATTACATGATTGTTTGAACAACTCCATGATTTATCCCATGAAGTTGAAGGGATTAACAAATTGAAATTGGAGTTGAAATACTCCAAAATGGAATTAAAGAAGGTGACAACATTAGTGGAACATTGAAAGAGTTAAGCCCAATATCTCAAGGCCTTTTTTAATGGAAAGTCTCCCAAATGGAGAAAGGAGATAAAAGTTATGGAAAAGGAAAATGTTCCACTTATGATTTCATTACAGAAAAGTTGGAGGTCATCCAACAAAAGAGGAGACAAAATGAACTGCACCAATAAAAACAAATGGAGAGTTTGGAAATTCAATTGGTTGTTTTGTGAAGGAAGAAAACCATGGCAATAAAAGCAATTGTCATGGATAAACATGGTGATCCAGCTTTTATGGTGTTGCAAAAAAATTTTAAGTAGTATCAAAAAGTCTACTAAAAGGAGTACAAGTTATTGGAAACCATTACCCAAAAGCAAATGGATGAATTGAAAGGGCATAAAGTTACATCAAAGCAAGTTCAATTGCATTTTAGAGATTAATTTTGAGGACTTTAAAGGAAGTTCTTTTTTGCCACCTCCTTGAATGCCAACTATGCATTTGATTATGTTGTGGCAAGGTAGCCTTTGGCATTAGGGTGTACTCCTAATTTATTTAGGAGGAAAATTGAAGGGAACTTTATGCTATGGGAATGGAAATTTTAATGGTGGAGATGTTTGTAAAGGGGGATGTGACAATAATGTTTGTTACATCATTTCTTTTGTTGGGAGGAGATCCTATTAGTTAATGTTTCCTTTATTTGAAGAAATTAAAGAATTGAATGGCTCAACACCATCATTGCAATATGACCCGCCACAATTAGAGTAGGACTCCAAGGATGAAGTTTTTTGCGGTATCCCTTGCCCAAACCAAGATGATTTTAAATCATGGTTGACCAATATTAAGGACTTGTATGAATAAGTGGCAAATCTTAAATCTTTCAAAGGGGTCAAAACATAGTCAAAGGAGCCACAAAGGCTGTTGAATGTTTAATTTTGTCATGAAAAACTGAAGATTTTTTTTAAAAAATTCCATTTGAAACCATGGTAATTATGGCAAATTATTTTTTTTTAACACACATGAATATCAAGAAACTCAAATTAAAAATCCATTTGATGCAATTTTAAGTTTTGATTTAGTTAAGGACTTTTGAAAGTGAAAAAATTTGTCATTAAAAAAGGACATTCTTACAAAGGACTTTCAAAGGACTCATATAATATAAATAAGTTAATGGTAACAAAAATGAAATGATAATAACCTATTAGACACATTAAAAAAACATTCATAGTTTCAAGAATGTGGAATTCTAAAATTTTGAAAATTCAAAATACATACATTTGAAAATTGAAAATTTCAAAACTTCAAGAGTGTTGTACCACATAAAAGTGGGGTATAATGTACTTGATGTATATATATATATATAACACTAAATTCAACTTTTAAAAAAAACATTTTTGGGTATGATTTCAAATTATCATCATTTTTCAAGATGAAACATAGAATCTACAAAGAATTTGTACATTTTTACAAATTAATATTTATTCAAAAGTGTTTAAGGAAATAACTGTTGACTTATTTGGGGAATGTTTTAATCATTTTTCATAACAAGTTGCAAAATAAATTATTCAAAAATTCATTCATATGAAAAAAAAATTTGGAAAAAAAGGACATGGAGGACTAATGGAAAGTAACACTTGTGACTCCTTTGATCTCGTATTGACCCAAAGTGACAATGGAATAATGTTATTAAGGTGCCAAAGGTCGACATGTACGGATATTTCTGGTCTTACATTTGCATGCATGGACCCAATTGTAGATTCAACACCGATTGGAAGAAACATCACTTGTTCCAAATTGGAATGAAATATTGAAAGTTGGATGGGAAAGAAATCTCCTTATTAAAAAACCACGTCAAAAGAATTGGCTTTGACAAGATTGGTTTTTCTTAATGTTCCATTCAATTGGGAATTTTATGAATTTGTGAAAAATGATGATAAATCTTTTGTAGGATGTAAAAATTGAGTTTCTTTCATGGGATTGTCTTTTTGTGGTTAGGTTGGGATTTTGGGCACATTTTTCGGAAATAAAACATCTTAACCATGGGAATTTGGCAATCTATAAGTGTTGGAAAGGTTTGACCCCTTTCCATGAAAGGGGACAAATTGTTTTGTGCATGTCCTAGGAAAGGGAGATGGTGAGAAGGAGAAAACATTGTAAATCTACTATATAATCAATGATTCAATAATGGAGACGTTCATTCTATTGAAAGATCACATGAGGCATATAAGGTTTTTTGGAAGGAACGTCGTATGCACATAAACCTAATTTGTTACCAAGTCTCCATCTATTATGGTGTGTTGGCTGAATGGTGTTAAATGTTTCGCCTAAGTTTTAAGGTGAATCACCTTATGGTAGGAGGTTAAAAATTTACTTTGATAACAAATATCCATCATCATCCCTTTCCGCAATCTCTTTGTTTGTTGGAGTTCATTTGCTTTTCAGGATTCATTTAAGAGCTGATGAATCTATTTACAATGATTTTGAATCAACCTGATACAAGGCATTCCACCAATTTTGTGATGGGTAGTCATGTGAGTGTAGGCTTACATCTCATGAACCTATAACCGATCGTCATCAAAGTTCAAGAAATTATGTTCACATGATGTTTCACAAATAGGAGTGGTGTTATGTCGAAATTATGGAAGTTTTTTTATTGCAATTAATGACTTATTTAGGTTACATTTTGGTAGTTAGGTTCTTGGGAAAAGATTGTATGACCAATTTGAACTTTTTGTGGGATTTTTTCATCTTCTAGTTTTGGTAGTTATGGGAGTTAAAGAAGTTACTTTTGGAGAACACATATGTAAGACTTTTGAGTTCATTTTCTTTTATCATTGAACATGAAGCCTTGACCTCTTAGGAAGAGTAGAAAATACGATTATGGGGAGTTCTAACTTGACATTTTCATTTGGCATACCTTGATCTCATTATGTTCAAGAATGATATTTTGTTGATAAAATTCATGGATGTCATGTTAATATTTTTGAACAAATTACCAAGACAATTGTGTGAAGCTTTTGGTAACCATTATCATAATTTAATAATTTTTTTTGCTTGTGTTGTTTGTAAGATCAATCTCCTTGTATCATTGTGATGATTTGGTTATGTAATTGAAATTGTAGATATCATTAAATCATTGAATGTTTTCATGGAGATTGAACCTTTTATTCAATTGGTTTTTTTAATCTTTGAATTATAATATAAATTTATACTACAAATGTTAAAGTAGAACCCTTAACATTGAAGAAAGGCCATCTAGGTTGGAATAGAAACCTTAAGGTTAGAGTGGGGCCCTCTTTGAAAAATAATGCTTCTATGTTTTGTACTTGCATGTCTTTATAAATAAGAACATTGGGTTTAGGTTGAGAATTTAAAGTTCCAATAATAATAATAATAAAAGAATGTGAATATTAATAGTGATGATGGTGTTTATTTGACAAGCTCCAAAATTGAAAGGTGGAAAATCATGGTGTTCATTGACACACACCTAAAAAGGATTGTGAAAAGGGGGGCTGTTGTTTGTTTAACAAACACCTCAAGTTAAAGAAGTGAGCAAAAAGGGAAAAAAATCAAAGGAAATAGAAGGGAAGCTCATGATTTCTAACTAATGAATGTTCGTTTAAAAATAGTGGCGTCTATTGGGGAACATCCAAAGATAGTGGTGTTAATTAATATTAATAATAGTTATTAGTTCAAGTGGCAAGAAGATCAAGGAGCTAGTATATCATAGTTTTTTCGTATGGTTGCCCTAGATGTTTTGAAATTTATTTTGTTTTCATTCAAGTTGTAATTTGTTGTTCGAATTGAAATCCATTTGACAATTCATGCAATTTGCCTTTAAAATACATATTCTTAACATTGATTTTTTCTTGGCTGTGACTATCATGTGTGACGTTGCTAGGATATTTTTCCTTTGCAAGATTTGCTTCATGCTTTCACAAACTTCTTAAGTAAGAACAAGTTTTTTTCTTCCACTACATCTTGTTTATGCATTTTTTAAGTTTAACATCTTGACTTTAATAGTATGTTTTGAGGTATTGTTTGCATGTAAAATCAAACTATTGACCTCAAGGGTAGCTCATGCTTCGCCTTCACAATATATCATTATAGGATTTTTCTATTATAAGTGTTGGAATTCATATAAAAAGTAGAGCTTCTTTTGTAGCCACTAATTGAGATTTGATTCCTCGTGCTCTTGAAATGTCGCCTCCCATAGTCAAAGCACATGTAGAGGTGTGTTAATGTATTTTAATAGAGAAAATATAAAATATATGTTTGTAAGTTTTTGTCATTTTTTATTATTGGTATTAGTTGTTGTTTGTAATTTTGTGTGAATGTGTGATGTTCCTATGTTAAAACTCTTCAATGTGGCTTCATGTGTAGGCATAGGATGACAATCTTGGTATGCTTGTAGAAGCAATAGGAGACAAAGCAAGAGTAGCCATTGAGTGTGATGTAACCAAGAAAGAAAGCCACATACATTATTACATGATTTGTCAAACATCTCTTGAATTTAGTGAACAAGCTGCTTTCACACATGATATTTGTATGGCTTTGATTACTTTAAATAGTGGTTGCAATATATAGAATGTGGAAAGGAAACTACCATTGGAATATGTTAAGACTTGATTAAAGTTTGGAAAAAGAAAAAAAATTCTAGGTTTGTGTTTTCTTAAATAAAAATCTTTGTTAATTTGATAACAATCAAATTCCAACATGAACTCAAACCCAGAAAAACTACAAACATTAAATGGTGAAAAAAAAATTGCCATTACAACAACACGCACACAAAAATGATAATAATAATAAAATCATGCAATGTGTGTGTGTGTGTGTGTATATATATATATATATAGAAAAATATTATATTGTTTCACCAAAATATTTGGTGGAAGTGTGTGTGATTGTGACAACAATGAAGGAATAATATGCACATATGAAATACACCATGCCTTCAACTCAAAGAGAGATCGAGAAAGGGGGGTGGGGGCAATGAGTGAACTTTCAAGGAGAACACCAAATGCCCCCCCTTGGGGGAGTGTTGGGGGCTTTAGGGTTTAAGGTACTTGGCCATTTCAACCCATATCCATTGAATAATTAGTTAAAATTAAAATATTCGTTTTTAAAATGGAATATTCCTAAAATTTCAATGTTTTCCTTTATAATATTTTATGACTTGGTGGAAAAACTATTTTTTTAAAATCAACATTTAAAAAATATATATAATTGGTGTCAAATTAACCAAAGTTTTCAACACATGTCCATCAAATAATTAATTATTTCAAATGTTCATTTTTTAAAATGGAATATTATTAAAGATTCAATGTTTTCCTTTAGAATATTTTCTGATTTGGAAAAAATAAAATTTAAAAAATCAACATTTCTGAAAATAACATAATTGACATTGAATTGGCCACAATATTATGGTCATTTTGAGATGTTTTAAAGCAATAGTGGAAATCGCCTTAAAACAAGATGAACCCAAACCCCCTAAAAATCTCCCTAAATGATTATGGAGGGAGTTGTTTTTAAAAAAAAGGAATTTTGGTCATTAATAATAATTGTGATGTATCATGAAAAGTGATCATGCACGAGGAAAACTTTATCTTTGTGGATATAAAGAATAATTTAGTTATGTGGATGTATAGTGAATTGCTAGTATTAATCTTTTTTATACAAGAGTTGTTGAATGATTCATTAGTAATTCTTGGTAGTTTACATGTTGCTAGGATCAATCTCAATATATTATAGGCATGACATAATGTTACAAAATGGAACAATGTCTTTTAGGTTCTTGTTTGTATAATGGATCAAAGACTTGTCAAGATTCAGGACAATTGAACTTACCTAAGTCATAGTTCTTTGAGCTTGCACATAAATAAACAATTACCTTGAAGGAATTTTAAGTTTAAGATTGCATTCCATTTTTTCTATATGTCCAACACAAGATTTGCATAATGAGGTTCTTATATTTTCCTGGCTCGAGCTCCCCAACCTTGACAAATCTTACTATTTTAGTTATATGTTCACGACCCATAAATATGAAAACTAGTAATGCATTATGTCTTGTGAATCATATCATTAGTGTTGAAATTCAATGGCAACAATATAATGTATTGAAATTTTTATGGAGGATGCCTAACATTTTTCATATGCGTTTTCCTTATTACATCATGTACACATGTCCAACAATAAAAAACTTGAGCAAATCCATATTCATATAAATCATAAAACATCCACCCCCAAACTTGTGATAGACTTTTAACCAAAAAATATTCATTACTAATTTACATATTTTAGAAAAAAAAACAATGGCTAGTTCAGACATCAAGTATTTCCCAAATGACATTGTAACATCATTGTTATTTCCAAATATAATGCACATCATTACTTTAATGGAGGTAGATGAAGATTGATGTTCTTGTTTTTTGAATGAAAATAAAACAAAACAAATGTTATCATAAGTAACATGTTACATAACATCAATTGACATCTAAAAACTTGGTCACATGTTATTATCAACATTCAATCATCTATGCATTTTGAGAAGTCTTGATAATGAGTGGAAAAAACTTGTTGATGACACACCTAAATGGTTGGCATTTGGCCTTGCCAATGAAGACACCAAAAAATATGGAACAAATTCATGGGTATCTCAAAGCACATTCACAATGCAATGTTCCAAGAAAACTTGTTTTTTTTTTCAAAACACATTAATCATTTTCTAACTCCTCCACTTATGAATCAAGGGTGGAAACAAGTTGTTGATGAAATAGAATAGGGGGTCGCTTTGAAGCTTTCCCAAGAAGACTTTTGGGCCTTGCAAGAAAGCAATCATGGGTTCATGTTAATTGGTATAATTAGGGTATTAAGAAGGTGTAGCTACCAAAGTAATATAAGGATGTACATGCATTTGAGATCTTTAAGTGTTAATCAATATCTATGTAAATGTTAGTTACCTATTAGTTCATTAAAGGTAGTTAATTTGAATTGTGTTAGCATTTGGATTAACTATTTTGACTTTTGTGAGTGTTAATCAATACCATTGTAAATGTTAGTAAATCATATACTATATGTTAGTATGTGAATTAAAATTTGTTAGTGTTAGGTAGCTATTTAGTTATTAGTAAATATTACTTAGCCTATATAAGGCAAGTAAATATGTTACTATTTTATTCTGATTCATTTTTATAATACATTGCATGAGAGATGATTTTATAAAATTTTGAATTTGAATCAATACATGCTTAATTTGAATTATACAAGGAGATGAAAGTTTTTCTTGCATACCTTGTTGTTTGAATGTTAGATATTTGTCCATTATTAATTCCCTTGTACCAATTCACATTTATGTTTTTTGCTTCCAATCACTTTTCATTTTGCTCTATTTGCTTTGTTGACCTTGATATTCCCATATGTTGTCATTTCTTCCCTCAAGGATTTGAACTTGAGGATTTGAGGGTCCTTCAATATTCAATTAACATGTCTAAATTTTTGTTAAGCAAAAAAAGTAGTGACTCAAAACCACAAATAAGGTATTTTCCTCCATCAAAGTGAGAATGGACAAACATTGGTTCTTTTTATGGTTTTTACATCAATTTGGGCATTTTTGTAGTTAACTTGAATGTGCACTAAGACGCAATGATAGAACATGTTAAATATTTGAACCCTAGAAAAGAAAAAACATTCAAAAACCACATTAAAAGGTTTTTGAATGATTTTAAGCGCATCATATCAAGTCTTTCCATTAAGGATCTACCTAGTTGTCATGTATGGTTTTCACAACATTTGCAACAAGCAACATTTTTGTTGTTTTATTAAATTACATACATTTCCTAACATCATTCAAGATTTTCAATGGAAAATTCAAATATAGTTAAGAAGTACCAATTACTATTATTTTTATTGATTGATATATCTAAATGATGTCTCAGTGCAAGGTTTGGAAATGAGATAACAACTAAATCAATATTCTTTAGTTTCATTAGGATGTTTTTGGTTTCACAAATCTTGTGTGCATTAAAAACACTTGCACCATCAATGTTGTAATGAATACTAGAAAATGATCAATGAAAACAAACAATCATCATTTTTCTTTTGTCATTGTCATATGCCGCATAGATGCCATGTCACCTACCATGTACATGTTGTGTCATTTACCACACATGCGTTGTGTCACTTGTCACATGGTTACATGCCATGTCATTGCTTAGTTGGAAAAGGTATCATAAATGATGGTCCTTAAACCCCTAAACCCATGGCCAAACCTCATTTTGCACTCCAAAATTTTCACACCCCAATTCTTGCACCCATGCATCCACACATGCACCCTTTGCACCCCATTTTTAAAACTCCAAATAGTTGTCCCCACATAGAAACATAAAAAATCATTTCATATAATGAAAGACCATTTGTTTTTACCATATGGGCATATTCACAATCAAGGTGCCCAAAAGGATGGTCTAATGAAAAAAGACTACAAATGACTATTTTGGATTTTTATTGCATTTATTATTTCATGATTATAGTGGATTGGTATTTGAGTATAACTAGAATGATGTCATGTTAATATAATAAAAAATTCCAATAAAAATTTGGATATAATATAGATGTCCTTTTGAGTCCTTATTTTAAATGTAATTTTCATTTAAAGGAATCGAAAGGAATGTATTAAACAATGCAATTGATTTGAATTTTCTTTCATGGTTAAGTAATGCATACATCTATGCAATGTTCATACAATGCATTTGACAAAATAATATACAATATAAGTTTTTTGAAGGCTACAAAATCCATACTAAAACGGCAATAAGGAAAATGATTCCTTTTTTTTTCACTGTTGGTTGATTTTTGTATTCGCTAGGCTTTGAATTTGTGGCCCCAAGTATTGGCAAAATGCATGGGAATTTTTCATGCAAGAAAACATGTTAAGTTGTATCTAAAAGCTTATGTATTCATTTGTTGCATTTCTAAATTTTTACCAAAATATTTATGCATAATTACATATGCATGTGAAAAATCACCGCAACCATGAAAATTATCATAATTTGAATTGTCCAATATCTCTTGTTTAAATTTATTCCATTTAGGTTTCATATTTGGAAAATAACAAAAACAAAGTCATGGAGTTTTGTGGTCAAAAAATGGTACCCTAATTGTGAATATGCTTGTATTCATGTGTGCAACTAAGGAAATATACTTGAAATTCTTAAAATGAAATATATTTGTTAGTTTGGTGAAAAAATTCAATGATAATTTCTTGTGTTTATTTTTATTATAAAGGAAACATGACATCAATACAATTAAATATGTAATTAGTAATTACCTTTAACACATATTTGGTTTATTCCTTTCCTTTTGTAGATAGATTATAAAAATCCTTTTGAAACTTTATAATAAGGGAGATAATTATCATTCCCCAAAGGCTTGCTCTATTTTTTTAATAAAATAGAGCAAGCCTTTGCTTTATTATTATATTTGATTATTTTGTGCATTTGAAAACTATCATACCAAAAGGTTTTCCATTTTCTCTTTCATTGAATTTCTTGCTTAACAATTACCATTTGAAATTTAATTTGTAATTGTTAAACACTCAATATGCCATATTAAGAATAACCTTATCATAAAAGTTAAACACATATTCTTGTCATGTTACACATATTAGCCTTGAGCATGCCCCACCTATATCAATATTTGTTGGCCTGCATGTTAGCTTAATGCAAGACAAAGAATCACCTATTCATTCATATCCTGAAACTCAAGAACAATATATTTTTTATAAGATTAAAGAGAAGACAAAGACACCAATTAAAGGGGCAAAATTCAAAGACATAAGTTAAAAAGAAAGAGAAACAATGAGCTAGAGATCAAAATCTTGTGCACTATTTGTGTTCTCAAGCTTTTCTTAGCTATGGGTGCCCTTTTGTTCACAAAGTTTTTTAAAAGTTTGTAGAGGATGTTTTGGATAACCTACATTGGGATTTTGAAAGTTTTTTTCTAGAAATTCGCATTGTTTTGGGTCTTTTCTTAATGCATTTCATAAGTTAAGGGGTTATTGTTGTTCCTTTATATATATATATATATATATATATATATTCATGGATCCAACTTCATTTGGGTAGGGTTTTTTAATTTGGATTTTCATCTTTGTCACACTTGATAATTGTGCAACATTTAATCCTAAAGTGTTTGATGCGCTTTCAAATCTATATGTGAGTTTAACAAGTCCAATTTCCTTTTGATATTTTTGGTTAATGTGAGTAGGGAGAAACATGTCACACTTGAAATGAAAGACAATTGTTTTTTTGTTGCATTACAAAATGAATTTTGAAGTTTTCAACAACCTAGTTTTGGAAAGTTCATTGTTTTGTAATCAAATTATTTAAACCTTGTTTGTCCATGATTAAATATTAGAAAGATGGTGGCCATTTTTATTTATCAATATGTTCACGGATTTAGTGCCACACAATGCCCACATGTGTGATCAATTCAATGTGGGTGCATTAAGAGTTGTAAAATGTGTTGATATTTTTTGCAACATGTTAACTAAAATATACAAATTATTTAGTAATATATATTATTATTCATTATACTAATCAATGTTTGAAGGACATCATTGTTCATTTTAAAGATATTATAGGTTTACAAACATATACGGATTTATAGATGGAACTCACATTCCTTTGATGGATATTTAAAGCAAGAATATTACACTTTTTGTTGGTGATTTTTTCAAAAGGAAAAAAATTAACATAATATTGTGTTGCAAATCTATTTACGAAGGAAGGTAGTTTCTTTTGTTTTGCTTGTATCAATGAGATCCACCGAATAGAGATGCTTTAGATTGTGTTCTTGGTTTCTTTGGAAAGCTCTCAAGGAGGAAGGGTGCATGGGCTTGGTTGCATGGCATTTGGACTTGTGGTTGTAGAAGTTTTTGAATATTGAATGATTTATTCACTAAAAATTAAATTAAATCATAGCTAAAAATCTCAAAGGAATTGGATTGTGCCTTTGTTGTTGTGGGAAAGATATTGATGAACAAGATTTAATGAAATTTATTTAGTAAGATTTGGATTTAGAATGTGGGAGATATTTATTTTAAAAGTGATTTTTGTTGCTGAAAATTCAAATAAATTCCAAAAAACAAAGTTCTGGAAGGAAAAATCAGTTGAGGACGTGGTAACATTTGGGCCAATGGCAAAGGCCACACTAGTTATATATGATGTAAACAAAATATTTTGAAATGTTTGTGTTGGCCAAATTGAAGGGTTTTAAATTGAAGGGTGGGCAATTCAATAAGTTCAATTTATATGCATAAATCAACTTTCACACACACACACACACACACACACATATAACCATGTGTACATACATATCCATACATGCTTCCCCTCTTCCCTTTGTGCTTGTGGTTTGGATGAAACTCATGTAAGTAAGTCATTTGATCCACTGTGCCAAGTTTTACATCATTCAATATCCTGCTGGATGGATGGATGGATGGATGGTTAGATGGGTGTATGGATGGGTGGGTGGGTGGATGGATGGATGGATAGATGGATGGATGTGAATCTTTCCTACTTGGCAAAGACAAATGAGAACTGAGCCTCCATCCAAAAAATCCCCCTTATCGATTTACACCGTATCCGCAGCAGCCAATAGGAAGCGGCTCAGGTCATCTCCCATTGGCTGGCACGCGAGCCTCTCTAGCTCTCACGGACCACGGCCTCTCGTTCATGAAGAGCTCCTCCGCACAACTGTCTTTTGCGTTTCTCTCAGCGAATTGCAGCTCGAATTCTGCACGGATTTGCATCTCTGAGTGCACAAATTCACCCATTTTGGTCTCCCGAACATTCCCTCTGAATTGTTTTTCTCTGATAATTTTTTTTCCAGTAGTCTTCGGGTGGGTTTTTTTCTTTTGATTTTTCTTTTGTTTTTGGGGTTTGAAGTTCAGAGATGGCAGCAGCTATGGCGGCTTGCTCCATGGGCTCCGCTTTGGTGTCGAGGGCGATGGCATTGGAGGCAGGTAAAGGTTTGAGTTCGCAGAGTTCGTCGTCGAGGATGGGTTTTGCTCCTTTGCCTTTCAGGAGGAGGAAGTCGCTTGGGGTCAGTAATGGCAGTAGAGTGACGATGATGGCAGCGGATGTGGTAGACAAGCCGAAGAAAGGGTCCAAGGAGATTGCCAAGGACACATTGCTGACTCCCAGGTTTTATACCACGGATTTCGATGAGATGGAGCGCATGTTCAATACTGAGATGAACAAGAACTTGAACGAAGCTGAGTTCGAAGCCCTGGCTGCTGAGTTCAAGACGGATTACAACCAGGTTCACTTTGTGCGAAACCCTGAGTTCAAGGCAGCTGCGGAAAAGCTGCAAGGTCCTCTGCGGCAGATCTTTGTCGAGTTTCTGGAGCGCTCTTGCACTGCTGAGTTCTCGGGTTTCCTGTTGTACAAGGAACTCGGAAGGCGATTGAAGGTTGGGTTCTTTTTCTTTTCTTTTTTCTTTTTTTTTTCCTTGGGTTGAAATCGATTCTCTCCATTGCTCTTTTTCTCTGATTTTTTTGGATTTTTTTTTTCGTTTTGTAGAAAACAAACCCAGTGGTGGCTGAGATTTTCACCTTGATGTCAAGGGATGAGGCACGACATGCTGGGTAAGAAGTGTATACCTATCAAATGCATTTCAAGTACAATTTTGATTTGAGTGTTCAAATTTGCAGAGGATTGTTTTTGAAAAATGTGCAGTTTTGAAATTGGGCAATGCAGCTGGTTTTGATTGCAAAAGCTTCTAGAGGTCGACAGCAGAAGAAAACTTCTAGAGATGTATGACAGAAGAGGTTTTGAAAGTTGCATATGTTCTAGAAAGGGTTGCATGAAAAATAAAGAGTACAGGTAGGTATTGTCAAGGTTTTTGGTATCCTCAAACCCTGCGTGGATTTGTATCTTCGATAAATGCAGGTTTCTGAACAAGGGTTTGTCAGATTTCAACTTGGCTCTGGATCTTGGTTTCTTGACCAAGGCCCGCAAGTACACTTTCTTCAAGCCCCAGTTTATCTTTTATGCCACCTACCTGTCTGAGAAGATTGGGTACTGGAGATACATTACCATCTACAGACATTTGAAGACGAACCCTGAGTACCAGTGTTACCCAATCTTCAAGTACTTTGAGAACTGGTGCCAAGATGAGAACCGCCATGGAGATTTCTTTTCTGCACTTTTGAAGGCACAACCGCAGTTCCTCAATGACTGGCAGGCCAAGCTGTGGTCCCGGTTTTTCTGTCTCTCTGTAAGTTTTTTCTCTGTGCAATATGCTTGTTGAAAGAAATTTTGTTGATACTAGATTTTAGCTATTGGCACCCAATACACACCGAATTCAGTGTTCAGAGAATGCTTTGATCACTTCTGATGCTGCATTATTATCTTAGCTTCAGATAGCTAGTTTCTGGCACCTTGAAGTAGCATGTTTGGTTATGACATTGTGTCAAATGTTCAGGTGTATGTGACAATGTACTTGAATGATGTTCAAAGAACCGCTTTCTATGAGGGAATTGGCCTTGACACCAGGAAGTTTGACATGCATGTAATCATAGAGGTAAGCTGCGCTTTACTAGTTCCAGTTTTAGTCCTGAGTTGAGTATGCAGTTCAAATAGTCAAGATTTGTACTCTTGTTTGACAAAAAATAAGATCAGAACTTACCTGTATATATTTGTCCTTTTATATCATGCAAATTGCTTGAAATCATCTGAGGAATGTGCACAGTAGACTGAGCTACAACAGGAATCATGTGACTGAATTTTGTTTCATTAAGTATGTATAACAGAATAGTTTGCTCAGTCTTTTGGTTTGGTTTGTGCTGTTCTTTTGCAGACCAACAAGACAACTGCCAGGATCTTCCCTGCAGTCCTTGATGTAGAGAATCCCATCTTCCAGGAGAAACTGGAAAATCTTGTGACACTCAACAAGAAGCTGATTGCAATTGGAGAGAGCAAGGCCCCAGAAGCATTGAAGTCACTGCAGAAGGTCCCCGTTATTACTTCCTTTGTAACAGAGCTCCTTGCTATGTATTTGATGCGCCCAGTGGATTCTGGGTCTTTGGACTTTGTGGACGTCGAGCCTCAGGTGGTGTACTAAGAAAATTTTCAAACAAAAAAGACATTGCAGTATAGAGACAGAGATGCAGGTTGCAATTAAGTGGCAAGATGTGAAAGGCTGTAGTTTTGTTTCAATAATTGGAAATGTCACCATCTATTGTGCTACTTTTTCCACCCAAATGAGAGACTACCATTTTTGTTCATACTCCTTGTTTTTATTGTTTCTTTGTTCTAGCTCATCCCTTCTGTACTGTCCCTTCTTCCTGCTTCTGAAAGTCCTTTGATTTCAAGGAAAAGCTTTAACCTTGTTCTGGCTTTCTTAATCTCGAGTATGGAGATTTCTCAATTCTCATGAGAGTTCTTTTCCAACAGAGTAATCGGAAGCCATATCCTGAAATTCTGTTTCAGTAGAACAGGAATACTGAGTACACATAATCTGTTTTCTGAGCCTTACATGACGAATGCCAATGTTATTGTGAGATTTGTGGTATTGACTCTGTTTTGTTTCCCCTAACATGCGCTAATGCATGATCTATTAGGATGCATTTTCAGCTGCTTGTTCCAACCCTAAACCCACTTGGTGCTTCAACTGGAGTCCAGAAACCAGTGGTGGGTACCTTGCCATGTCTTGTGTGGTGGCTTTGTGTCGGGGAGAATGCGGAATATACATAACACCAATAATTGAAGGACTCTCGATATTGCTTTTTCTATGTTATGATGTCCCACAAAGGCTATTTTCCTTTCTTGACCACCTTAGTGTTGCAGAAATGATTTTGTTAAATTGTAGAAATTTAAGGAGAGAAATTGTAGAGGGGAAGAAAGGCACTTTGGTCTATAAAATGAGTGGATGCAAAAAAGTTACCAGAATAAAATAATAATTCTATCTTCAATACTAAAATTGGACTTTACTCCTTCTATTTTCAATTTTATTAAAATTGATATAAACACATTATTTCTTGTGGAAATTTTGGAATTTTAAAAAGTAATTGATTAATGCTAGACCTTTACAATAATAACCATAGTAGATATCACATGAGTTCAAAGGTGATAATTTTGTTCCAATTTTTAAAAAAATTGGATGAATGTGATGAATTGTTTCCTTTGAAACCATGGAATTTGTGAAACATTTGCACTTATGAATTGTTTGTGATTTCTTGACATGGTTATAAAATCTAAAAACCAAACAATTATCACTTAGGATCAAACAAAATAGTTGTTGGGTCAAAACTTAAACAAAAAATGAAATAAAGACCTACTTGGTCTTATATGCTCAAAACTCCTAAAAAAAAATAAAGAAATGATTTTCCTGAAAAAAGACCTCTATAAACAATAATTACCTCTTGGCTATTATTGTAAGCGTCTAGCATTTGTAAGTATTTCCTTATTTGTTATTGTAGACGTTTGTGGGGGTAAATTACCTTTCTATTTCATGTTGTAGTGTAACCATAAAAAGAGAGGGTTCCCGACCAAACAACATACTGATCGTCTATGCGAATCTAAGCAACCTTGTAACCTCTGATCTGCTGCAGCAAGATTCAACCTTTAATCTTTATCGTTAACTTCCACTGACTCCTCCTGTACACATTCTATGATCAGACACAGACACTACTTCCTCTCATACGAATCAGTATAACAGAATGTGCAGCAATCGAGGCTCACACCTGGCATTCACAATAGTCACCAGAGAGTACAAGTTTCTTGACCCCAACACGTTTCATCAAAGATCAGAGTACCACTGAGGTCCAGCCCTTCATGCGTGTATCTACATCTGCTTGGCCAGGTTGCTGGCGCAGCGGAGAGTTCTAACAACTAGCCAAGTCCTTTAAAACAAAATTGCTCATATCTACATTCACAAAAATACCAAGAGTGCAAGCTTCCTGCCTCCTGAACGTTCATCAAAGATCCGAACACTACTCAGCCAAAATTGCCTTCTCCCCAAAAATCAGACGTTTAGATCTTTCTATCTTAACCTCTCTCTCCTCATCTACCACATTCGGCTCCCCCACTTCCCTCACGACACTAAACTCAAAAATACAAAAGAAAACTCCTTCTCCAGTTCTCCGCAACCTCTAGCTATCCTCCAAGCTTCTCTGCTTGCTCTCCCTACAATCCTCTTTTCTTCCTCTGTCTATATATCTATCTTTGTCATCCCCAGTGCTGATCTACCCATCTCTCCAAAAACCAGCCACACTTCTAGACCTGAAGCTCCTCCTCTTGTCAACCCCTTTTTTTCTTCGCTTCAATCACAAGCTTCCTTTCTCCCTTACTAAGCTGTCGTCGTTCCTTCCTGTACAACATCTCACAAACACCCAAAAAGAAATCTCCCCATGCACTCCCATGCAGCAGTAATGGAGAGACTGTCGCATCAAAAAAAGATGGCTAATAAAGCAAACTTAAATCCCAAGATCAGGAAGTGTTCACACACTTATGGCGACCTAATTTCGTGTTACAGTAGTTCTCCTCACTTAACTAATAATTATTCTAAAAAAGTATTGTGACAATAACAAGTAAATCATATTAGAAGTTTATACTCGTGCCATTTTCTACTAATAATTATGACACACATAAACACGAAAGCTCTTATATGGTTCTTCAGCCTCTCCACAAATAACACACATAATGCTTGTATTGCCAAAGGTATTCAAGTACACATGATGGGGAAGTGAGAGGTAAGGATTGAAGATTGGACTTCTATGTGCCCTTTTACCTCTTCCTACTTCAAACTAAGCTTCAAAAACCATTACAGTTTTCCCCTTTTACCTCTTCCTACTTCAAACTAAGCTTCAAAAACCATTACGGTTTCCCCCTTTTACCTCTTCCTACTTCAAACTAAGCTTCAAAAACCATTATGGTTTTCCTTGATAAAACCTTTCATCTTTTGTAACAACCCCCCTTTGCCAAAGCTATGTTCACATAAAACAATTGTGTGGCATCACCTCCCTTGCAAAATAAAAGCTCATCCCACATATCGCATAATTTAATTTAATTTAGTTTTTTCAAAGTCAATTTAAATCTTAGATTAACGACTTCATTCTAATCACCAACCCACCTTCTAAAACAACATTTCATAAACTAGTTATTTCAACTTTTAAAACAATGGAGGTAATTCCACTTACGCACTTTTTGGAAACATCTAATTATTGCCTACTATTAATAAGTTTGATTTAGTCAAATTACTGTGATAAATAGTACAAAGCAATGGTAATTTTCCTTCTAACAATTATTCAAGAAGCATAGGGGTGCCTAAGTTTCATTATTAACCTTTCTAAAAACTATTGCATTATTGACGGCCCATATGAAAACCCTATTACAATTTTTATGATGTAGCATATTAAGCCACATGCAAGCTTTTTGTTTTTTACTTTTGTCAACCCAAATCAAGTGTGCAATTGTCCCCTCTTGTTTAAAAAACCAAAATTGATCCAAATTCATTTGATTACATTTGAATTCTTCGCTTAGTTTTGGTTCAAACCATGTGTTTGATCATTTAAACAAAAGTAAACAAGTCTTTTTTTTGCTTCAACTTTTAAGATCAAGTTTTGAATACATCAATTTTTTATAGTTTATGGATTCTATTTCATGTTTTTAAAAAAATGGAGTTATACTTGACAAGTAGCATTTTATAGATCCAAGTTTTGATTTTTTTAATGAGTGACTTATATATGAGTTTTCAAAGTTGAGGTGTTGAAAAAGGTTTGGTTTGAAACATTTGATCATGGATTTTTCAGGATTTAAACATGTTGACTACTTCAAATTAGTTTAGATTTTAGATGTAAACTCCTCTTAAGATGTTTGAAATGTTTAGATTTTAATATAAATTGAGTGAGAAACAAATTTTCTAAATTGAAAGCCTAATATAATGAAGAGTTTGAGATCTACAACTTGATTTTTTTGTCCTTGCAAATTATAGTATATTAGAACCTTTAATAATATGTTTGATTCTAAGGGATTATAATTGTCATTTAATATTATTGAAACCATTGGATCTTAACATTCATTATTATTTTTTCTCTTTCTTTCTTTTACAATGTTTCTTACAATATTATTAATACATAATCTAAAGATGAATGGATTTTAATAAATCTCTTCATTTATTTTATGGTTTTATCATTAGTATCAAAATCTTAACATAAACTGAAGTTAGGGCCAAAATCATAGCTGTTCAATGTTATAGTGAATTTTTTTATCAAAGATTTTAAAACATTCCATTACCTTTTATCTATCTTATAATTATACATTTTAAATTAAATTAAAGAAAATCTATTACATTTTTAAAATCATTTTTACTTAAAAAAATCTCAAGAATGCGGCCATGATGACTTTGAATATGTGACAAGAAAAAAAGAGTGTATTCGGATTGTAGACTTTGTACTAATTATAAAGGAATAAAACTTGTTTTCCTTGTGTTGTTTTCAAGAACAAAACCAAAAATCTTCAAATAAACTTGTCTAATAAATTTCAAAGCAATTGGTCAAAATTTTTAAGTTTTGTCAATTAAGTATGGTTAATTGTTTAGTTGCAATTGCCACAATATTCAACAAATGCAACCCAAGTTGACTAGCACTCTATCTCACATTTTCATCATTGTGTGACATGAAGTATCAACATTTTCAAGTTTTCACATGTTAAGAATTGTGTGTGTTTAAAATATATATATATGATGTGTTAATACAATAGGTTGTATTATATGACACATATTATTGTGACAATTGTCATGTTATTCCAAGTCATAGTGATAAGACATCCACAACCTAGCATGACCATTCATCTCTACTTATATTAGTTATTTTCATGTGTGAAAAATGATGTTTTGAACTTTGAGGAACTTTGTAAAAACCTTCCTTCCATTGGGTTATATGTCTTTTGTCAAGTAGAGTTAGATAATAATTTGATATCTACCTTAAGGTTGAATGTTCATATGAGTTTCATTGTAATCAATTGTTTTTGCTAACTATGATTAATCCAATCACGATAAAAATATATTAAGAGTTTTTTCATTAATTGAAAGTTGATTTTATTTGAATTGACAAAATAGAGGTGGTGATCTTCTTGTTGCTACTATAGAGGTAACTTTAAACAATCAAGAAATGAAAGATTCATTACATGTATGAAAGACATAAATCTTACACCACGCCTTATAAACCTAAGTGATGATGATGATGATGATACAAGTGTGAAATTGTTGTTCAAGCTCTAAGAACAATTGCCACTTCTTTGAGCGCTATGGTGAACTCAATTTGTATGAAGGCCATCACTTTTTATTTATATATTTTATACTCTAGTAAGCATATAAGTCAAAGGGGACTCATCTTAGAAAGAAATCTTTGTTTTCTTAAGATGTCAACTTGAGGCACACATTCTTCATCCAATTCCTTTCCCTTTGAAGGATTTGTATAAAACACATTAAAGTTGTTAGTTGCTCATAAGCACTGGTTTTGGTTGTCAATGTGGACCTTCATTTGGAGTTTTTGTACTTTGATGTCACCTAGTAATTTTTTAATGCCTACCCTTCAACTTATTTTGGTCCTGTAAGTTTATTTTGCCTAGTTTCATTCATTGTCATACAATAATCAATGCAAGCAACTAATGATCAAATTCAGTCGAAATCAACAACAAATAGGTTTTACAAGTTACAATTGAAATCACACTATTTCACTAGTGTAACAATATTATAGTAGACGATGGAAAATTTATAATTTCAAAATTTTAAAATGTATTCATTTCTTGAAAAATAATTATTATTTGTTTTCTCTATGTGGAAACTGACCCTGGGCTTCGGTACACTCTATAATGAATATAAACACAATAAATATCCTTGCCTTGGTAGGCAAAGCCAATACAAATAAATTGTTAGCCTGCTAAGATGGACATTGAATTGTGCCTTGCAGTTATAACACTTGGTTGTTTTCTCATCCTGTGGAAGTAATTTTCTTCAAACAAGTAACAATTTGCCTCAAGAATCTGGATTGGTTCTTAGCAACACAGTTTTCTTTCACTAGATGACTCAAATAGTCAGTTGGTTCTAAGCAAATTGGCGTTCAACTCTCACACTAGTTTTTCTTGAAAACAATTAAGTTTAGTCCTTAATCCCATTGATCTCTCACCCCCATCAACACCAAATAATGTAAACACACAAATCCAAAATCCAAACTTGAACAAACTTTGAATTTTTTTGAACCTTGATTCAAAATCATTTTTTCAAGTAATTTCAACAAATGGCTGCAGTACATAAGCATCAGATAATAGGCAAATGCAAACAGCTTGGCAGGAGTTCATTATCGAGAGAAGTACACAAGAGAATGCCATCAGTGTCTTGACAAATATTAAATGATTGCAATTGTACCAGCTTGGATTATATAACACATGGATTATTGCAAAAATGAAACTAAAGGCGGAGAATGGTCCTTAATGTATCTGACAAATTGTGAATGATTTGCTGCTCCTGTGCAGCTTGCCAACCTTGTAAGGGCATCTCCTCATAGCACCGTTTATGATATGCAAGAGCTCGTGCCAAATTTGGAAGCGTCGTGCTTGTTGCTATCCGTTGATAAACACTTGGAGGTAAAGGCATTTCATTATTAGAAACCTTCCGGCCCCGTCGGATCTGCCCATCCCCTAAACCTTTACCACTGTGAAGTTCCTGAATAGCTTCAAGGGCAACTGTCCCACTGTGGTCAGGCTGCCCATCTCCAGAAATGTCATCATAGATTAGGGCTATTGGTGATACGTCAGTTGCTCTTAAAAAAGGAATTGGCACAGTATTTCCTGCTGCATAGACTGATAAAAGCTTATCCTGCAAGGCAAATCCATGACGACCTGAACCCCCTGCAAGAGGGGTTCCAGGTCCAGTGCTAGTTTCAGCCCCAGGACTCCGCCGGGGTAAAGTAGACTGCATCTCTTTAGCCTTCTCAGTTAGTGGGGAGGGAAGAGGTGTGGGTGAAGAAGCCTGTGTGGGTGTTTCTAAGGGAGTTAAATTCAACGCTCCTTTCACTTGCATTGTGCCCCCACCACTCTGGCCTCCATGAGGAATCTGACTCCATGATAGGTCAGCCTCCTGTCCCCCACCCCTGATAACACTTTCACTGTACAAAGACTCAGAAAAGGATGAGCTGAGTGGTGTCACTTGCAGTGACACAGAAACAGTCCCATCTGGTGCAGCTTTCTCAGATTCACCACCATCATTGAATTTGAGCCCAACCGGGCTTTGTCCTCTGTCAGTACCACTAGATTCAGCAAATGGACTCGCTCCATTGAAAGATTTGGGGAGCGTGTCCCGGACAAGCATTGTTCCTCCAAATGTTTCATGCATCTTGACAGTCTGGCCTTTCTCCCAGGATGAGTACTGTCCACCAGAAGAAGTGGTTCCTTGCTCCTGTGGATACTTTGGAACATGTGCTGTCATTTCAGTCTTGATAACCCGTGCTTTCTCAATTTGTGGAAGCATGGATGATGCAGTGCCCTTGCATTTCTCAATGAACTTGTGTTGGAGCAATGTGTTCGCTGTGGGGCGAATGCGAGGCTCCTTTGTGAGACACTTGGCCACAAAATCATGAAATACCAATGACCACTTCTCTTTGTCTTCAAGCATTGGAGCAGGCTCTCGGGAAATCATGAACAGGACTCGCATAGGATGGACATTAGAACGTGGTGGAAGACCCTCCGCCATTTCAATAGCCGACACACCCAGTGCCCACACATCAACCTACAGTAGCAATCAAGATCATTTCAGCTCCATCTCATGTGTCTTGTAAAAATTAGCTCATTTTGACACTCAGGAACAATAACCCTGCCAGCAAATAGCTATTCTTCTTGATATTACACAATTTGCACTAATGGTGGACATACATCTGCTGTCCAAGCAAGCCTGGACAATGGACTGATGTTTTGCATGCAATCCTTCTCCCTCAGATAGTTGCTCAGATAGTTACATGTTGCTTTTCTCTCTTCTGCATTGATCACTACATGGGGAATGGGGCTCAACCACAAATTCCAGAATGCATACTACCATCTGCAACAACTTCCTAGTGAAACCTCCTCAATGGTACTTTTTCTCAGATGAGGAAGATACACAAACCTCAATGTGCATGCATCACATGGGTTACAGTAAAGAAGAGAGATTGAGGGAAAAAAAACCTTGCCATCGTAGCGGCTTTCTTGAATGACTTCAGGAGCCATCCAATGGGGAGTGCCAATGAAGGTGTTGCGCTTTGACATTGTCCGGGTAAGCTGAGCTGCAACTCCAAAATCTCCGAGCTTCACCTCTCCTTGTTCAGTGAGCAGAATGTTGCCTCCCTTGATGTCCCTGTGGACTTTGAAAATGGAATGGAGATAGGCCAGTCCCTTAAGAGCTTCCCGACAAACATAAGCAATCTGCGGCTCCTCCAAAGCCTCGTCTGTGATATTCATCAAGTCAGCCACACTGCCTCCACCACAATACTCCATTACAATCCACAGATAATCCTCTCCTTGAAAGGAGCCAAGATACCTCACCACATTTGGGTGATTACACTGTTGGAGCATCTCAATCTCACCACGAATCTCCTCGTAACCCTCTTCCCCTTCCGCCAGAGAGATCACTTTCACGGCAACAAGCTCCGAAGTCCGCAGATCTCGAGCCTTGTAAACAGCGCCATAGGAACCCTTGCCGAGCTCGTTCAGAAGCTCATACTTTAGCGATGGATCCTCAAAGGTTACTTTCTCTTGCAGCATGCTGTTACTCCGTTTGCGCATATCAGGGTTTGTGCCTACTTGTTGATGATCCTTCCCTTGCCTCGTCCAATCTCCATCATCTCCAGTTCTCGACGAAGAGCCTCCTCCTCCTCCTCGCGGCAGCAGGTTCTGCTGTTTCACTCCTGCTGTTTCCGTCGCCCGCTCTCTGCTGAAGCTCTCCGCTGCCTTCAACACCACAGTGGAGTAAGAGTCGCTCACCTTATGTTGGATAACAGTAGAGAAAGGAGACGACGACGAGGAATCATCAACATCCTCTTCTGCTGCACCGATCCCATCTGGTTTCATAATAACAGTGGCGAACACATTCGACGGAGAATCATCAAGCCCGTTTCCATTGCTACTTCTTCTACTGCTGCTATTGCTGGTCACCGTCACCATGTCCGGGGAGGAGTTTCTCACACTCCCTCTCCGACCCGAACTCATCGTGATTGCTCCTGATGGTCCAAATTTACTGCTCTTGTTATCGCTCTTAGTCCTCTTCTCTCATTTCCCCTGTCCTCTCCTCGCCTCCAATAAGCTCCCGACATGCCATGCCATGCTTCGTTGCTACAACAGCTGCTGCTGTTGTTGCTGCGTCGGACATTTTTTGGAAAGATTTTTCTCTCAATCGAGCTCGTCGCGAGCTACCAAAGTCGTAGGGAGTGTGGGGTTGAAAGGAACAAATGAGCACCAAACCCTAAAAAAGTACTCACCCTAGTTTAATAAAAACTCAAACTCGCCCAAAAATAATTCACTTGGGTTCTAGTGCTTTCAAAAAAAAATTAAAAATTCCATTTCCCTTTCTCTGTAACAATATCATTGTTTTTTTAAACAATAAAATTGTACCTTGTTTTATTTAAGAAATGAGAAATTTATGTTTTTCTAGTGTAAATTTGGATATTTCATATAATGAAAAAAATGATGTTTGTTAATTTATGTCATCCAAACCTACCTCTTTCAAGTTCTACATCACTTCTTTCCCTTACCCATCTACATATGTTTAATTTTCAAAAAAAAAAATGTAATCTATATTCTACATAGACATGAAAAATCCCAATATTAAAATGATCCATAAAATAATGGGATTCATATGGGACCATAAGAGGAAAAAAAAAGGGGGGTAGAAAGAGAAGGATGGATGAATTTGCTCAATTTGAAACCTTGCCCTTTGGACAAAAGCATTACATTCACAAGACATAAAATAGTCCAAAATCATGTTGGGTTTGATTCATTCAACCTTTGCATGTATAACACATGATATCATTTTGTGGGATGCAAATGAATAAGATGAAAATATCGTGGATGAAGACTCAATGGAAAGTGTTTCATTTGTCAAAAGCAAAAGACCATAGAAAAGTAGTTACTAGTTGATAAATACTATTCTTCTTTTGTGGATATGAATTCGTGTAGTTTGTTGTAGGTTAATGGTTCTAGAAGATTTGAGGTGTGCATTTGTGTGATTGATGTCAAGATGGTGGAAATGCTTTGATGGTTTGTATACCTACAAGTATTGTGTAGACAAGGAATTGTTTTTTACTAAAAAAACTTTAATGTAGCATCTTTAACAAACATCCAACAAAGATTTAATATTAATTGGCCACAACTAATGTTTTCAAGACAAAAAATATTAATTCCAATGACACGAATTGTGAGGA
Organism: Sphagnum tenellum; assembly: GCA_963921925.1. Classification (NCBI taxonomy): domain Eukaryota; kingdom Viridiplantae; phylum Streptophyta; class Sphagnopsida; order Sphagnales; family Sphagnaceae; genus Sphagnum; species Sphagnum tenellum. The sequence continues at coordinate 915,132 of OY998143.1, read as the reverse complement.
ATTGGTATATGGGTGGTTTTCTATAATCTTTTATAGGCTCCTTATTAATTTTGTATAATTCTTCGTATGGTCATTCTTAGACAATTTCAAAATTAATTTCAAATATAATTACTTCATTTCCAAGCCTAACTATTTCAATTCCTTCCTAATAACTATAATTTATCCTTATAACTATTTCATTCCTTTTTGTACCCATCAACATGGATATGAAAAGGGAAATTAACATGTGCATTATCATGTCCATGATAATTATAATAATTGAACTTAAATTTGACATTGACATAAATAACAACAAATTATTGATAATCATATAAAAACATAGTAAAAAGGAAAATCATCATTAGTAATGCATAACAACACAAAACCCAAGTGTTTTTGTCACAACTTTGTTAATTCTAGTGATGAAAATTTGAAGGAATCGGTATATATGGGTGGTTTTTTATAATCTTTCATAAGCTCTTTATTGATTTTGCATATTCTTTTGTATGGTCGTCCCAAGACAATTCTATAGACATTTTCAAGCATAACTAGCTCAATTCCAAGCCTAACTACCTCACTTCCTTCATAATAACTACCTTTTATCTTCACTCATTTCCTAATAATTATTTTTATTGTTATATTTATTTCATCCCTTTCCATATCCACTAACATGGATATGAATACGCAAATTAACACGTGTCTTTTCATGTCCATGATACTTATATAACTGAAATTAACAAGAAATACTGATGAATTATTGATAATCATATGGGAACATAATAAAAAGGAAAATCATCATTGGTAGTGCATAGCAATGTGGAGCCCAAGTATTAATTATCTAGATAATTGTGGTAAAACGTTCACCTCAAATGAAAAACTCAATCAACATGTGATGAGATATGAGCATATGAAGTTATTACAAGGAGAGATCAACACTTTGGGCTTTCATGTTTGGCTTATCCACTATGAGGTCTACTTGAAGATGATCATCCTCATTGAAGAGTAAGAGCGTGAAGGGGCAAACAAGGTGCTTGAGATGCAAAAAAAAAAAGAGGAAGGGTGCAATGATGTTCAAATCATAGATTAGTAATTTAACACCCTAAGGTTAAGTGTCAAAATGTACAGAACACAATTTTACTTGTGCAATAATAAGCAATAATAAGTTATCAATTTCACATTACTCATAATTTATTGATACCATGCCACATCAACTACCCATTTATAAGGTTCCAAGTAGGTATATAATGTATGCCCTATTATTTGTGTGCAAAGGGGCAATCTTTAATAACCAAGAAATTTGAGTCAAGTCTTTTATCCTAGTGAATGTTAGTATAGTGATTCCATTAATGAAAAATGGATGTTTAGTAAGGGCCAGGTAGAACCAACACATACACTGCTACTTTCACCTTCTTGGGTAAGGCCTCTTAGAACTAATAATTATGTAACAAAGAAAATGTTAAATTTGTTCTTGGGGAGTCTGAATTAATCTAGGGGTAGGATATCTATAATGTTTAGAAGCAACATCAAAATATTTCGGAGTTTTTAGTCTTACCATGGTACCATTGGTTCCACCAAAGCGTTTAGTGAGTACCAAGTGATGTTAATTTGGTTGTTTGTGAAAAACATAAGTTTAGTAAGTAATCATGTTTGTTCAATATTGGAGAAAATTGTGGTTTAGTGAAAAACCAGGAATTGATTATCTTTAGCTACAACAATAGATTGTTTACCACCAAAATTAGTGGAAAAATTAGTTTGGGTCCCAGTATTTTCGTTTTGTAAAATTTCCTTACTTTTGGAAAAGTGAAATGCCAGTAGGGTTTCAAAAAATGAAATGAAACCTCCTACCTTCAGGCATTTCGCTTCTTTGTGAACAAAAATTATTAAATTAAAAATAATTTAAATATTGCACTCCTTATAAATAATAATAATCATGCGGGTATAAGTGGGTAAACATAGGATAAGTTCAAATATTGATTTGCAGTATTCCATTATTGAACAATGGTTGGACAATTGGGACCTTTGTAACAACATTGTTCAATAATGGAGACCAGTGTTGTGCTTTTTCCAGTTTTCTGACAAAGCATCAACAAGGAAAAAAGAAAAGAAAAAAAGAAGAAGCATTATTTGATGACACAAATGTGAAAATTAATTACCCCAAAACTGTGTTGAAATATGGCCATACTTTTCTCATAATTTTGTTTTCCCTCTATAAAATTGGCACATCCATTTTTCTCTTAGAATACCAGCCTATTTGCAACAGAACATTCCATTTTAAATTCTTTAGGTCTAAATTTTTCGAAAATCTGCCACCAAAAAAATAAATTACTGAAAACATTTATCGAAGTCCTGATTATGCTTCTTCTTCTTTTTTTTTTTTGGTGCCAAATTTTGAAACTATTTTTTGTCGCAATTTCAATGAAACAGAACCAAATTTTGATAAAATATTTTAAAAAATGGTTTTTTAATTAAAAAAAGTCGATTTTACACTAGAAAAACAAAAATTTCCCATTTCTTTCTCCAAAAATAGTGAAATATCGCCAGAAAAGAAACTCTGGCCAAAAAAAACACTTAATTACCTTATCTTCTTCATTACGAAAAAGGGATTAGGGTTTTAGGGTTTGTGTGTGGTTAGGGTTCTAGGGTTGAGAGGTCATCGGTTCTGTCGTCGTCGCAGAAAATTGGTACCTGTGAGAAAGCTTGAGCGTTGCTGCTGCTGCTGCTGCGCCTCGTTGTTGTGTGCAGGAGGAAGAACTTGGCAGGTGTTGTGTTGTAGAGAGACACGGAGTGTAGGAGGAAACAAGCGATTTTACATCACAATGGCGAGCATCACTCCCCTTGTGAGTCAACGTTACATTTGTATTTTCTTTTTACTTTGGTGAAGTTTCGGTTCCGTATGTATGTTCAAGGTTTAGGAGGAGGAGGAGATGCGGATGCACGTTCAGATATATGCATCCAGAAGAAACAGGCTTGCAGGATTTGGAGTCACTGTTCTTGTGTTTGTATTTTTGAACATGCTACAGATGTTTGATGGAGAAGAAGAGGGGTTTGCGACGCAGATTTATCAAGCAGTGGATTGTTATGTGTAATGCTGAACTTGAGGATGTGGTTCTGCTTAAGCTGTCAGGATTTGGAGTCTCTGTTCTTTTGTTTTTTATTTTTTATCATGCTTACAGATGTGTGACGGAGAAGAAGAGGGGTTTGCAATGCAGGTTTACCAAGTGGTGGCTTGTTATGTGTAATGTTGAACCTTTTTACTGAGATGTGTGCGTCAATGTGGGCAGAGCAATATTGCAGTTAAGAGGTCACTTCAAGGATGGAGACGGGCAACCTGCACTTATGGGAGCCTGAACTCTGGCTTAGCTAGTTTCTCTGTCAAGCAGCAGGAAGCCTCCAGCAACTCGTCAAGAAGCTTTCGGACAAGTTTTAAGGGACTTCAACTTCCATCCCTTTCGTCACCGGTGCGCAACTTTGTGGCAGGGACCACAGCCAAAAATGCTGCTCAGGTACCGCTTCTAATGTGCTACCAATGTACATTAAACATGTAAAAAGAAACTAGTCATGTAAAACCCCTTTGTAATCATGTTCTCACTACAGAAAGGACTAGAGGCTGGCCATGGAGACTGACTCTTTGGGCCCTTTTGTTATACCTGGAAATCCTACTCCTGTGATGTTGGTGTGGGTGAAGTACAAAACAAAGATCATGAAGCAACTAACCAGCTCATCTATTCAGGGGATTACAGCAGAAATCAAAACACAATCGAAGGTTACAAACAAGTGCTACTTTGACATAGAAATTGGAGGGAAACCAGCAGGGCGCATTGTTCTTGGGTTGTATGGAGAGGATGTCCCAAAAACTGCTGAAAACTTCCGTGCACTGTGCACAGGTAAGAAGGGATTATGCATGGATAATTCTGGACACTACAACAGCCCAACAGATTTAGTCAGTGGGAAGTGTTTATGCCTAGTAGCTGCTTGTTAATCCATTTTAAGTATCTGGAACCAGTATGGATGCATTTGTGTTTATGTGTTCCTCCTCATTCTGACTATCCTAATTCATTCTGTCGGCAGAAGTTATTGCTCTCTCTCCATGTGGTGCAGTGGAGCATGCAACAGAGCATGTTACTATCTATAAAAATAACAGCTGATTGCCTAGGCTAAAAAACTGCAGCTTATGTTGCTATTGTAGCAAGCTGATCAAGTCAGTGGGGAAGTTATGGTAGAGAGGTCACAGTCATACATGTTATTGTTCACATTCTCTGAACAATTGAGGGACTCTCACTGTTGTTCATACTGTAAGTGAGTATGTTTTGTCCTTTCTTCCCAGTTTTGTAAGTCCTTTTCTGGAAGTCTTTCTTTGACTTGAAGCAAAGTTTTCACCATGTTCTGGCTTTCTTAATCATGAAAATGTAGATTTCTTGATTCTCATGAGAGATATTTGTGTTGCTATTGTATTAGACTGAGTCTTGTCAATGCTTCCAGAAATGTGGCAGAAACTTAGGATGCAAATTTTGTATAGTGGTATGCTCAAAATTTTGGGCCAATTAGTATGTGCTTATCTACACCCACCATTGGGAGCTGACAAAATCAGTGGGTAGTCATGGCAGCTCGTCACTACTGTTCATGATGAAGGTGATGGTCTGACACTTTGTGAGTGACTCTCATAATGTCATGACTGCACTCATTGTCAAGTTACCTCCAAATTGTTGTTGTGGAACTGCCTCTGCAATTTCAAGGATAATTGCTTTGTATAGACACAGGGTTACATTATTCCCCCATGCTAATGATCACTCTCCCCACACCAGGCCACACACGGCTGTTTTTTAGCCAGGTTCCAGTTTTTCAACAAGTGTTCTGTGTATACTAGTTATACATGATGTAGCAAGGTAAAAGTGCAATGATCAGGTGGTTCACTCCTGTACATATATTTGCAGTAAGCTCAAAAGTCAAGATGTTTCCATCTTTCACAAGGTTGTCCCATCTCTTGTTTTTGCAGGTGAGAAAGGCATAGGTTTTAAGGGCTCTGCCTTTCATCGGGTGATTAAGGACTTCATGATTCAAGGTGGCGATTTTGACCGTGGAAATGTAATTAAACCTACTCTTATCTCTCACAAACCCTTGTAGTAGATTTAGAGACTGGTTGAAAGCTATCAGCACCTCTTTTTTGTGGGTTTGTTCACTGGAATGTTTTCTGACAGCATGTTACTCATCTGTGAACATGCAGGGTACAGGTGGCAAGAGCATTTATGGCCCCAAGTTTGCAGATGAGAACTTCAACTGTGAGTGTGGCTTTTAACATTAAGAGAGAGAGAATGTTTTGAGGGGTCTTATTGTGTTGATTGAAGGGCTGCTGCTCTTGACAGCTTTAGTGCGGCTCAACAGTGATCTAAAATCGCTCAATTTCTTCCTCTTCCGATACATGGCTTGCCTCTCATCCATATTAAACATGTTTGGCTTGGTTAGCTGAAAGCCTAGTGGTTTATTTTAGTTGTTATCCACCTCACTTGAAATGCAGTCAATTTTCATACACAATGCCAGCCCAGCTTATTAGTATGTATGACTACTGGAAGATTTTGTCGCATTGAGATTTACACTGTAGATCCATATTCCAATGGAATGTATTGCTGTGTCATGGCAGAGTTGATCTTGGTCTTGTTCTCATGGATTAGTCTGGTTGTGCGTGGTGGACAGTGGCACATGTTGGACCTGGAGTTTTAAGCATGGCAAATGCAGGACCAAATACTAATGGTAGTCAGTTCTTCCTATGTACTGTGAAGGTATGAGCTCTTGTCATCTCTTGTTGTGGCATGCTCATGCTTGCTGCCAGAGCTTCCTCCCACTCTATGGGAATTTTTTCTCTTCACAGACATTTGTGGTTGTGAATGTCTGCAGCCTAGATTGGTGGCAAGAGATATATACCTTAAAACATGGGGTGGCCTTGTGAGTGCAGACACCATGGCTGGACAAGAAGCATGTGGTTTTTGGGCAAGTGCTGGAGGGTATGGATGTGGTGTCTCAGATTGAAAACCAACAGACAGATCGTATGGACCGACCAAAGCTGGGCTGTGTAATTGCTGACTGTGGTGAACTTTGATTGCTGAGATGATAAACTTTGGCCCTGGAACAGATGATCATTTTTATCAAAAATATCCAGTCCCATTGACATTTGACACTCTCATGGTGGATAGTGTTGGATAGTGTTTACCCTGAGCAAGAGAACAGTAGATGAGTAATAAAGGAAAATGGGATCTAACATCCATATCATATGAACAGGCTCTGCCTAATGAAAAGGTATGTGATTTCACACAATGTGTCGCACAGTACACATCTGAATTCAGTCACTGCTATTCTGGTTCTTGTTGGCAATCAAATGGTGGATGTTCCATTCATGCAGAGTACACATGAAGATCCTGGTGTCCAGATAATTTTTCCTCAGAAATTTTTTGTGAGAATGCCTAGAGTTCAAGCTTAGAACAGTAGTACAGTTTCAAATCAAGTTTTCCAAGCTAATGATATTTTTAACAGAAGTGCCATAGAAGGTGCTGAGGTTTACAGTTATGAAGTGGATCTAATATCAATTAACCAGATGTCAACCCAAGAAAGAATTTGTGGGAAAGATACAATTGGCACACCTTAACAGTATGCACACTGCACCTCAAATGTGCACTTGCTTGAGTCATCTTTGCCACCCTTTTGTTTTACTGCACTTTGTTTGGAACCACTTCTAAGCATTTGCAAGCAATTGTAATGAGAGAAGACAATAGCACTACACACCAACTTCTTAGATGGCTCTAATTCCTTTTGTTGAATCGACTTGAAAGTTCTAGTTCTCTACTTTACCAAAGGGACAGTTATGTCATCTGGTTCATCAACTACATGCTCCAAAATTTGTTTGCGCTCTATCCTGCATTCAAAGCACAGTAACATCAACAACCTGTCGTCAGCTTTCACTTGCATTCTAAAGTCAAAGTGGCTAGAATGACTACTCTGTTATACTGTAAATTTAGTTTTCAGGAGCTGTGGTACACATCCATATCAGTGGTAATGTATACTGTCCACACCCATTCAGTAGATGTCAAGTTTCTTGAATTTCTTTCAAAGAGAAAGAGAGTGAACAATACCTGGAAAAGAAGTTCTTGATGCATGCCCAATTGCCATCAGCTTGTGCAGGCTCTAGAATCAAGTAGCATATAAATGCTACATATAAAACGGTCAATACCCCAAGGATAGCAATGACTTGTACTGACTCAACAATGCTAGTAAACACTGAGACTCCCAGCAAGTACATATTGATCGCCAGTACCAACACTGCAATTGACCATGCAACCACCTGCAAAATGTTCCCCCCAAGACCAGGGCCACACATCAATGGGCTTTGGCAACAAGAAAAAGCACCAAAAAACAAAGGGGATGATGCCATGTCCAGCAAACAGGTCTGTCTTCATGTTCCCTTCGCACTCTTCTTATCTGCCATATGGTCAATGTGTTGCCCTTAGGAGCCTCCTATATCCCACACTTTTGATGACTGGTTGACACCCCAATGGCAGCTGGAGTATAAATGCTGGGTAAAACATCGTCCAAAGGGGTGTAAATTTTGAACTTGCAAAAGATCTTCTATAGAGAGTGAGCATTTGAATGTTCTGCAAACTTCTAGAGGGAAGTATTTTACCTTTGTGACAGTGCCGATGACAAAATCACCCATCACACGCACATTAGAAACAAGGCAGAGGAGGGGAATAAGTGCAAATGGGAGCTGGATAGACTGTAGCACATTCAGCCACTCACTTAGTTGATCAAGCTCATTCTCTGAACTGTCAAAGAGGAGAGCCACAGCAACTGTGGGGACAATTGCAACCAACCGAGTCACAAGTACTCGGATCCACTTCTTCACACGCAGATCCAAGAAACCCGCCATAACAAATTGTCCTGCATATGAGTATATAGGATTGTTCATCAGAAACATGGTTCTGATTGCTCATATACAACTTCCACGACTAAGAAAATGATATAGTGATATGATAGTGGCCACAAGGGGTTGTTGCACAAAACACAACTTGGGCAGATCCAAGATGATTTACACAAAGTCCCAGGTGATGAGGTTAATACCTGTATATGTGCCAGTCATAGTGCTGCTCTGGCCAGCCGCTAGCAACCCAATTGCCCAAATATAGAGGATTGGAAAGAGACCCCCTCCATATTTTTGCTGAAGATACTCACCGGCATTTGCCAAACCAATATTTTCAGCACTTTCTTTTCCAAAAAAGGCTTTTGCAAAAATGGCCATGATGCAAAGATTGATGAGAAAGGAGATGAAAAGTGCAACTGCTGACTCTATGTTATAGTACCGCTGAGCTTCACGCACGCGGCTTTTTCTTGTGATGTCAATGTTGCGTGATTGGACAAGTGCAGAGTGAAGAAAGATGTTATGTGGCATGATGACAGCCCCCACAATCCCAACAGCCTTATCAACAGCATTCCCTGGAACAGAGGGGATCACCAGACCTGCAATGAAAACACATACTTGGTTACAGTTTCATTTCTTGTTAGTTCCTACCCTAGAAGTTGGACTAACTGCCACCTTGCCCCTGATATTGCTTCAAACCCACAAGGACCATGCTAGATGTTGTCAACATCAGTCAGCCTGGAGGAAATGAGGTTTCTTGGACCAAACCATCCTCTGAACCAAAAGGCCTTTAAATCCTCAATTGGAGACTTGCATGATTTTGACAGCTTACATGAACTTGTGCTCAAGGAAGGTCATGAAACCAACTGCAACAGATGGAAAAAGGAGAAAGAAAACTCAAGGAGACAGCATGGAAAACATACCTTTAACCATAGCCTTCACATCCGGATTGGTTTGGCCAAACATCCAAGCAAATGAGAGGGCCATGATTGCAATGAAGGTGCAGAACAATGCTTCCAGTTTCCTAACTCCAAAATTCTCCAAGAAAAGAAACAAAAACCTGCATGTCATCAAGACCTCCCCTTCAGAACATCTCGAAATCTCCAAAGCAACATACAGGTTCATAGTTTCATCCTCTTTGCACGTTGCTTGTTTTACTCATGGGTATACTTTGGGTTTACTCATGTTTAATGCCTGTGGACCAATCCACAGAAAAGGATCAACTTCGTTCACATGTGCAAAACAGGATGAAAGTCAGAGATTTCTCCTTATTGCAGAGGTATGGGGAAACACAGGATGGTACTCAGGCAATAAATAACAAGACACAAATCTATGAGATCTACACAGAGAAAATTCCACAACAACACTTTGAAGGTAAGCATTGTGTCACTTCCAGAAAGATGAATGTGACAAGAATGACTGTGGCCATAACCTGGTTAGTGACAACTCACCAAGTCAGACCATCACCTTCATAAAAAAATTGCAGTGGCTTAACAGCCATTACCACCCACTGATTACATCAGATCCCAACAGTGAGCTTCAAAAGACAATAGGAGTTGTGGAAAGAGGGTTGAGAAGAGTTCAGTCAACAACTTACCCATCTACACCAGTGATGAGAACACCGAGCCATAATGGAATGTACCCATTTGATAGAATCCGGAAGGCAATTGCACTTCCAATCACCTGTTGGACATCAGCACCTATAATAGCAACCTCTGTCATGATCCAAAGAAACATTCGTGCCCACACAGGGTACTCATCCCGACAAAGCTCAGCAAGGTGACGACCTGTTGCCACCCCCAGCCGTGCTGCCAGCATTTGTATTAACAGTCCCATTATTGTTGCCCACATAAGAAGCCAAAGGAGAGCATAGCCTGCTGTAGCACCTGACTGCAAATCACTCTCAATATTCCCTGGATCTAGGTATGCTATACTCATCAAAAACCCAGGACCTGAGAACATCCAGAGTTTCCACCATGAGAACTTGGGAAGATAATCCACATTTCCATCTTCCACATCTTCTTCGACCTCACCATCCCATGAAACATTGACTTGTTCCGACTTTTCATATGCTCTCTCTTCTTCAATCTCATCATGCTGCTGCTGTTTTCTCATGCCTGGTCTGATGACACTGCCATTCACTCTTGAACTATTTATTACAAGGGGCTCTGAATCTGATGCCATCCCTAAATTCGATTCTCCAATTCTCTTCTACTGTGGCCCAGCTTTTCTTCAACCCTAATTCAATTCATCCCATTTCCTGCCACCAATCTGCTGCAATTTCACGGCCCTTCACCAAGACAAAGCTTCTCCACCAAATGTCCTCAGTAAGCCCGAAACTGCAAACCTAGGTTCCACCTATATAACACTTCAGTGCAATCACTTGTACCAAGTCTCCTCCAGCTTCAGATTTCTTTTCCTTCTTCTTCTTGCACTCGATTCCTGTAAACCTGAACCCCAAAGCAAAGAGGAAACAAATGACCCAAAATTCAGTAGTGCGCCTGTCGACTCGCGGCTTCTAGCATTTCACAGAAATCCTTCTCCAAAAAAATCCATCAGAGCCTTTGGTGAGCATTCAAATGTCACCCCATCGAAATGGTATTCCCCAAAACTACAGAAGCTTAAAAGAAGAAAATCAAGACTGATCACTAGTGTAATAAGTATCACATATTTTTTTTAGAAAAAATCTACTCTGCAGAAACAAAGCTTCAACTGCAACAACAAGCGACCATGAGTGACACCCGATCGCAGCACAAAAGGCAAAACAAAAAACAACAGGAGTCATCAATCACATGAGTCGAGGACTCTAAACATTGAAGCTTCAAAATTCCCCACGAAAACAAGCAAAGAAAAAAAATTACAAAAATCAAATAAAAAATGGTTCACAGATGGAGTTGTAAGTTTGAGACATAAACGCACCCGCCAGTAATCCCTCTTCACGAAACAAATCGAGCGAGAGCGAGATGAAGAAATTATGGTGAGTGCAAAATGCAACACTTCCGAGGAAGACAAGCACCGGCAACGGCGCGAGAAGGCGAGAGCAGCGCAAACTCCTCTCCGGACTCGGCAATTTTGTCTTTGCACATCTTGGACGAATCTGACCGTCAGATCATTAAAATGACCAAGATTGTCGATACGTGTCACATAGTCTAATAATCCTCGTTCTCTTGTTGCGTGTTTGGGGAAAGAAAATTGTTGTGTGCGAACCAATTCCACCCATACTCAACATTTGGCACTTCATTATTATTACCAATTTCTCATATCCAAAAAAAATTAATTATGGGTGTTCTTCTTTTTTTATTATTTAAAACATTGTTATTCATAAAATAATGAAATTTTATTAAATCTGAATATATAAAATGCTAAAACTCATGATTAAAATGCATGAGGATTGACAAAGTGAAACTCAGATTTGATCAAATTTTGTGAAAAAATTGTTGAGTCAAAAGTCATTTTGCTGAGCTTCTTGGACGAGGTTTTACTAATTTTTATCCAAAAACATGTTGTGCAGTGTACCATTGAAGATGCTCTAAGTGACCCCTTAAATGATTAGATGAACAAATTTGGTTCAATTTTCAGTACATATATTTTGGCTTTTCTTGACATTTAAGGGTTAAATTGATCCTTTTCAAATACATGTTTTTTTTTTTTTTTCCAGCATCATTTGGTATGTTTTGGAACATCTTAAATGCTTAGGCCAATCATACTGAACCAGCAACACCCACCAAAGCAACATCCAATGGATGCTTGTTATGTGTAAGTTAATGCCTCAAGAGTAGGGTGTAAAAACACCTACAAGATTTAGTTTTTTTTTCATGTTTTTCCTAATGGGTGTGATGGAGAAAAAATAATTTTTTTTATAGAAAGGTCAGCAATTTGGAAAGAGAAAATGCTTACAAGAGTAGTCATTTCATTTTTTGAAACACATGCCTTTTGTGGGCAAAAACTTTCACTTTGTAACATTACCTCCAAATACACTAGAAAATTTCAAGCAACTCTTTACAGCTCAATTTGTGGAGGAACCTCAGCTGAGTTAAAATACGGTTTCGCCTTAGTAACTCATTCTATATAAGAAGTAAGTCTTATATATAGGTAGATAGCTAAAACTATAGGTTAGTACTAAAGGAAGTAGATGAATTATAAATAGACAACTTGGGGTTGTTTTTACTACCTAGTAATAACCCACTTGACCTCCTAATAACCCACAAGTGGGTTCTTGACAAATAGGTAGTATGAAATGTAACTGAGGTAGGGAGGGAAGTGGAATCTCAATAGAAAATTGTTTTAACCACTTCCCTTACAATTTTTTTTTGGTAGTGTGTTGGTGTGTGGTTGATTAAACCCTTTTCATGTGTGTGCAACATGTAGAGCTCCTATCTTTAACTTGTAACGCACTCGAAGAAATATTGTAATATATTGAGAATGCACCTTATAATTGTGGATAGCACCTAGAAACTAGAAAACAAAGTGATATTATGCTTATTCCTTAAGGATAGAGGGCCTACCTAGCCCATGAGAGGTGGGATTCAAATGCAAAATCAAAATAACTAGAACCCACTTCAAGGTCCCTACCAATGTTGACTAGCTATATAAAAAAATCTAACTATGCATCTAGATATTCAATACATATGTACCCATCCATATTGAGATTTTTAAATTTCTGAATAATTGGTGTTTTACACAATCACTAGATGAATACCAAAATATTATTTTTTATATGTAGTTCTATCCAACCATCAAGGTTTTAGCAAAAATAATATTTGGTTATTAGCAATTCAAAAATCTTGAATGTGCATTCTAATTTGGTTTTAGGGTTCTTGTTATGGTCAAGGTTTAAAGCTTAGGGAGAACATGTCAAAGTTCATTTTCAACACTTTGCACCCTTGCATTTTCATTGAGCTTATCTTTCCTGATCTTGAAAATTGTTCTTAGTGCTTTGTCCTTGTGTTACACATTGCAATAGTTGGTTGTTTCATTTTTTTTCTCTCATCATAGTCCATTTTGTACTTCTATTATGCATTGCAACAATCAAGTGTTTCACATAAATTTTATTTTACTCCAAAAAGCTTCTTACAACATCAAGCCTTTCATATATATTTTTGCTTTGAGATTCGACTCAACAATCAATACGTAAGGTTTCAGGCTTTTTTTTGTGGTTTTTTTGTTTGTTTTGTGTTGCTTGCTTCTTGTTGTCTTCTTGGCAAGGGATGTTTAAAAAGACCTTTGTTTTATTGTTCAACAAATTGGGAAATTTTGAGGAATCAAAAAAAACTTTGGGCTTGAGGTTTTGTTATGGTTTTTTTTAATTTTTAAATCACATTGTTTTTTATTGTCTTCTTGGCAACAAGTGTGCAAGAGAAGGGGTGGGTTTGTTGTTTTGTTAATCAACAATGTTGTTCAATGAATTAAGAGAATTTTAGCAAATTGGGAGAGTTTCGACGAGTTCTGCATCAAAGGTAAATTTCACATTTGTATGCATTTTTTGTTTTTGTTTATTTTGTTTTTAAGAGTTTATAAACTTGGATTTTTGTCTCAACATGTTTTTTTTTTTTTTGGGTTTAAGTTATTATGTGTTCAATTTTATTTCGTCAAATCGTATGATACGTGCGTTGCAGGAGCGTGTGGCGCGTTCCCTGGCCTCACCTTGGCTGACAAAGTTATCCATCTGTTTGCCCATTTTCTTCACAACGTCCACCCACTTTCCCCCTGACTCCTCCACCACCTCCTTAATAAGTTGTTTTGTAACCTCATTGTCATGATTGGCAGTAGGGGCTAACTGTTGGGCTGCTGTGATACTTTCTAGAAATTTGTTGGTGACCTGCTCAAAGATCTGTTGCGACTGTGCAATTTGTGCTTCGATCCTCTTTTGAGCACGTTCAAGGAGCGTGTTGAGCTTGTCTTCGTTGTCATTTTGTGCTTTCTTGTTTTTCTCAGACTTCAAGGTAGGTGTTTCGAAAAAATGGTCAACAATTGCCAAATGTTGTTCTACCTTTATTTTTCTTGGCAAGTTGTAAAGCACGCAAATGGCCTGGGCTTACTTGCTGTCGAGGCTCAAAACACACCTCAGACTACGAGGGTGAAACTGTTAGGGGTCTAACTCGGTCATCGTACTCCAAACCCCCTAAAAAATAAAATTAAATTAAATTAAAAAAAAACCCTAACCCTAAACCTGGGGTGCCACTGCTGAGGTCGGGCTCGCCATCGCTACTGTCCTCATTGCAACAACCTGATTCCAGGCTCCTATCTGCTAACAAGCGCTGCTACAGTACAGTTGCGTTGTAGCCGCTCCTCCTCCTGGAAAATAATATTATTTCATTGAAATTGTGGGTGAACTTGATGAAAATGCAACAACTACCCCCACTCAAATGCAATTCTTGTGAGTGTCAAATGTTGAAAATGTGTATGAACAATTTGGCAATGTGTCAAATGTTGATGTTATACAACTTGCAAATGTAAAAACACAAGCTACAATTCAAAAAACCTCACATTCATATGTTTATAGGTTACGGATTTTTTGTCATCAACGATGGTTATCTATGGATTTCGTGAACCCACAAATGTTGTAAATGCATAATTTTTATAAATCTAAGCAAGCATCTACTAATGTTTTGACACAAATATCTACTATCCAAAAGGGCCTAATTAAATACAAAAAGATTAATGGTACAACTCATGTGCAAACTACACATCTTAATAACATCTCCAATAGTACACAATATGTAAAACAACAACGACAAGTTACCAAATGCACAAAAATTGTAACGAAAACCAAACCCCAACAACAAATTGTATCACTATATGAAGTTTAGTGCCATCAATAACCCTTTCAAGCTTCAAAAATAAATGTGGCTTGTTGAACTTGGAATTATTTTCTTGGAAGCCAAGTTAATACCAAACATTGATGTTCTTCCCACTTGAGCTATCACAATGTCAAAACCAAGGAAAGGGTAAACTTTAACCAATAAGAAGAAACCCAATGAACTATTGAAATTTTTTTCATGTCTTACAAGATCTTGTCACCAACAATGCCCAAAAATAAAAAGCTTTTTGGGAATGTGTGTGTTGAAATTTCAACAACCATAGCTAAGGGGAAAGGCAAAAAGACCTATGAGGAGCCTTGAAACAAAGTGGGGTTCCATCAAACACAATGTCTCAAAATTCATCAACATGTATGGATTTGTTGCAATGTTCAATGTGAGTGGCAATTCATCAAATGACACATTTCATAAATCTCTTGAGTTATATAAGGTCAAAATCCAAGGGGTTAAGGTTTTTTTCCATATATTGTTGGTTAGTTCTAAAGGATGTGCCAGGGTGGGGAGTTTTGAAAGAAACTGAATATTTGAATACAATGCCCATGAAGTGATGACCTAAAATGGTTGTTGGCATCTCTCAGCAAAAGCTAAAATCAAATGAATTGAAGGTGGTCAACTCCAAGGTGGGAGTGGGGTCTATGGACATGCCACAACCTTGATATGTTAAATGACCAAATGGTTTTCACACAACAAAGGATGTACAAGCCAATATGAAAGCAAGAAATAAAATGTATACATGTACAAAAAATAATCTTCCATCAAAAAACTTCAAATTGATTTAAAATCAGGAAGTTTAAATTTAAATTAAATATAAAACTTGGGTAGTACATTATGTTATAATAATAATGATGATTATGATGTTTGTAAATTATAAAATGTTCTTCCATTGAAGATATAAATCTTTTTGGTGTTATTTTTACTTATCCATGAAATTGAAGTTGAGTTTTTAAATTAGTAAAAAAATGGTATATTGTTGTCAAATATAGTGTTTCAAGCAAGTTTTATAATGTAATTGGTGTACATTTATTGAAAGAAACAAACATGGAGCAATTTCATATTTAAGTTTGTATTTATTTCTTTGATTTTGAAGGCCCATATCAACTTAATGTAATTTCTAGAAATTTTCAAAATAAATAAATTTAAAGTTGTGATACTTTTAGTATTTTATGGACATCCAATTTTGACTACATTTGGGTCCACCATAACATGCAAACACCCAGAAATTCAATATTCTCCATGATCAAGTTGCATTGTTTTTATTCACCATGCCACCAAAATTAGTAGCCACTTATAATGTGCATGAATACATTTCATTGTGGCCAAAAAAAGAATTAAAGAAGCTTTGATTATGGGTATCTTGTGCATTTGTTTTTGAAAAATCATTAACATCATTGCCCATCCATGCCAATGTACTTTTGACATCATTACCTATTCATGATAATGACACCACTACCAATTATAGATGCAACAATATTTCGTCTACTCCAACAAACAAGTAGCCCAAACATTGTTGATGACCTTGGCACAACATAGACAAATATTTTGAGGTTAGGGTAGTGTTTTTTTATCTTCACCTCTCCTCTAGCTACAACAACAAGACTTGCATGCATCAACCTTGCTTGTTTTTGAACCCTAACTTTGAATTCTCCCAAGCCCAACCAATGACCCATATTGAATTTCAAGTACATTTTATTTTAAAAACACAACAAGGACATTGCAACTTTTTGTAAAACAAAGGATTAGCAATAATCTTGCAGTCTTCTTGTTGTTGTAGTTTGAAGAAAGGAATAGTAATAATCATGTTGTTGTAGCAATTTGAAGAAAGGAATAACATCTAGGAGTAACAACAATCTGGCTATTGCAACAATTTGAAAAAGGAACAACATCTAAGGGCAATAATAATATTGTAATCCTACTATTGTTGTGGTTTGAGGAGAGTAGTAATAGTAATCCTATTGTTGTTACAATTTAAGGAAAGGAACAACTAAGTTGAACCCTACATCCTCACCCCTAATGAGATCTAAAATGAAAGGTGATGTATCCAACCCATTTACATCATTGTTCACCCCAAGCAAACCAAAAAACACTTGCCATATCCATAAACTTTGGTCAATTATAACCTTAAGGATGATACTATGATTTTCATCTTTATTCCCAAAGTTGCCTTGCCATGTAATGGGACAAATATTCCACTCACAACGCATGCAATCAATAGAAGCAAACATATTCGAGAAGGCTCTAGCTTCATTGATTTCCATCTATTTCAAGATGTATGCCTTTGTAGGGTGCTTTAAGTATGTGGTCTCATAGCAAGTTTAGATGGCAACTACAAATCTTTTCATGGCCTCCATTGTTGCATTGTCACCCAACTTATAATATTAAAAATAGCATTACACCAAGACAAGCTTGACAAAAAATAATTATTTTTTAAAATAGAATTATTTTATCTTGGATATGAGTAGAGATGTTCTAAGTTATTTTACAAGAGAAAGTAACAACTTAATGAGAAGGTGACAAAACATGTTCATATTTGACATATAAGGAAGAAAAAGATGAGTCCATATAGTTGTGCAATTGTTACATTTTTTAATGCCACAACCCCTTATAAAAAAATGATGATGTTTAGAAGTAGTTTGTTGAAGATTTGGTGATTTATATTTGTAAAGGTTACATGCTTTTGTCCACTTGTGAAAACAATAGGTTTTAAAGGTTAATTTTATGTCAATGCCCTTATGTTCAATTTTCTTTTCATTTTTATCTTGTGGAAAGAATGTTGCTTACCATAGTTAAAAAACAATGGACCAACATGTTTTGTCAAATCTTACATTTACAATAATATTTCTTATTAATTTTGATTTCTAGATGTCTCATGATGTGAATATTTTTGTACTAGCTATCAAATTTTACAATGAAAGTTCATGCCCATGCATATTATGTGGGGTTGTTTGAAATGATGAAACAACTAAGCAATCCATGGTTGTATAACTTTGGTTTTTGTTAAAGAAATTTGGTTTGTTGCATCAAGAAATTGCATTTGCAAATGATGAGGGCATTGATATGATAATTATGACCACAACTTTGCATTCCAACATTGATTATGAATCTTTGAATACTTTCAAGGTTTATGAAGGTACATACTATGGGCATGTGATGTCTAAAACTCATTAGATTATGCTACAAATGAAAATGAAACATTTGTTAGGTTGAAAAATGTGAGTTGGAAAGAAGTTTAGGTTGGATTATAGATGACCATTACTTAAACCAAAAAATATGGGAAAGGGAGTTAATAATGGAATGGATTTGTTTTCAAATCAAATGTAACATTGAAAATAAATTCTTGTGGATACCAAATTTGTCGGCAAGGGCATTATGTTTAAAGAAATGATTGAATTTTTTAATGACATAATATTATTTGTTATGGAGGGTAAAAATTTGTGGCTTTATAACAAAGAGTATTTAAAACCCAAGTGTGGCCTACTATTGAAGTAGTCATTTTTTCCTAGAATCCTATTATATTGACACGTGTGATGAATCAATCCAAGGCTTAGTAGTTGCTATTATATGCATTAACAACAATTATTACACATATTATGAACATGAAAATTAAATTATTGAATTAAAAAAAATGTACGACATATAAAGAAGGTCGAAGGTTTTACTTTGAAAGGTTTTACTAATATCATGGTTCAATAAAACAAGAAGTAGACTTTTATTTATAGAAAATGACATCTAAAGATCCACCATGGGGAGTATATGTCGTTTTTGTTTTGAAAGACTTGAAACCAAATATTTTTGAACCATTTGAGGTTGCAACCTTTTTTTTGTAAAAAAAAAGTGGTTGGACTTTATAAAGGTGATCAAATTTTTAAAAAGTTTATGAAGTTTTTGATGCATAATAGGCTAACAAGATGATGATTGTCATGGTAAATTCACACCTCAAATCTTTGTGTGTTGTGAAATACTTGGTGTGGATGTGGGAATGCAATCCAAATGGCATGTAAATATGATATCAATGTTGTCATTCCTCTTCTAATGATGTGTTTTGATCCATCAAACCCTACTATTAATGCATATGTTGTTACAACAATTGATGTCATGGGACTAAATCTTGAAGAAATATGTTTGATGTAGGTGTCTCAATCTACATTAACACTAGTTACCTAATAATATTTTTCTATTCTTGAGGCTCTTTGTTCCCCCATTATCATGTGTAGATCCACTAGCTTACTGGCACATCCATGAAAGCCAATTTTCAAACGTGGGTTCTTTTGTAAAACAAATTTCTAGAATCTTGAATTCATAAATAGATTTGAATGGGTGTTTAGTCTTGTTGGGGTGTCGACAACTTTAAGTTGTTGTTGCTTGTAGGTGGAAACATGGATTATATTGTTATTGTGATGAAAAATTGGTTGGATGACCTATAGTTTAATTATAAGCCAAATTTTGATTTAAAACAATAGTTGGAAATGAAAGAGTCTTTAGCCAAAAAAAAATTATGATTTGATTGAAAAACATATTTTTTTGAAAATTTGCAAGTTAATGTTGATTAAATTTATGAAATTGGGGTGGGTTTGTTGTCCGGTGTGGTTAGGACAAGGAACTCGGGTTGCAATTGGGTAAAATTCTTCATAAAAATTGGGTTCAATCCCATCATAATTTATTTTATTTTGAATTTTGTTTATGTAAATTTTGTTTCGGGAGACTTGATTGTATTCTTGTAAGTTTTCTTACAAGCGACAATATTTGGAAATATGGTATGCATAACCTTTGTGCATATCCATCTTGTATTGAAAATTTGAAAACTTGCCTATTCATAACTGGCAAAGGAATTAAAGAAAAATGAATGTGTAATAAATAGATTTAAAAATACATACCCTTCCTTGGAAGAAAAGGAATATCTTTTATTAGAGTCTAGAAGATAGGTCTAAAGGCCAATAATTAGACAACATTATTATGAATGATGTTCTATAAATATTGCCCATATTAGTGCTATAAGAAAAAGGTATTTATGTTTTCCTTTTTTAGGTGTAAGATTAAATGATAATAATTCTCTTTCCACTCTTCAAAAAATAGGCCAAAAAAAAAAAGCTTCTCTTACCTTCTAGAAGGGTCTATTTTCAGATCCTTCTCCTATACTACACTTCAACATTTTCATATATGTTTAGGGTCACCATTTAACCTTTACCTCATAGTTTATTACCATGGGTAAAGTCCATGGGTGGTGAATACCACCTTATTTCAAGGCACTTATTTTGAAAGTGTTTTAACCCTAAAACATTAAAACCCTAAAAGTCTCATATGATATGGTCTCTTCTTTGTACTATGGAATGGGCATGAATTCTAATCCATGATTTGGTGTTCCAAAGGACCCAAATGTTTATTTTGTGTCAATTGTACTAGCAAACCATCACATTACTCAAAACCCTTATCCAAGTTCTGCAAGAAGGAAAGAGATTGATCTACTTTGTAAAGGGTTCACTATTGGTTTATTTGGCTTTTTGTTTTTTTTCCTCTCCCAATTCCAAGGACGAGGAACAAAGAAATAAGCTCTTTGCTCTTCTCAATCTACACTAGGTCTACAACAAGCAACAGGAATCCATCTCCACAATAGCAACATTTTGGTCTGCTCTTTTCAAAAACCATAGTTGTTTTGGAGTCTGGATATTGAAATTTTCTTCAGAAGTGCAGGCGGCTGGGGACTGCCTTTCATCTTCTTCGTCGACCCGAATTCCTTTGAGAAGGGTAAGAAAACCGACCGACCGCGCGCTCCCAAGTCGTGTGCTGCCTCCCACCAATTTTCTGGGGTTTAGGGTTTTACAAGCTTTAGATCTCTCCGTGTTCGCTCACTTTTTTGGGTTTTAGGGTTTTACGAGCTGTGCATGTGTGTGTGTTCGCTTACTTTCCTGGGGTTTAGAGTTTTTCGAGCTTTGCATCTGTGTGGGTTTGCTCACTTTTCTGGGGTTTATGGTTTTACGAACTTTGGGTTCGTTTGTGCGTTTGCTCACTTTTCTTGCGTTTAGGGTTTTACGAGCGTTGCGTTTGTTCGTTTGTTTTCTCACTATTTTTTTTAGGTTTAGGGTTTGACGAGCGTTGCGTCGTTTGCTCATTTTGTCATCTGTCTGTCACTCTGACTCCTTTGTTGAATGTGGTGGTGTCGAATCAGGCGTTTTGATTCGTGTTGTAACGACTGTGGATTACAAGCTGAAAGGGCAAGAAGAATGGAAGGAACAATGGGTGCAAACAGCAACAACAGGAATTTGACCACCCCTGGATGTGCAGTGCTTTTGGACATCAATGACGGCGACCGCCTTGCTTTTGCACATCTCTCCCCCCATGCGTTCGTCTCCTCATCTCCATGCTATTTCCATTGCTAATTATGAAAGTCCCCAATGCCACTGAGTGTCTTCTATTCAATCTCCCCAGACAAGATTCAATGGAAGATTTCAGGCTGAATAAAGGATTTCCAAACTAAGGCTCTTTTCCATTCTTGAGTTTTCCTGCTAATTGCAACTGTTTCTTTGAATTCAAGATTCAAAGTGCAATCATTATCCATTCTTTGCAGTGAATGATTCCTTATGTTGCTGGTGGGGGGATCATCCTCATCTGTTCTTTGGTGGAGGACAGGAGTGTGAAGGTTGGAAACGCAAAGTGTCTGTTAGATCCGCTGGTTGGAATTCCATTCGGATCAGTCTTTGAGGTGCAGTCAGGCCCTAATGGTCATGTTCTTGTTCGGTTGCAGCATCCGATCACAGGTTCATTCTTCTCTTTGATTCTATTTGAGTCATCATCAATGTCTGTTTCCTACTTGTTGAATCCTAATTGCCAAAAAAGAGAGATCTCAAGGTTCTTATGTATGCACAAAATGATGTCAGCCAGGCTTGGAAGGAGAAATGCCTTTGGTTTTTCAATCCTCAAAACTAAGAAAGGAATGTGAATCTTCTTGTGTTTGTCGATGAAGTGGATGCAGAGAGTAAAGAGAAAGAATCAATTGAGTCAGAGGAAGCTGTGGAGAGCATTTGTCGGGACAATCGTGCCCTGATTGATAACAATACTGCACAAACACTCTCTGCTGAAGACATTGAACAGATGCGCAGGTTGTTGTTCTTGCATGCTCATATCTACAATGAAGGCTTTTTTGGGTGTTTAGTGCGTGTTAAAATAGGAGCTAATATTTGAGAGTTCTATCAGTAGATTCTAGCCAGCATGTTTCAACATGTAGAAGCTCGTCAAGTTACACAATATACACAACTCAGTGTGGACTGTAGGTCTTCACCAATGAGAGTTTTGAAAGGATGTTGTAGTGAAGCTGATGAAGTTCAATTGGGCTCAGAGAGGGGGCAACAGGGAAGGCAATTATTGAGGCTTTGGTTGCTAACAGTGCATCTTTTGAGGCCAAATCTGCCTTTTCTCAGGTAACACAAGATTCAAAGACACAGGTGATATCATTGTAGTGCTTCTTTTCAGGAAGTGAGGCTTGTGGCCTTTGGATTAGTTTCTACTCATCTAGCCACACTTTCTTCTTTCATGCAGGAGAAGTACAAGCGCAGAAAGCAGAAAAAATATGCTCCTCATGTCCTTGTTAGGCGCCCCTCTGCAAGAAGGTTGGTTTTGACTTTTGGGCAGTCAATACATATATAGCTTTCCACTGTCATCAATTATGTGCTCAACAACCCATTTTACTTTGTAGAGAGTTCATTGTTGTGAAAGCTTTGGAGCACAGGCTTTTTTTTCACTCCCTGTGTTGCTGCTTTATATATGCTTCTTATCTATGACATGGGTTCAGGTGCTTTGACTGTGCAGTGTGTGTGAAGCCTACTTTGCTAAAGACCCCAACAAGATTGGGTATTGTGACTCCAACCTTTTCTGCATGTACTGTCTTTCTGAAACTCCTTGGGGATGTAGCAAACAGAACAGCAACTATAAGTATGAGGAGGTGATGTAGAGAGAGAGGGTTAAGTTTCTTAAGGTAATGGGTGGCAGATTTTTGCGAATGGACACACTTGCACTGCTACTGTCACTCGCAAATGTTGGAGCTAATGCAGAGGTGCTAGTGTTGGATATGCTTGGAGGTCTTCTTACAGCAGCAGTTGCAGAGCGTCTTGGAGGTATGCAGTGTATTAGAACTAGCAGTGTGTGATGTTGTAGAAACCTGGTCCAGTAGAGGTGGAAATCAAGTTTTCAATGTTTGATGTGGAAATCACCAGATGGTCCAAATTTTACTTGCAATAATAAAATCTTACATGCAAGGTTCTACATAGTTTTCCAATCTTCAGTTGCTCAGCTTAGTTCAGTGGGGTGTGTGTAACGATAACAGGTCATGGTTCTGTCTGTAGCACTTTTCACACAGCCAAGGCTCAGACTGTTGATATGGTACGCCTCTTCAATTTTGACACCTCCACTGCCAGCAGGTGCTTCCCAAGTTTTGAGATCCCAACCATACACTCATCCATTGCAGATTTTTTTAAAGCTTACTATTTTATGCATGTTCTGACAAATACTACATGGCCTTTCATCTTTGATGCCCAGCTTCTACTTGCCTTTTTGTTATGTTGATAGCTTTTGGATTGCACTGGTGCAGAGTTTTCCGGGTTTCTTTGTCAGAGCTTACTGGAGCCCGATATGCCACCCAGAAGGCCCAAGAGGGAAAAGAAGCAACTGATGCTTCAGATGGTTTACAGGAACCACCTTGCAGTGGTGAGACGTGTGCTACTGAATCCTATTCATTTGCTTATAGTACTTTCATGATATATATTTGAGTGACCTCAACAGTTCAAATTTTGCAGCTGATGCTATGGAAGAAGATAAGTTGGATCGGATTGCAAACACTGAAGCCAGAGGGGAAAAGGAAGGTGAGGGTGCTTTAAGATTGCAACAAGGAGCAAGTGATACAACAGATGCTAGAGTTTTACCAGAAAATGATGAGCAACCTGGTGGGTTTTCTGACCAAGCTTCATCTTTGTTGTCCAAAACTTGCATGCTGATTTGATGATTTTTTATCAGCTATGTCTCTTGAGTGCTAGGCAACATTATGACTGAGTCTTCCCATTGCTTCCAGAACTGGTCAGAAAATTTTAAGATGCAGATATTGTAAAAGGGTTTGCACAGCTTTTGGGTGGAGTATTATTATACACAATTCTACACCCACTGTTGGTAGCTGTAAAGTCAGTGGGTAGTCATGGCAGCGCGTCACTGTTATTCATGATGAAGGTGATGGTCCAACAATTTGTGGTTGACTCTCTTATGACTGCTCTCATTGTCACGTCACCATTAAATTGATGTTGTGGAGATTTCTCTGTGATTTTATAGAATGATTTGATGTGTGGAAGTCTCTATGTGTTGATTTGTTGCAGTCTTGACAGCTCCAAGGGCAGAGGAGAATATCAGTGAGCCAAAACAAGGTCCTATTGAAGGAAATAAGGCCAAGTTGTCAGCTCCTGTTGAGGACATGACACGATGGGCAAGCCAAGGCTTCTCAAGGTGTGGAAGCATCTCACTGTGCCTATATATCTGTTCGGAGTCAACTAGTTTACAACACCTTAGAAAATCTTTGTTTTAGCTTCATGCCTTTATCAGTCACATTGTTACCATTGCAATGTCAACTCTGGTGTGCTGGAAGATTTGTCAAAAATCACATCCTCTGGTCAGAATTGTTGAGCAAGTCATATATGAACAATTGCAGTAAGACATAATTGGAATGTGGGCTGTGGGTATCGTCAGCTTGATTGTAGGAGCACCGTATTTGGATCCATGGACTGTTGCTCAGTGCATGCTCCCACTTCTTGCCTCCTCTGCACCTTTTGTCATTTACCATCCTTACTCCCAGGTTCCAATCATCCTTCTCCCACTCTTGCTCTGCCCAAACTGCAGGTAGAGGTCAATGTCATAGACACACTGTGTGATATAGTTGGGTCTCTCTTTACACTGTCTAAGCTAAGTTGCAGGGTCTACAATCCTAAAGCTAGTTGAGAAGCAAATGTCCATTTGAGAGGATTCTCTCTATGTCTACATTCACAACCCTGATTTTGACACTGAACTACACCTTCCACTCTGGGTGTGGCTCCAGATGATGAGGCTATTGGTGAACAAAGTCTGGTTTGCTGGGTGTCCTGTGATGATATCTTCCTCTGTAGTTCGTGTTTTCCTACTGCCCTCATTGAAAGATAACTCCTTACACCAGAGGTTTGTGGGGGTGGATATGGTGAGTAGCCACTAGCAGAGTGCATGCACCACTTGCAAGCAGAGCACATGGCAGTTGCACTGCAGTTGTCGGAGCCATGGCTCCGGGAATATCAGGTATGGCCACTTCTCTTCTTGTTCTTTGTGCAATCAGATAGGTTCCAAGTAATTTGGGTGTAGTCACTGGGTTCACTTTCCAACCATGCCATGTCTTGAAGGTAGGCATGACCTTAGTAGAGACACAGCTGTGTTCAATAAATAGTCTTCAAAGCACGTGGTGAAGACTCTACATCTTCTCTCTTGAGATGCAGATTCTTCTCCACCAAATACATCAAGTTGTAATAAAAAATTGTCACTGCAGGTCCTCCCTTCTCGAACACACCCGAATATGCAAATGAGTTCAACAGGAGGCTATGTTCTCAGTGGCATCACCATCACTAACACATGAGCTTTTCAGTATTGGAATCTACAGTGGACACCTTCTGCATCCCTCAAAACATACAATCTTAAAATTTGTCATTTTTATGGTGTTTAAGAGGCGAGTGTAGCTTTTTTTGTTCTGCAAGCTTTTTGAGAGCAAAAGAAAAAGAACAAATCGAATTGGTGTGGGCTGCCAATGGGTATTGTTTTCTTTCTGATATGGGCACTTATGCACCTTTGCAACATTATTGTCTCCTTGAGAAGCAATCCATTCCAATGTAATTTTTTGCCTACTGTGCTTCAGTACATAATTCAGATCATGATATTATTTTTAGCAACAAAGGGAAGAAGAGAATGCAAAACACACTACCTAGTGTGAATCCTAGTGTGAATCCTAGTGTGAATCTCAGTGTCACAAAACAGACAGCCATTAGACAACAATGGCAAACTCAGAAACCATTGTGCCAGTTCCACCCAAACCAAAACAAACCACAACAAGAATACTATTCTACTCAAGTTCTAGTGGGAAAAATGAAGGATATTAGGTGTTACCTCTATGAACAATTTCTCTTTAATGTAAAATCTCATCTCAATAGTTGCATAATCCCAGATACAGGAAAGAAACGGTAAGTAAATTTGGCACATTTACAAGAACAATAAGATTAATAAAAGAAATGTAATAAGAAATGTAATTAATTTAAGTAGAATGGTTTGGCATAATGGGAGTCAGCCCTAATAAGCTTCTTGATTATCAAAGAAATTTAAGAAATGTGTAAAACTTTTTTTCAAAGAAATATAATGATGAATGTGTAATTAATTTCAGGTGGTGTAGTCTGGTGTAATGAATGTCAGCCCTAATAAGCTTTCTAATCATCAAAGAAGTCTAAAGAAGAATGTATAATTGCATAGTTTTTATGTAAGGAAAGACAACCCTAATAAGATTTCTAATAATCAAAGAAATCAATGAATGTACTTTGGAATAGTCAAGCCCCTGCCTATTATGTTGGATAATGCAACAGGCAAGCCCATTAGTTTGAGATATGCATGCACACAACATAGTGGGCAAGGTTGAGGCCATTCCATGAAATTAAGGTGGCAGAGTCAAAGATTTTTAAAAATAGTTCAAGTTCAACAAACAAATATTGGTCACTTTTAGGAGTGTATGATCATTATTGGAAGAGTAGTCATATAATGTGGTCAAGAAAATGATGTAATCTGCCACCCCAGACCTTAAATGTGTAAATATTAATCAAAGAAATCTATAAGAATGTGAAATCCCACAATCCCATTGTGCTGTTGAAAGTACCTTTGTTGATGATGCAGCAGCTTGTCTAGAACAGTGGGGCCATTCTTCCTGTGTCCAAAAAGGCTCCTTATGCTCCTGTCCAGCCTAATATAGTAAGTAGCAGAGACAGACACAGGGATTTATAGGTCCTGCTTTGTGAACTGTCAATGCAATATCTCTTAAAAACAATGGACACAGTCAGCAGCAGAGATGGACAAACGCATATAAATGTGCTGTTTTGTGATCTGTCAATGCAGTATCTCTGTAAAAACTTCCTCGCCACTTTGCAGATTGTGTGCATTTGCTAGTTGCCATTTTTCGTTGTCACCAAAACCCAGGAGTGATCCTTTGGTGCTCAAAGCAAGTGTGTGGTACTGGCCTGCACTCATGTGTGCTATTTTCTGACCACTTACAGCTTCGTCAAGGGATTGAGGGTGCACCACTTTTTCAGAGTAACCTCGGTCCTTCACTCCCAGACTCCCAAGTGCCATCCATCCGAATGCAAATACAGTCCCACTGTCAGTCAGCACAAAGGTTTTTCGTCGCCTTGCTGAGACCTATGAATGAAGCCCAAGATTTCACATCAGTAAGTCACATACTTGAATGCTGTAAAAATGCGCAAGTGAGATTGTTATTTTGCTGCAGAGATACTTCATTTGATACCCAGGAAAAGGGTTGAGGAAGGAAGAACCTCCACAGCTCGAACACTGTTCAAACCCACAACTAGTTGTGGGAAGCTTTGATCACTCTCGTCCCCGTGGCCCAGTGCTCCACAGTAGCCCTTGCCCCATGTGTAGACCTGCCTTGTGATGAGACAAAATACACAATCAGTCTTCCCATTGCAAAATGGTACCTTCTGTTTGTCCCAGAATTTCCAGACAATTGAAGTCATGGAAAGTAGAACCTAACCTCCACAGTACTCTTACCCCATGTGTAGACATTACACAAAACACACATTTGGTCTTCCCTTTGCAAAAAGGGTATCTTTCGTTTGTCTGAGATTTTCCAGAAAACTGAACTCATGGAAAGTAGAACCTAGCCTTACTGTGTGATTTCATGCTTTGTGTAGCTTCTAGGGGTCAGGGGATTTAGAGAGTTGAGTATTGTGGGGTCAGAGGAGAGAACCCCACTAGTCCAATTGAATCAATTGCTGCAGAGTGTTCATCCCCAGCCACTGCAGAGACCAGAAACACCTCCTGGTCTGTGAAATACCGCACACGACGAGGACTTGGTTCACTGACAAATTCACCATGTCCAAGGCCAGAATTTGCTCCATATCCAAATGAGTAAAGAGCTCCATCTTTGGTGACAGCAAGTGTGTGGCTGACTCCAGCAGAGACTTGGACTACAGGGTTAATGCCTTCATCAATTGCCTCTATCTGAAGAGGCCGGTATTCATCTTGTGTGTTGCCATGTCCAAGTTGCCCATGGGAGCCACTACCCCATGAATACAGTTTGCCTTCCCTTGTCATCACTACAGTGTAACTTAGGCCTGTCACAACCTGATCATCAAGGCACATCCTGCTTCCTTGTAAGATCTGGTATCTCTCTCCCAGTACCAAGCTGGAAAATGTAAATTTGTTCAGTGTATCTAAGGCTAGAAATGTAGATGTATCAAATGAAGATGAATTCACCCAGTCTTACAATTTTCTAGTTTGCAGGTTTTTCATCACAAGCTTTGCTTCTCAATTTGTGGAGGTCAAATGAAGTGGCAAATCTCTGAGTGTTGGTATTTGAATATCATGGAGGTTTAGATCCTATGCATATACATACCTCCTGGCAATAAATTCCTGTTAGGCTGTTGACAAGAGTTGGCTGAGTAATCATTTGGCCAACATCTCCAATGCCACAACAACAGGAAGAATTATCCCCAAATGTATACACCTGCAAGTTCAATGATGCACATAGATTGAACTTTTCAGCATTTGATTGAATGAGAGAAACAAGCCCAGCACCCTATTCCCTTGCACCACACTGTCATGATCTAACTATCTATATCACTCTCTCTCTCCCTCTCTCTCTCTCTGTTCAAGCTCAGTATTATTAAATTCTTGATGTCTTCTTCTAGTTAATAATTCTCTTCAACCTATACAAAAGACAATGTAATAGGCTCTTTTGAATCCACAGAAGAAGACTTGAACAATATAGTGTCTGTCTGACCACATCTTATGGTGTCCTCAACCTGCTGGTTCTATATCTCTTGGAGATGTATCCAAACTCTTCTACATGAAGTTGATGCCTGATCATCCAGACTCACACACCTCTCCAGCCTGGGTGATAAAGGCAGCATGGTTATGGCTTCCAGAAATTTGCTTGATCTGCAAACCTGGCAAATTTGGTAATGCAATGCGTGTAGGAAGTTGGCAGCACTTGATGTCAGGGCCTTGCCCTAGAATTCCATGTAGCCCACTTCCACATGCATAGAGCTTGCCATTCCTATCCACTATTAGACTGTGGTACTTGCCAGCCACCATTTGCACCTGCAAAACACAAAGTAAGATTCTTGTTTGATCATGCTTCCTCTGTATAGATTTGTCCTTCATTTCTCTGCAAAATCATGAGACAATTCTGAGCCGATGTTTTGCTTAATTGCAAGTGATGAGAGACACCATATCACCTTGAGAGGAGAAGGGTTAGAAAGGAGCAAAGATATGTGATGCTTGGATAGTGACAGCTAATGGCTAGTTGAGGGACTTGTTAATGTGAGCTTACAGTTTTGTGACTGGTGGAGGTAGCCACTCCCCCTTGTGATGCTTGTTCAAGAGCCTGCAGGAAGCGTAACACAAGCTTCCAATTGCCATCACATCTAGCAAGAAGCTGCAAGCGAGCATGGCGAGGCATGCGAAGGAACAGAGGCTGCCTGTGACATGAATGACGAGCTGCAAGCTCAGCTATGGACTTGAATCTGCAAGGTTCAAACCCAGCAGCAGCCCGAAACATGTAGCATGTTGCCTCCAGGCTTGCCAAATCAATTGGCCCCAACCCTCCCTCAAACAGAATGTTGTGTATGATATGGGCAGGTAAAAGCTCCATGGAATTTTTGGCAGTTGAATTGAGGAGCTCCATGGAATCCCTTTCCTCACCTACAAGAGCTCTGTTGTTCTTCTCTTCGATCAGACAAGACCCCAAGATTCAACCCTTTTTTCTCTTGACAATGGGGGAATGAGACTCAAGTCAAAACTTCTCCTGACAATTGAACCTTTTAGATTCAAGACTATGGAGTGGAGATCCAAGCTATGTTTTGTTTTCTCTAGAAAATGGAGCTCAAGTCAAGTGCAAACTATTTTTCCTTTTGATGGAAAAAGGATGTGAGGTGTAGACCTATTTTCTCTCAACACAATCAGGTAATGGAATTTTCTGTATTAGGTATTCACTCTGACGACCTACCTATCCTTTTCTATACTTTGAAATGAAGCTGATGCTAGATCTACATGTTGCTGGTATCACGTAGGCTGAGATTCTGAACAATAGCTCAGACTGGAATTCAAGTGCTGTTTTGTTGTCCTTCAACAATAGACGCAAGAGTTTCTCAAAATATGACCTAAAGTTTCAAAAGTGCTATGCTTGTCTCTGAACAAAATGGACAAAAAGCAGTTGCCTCGTAACGGCCAAACTTCGAAGAAGAGATTTTCTCTTATCATTTTTCCTCGATCTCTCAAAGTCTTGGCACCATTTCCAGAATAACAAACAAACAAAAGACTGCGGCGGCCGCGTCTCTTTCTTTTTAATCTTAGAAAAATGCTTGGTGATGACCTCCTCTTGCTTTCAAGACTTCCGACACCACCGGGCACAATCCTCCACAATCCTTCAGTTAGATCATATGTTTCTAATTATCTCTTGCAAAAGCTGTCTGTTGCGTAGTCCGCCGCCGTCGCTTAGCCGGCGGCAGGTCGTAATAAATCGAGAGAAACAATCCTCCAATCGGCTCCTCCTCCTCCTCTTCCTGATAATAAGAAATCGCCTCCAAAACAAATCCTCCAAAAATAACCTTTTCCTGTACAAGATTGCACAAGCATCAAGCACAACCGATTTGCAACAACATATAGAGTCTACGCGCATTTTCTCATTCCGCAAGCAAGCAACCGGCAGCGGCACAAACGTGTTGAACAGGGATTGATTCCAATCATCATACTCCTTATTAGGTAGTTCTATGATTCTGGTGTGAAGCGCACAACTTGATGATAATTATGCTGGAAACGCAAGCGCAATTGATGATGATAATGGTGGAAAAACACTACTGTCGTAGTAGTAGCAAGAGATGACTACCTACAAATAATAACATTGTCAAATCGGCAAATCTCATCACAAAAATGGAACTGCAAAGGGGACGGAGAGTTAAGGTACCAGGAGGAATGAAGCTCGGATCACGAGTTCTTCATCTTCTTTTTCTTCTACATGTTATTCCGGGGCTCAAAGATCGACTTCCTTGTCTGAAGGAGTCTCTGCTCTTTTCCTTTGATGTCTTCTCCCGCGAATCTACCGTTTAAATGCGCGCGAGAAGGTGTCTTGCACTGCGAGCAATTGATGACTGCATCCTCTCCGTCGTCGAAACACACGATGACTGCGAAATCCGCGAATTCTCGAATCGCTCGCTCGCTCGAGGAGTGCAAGACTTCCGAGAGACGGTGGTGGTGTTGGTGGGGGGGGGGGGGGGGGGGGGGCAGGGTGTCGGGATAGCGCGTTGGCGTGCGCGCGACGCTTGGCAGCGCTTGGCAGCGCCAAGGTACAAATTGTTGAAATAGTTGTTAAAAAAAAATAATAATTTTATTTTCATTGTGAAAATTCATATTCTCACAGGACCCCCAGGTCTCCCACATATTTATTTTATTTTAAAGAGAAAAAATATGATTTTAAAGAATTAAATGAAGAAGGAATTTGTTTTAAAAAATCCCTTATTCTAAACCACTTGCCTTTCATAAAATATTTCATACAAATATTTCACAATTTGGACGGATATTGTGTACAACACCCTGACTATTTAATTTTTCTTTTGTGGGGTGATATTAAATAATGGCGAAAATTTCAAAAAGTAGCAAATGAGACAAAATTTACACCTAAAGAAATCCAATTTTATTCAAAAAACTTTTTGTTGAAAATATGACAAAGTTTGTCAAAAACTAAAGAAAAAACATTGCAACCAACACCTTCACGAAGTGGATGAATGGATGTGATGAAATAGAAAAAACATGGATCCAATATTAATCACATGGATGAAACTTTGATGGCATTGATGAAACCCATGGATGAAATGAAACCCATGGTTGAAACTATTTGATGAAATCCAAGGATGAAATCAATCACATGGATGTCATTGACCATGTGCATTGGAATTCAACCATTGTGAACGACATTATTTTCAACCATGAATTTTTTTAGTTTTATCCATGTTTTGAAATTTCATCATCTTGATCAATGTCATTCACATCATTGAATTTCATCCATTCAATCAATTTCATCAATATTGTCACCTTCCTCCGTTCATAAAGTTCACTTTCATGTGTGTTTTCAACTATAAATTTCATGACCATACATTCATCCATATAGTATCACCGTTCTTTTTTGTGGCAAATTTTCAGAACTTGGAAATAGTCAGTGCAACTTTTCTGGAGGATTTTTTGGGGAGAAAATGACCAAAAGTCAGATTTCGAGGAAAAGAAGTGTTTCTTCTTTCGCAAGACTTTTTTTGTTGAAAAAATAAAATGGGGTTGTTTAATCCAAGTACCTTGTGCTAAGAATCTTTCCTACAGCATTTATCACAGAACATGAACTTGATTCTAACATGTTATTTGTGCATTCATGGATGCGCTTTTGAGCTCTTGGATCAAACCTTCTTTTGCAGGAGTTTCTTTCACATGGATCACATTACTTTCCTTTCACCAACACCATCTCGCAGAAGCATTCAATCTCCCACCTGTAAGAACACCAATAATAATAGCACCCAAATGAAGCTACCGATTTGATGCAACAAAACTCCCAAAAGAAAACCCAAAGAAACCAGACTATTAAGAGAGTTGTGGCAATGACATATGACGGTTGATAGCATTGATGATAGGTTGAATCCATAAACAGCACTTGCAGATGGTAGTGCTTATTGAGATTTCAGTACCTTCTGTTTGCAGTGGTGTGTGTGGATGGTATCAATCAGCAATGCTGATGTCTTCCATATTGGTGCCGGGACGCCACTGTGTGCCATCACCCCCATCCATGAGAGCGATGCCAAGTGCTGCCAATTCAGCCCTGATCTGGTCAGAGCGAGCATAATTCTTTGCTTCTCTTGCAGCAGCCCTCTCTTGCAATTGGGCAGCCAAATCTGCTTTTGTTAACCCAGCTCTTCTCAACGCTTTCTCCTTTATCTCATCCAAGACCTAAACAAAAGAGCAAATGCCTTAATGTCTTAAAATCTGAGGAATGAAACCAAGAGTGACAACAGCCAGACTAGTTACAAGCATCCCAGAATATGAGCAAGCCAGCACTTTTAAAACCACAAATGGGAAGAAAATGGGTGAAAACTCAGTACCTCTGTATAACAAGGGACTGAAAAGCCCAAAACGTTTAATACTCCCTCAATTTCACGTCTGAGCAGTTGCAGTGATGCCAACCGTGTCCTATCTTTGCGACCCTGCACCATAAGAAGGTGCCTCCACACTCAAGGTCACTATCTTCATGACCCAAACTTCAATCAGCTATTGAAAAGCAACACTTAATATCTTTATTGAAATAAGAACCTCATAAACACACCAGTTGAGTAAAGATATCCTGCTGTGCACATGCAACTTGGTCACAGGTGATGAGTGTTTTCTTCTACAGGTCATTCTGCAATGGGATACTCTGCATCAACATAATATCAGAAGAATTACAAGTACCACGTCCAAGGGTAAATGCACAACTAAGTTCAACAGATCCAGGTACAAATAGAGTGACAGAAGCAAACCTTCTTAGTATGCATCAGATCATTCATCAGTTTTAGGGGCTCTGAGAGTGCTGCAATTGCTACAGGGGTGCACAAATCATCAGCCATTGAGGAAGTAAGAGCAGCTTTCATGCTCTTGGCATACTCCGATGCTTCCTTTGATACAGCCTCATTCCCCTTGCCTTGTTCACTCAAAATCTGGTTGCAATCTGCCAGGGCCTGCTCAATAGTACAGTTCATGTGATTAAGGGAAATCCAAAATAGTCACTGTGACAATAGAGATGATGGATTAGCTTAGCAACAAATGCTTGTTGTCTCCCAGGAGAGTGGTGAAAGTCAATGTCAAACTGACCATCCCAGATATGCACAATGCAAAGCAATGGTATTTCCTCAGCAGTAGATCAGGAATAACAACAGGGCAGAAATGGAAGGAAAATGTGGCAGTACTTGGAAAAAGTAGAAAAGGCGATCAGTTGCAATGTCAAGTTGGCGCTTGGAGTAGTTGATTGGTGATCGATAATGGGTGCCAAGGAGAAACAATCGCAATGAAAGAGGATGATATGTCTCCAATACCTTAAGCCAAACAAACAGTCAAGGTTATTAGCTTCCCTCCTATCTGATCAGATTACCAGTCAACATCCATACAGCAGTCATTGGCAAGAAAACACCACACCCACAACTATATAAAATGCCCATTCTTGGGCAACTTCTAAACTTTGCAATGCATGTAGATATACTGGAAATCTAAGCTTCAAAATTGCACGCCCTGACTGCTGACAAGGTGCCTGAGGAAAGGTTACAACCTGGATAGCACTGGTTGCTTAGAAATGAACAACAAATGCATCACATTCTGCACTCTGCATTAGAACCTTTACTAGCTCAAACTGGGACAAGATTTGGTCCTACTGCAGAAAAGAAAATTGACAAATGGAAAGCAGTACCTCACGAATGGTGAAGAAGTTACCAAGAGACTTGGACATCTTTTCAGTATCCACTGTGACAAAGCCATTATGCAGCCAGTAGCCAACTTCACTGTCAACACATGCTGCACTGCTCTGTGCTATCTCATTCTCATGGTGGGGAAAAATGAGGTCCATTCCACCTCCATGGATATCAAAAGCAGGTCCCAAATGTTCTGCACTCATTGCACTACACTCAATGTGCCAGCCTGGTCGCCCAGGCCCCCATGGACTATCCCATGAAGGCTCCCCTGGTTTTGCACTCTGCAAACATGAACTCACATGTATGAATGCAAAAATTGCATCCCATGGAGGTTTTTGAGCCCCTTCCTACTTGCAGACATGTACAAATGATGAGCCAAAGACCTTTTAAGACACACAAATAGACTAAAAACCTTGTCCGCACAGCAAGGAACACTATCTCACCATGCAAGAGTGCTGACCTTCCAGAGAGCAAAGTCTGCAGGGTTCTGCTTGCGGGTATCAACAGCCACACGTTCACCTGCTCGGTTTTCATCCAGCTTCCGGCCTGAGAGGCAACCATATCCAGGGGAGCTGTCCACAGAGAAGTAAACATCTCCATCCTCCATCACATAACCATGACCATTCTCAATGATCTGCAATTCACCACATGATGCACTGACAGTAGTCAGCAGATTCAACCTCAACAGTCAGCAACTGAAAACTCATACCAACCAGGCCACATAAATGGTTTGAGACTGGACACCTGCAAAATCATTTTCACAATCTGAGGAATGTGATCTGTAACACGAGGCTCCATGGAGGGCGGCAGGCACTGCAGCATTGCCATGTCCACATGAAACTCTCTACAAAACCGCCGGCTCAATTCCAGTGGATCTTCACCAAGCTCATTTGCTCTATGAATTATCTGCAGCAAATAGAAACCCACATAAAAAGGAAGACCTTTGGTGTTTCCTCTCTGTGGAGAAGTAACTAAATGCCAGATCCATAGCTACTGTAGCAGTATTACATTCAGCATTTTTTTTATACAGGTACACATCTGAAGAAATCAACTGAGAGGACAGTACCATGTGATACTCTTCAGAAGGACTTGGCATAGGCTACCTTGTCATCAATATCTGTAAAATTGCGGACGTATGTGACATCATATCCCACATGCTTCAAGTACCTGTTAACAAATGTAGAAACTGCAGATAAAAAAACCACTCCATCCTAAGCATCATCCTCTTTGACTTGTTTTCCACCTTTTGTCTCACTCTATTGTTTGACAATTCTAGCTACAAGAATCTGTCCATTCCAGAATGGTGGTGCACTCAATCCATAGCAAGCCAGGAGAAACCAAAACTGTTGCTTGGAAATACTCAAGAGAAAATGGCACCTTCAATATCTAGTCTCAAACAGAATGCTTGATTGAGGAAAAAAGAACTTTGAGTAGTATGATGTCTGAAGAGAGAATGGATCCAAAAACAATGCTTGCAAAGAGAGAGAGAGAGAGAGAGAGAGAGAGAGAGAGAGAGAGAGAGGCCAAGGGCTGCTGTACGTGGGATTCTATACATGAGAATGCACCATACTGATTGAAGAAGAAAAGTGTACATGAGAAAGAATGATGAACAGCAAATGATTCTGCAAATAGTTGGGATTGCAGTACATGTGTGAGAGACAGTAGGAGAGAAGAAGGGACAATACCGAAACAGAACATCAAAGGCGACATACACACGAGCATGGCCGATATGGCTGTAATCATAGGAGGTCACTCCGCAGACATACATGCTCACTTTGCCAGCAACTTTAGGTCTGAATTTCTCCTTCTGCTTGCTCATTGTGTTGTAAAGTTCCAGCTCTGGTTGTTGTTGTTGCTGCTGTCTGTTTGCTTCTCCTTCCTTTTTCTCATCCTCTCCTTCCCTGTCCTTCTCACTCTCAATGACCACACCCGAGGAGCTAGCCATTCTTGCAACCCTAAGGTGGAGCTCCATCTGATTGCAACCGCAGAAACTC
The DNA here is from genome assembly GCA_963921925.1 of Sphagnum tenellum. Lineage (NCBI taxonomy): Eukaryota > Viridiplantae > Streptophyta > Sphagnopsida > Sphagnales > Sphagnaceae > Sphagnum > Sphagnum tenellum. The sequence continues at coordinate 878,711 of OY998143.1, read as the reverse complement.
CTCAGTTCCTGTCCGTTTGCATCATACCCTAATCCTTTCATGTTCCTTCCTGCGTTCTGTCTGCTATTCAAGTCTCTAAACCCTAAACCATTGTCACTTCTTCTTCTGCAAATCTCTGCCTTCTCGGGAATTGTGGCAAGCACTAGAGTTTTATCCCATTTGCTCCTGGCGCTCCCCTCAGTTCCGTCAGCAATTCTTCCTCTTTGCAAACAGAACAGCCCATAACTCCGCCTCCCCAAGTAGTAAGTCCTCGAGATTATTCTTGCAGACTGTTGCACCAGAGCCGCCTCGGATGATAAAAGAGGACCACCACCACATGGCATGCTTCTGGTCGTCCGCATCATCAGCCTCTGCAAAGGAGGAGAAATTCTCCTTGCAACAAACGCTTCCAGAGAACTGGCTGAATGCCCCAATGAACTGAGACCTATCAACAACCTCACCATCTCTTCATCTTCTCAAACCTCACAAAACTCCTCAGAAAACCAGCAACCCAATTCCCAGAAATGAGAGCAGATTTGCAATTTATTTCCTGCAAATCTAAACCTGCAACTACCGAAGTTAGAGATCGCAGAGGAACGTGAGCTCAGAAACGCATCCTTCGAAGGAAAAGCACCAAATCAAACTCACGTGGAAACAAAACTACTATCGATGCTCACAGCGTAGCTGCTCCATTCCACAGATCACAAACCCCTAGCTTGCTGGCTTTTTACTATCCGAAACGAGTCCACAAAAGACGAGACCCATCAGACCCCACCAGGAAACACAATCCTGAAGGTTTAGGATTTAGGGTTTGCGGTTTAGGGTTTGCCAATTCAGAAAATTCTCTATTTGTTTTATCTCTTTTGCACACAAGATTGCAGTAGCAACCATCTTGCAGACAAGGTGCAAACGACAAAACCAGTTGGGACCCCAGGCCGCATCAGAAAACACAATCCTTGAAGGTTTAGGGTTAAGGGTTTGGGGTTTAAGGTTTGCCAAATCTGTCAGAAATATTCTCTAGTTGTTTGTATCTCTCTTTGTACCCAAGATTGCTGCAGCAGCAATCTTGCAAACAAGATATAAAAGACAATCCATCCACAATTTTTTCAAGACTCCTTGTCTTTCAAGGTTTGAAGAAGAGTTTTAGTGTTTGGAGATCAGGGGAAGAGTAGGGAAGCTGCAGACCCGAGGGATTTCTGCTGCGGAGGACAAGAGAATCCGGAAGGGAGAGGTTGGAGTGGTTTTGGGAGTTGGGTACTTTCCAGCAATGGAGAAGGAGGATTCTGCTCTTGCAGCACTCCAGGAGCGTCAACTGCGAATTCTGGCGTCAATACAAAGGCTGTCTTCTCTTCTGCTTCTCCCCAACGACGATTCCCAGTCTGCAACGCTGAATTCACAACCTGGAATCCTGTTGAAAGAGTACCAAGGTGGACCCACTTCGGCTGCTTCTCATCAGAATCATCAAAATGTGGCTACTCTGTCAACGATTCTTTCTTCTCCGGACAAACAATTGGTGTGTCCAAATTTCCACGTGAGATGGAGACTCAAGTCTGTCTGTTTCTTTGAACTCTTTTTCCTCACATCCTGGTTCTGTAGACCCTAGTAGTTTTGAGATTCGCAATGCTCATCTCTCATCTCTGGATCTAATAAGGTTGCATTTAGAGCAGCTTTGGTTTGGATATGGGTATTATGGCAACAACAAACCTTGGAGAGTTTTGTTGGTGCTTCAGGAAGAACTTGGTGTATTTTTTGTTGTCGTAGCAGGGTGTGGAGCAGCGGCTTGCAAAGATACTGACAGCTGCAGGGGCAACAGGATTCACCTTCAAGAGAGTACCATCCAATTATTATGAGAGGTCATTTGAAGAGAGACGAGATTTGCTTGGAGCAACATCAATTGATCATCTCTGCAAAAGCATTGTAATGGTAAGACACAAAACATGCAACAAAACTACTTGTGCTACATTCAAACTGCCTGAGCTTTTGTGTCAGGAAACTGGCTGCTGCTGTTGGAGAAAGGAAAACTTAGCATTTTTGCATCCTCATGGAGAAGAAGAAGCAGAAACCCCAGCTTGGTAAAACCCCTGGCAGAAACCCTGGTTTTTTTCTGACAGGTAAACACTCAAGCAGATGCAAGTGTGAAGGATTGCAGCGATCGAAAAAACTCAAAGTATTATGTCATCGTTGTACAGGCAAAACCTCATGACCTCTCAATCCTCTTCTCTTCTCTTTCTTTGTGTCATGGAGCCCTTGATCTTGTCCTCTTCTTCTGCTTTTGGTTATGCTGTTGTGAGATTCCTCACAAGGGTTTTGTTCTTCATACTTTTCAGTTGTATTTGTATTGTTGCCTGCCCTCATTGGGTTTGTGCATTGTGCAGTATACTGCTCGTCTGAATGCAGAGAAAGTGCGCCAATTTGTGCACTCCCTGAATGAAGGGCGAATTCCCAAGAAAAGATTCAACTGTAAGTCTTTGATTTTTCCTACAGAGGCCAGTCCATTGTTGTAGTGGTCCTGAGATTTTTTCTTTGTTCACACCATCGATTGATCAATTGATCTTGCAGAAGAGTCTTGACACCAGAAAGACTCATCAGGCTGCGATACCTATTAGGGTACCAGACTCATTGACCCTCAACGCAAGGTTTCTACGATGTAGATATTTAGAAAAACAATTTGGAAGCAAGTTGATAAGGCAAGAGAGGCTTTACCAACCTCTAAGGATCCTTTTGCTGTTGTCCCTTGATATTGCAGTGAGACTCGCTCCTGAGGTGGAATCAAACAGACTTACAGGATTTGAGCACAATGCTGTCACACCTATCGGCATGCGCACAGACATCCCTGTAAGTCCTGAGTAGTGACACTTTTGCTACTAATCTATGTGCAATGAGAATCACAAATAAATTGCACAACAAAACTTACTCATACATTTCCATTTCTGCACTTCACTTTACACTACTATATCCATCAAATTATACTACTACCCAGAAGTAGAAGAATCATGCTGGGTTGTTCAACTCGTCAAAGTCTTTATCCTGTAGCTCTTGCCCCCTTTGTTCAGTGATGAGGAGCTAGGGTGTGCACCCTAAGTTTCTACATTTTGCTGCTGCCAGAACTGGTATAAGTAGTCACAGATTGAATGAACTTTAAGAGCAAAACCTTGTTATATGCACACTTGTTTTGACAATGATCATCAACACTCTTCCCTGCAATTCCCTGCAATGCTGATGTCAGGGTTCTTGACTTGCTTGACTACCTGCATGTTTAATCATGCTGCACTGGATTGGTGCCTGCAGGTCATTCTGTCAGATGCCATTGTGAAGCTGGAACCTGATTATTTTTGGCTTGGAGGAGGTGAAGTTGATCTGAAACTTGGAATCAAGACACTTGACTTCACTCAGATTGTGAAACCATTCATCACCGATTGCACCTACTCTAGTGACGACACCACAGTTTGTTAGCATTAGATGCATTAACCCAGTTGCAAATCAGACTTGGTGGATTGGTCATCAATTGTCTACAATCTGCATCGAGCTGAAACAAATATTAGAACCAAAGCTGCTCAGAGAGCAAATCAGTTTATATTTCTGATTGGATTTTCCATTTTTTTATACAAAGCTTCAAGATCAATCAAGCACACAAAGGGAAATTGGGATGAGACTTGTAGAGCAACCTGACCATTAAACTGAACTGACATGGAGCTTTACTCACAATTTGAAGTACAATGGTACACATGAAAGCTGATGATGTTTCAGCTGTGTATGGAGAAAGGTAAGATATTAATTTGTTTTCTAACTTTTTTTTCCAGTTGTGAAATAGTTCTAGAGCGGTGATCCATCAGAATACGGCACCATTCATTTCTGATGGTCGTTCTATGAGCTTTTCAGAGCTCTACCACCTAAACATACATCACAAGATACTGAGCCTGATCCCTCGCAGTATGGACATTTGGCATTCTCTTCCACCCACTCCAAGAACTGCACATTCAAGGTATGGAGTCAGTGTGCAGAAGAACAAACTTTTGGATGGCTGACAAACCCCTGTTAACAGGCACATAGATGAAGCTGGAAAAATTCAGGAAGACTTTCTATTGGCATTCTATCAGCAATGCAAGGTAAAATATCACAAAACTACAGCTGGTTCAGTGACTCCTAATTGTTGTAATTGCAGATAAGCTAGCATGTGTGCAAGACATGTGCAATCAGTAATTGGAGAATGCTTTGATGATGCAATCCAGAGGACTAAGTGCAGAATTTGATACCTGCTCTTCCACATTAAGATCCCCTGTACCCTCGCATTCTGCATGAGGAAAGGCATAGTCAAACAGAAGTATCACCCAAATCCTAACAAATTCAATCTTGAATAAAATAATTTGGACACCAGAGAATTCCTGAGCAAAGTTTCACTGTTCCATCTGTCCTTATGAGGTAAATTTATGTACATAGTCTCATAAAAAGTCTTCTAAAAAATGGGGAAATAGGAAGAGGAGAGACACAACACAGAGAGCTTTAAGAGCATAATTTTTGAGGAAGAAATAGGGCTCGCCACTCAGGATTTAGCCCATGAAATAATTATTTTGAAGATTCCAACACCAAATAGAGATCCCTCTTTGTTGAACAAAACCTCTGGTTCCAAATGATACAGAATGGTGAGCACTGTTTAGGAAGCAAGTTGGGGACGAACCAGTGCATAAAGTAACGCCTTCACCTCTGCAGGAGAAACACATTATCACTGTGGCAGGCTTTGAGTTCATTGTTTGACCCTTGGATTTTTTGATTAGTCGACTAGAGTCCTCCCACCGGTTTTCACCGAGCAAGTACACACGGGTTCGTGAACCATGACCCGTTTCATCATCAGTGATTGAGAAGCGATCTATCTCCCTTTCTTGTTCCACAGGCTTCGTTTCCAAGGAGCCGGCATTTTGCTTGGCACTTGAAGCTTTCCCCTGCATCATCAGAACCCAAAAAGGGGCTTAAACTTGATGAACCTGCTGTGAATACACTTTGACGGAGGCTGCACAGTAGGTGCACAAAGAAGCATCCATGAAACTTTACTTCATGAAGGTCACTGTGGATGATCACTTATGCCATAGACACACAACAGAGTTCCTCAGCAGCTTTAAGACCCTCCACCATTATTCTTGCAATACACCATTCAAATATCAGATTATGTAACTGCAAGAAGCCATAATGAGATCAATCCATGATCTTCTCTGTCTCTCCCTCAAACACATTGGATATACTAACTTTGGATGGTGAGATTGCTACATTTGGTTCCTTCCTTTCTGATACAGTGACTGCTGGATTTTCTTCTCCATACAATTGTGCCAAGAGTTGAGAGGACATGATTCCATCATCCACTGCACCTATGGAAACCTGTCCAGACAAAGAAACAGCAAATCAAGCACAAGAAGATGGAAAACCATTTGAAAAAGTGCCCAAAATTGAGCACACATTGAATTAGTAGTGAACAGTATCATGGCTTGATGAAATAGTGGGCAGGTCAATCCTGCCAGTGCTCTCTCAAGAAGGAAAAAGAAAAAGAAAAAGAAAAAGAAATTTTTAGGGTTGCAAAAGAAGTCTTCCACAATTCTTATTCCTTAACTCTCAACTTACAAAGCAAAAGAAATGTCACACCTGCCATGCTTTTGCTGCAGCCTCAGTGCCCCTGGCGAAACTAGAGTATTCAATTTCCTCCTCCCCTGAATAGTACCCTAATTTTGCAAGGGCTTCCTGAGACAAAAATACAAAACGTTTATTACAAATTTGGTGTTGCTGCAGACAGATGTGCTTTCACAGTCAAGATCAATTGCTACAGGGATGCTCAATTTTGATCATGTGACCAGTAGTCTACGATGCAGAACCTCATCGAGATCACTGAATAATCACATGGAGGCATGCAACAAAGGAAACATGGAGGCTGCTGTAAAACCTGCAAGAGTAAGGAACAACACTGATGCAATAATACCTGAAGAGCTCTTACTTCTGCTCCCTCTGTCCCTCTCTTCAATACCCGCCGCCTTGTAGGAGTCTTCTGAGTGCTGTTGGGCTCTTGTAGCCCTCTGCCTGTTGTTGATCCACTGGCAGTCTTTGATGAGAATGAGGCAGACACAATATCTTCTTCCACAGGTACAAGATCAATGGAGAAGTCTGACATGGACGCTGTTGAATGTGTTGCCAGATCGATTCCTTCTTTGGAGATCGTATCTGTCTCACTAGATGATGATGATGATGATACAGTAAAGCTACTGCTAGAAGTGTGAAGGGCATGTCTTTTTTCTGTAATGGGGGGAGCCTGCTTGAATTCTGCTCAAATCCCAAAAACACATAAAAACACACATGTTAAGCACTAGGCATGCACATGCATAATGCATTTTCAAGAAGAGAAAAACCCTATATGATATGCAAGTGTATAACCTGATGTTTGAAGATATTCAAGGAGTGCTTTCAAGCCTGTTGTCACATTGTTCAAGGACCCATTTGTCATTCTTTCTGAGCTTGTATAGGCCCGCAACTGCTCCATCTCTTGCTTCAGTGCCTGTTCCATTTTTTGCCAAAATCAACAGCCAAATCATAGCATCTCAAGTATGTAGATGTTGTGTTGTTTCCAAGATTCTGACTTGAGAGCTTTGTCTTTGCAAGGTCTCGGTGAGTCTACTACTGTTTGCTTGAAACTCTGCAGGCAGACATGGGTGTGCAGCTTTTCTGGATGTGTCCTACTGCAAGAAAAATAGTACCTTGATTTCTTCAGCCATAGCCAGTGATTCTTGTGCCCATGCCTTGCGTTCTTCGGTCCATCGAGTTTCCTCTCGCCGCCATCTCTCTTCTTCCCGCAGCCATCGCTGTTCCTCACGAAGCCAACGAGCCTCTTCCCTCTCCCAGTCCGATGCCACAGCAAATTCTTTCCTCCTTTCCAAGGCCTTCGTTCTCCAAATCCCACGCTGCTGGTGCTGCCTGCTGGTGCTGGTGATGGTCTTCTTCTTCTTCTTCTCATTCGGTATTCTTCTACTATGTTGCCACCATATCCTTCTTCCCTCCTCTCTTGTCGTCGGTTCTTGGAGGTAAGAGAGCACTGCTTCTTGGCGACGTGGTGCACCATCCACAAGATACGCATCCTTGTGAATAATAGAATAAAAGCAGGTGCTGCTGCTGCTGCATCTTGAGCTTCCGAGCTCCCTTGTCGACGACGAAGAACAACACAATCTGCTCCACTGCAGAGCCAGAACTGGAGATGAAGAAGAAGAAGAAGCAAAAGATTGTACCCTTGGAGGTGGCTTTTGCGGAACGTATGCAACGAGGGCGAGGCCGACGAGAGCCCCAGAAGAGGTTGCAGTAGTAGTGATCGTCATTCTTATTCTTGCTGCAGCAGCAGCTTCTTCTCCACCATAACAAAAACAGCGAGCAAATTCTTCAAGGTCCAAATCTCAGATCGACAAAGGCGCACAGCACTCCGACTCCGAAGAAGCAGATTCTTTTGTGACTCCGAAGAACAAAAGCAAATCCACGAAGAATTCTCGCACTTTCTGAGCAGAAGAAACAACGGCCACAAGAAGAAAACTGAAAAGAAGATGAAGAGATGAACACACTTCACCACAAAAACCTAGAGAGAGAGAGAGAGACACACACACACACACACACACACCAAAGAAAAGGCTACAGAGAAAGAAAGATTTGCAGCCATATAGAAGAAGAAGAATTCTCAAAAGCAGAATCCTTCCTTCCTTGTTGACCCCGAATTGGAGTTTCTTCTGGCAAGATGAATTGAAGTAGAACTTAATGGTGGAAAACAATGCATAAAGAAGGTTTAGGGTTTGGTTGAAAGGGAGTCATGGCAAGGTTAGTGTGCAATTGGAAGACAGTACCTAACCAAAGAGCTGAAGGATTCTCTCCTTCCCTTGGCTTTGGAGTTAGCTCATGAAGACATGGGACTGGGAGGAGTTCTATTGTAATGGTGTTTGTGAGTCATTGCACAATTGATTTCAGCGAGCATTCCATAAAATTCTCGAATGGAAGATGGCAATGGTGAACAATCGGAATATTGGAAAGCAAATCAAAAAGGAAAAAACTTGGAAAAACTAATGATCCAACATAGATTCAATCACTACCAAAAAAAATAAAAAAGCAACAATGATGAAAGATTTGGTTTTCTTCTTCAAAGATCGTCATTTTGGTTGTCATGATCTTGTCATCTTTTGTGTAAAGCTTTTTTGCGAGTTTTATAAAATGCCCTTTTAAATCAATCATGCAATGACCCACATACATCGTTACAAGAGAAACAAAACTTTTCAGATTGCGAATTCTTTTGGCAAGTTGCTATTGTGTGCGTCTTAATCCCATTTCACACAATTAGAGGAGTTGATGTGCTGATTCGGAAAAACTCTCAGATTAATAGCGAATACCCTAATGAAAGATGGAGGAACTCCTTCAAGCGGAGGAAGAAGGAAGGGAAAAAAAAAAGAAAAAAAAGCCCTCACTTCACCACAAATCCTGAATGCGCACGGACTTACAAAGTTGCTAACTCGCGAGCGCAAAACACGACTGAATCCCGAGAGCGTCGCGCTAGGAAAGAGAGGAGGTAGCGTTGTGGCGTGGTACACGAAGTTGCGCGAGGAAAGAGAGGAGGTAGGGTTGTGGCGTGGTACACGAGGTTACGCGAGGAAAGGAAGAAACGGGGTAGCGTTGTTTGTGTGGCGTTGTAAACGAGGTTGTGCGGCGACAACGAAGCGACGAAGATGCCGAGAAAAAACTCGAAACCTGTTTACATGGTCGTCTTGTGCACACGACATGTCTATTCAGCACATTTAGCTAATCGCGTTGATATGTTGATTAGAGTCTCTTCGGAGACATTTGATAAAATTGGAACGATACAGAAAAGATTAGCATGCCCCCTTTGCACGATGACACGCACAAATCGAGAAATGGTCCAAAAAAAATTTAGTATGTTGATTAACGTAATCCTTTGTGGTTTAGCAAAATGATTATTACTTGATTAGCAGCACCCCTAGTAGGTTTGTGATTCTGGTTATTTCCTTCGTAATTTTGCTTGCCTTTCTTGTTCTGCGGTCAGCGTGGTTTTTTTTTTCTTTTGTTGTGTTTTTTTTTGGTGGTTTGATTGTTTTGGTTGTTTTGCGGGGAGGGAGAAGACGACGGAGAGGATCACGGAAGGACGGGAATCGACATGGCTGCTGTGGCAGGTGGTGGCGATGGTGGTGTTTGTAACTCCGTACATGATGCTGCAAGGTCTGGTAACGTGGAGGAAGTTGCGCGTTTCTGCGACGAGACGACGGAGGCCGTGAATGCTAGGGATCGGCATTCTCGTACTCCGTATCCTGCTCTAATGGTATGAGTTCGTTGTTTGTCGCTGGTAGCGTCGTGATGCTGCCGCTGAAGTTTTTTCTTCTTCTTCTCCGAATCCATACTCCTCATCGCTCCTCATGCATGCAAAGGATGCTTAGGGTTTGCTGCTATTGCGGTAGTGTTTCTTCTCTGGTCGCGGGGTTTCTTCTTTCTTCGTCTCTCGTTTTTTTTCTGGTTTTGGGGGGTTTGTTTTCCTTTGTGTGCTTTGATTGTTCATGAGATGAGAGAGCCTTGAGGTTCCCGGCCAACTGGCTGAGAAGCCTTCTCAGCAAATGGAACATCCTATGAAGCTTTTGCACAACTGGGAATTGCCAATTTCTCTCGTTCATGCTCCATTACTGGAACCTTGGCAGGAACAATCCTTGCTGCAATTGTGATACAATTCCCACATTTCATGAACACATGTAGAATTGGAGTTTCTGAAGTCCTTTCTAATGCAAAGTTATTGCAAACAAGTGTCTTTGGACTCATCAGTAAACACACCAAGAGCTTGAAAGACCAATGATGTGTCCCTGAATCTTGTAACTGGAATTTCAAGCCTTCCAGATGTTGTTTTTGCTCAGGTTTAGGGGGAAGTGTGTAGGAGATGCTGTCATCATTATGCAAGTTGTGTCTTTGTGTACTGGCATGCGCCTTTGAAATTGAAGTAGCCATGCATGCAGTGTGGTGGTGCTTGGTGTTGAAAGAGATATGATGATTGCATCTGGAAACAAGCATGGGAAGATTGTTTTCTTAACACAGAAAGAAAGACTGCATTTGGCAGCATGGGCAGGGCAAAGAGAGGTGGTGAAACTTCTGTGTCAGAAAGAAGCAGATGTGGGTGCTTCAGCTGCAGATGACATGGCTGCTATTCATTTTGCGAGTCAGAAGGGACACATGGAAATTGTGCGTCTTCTTTTAGCAGCAGGAGCTCACGTGAACTCACGCACACGGAAAGGGATGACACCACTGCATTATGCAGTTCAAGGAGGGTTTGAGGATCTCACCAAGCTTCTAATCAAACGAGGGGCCAATCTGCAGTCTCAGACAAAGGCTAGGAAGACTCCTATCGAGTTAGCACGCACTGAAGCCTTTCAAGCTGTTGTGAGAGCTGCTGAGCTTGAGCGCCAGGCACTACGAAATGCCAAATCCAAGCCTGCCAAACCCATCTTGCAACCAGAGAAAAATCATGGGACAGAAGAGAAAAAGGTGCAGGAAACATCATCAGCAGGTAGCGATGCTCAGGATTTGGGTGATGCTCAGGGATTGGGTCCAGATGAAAACAACGTGCAGATTTCTGAGAGTACCGCTGGAAGGAAGAGAGCAAGTTTGGAAGAAGTAGAGGCAGTAAGTGCTGTTGGAACTGATTTAGGGTTAAGTGCTAATGAAGAAACAGGAACTGTATTGATAGGTCCAAGATCAAAGAAGGCAAAAATTTCACTTTCACATCTTTTTGCAGATGAGGTTGAAGGAGAATCATAAAGGGACTGGTACGTTTTTTTTTGTCCCAGACCACAGCTTATATAAGGCAGTTGTCTGTGAATGTGTGGAGGTCTGAAGCTTTTTCCTAACCCAATGTTTGGTTCTGCACTATTACCATCTCTTGATATATTAAGAGATTGTGTCCCAGTTCACAGAGTTGCAAATTTAGAGAAATTTGAAGCTTCTTTCAACCAATTTTTCAGAAGACAAAAGTTGTGATTGTCTTGAGCTATAATGGTTTGTACATGCCCTTAGGAATTTACAATGTGCCAATGATGTTCAATGTTAGCATTGTGCCTTCTTCTCTTCTCCATGTAGACCTGCTCCAAAATTGGTGAATCTGTATCCACATTTATCAGAATCCTGCACAATTGTTCATCTTCTATCAGCAACTGAATGGGAAGTAGAGGTAGGATCATGCTTTTGAAGTTATCCTTGTTTCTCTCTCTTTTCTTCCTCTTTACTTGCTTGGGTATTTTCTTTCTTCATCTCTTTTTTTTTATGTTCTTTTTTCTTGGGTTTCTTGGTCTTCTCCTTCTCTTTTTGGTTCTGTTGAAACTAGCCAGTCTGAGATTTCCGCATCTTGTGACAGAGACTTGGTAAGTTGGTTATTTTGAAGTCAGTGGGTATGTTATGGTGGTTGTTCACTACCATATGTGCTAATGTTGAAGGTCTCTGAAAATATGTAGGACTGTCACTGTCGTTTAAACTGTTCCTCAGTTTTTGGCTTTGATTTCTCTTGTCTTCAGGTTTGGATTTCCTCCTTTTCAAGTTTGCTCATTTGTTGTTGTTGTGTGATCTGAAGCTGACATTACAGTGCACTAGGGATGACTCCCCTGGTTGCATTCTGAAGATGGTGCACTGTGATGGGGCTGTGTGTCCCTGTCCCCTCCCCTCTGTTGCTTTCCTCTGAAGACTGGGCACAAATTTATGGCATGCATATCATCTTGCAGTGATAGGTCTGTCTTCACCAATGCACATCTCTGTAGGTAGTGTCTCTTTTTAATTTTTCAGTATGGTTGTATATCTGGGTGGAGGGCCAATTTTATTTTATTTTAAGAAAAAAACTTCCAAGAAGGATTAAGATTGTATCTTATGAAAAAGCATGGAGACAACAGTCTGCAACATCAGAACCTTGTTGATGATATGGTGATGTTTTCAAACTGCCTATTTTTACTGTTACCCCTGTTTTTACCCTTGCAAGAAACTTTGGCCAATTGGAAGTCTTTTACATGTATTGTAAGAATCTCTTTTGTCACACATTTCAGAGCTAGTGTGATCATGAAGTTATTAGCATTGGCCCTTTGAGAACAGGTGCTGGTGATATTGTGATGGTTTCCAGGTACTTTCGTTCTTCTTTAATCACAGCACAGGCACAATCAGAGCTGGAGAACAGGTGCTTGAAGGTATTCTTCTTTACAAGCTACCCATGACTTACAAGTATGACTAACAGGTGTGTGGTGAGTTAAATTGTGCTTGCAAATGCAAGAACTTATGAAGAGTAGCAGCCCCAAGAACTATGGAGTTGTTTGAAGTCTGTACCTGCCATCTGAACACAGTATATTCAGCAATCACAAAACACTTCCAAGGATGGTCTAAATCAATTGAGGAAATTACCCTTTATCTAGATGGATGAATTTACATGGGCACTGGGCAATAAGGGTCATTCAGTTTCAAACTTCTAACTGCAGGTCGCCAAGGTATGCATTTCCTGTTAAGAAGCCTGTTCAGGCAACTCATGTTGTTTCTATCTCTACCTCAAAAATCAAATCCAGCCGACCAAAATAATGTTGAAATTACATTAGAATCTTTCACCAGCTCTCAAAGTTATGTGTACCATAGATAATTAACATGTGCTTTCCTGGATGTGACTCTTAGTCTGCTTGAGCTCTCAAGCCCAATTTTGAACAGTCATGTGCTTTCTGTGAGAGTAAGAAAGACTTGTAAGAATTGATTGAATGCAGATCTGGATAAAGAGGTTGTTGCTTGTCATGGGGCAGGAGGTCATGCCAGCAAATTTCTTGAGGAAATCTAACATTCTGGGTCAGGAACTGGATTCAGTTTTTAGGAGATGAGTTCGGTGTTCTGCTTATCGACCTTCAATGTCCAAAGACCATCTACTCCAGTGCCAAAACTGGCAAGAAGTTTATCAATGTGTATGCTCACATCCTCTAAGTGAGGCCGCATTGTAATTTGTGGTTGCACCATCCATGTAACAAACTGGCAGAGTGTATCAGGATATGGCGGTGTTGGCCCTGGTGGCCACTTTACTTGTCCACTCATCACTGCCAGTTGCAAACTTCCTCCTGACTCCCCCAACACATACTCAAACGGTGATTCCCTGTACCTGAAAGCCAATACTCCCCTGTCTGAGCATACAAAACAAGATGGATCTTGTGGTCTTGCTCAGCCTACAGAAAAAAATTAGCTTGTGATTGTTACTACAGTTTTCAAACACAAAGCCTGGAGCAGGTTTAAGAGCATTTGTGCAAATTCTGTGTATGAGGTTTTAGCTGATTTGCAAAGACTTATCTGGGAGAACTCTAGTCGTACACTGGGCTTTGATAAAGGTAAGGTGTATATTTACATTATTGCAAAGAGAGTGCATCCCAGTGACCAAACATCCGTGCGTTCATCAATATCACACTGGCTTGGACAATCCCAAAGCTCTGGTGCCCTGTATGGTGCAGAGCAGTGCTCTGCTGCCCACTCCTGTAATCACTTGACATGCTTGTTAGCACCTTTGAACCACAAACAAGCTTACCATAGCTACATCTTCAGCAGATAAGTATCTACAGAATCTGAATTTCCTGTTGTATTCTGCAATAAGGTTGGAAGATCGACAGAAGTTGGAGATCAAGCTCTTGGACTAAGTAACATGAGAAGCCAACACATGAGGATACTATACCTGCAATGTGAGGGCCTCTGAGCGAGACCTAATTTTTTTATGAGCTGGTGAAGCGCTACCAAAGTCCATGATCACTGCCTTTGGAGGTTTGTTAGGTTGAAGAGTCAGTAGGACATTCCCAGGCTTCATGTCATTGTGTGCATATGGAGGGTCATTCATATGCATTTCTTTCAACCCCGCACAGATCTGCACCAGTTAAAACAAAAGGAAAAAAATGCTCAAACAGAGAGACATGTGATCCATCTGAGCCTGACCAGACCTTAAGATCCATTGAATGGTTTGTTTCTTTTGTAACAAGTAAACAAGATCAAAATGCCATGTACACCAACTGGGATGCACATATGGAGATTTTTAAATGCACCTGTTTGAAGATATGCAAGACGGCTATGGTGGGGTAAAATTCATTATTCAACTGCATGCGCGTCAGGTGGTCTAATAAGGTTCCATCTTTGTGAACAGGGAAAAGCAAATAAGCTTCCTGCTTCCATGAGCCATCTTGAGATCCCTGTTACAATTTCCTAAGGAATCAGGCATGTGTTCTTTTTCATATACCCCAATCCTTGATACTAATACAAGTGACAAAACTGTGGTAAGAAAAATCAAGCTTCCTTGAATTCTTGAAGACCCAGGAATAACTGTGTCACAGTATTCTGCTGGTACTTCATTAATTAAACAAGTTACTCCATTGCTTGGGCTACTGCTTTCTTTCAAAGCCATCAGGTTTTACCACTGAGCTATTTGCATCATGTTCTGGCCTGTTGCAGAATGGAGAGATGATGAGGTGAGAGGAGGAAGTTCTTTGTAATCTGGAGTTACCTTGACAGGGATGATAGCATGATCAAGAAGGGGAAGAAGGTTTGGGTGTTTGAAGTACGATGACACATGAATCTCCTGCTTCACCAAATCAAGCTGCTCGTTGTCCTGGATCAAAACCTTCTTCAATGCAAAGAATCCATCACCTGCAAAACCCAACATCCAAAAAAACCCATTTGTATTATTCTACATGAAACAAAAAGCAGAAATATTACAAAGAACTGATATTGCCAAGCAATCCTTGAATTTTATTTTGGATGCTGCAATGTTTTGAAAGCAATAAATATATGATTTCAACTGCAATTTGACTTCTAAATTAGCCACTATGGGAAGAGAAAAAAACAATGCACCATGGTGATCAATGGATGGGTCTTTGGCTTCTTGTTGCAAGTGATGATGCCCACTTGGCCGTTCTTGTACCAGAAACACAAATGAAAACCCTCCTTCTCCAAGCTGCCGCACAATCCGGAAGCATCTTTCATTGACCCACACTTCTGTGCCACTGCTTACTACACCATACAGTGCACTTAACCCTGACCATGTGCATCCCATTTTTTTCCTTAAATCCTCCCTTGCACGTGCTTGCTTGAGCACAATCTGCTCAGTTTCTTGTCGTTTATCTGCTTCCTCTTCGTCACATGCTCTGCACTTGCAATGTTTTGTTCATTACAAACCCAGAAATATGTTGTTCAAGAAAAATGAGTTGTCTTCTTCTTCTTCTTCACATGCTTTGCACTTGTTGCAATATTTCATCACAAACCTAGATGTCTGTTGTTCAGCAGAAAACTGCAAAACGAGATTAGTACTACTGCTCAGTTTGCATTCACAGAAGGTACCAAAATAAAAACCCTAATCGTGCACACCACCCAAAATCTTCAACAATCTCCCACAAATCTTCCATACCCAGGTTGAAGGTACTAAGGTGAAAACAGAAATGAAAGACAAACCAAAATTTTCTTTTTCTCTAAATCAGTACATTTCTTGAGCTCTTCTTCTCGATGCAATAATTCTTCACAAAGCAACACAGTTTCTGAACAAGAAAAATCTCTCATAAAAATCTCTCTGCTACTACTGCTGCTGCTGCAATGTCTCATTTGCTTGAAAGGGAAGGGGTTTACAAAACAGCATACCTACCTGAAGATCTATCAAAGTTCCTTTTTCACAGGAATCGTGGTGGCATAGTGGTATTCGTCATGTCAAAAAAAGCTGCAAAAAAAAAAAAAGAAAGAAAAAAAAAAGACCAGACAAAAACAAAAACCCCAATCCAGAATCAGTAGTATTCTTGCAAACCCCTAGCTCGTAAAATCAGCGAAAAAAAAGCTCAATGAACTCATTTCTAACTCACAAGATTTAACGACAAATTTCAGATCTGAAACTTTGTACCTGTACATCGGCACCCTGTTCTTGAGTAGATCCTCCCTCGTCAGAAACTACTTGTGTTTGTGTTCTTTCCCTCGTCAGATGTGGTGTGGCGGATTTCTTGAGCAACAGTTCTAATGCTGTCCTGTTCAATTTCTAATCACAGGGATTCCAGCAGCATCTACCTCATGAGCAAAAACCCATTTTTACAAACCCATTTTGTGGATCTAGAGACGGGTGAAATCGAAAAACTGCGACAATCCTGGAAGCAAAAGCTGCAGGAAAATAGGCAAAACAATTGCTTGATGACAAAACTGGGAAAATTCACAGAATAAAAAGAAAAGAGAAAAGACCCCAAAGAAGAGAACATCAATTTTTTAGAAAAAACACAAAACATGCGGCACAAACGACAGACAACCCACGAAGCAAGCAAGATTATTTTATTCCGAGAGTTTGCTGATTTTCGACTTTCTATTCGGAGTTGTTCGAGGATCTACGATCAAGAAGAAAGAAGAGAAAGGGGAAGAAAACTTTCCAAAGCAATTTCGTGGTACTTTCCTGGGAAGAATATACAAAGAGAATTTTCACAACTGGGCTGAAATTTGAGCAGTTTTTTTAGGTGCCTCTCCTTTTCTCCTTTTCGTTGTACAAAGCAAGGTTTTGCTTGTTGATGAAAAGTGGCATTTAACAAGAGGATTCATGTTCCTAGATTAGAACATATATAAACAAATCCAGAGCTTCAGCAAGGAACCAGAGATTCGTAATCCCAGATTACAGGCCCTTCCATGAGTTGAGATCTGTGCCTGAGGCCAGTATAAGCAAGTGACAACAGCTTCAGGAACAAGAGGATTCATAATCCCAGATTAGTGCATATAAGCAAGTGACAACAGCTTCAGGAACAAGAGGATTCATAATCCCAGATTAGTGCATATAAGCAAGTGACAACAGCTTCAGGAACAAGAGGATTCATAATCCCACATTAGTGCACATAAGCAAGCAATGACAGCTTCAGGAACAAGTTCAGCAAAGAACCAGAGATTCATAATGCTGGATTAGTACACATAAGCATGTGACAATAGCTTCAGGAACAAGAGGATACATAATCCTAAATTAGTATATATAAACAAATCAGCAAGTTTAGCAAGGAACCAGAGATTCATAATCCTAGATTAGTACATATAAAAATCAACAGCTTTGTGAACTACAGATTCACTGTCCCAGATTAGTACAAAAAAAAGCAAGTAGTGAACTTCAGAAAAAAGAGCCTAGATTAGTTCACATTCGCAAAGGAACAAACAAGCACTAGATGGAATCCACAGACTGTGCTGAAACAACCAAATTTAGATCTTTAAATGTGAAATGGGTTTTAAAGGGACAGACAATTATATATACAAGTTTCAATTAATTTCTGTTGTTTTGAGAGATGTATAAAGGAACAAAGCAAATGCAGATGAAATTTCTGCATGTGTTGAATCTGGAAGATGATTTACCTGAACACTTTGGAGCTCAATTGAATTTGATGAACAATCCTGCTTCTAATGACACAGGAATCTAAATCTGTCTATAGTAATTCAACCTGTAGAGATTTGGTTCCAAATTTGGCTATCAGGCTACTAAACTGTTTTCCTCAAAGTCTCAGTTGTTTACCCTGTAAGAAGATTTCCTAACAATTTTTGGAGGTCGTAGTCTAAAACGAATGGCACTGCGAAGCATGTCCTTGGCCATGCTATCAGGTGTGCATCCCGCCTTCAGCATTTGCTCATAAATCTTTGGGACCTGGTTATTTTACCACAAGATGTCTACTGCTGTTAAAAACCATCAAGAGTTATGTATCATGCCATGCATTTCATGAGACCCACAAGTACAACAATCAGAGCACTAAGGTAGTCTGAGCAGATAATTAACTTGATTCAAATTGGCAAATTGCAATCCATGTACTGCCAGAAGTACCAAGCAGCAGCAAGAGTATAAAGGAACTAGAATTAGGATCTGTTGGCTGTACCTGATCAAGTTCCTCCGCCTTTATCAAAGCTTTCATCAAGGTTGTGTAGGTGACCACATCTGGACTAATTCCCTTCAGAAAACCATGCGATAGGTCAGCACATTTGATTAGGTGAGAATATAGACTTGACCTGAGTTTAATACTGAACAGAATGGAGCTACTAATGAACCAGCTGACACTTGCTTTGTATTTGAGCCAGAGTGGAACAAAAAGGATGATCTGTGGACGTACCACCTCCTGCATGTAGTCAAAAACAGAAAATGCCTCCAGATGCCTTCCTGCTACACTAAAAGCGTTGATGAGGAGATTGAACATCATAAGATTTGGCTCATAGCCTTCCTCTTCCATTCTTCTGAACACATTCATTGCTTGTTCACACATCCCCTACAAAGAAAAAAGTGGAAAGTTAGCATCCTGCAGTTTACAGAAAATTATTATGAGCAGGCCTTCCTGTGACCCATTCCCAAGTGTTCTGAGTCACTTCAATTTTTAAAAGAGTTTCAAAATTCCCACAAATTTCCCACAAGGTTCTACCACTTGCTGAATTATACAGAAGTATAAGGCTACCTGCTTGGCGTAAGCATGAGCAAGAGCACAGTAGACACTGGAAGGTGGTTTTAGGCCCTGTGCTCTCATTTGATCCAAGAACTTCACCGCTTCTTGAAAACGACGAGACTGGCCATAGATGTCGACAAGTGTGGTATAAGTAACCTCATTAGGAACCAGTCCCCTGGACTGCATATCCTCTAACAAAGCTTGAATTGCCTTCCAATGGCCATGAGACCCTAGTGCATTGATTAAGATATTAAATGTCTGTAAGCTTGGCAGACACCCATGCTCCTGCATCTGGTGAAATAAATTCATTGCCCCTAGCACAGAATCAGTTCGACAATGAGCCTCTATGAGAGAATTCCAACTGACAACATCAGGTTTCAGGCCTTCTCTTTGCATCCGTTCAAAAGTCTTCAAAGACTGTGGTAAGATTCTATATTTGCCAAACGTGTCAATCACTATATTGTAGATGTACTTGTTAGGTTTGACATTAGATTCCTGCATTTCTCGCAATGTGCGAACTGCTTTTCCCCACTGACCAGTATCACGAAGTGAAGCCATCAAGCGGCCATAAATGAAAGCATCAGGCTGGATGTTAGCAGCTTTCATCTTTGCAAGAAGAACCTGTATCTGTTCTAAGCGACCTGCCTTTGAATAAGCATCTACGAGGAGACCATATGTGAAGTGACTGAGATTTAACCCTAACTTTTCTGCTTTTTCCAATAATTTCTCTGCCTGTTCTAGAAGACCCTTCCTTGTGTACGCCTGAAGGAGTGAGTTCAAAGCTCTACTGTCGGGCTTAGGTCCTGCCATCTCCGCAAACAATGCCTCTGCCTCTTCTGTTCGCCCTGCTAAACCTAATGCAGTAATTACAGCAGCATAACTTCTTGAGTCTGGGTACATATCAGATGCCTGCATCTTCCCCATAGTCCTCAAACCCTGATCTGCATCACCACCTCTACAATAGGCAACTATCAAATCATTGTATAGACTATAACCAATTTCCAATCCCTCTCTCTCCATGTCATTGCACACCTTGATTATACTTGTATATTTGGATGGTACTGTTTGGGCATGGACATCTTCAGCTGCTTTTTCTTCTTCTTGACTTAATTCCTCTTCTTCTTCACACGGCCATTGTTGTTCCTCATGAAGCAAATGAGCCTTTTCCCTGTCCCTGTCTGATTGTTCTGCCACAGAACTATCACCACTGCTCTCTGCCTTTGTTCTCAAAATTCCAAGCTGTTGCTTTGTGTTCTTGCTCTGTGGAATCCCCCCATGCCATGATATCCTTCCCTCCCTTTGCAGCTCTTGGAGACAAGAGAGGACAGGCTGTAGTATGCCATCCACATGAAACCAGTCCTTTTCTTAAACCAGGGGGGGAAAAAAATACAAAACTCATGGCTTTGCTTTTGCCACATTTGACAGCTCTCTCTCTCTCTCTCTCTCTCTCTCTCTCTACACCATCATATGACAATGTCCATTTGCTTCTTCAAACAAAACTTGGGAAAATAAATAAATAAAATCTATTCATCAATGCACAACTGACCTTACAAGCAGAGCAGCTTCCTCTCGTCCTTCTGAGCTCCCTCGTGGATAAATGCGATGTCCTCCACTGCAGTGTCCAAACTGGAGATGCAGCAGCAACAGAAGCAAAACAGTAGTAGTGCATCCGAGGCGGCTTTTGAGGACTGGATGCAAGAAGAAGCGCCAGAGGTCCAGAGGTCGCTGTATACGTCATCTTAGGTTCTTCATCAACATGGACAAACACAAACAAGTTTCAAAACCTCCAAGGAAAAACGTTCACGAAAACTGCAAGAAAAAGATAAAGCCATTAAATACTCGCAATTTCACGACATGGAGACGAGACGAGAGGAGACGAGAGGCACAAGTTCTTGCAATTTCACGACATTCTTCAAATGACAAGATTACGGCACAAACACAAACCAACAGTAATAAGAGAACAACATACATGCGAGACGAGGAGAAAAGAGAGTACTTGATTCTTTTCCAGAGCAAAAGAATTCAACCTCCAGATGTCAGAGATCATCAAGCTTGAGATGTGCTGCGATACGCGAGAGACGATTGGAGAAAATGAACCGAGAAAAATGAAATAAGCAACCACAGAAAGCTTACCATTTCAAGGTTGAATCAGAATCGATTTTCTTGTGTTTCTTCATCTTCTTGTGGCGGATCTCCTTCTCCTGGTCATCCTCCCGCAGCTGCAAAATCTTGCAAATCTCTCTCGTCTTCCTTCTCTGCTTTTGCCGTCGCGCCACACAACGCCATCTTCCTCCAGCCATCTCTTCCAGCTCTTCGCCCATGGCGGTGGTTGTGCGGGTATGGAAGGGTATGACGACGGGAGCACGCCCGGGGTAGCAAACCGTTCCCGGGTGTTTTCCAGTGGTTCCCGGTTATTAATTTTCCTCATACCTGGCGGGTTGGTTATCACATTTTAATACTTAGTCGCTCCCGGTTACCAATTCAATTGTGAAGGGATTCACTGTAGTACCCTCCGGTTGTCTATTTACACAGTTGTCGTGGCAATAATTGTCGATATAAATAAGGATCAATTTTCAATTACTTGCTATGATAACCGTCGGTTATATTTCTTAGGTAGAACAAATTGTAGTGTTTTTGGGGGGGTGTGTTTTATGTCTTCTATTTTTAAACATGTTTTATGGTTTTAGGATTGATAACCTACCTGGATGAAATTTCAAATCATCCAAGTAGGTTATTTAGATTTTGAAAAGTAAATACCCGACTGGTAGGTTATCTACTGGTTTTCGAAAAAAGTCAGTAAGCACCTGATATTTTACTGATACCCGGATCCTGCTGGTTACATAGCTCAAAACTCAATAACCGACAACCACTGATATTTTCAGGCTCTAAATATACCCGGGTCTTTTTTCTTTTACTTTTTTACTTTTTTTCTCCCTTTCTTGTTTTAGAAGGACATGTCATGCGGGGTTTTTTTTTCCGCCGATTTTGTGATATCGAAAATCTAGCGAATTTTCCAAAACTTTACCAAAATTAGTTGAATTCTCACTAGAAAAAACAATATTTTCCCAATATTTTGTCAAAAAAAAAAAAAAAACTTTTTGTTGGATAAATATCACTGGAGAGTGAGTGGACATGTGTGGTTTCAAGATGGATGAAATCTGATCAAATGGATGATCCATAATCTCAATTCCAATAATTTATTATTCATCTCAAATTTGAGAATTTTCATTCCCATTCTATTAAAAATATATTTTGTTTCATTTCCCAGCTTTTCATTTTACTTGGAAAGGGCCCATTTTGCATTTATTCACTTATTTCATTTAGTTGATTTGAGTTAGGTAATATATGTTCATTTGATTTGATCCTCAATCTTTTAAAGCTGCATTAAATTCCATTTATGGTATGCATGGGATACAATTGGGCATGCCATTGATAGGCCAAAATGCATCTATTAGTTATAAATCTTAATACTGAATTTCATCCATCATAACATAGCACATTCTGTTTTGCACCTCCTTCAGATGTGAAGGATTTTAGGGTTTAAGGCAATTAAAATCTTGTGACTTAATTTTTTCTCTAGAAATAACAAAGATGTACATGAAATCCTACTGCACTTGTTTTGTTGGGTTTAGGGTTTAGGGTTTAGACATTGTGTTTAGGTTCATTATAGAGTATAGTTGCTTAATTGGATTTTGGCCCCTAGGTAATAGCTCTATTTTTATAAGAGGATTTTTTAAACATGATATTTTGGCTTGTGTTGAAACTTGAGATCAGTTGTAGAGTTATAGTATCTTGAAGGATTTTGGTTTCTTTCAGAAGATTTTTTGAAGATCATATTTTTGCATGGTGAAGCATTTGAGTTTCCATCATTCTTGTTTTGCCTTCCAATACTTTTTAATGTAAATGGCAAGGCCACAGTGTGACACACCCATTGTTTTGTTTTGTTTTGTTTTGTTTTGGTTTTCATCTTTCGCTCTCCACAACCAACCCACCCTAAAAGAATGGAATATCAATGTTTCACCTTAAGCATGACTATCACATCTTCAACCAAGTACGAATGTAATAAATTCCTTTATGAAATTTAGTTTCCATCATGATGTTCTTGGAAAGAAAAAAATCCAAAAATCCAAAAATTGTTTAGCACTATAAGTGGGTGTCAGTCAGTATATTACTCTCTGAAACTTAATAACAGTAATCACAATCACCTAGATGTCTATAGACAAATTTTTGTCTTAGCTGTTGTAGAAAGCTTTTTTGCTTCATGAATCTCGGTGTTGTAAGCCATTGCTCTTCTGCAAAGTGCACCACAGCAACTGCATTACTCTCAGAGCACATGATTAAGAGTATCCAAGAAACACTGGCTAAAGCTTTCAATCTTGTTTGATGGTGCACACCTTGACACAAGCTGTAGCTGGAGACAATTCACAATCCATTGCTCCTGACAACTACATGAAGAGCATCCAAGCTCCTCCAACTCCACCTCCTACTTTTTGGGCCTCAGGAACAAATGTTGACAAGCTAATTCTGTTTCATGCCAATGAAGGTCCTACTGCCTGTGAAAGTGACGAATGGCATCAAAAAACGTATTTTCTCCTCACTGTGATCTAACCTGGACAGAGCTTCTGCAGTTTCCATTTTTAAAACTGTGAACCTTCCTCTTGGATCTTCACTTGTAGCTCAAGGTAGGGATCCTTCCAGATGACGCAATGCATCAAGTCCTCAAGTAAGAGGACCATACAGTAAAACAGTGTCAAAATCCCCCCAAGTGTTCTGCAGAAAGGCAGGCTTATGATGCAGACAAGAGAAACAAGCCCTGCTAACATACACCCCAAAGATTCAAGAACAAGCCAGGCACAATTGAAAAGAACAGAAGACAGGCTACATTCAACTTACTCCAATGACTTGCAGACAGCAAATAGCTGCTCAAAGCAAGAAGCTTTCTACTCATCTTCAGATAACATGAGATAATACCAAATCTAGCATACTCCTGGTGCAGAACACGAGCACATTACAGTCAAGTTGACAAGAAAACATGGCAGCAAAACAAAACTTGCGTCACTTGGCACAATTATGACAGTCTATAAACTCCTGTGGAGGATCATAGCCACCACACTTACTAAGTCAGGGGCATTGCAACTTCAACAATAAACAAACAGCAAGTTGGGAAGAGTAGCTGACCATGCACAACACTCCATATAAAATCATTAAAATTCACAGCCAAAATCACAAGCATTGTCATTCATATTTACAGGGTTGTCACACATGTACATTGGAAGGTAGCAAGAGTCAGTTTAGTTTAGAGCACATACATGAGTTGAACCTGAAAATGATATGACACCAGTGCCACTGCCACTGGTTCAACAAACCATCCACAGCTTAACCACATACCATGCAATTTCTAACTTTCATGAAAAGTCGTCAAATTTCAGAATATCCAATCTAAGACACACCTAACTACTGACCTAACTGCACAGGAGAACTTGGATGGATAATGAGGCAGGCATATGAGACCTCTTGTCACCAAGTTCAAACGCTGCCAGTGAAACAGACAAGAAGCCGTACACAGCAACTTCTGCAAGCCCAAATCAAGCAGCAGCCAATTTTGGCTGGACGTGAATCTGGCAGTCTCTGCCATGCACAGCCTACAGGCCCATCAGGCCCATCTCCATCCTCGAAGCCAGCATAACCATGGAGTTGAAGCCTCTTTCCACCGCGCCAAGCTTCATAGAAAGTAAGGAAACAGCATATTTTCTAATCTTACATGGTTCCAGAGCCTGATATCAACAGGTCTGTAACTTCGGCACCCTGACCCAGATAGTAAGTATCTAGTAGGTGGGCACAACACCAAAACTGACATCAGGGACCATTGGAAACATGAACTCTGTATCTGAGTCTGTGCGCTTAGCAAATCTTCCTTTGATTCTTGGGCGACTTTCAGCGTACGCCTTTCTTGAGGCATAACGGATGGTCTTCTCAAACTTACGATTCTTCCTTTTTTCCTTGTATCTCATGACCCGTGCTTCACGTGCCATTGTCTCATCTGGACCACCAGCAGGCACTGTCGGGGCTGGATACTCCAGCATCCCTGGGGACCCTTCAGTGGGAGGAGATATGTCACTCAAGCTAGAGTCAGGAACAACACCCGCATCAATGGAAGATGATGAAATCTGGCATGAAGAAAGCAACACCATCAGTACTCATGCATGACTGTGGTCCAACTGTGTTGAAAACTGGTGAAAGGAGCATATGCCAGAGCTAGGAACTCCAGACCTTTAGATACAGATCTTTCTCTGGCAAGTCTCAAGAAAAAGATGACCCAAAAAAATTTGTCCAGCAAGCTACAATCCAAGGGATCACAAGCAGACATATATCTTAAACAAATATTAAAAGCACAGACAGCCAAGATAAGGCCTACAGAGTAAAATCAGGAAATGTCTGTTGGAACACTTGATATATGTTGTGTAATCTTTGTTTCAGGGATGCTGGGGTAACTTTGACAGGTAACTTCAATATCAAGCATACATGCTATTAGCTTTAGAGGCCACTATATAGAGATTGGACTTGAGATGCAACAGCTGCAGCTTTTCTTGAAGACTGAAATCTGCTTCTAGAGCCACACACAAACCAGCAGGAATTGGAATCTTATGCTACAGTGACAATATGTTATCACTCACGGAAACTGGGTTTCCTTTAATATCAATCAGAGATGCTCTTAGCTTTAGAGTTTTCACTACACAGAGATTTAATTTGTGGATGCAACAACCCCAATTCGGCATCAAGACCCAAAAATTGCTTTCCACTAACAACCCAATCAGCAGCAAGAATTGGGAAAACTTACACTATGGCTAAGAGAAGAAGCACCATGGTTGTAGCCATTATCCTGAGGCAACTCAGAGTAGGATGTCACATGGGATTGTGCATGGATGAGTGAGGGTTGGCCAGGATTGTCAGCAGTGGAGGAGGAGTCGTGTACTGGAACCAGACTATCAGCCCCAACTTGGGTAGTAGAACCACCCATGGCTGCTGCATAGTCCAGATCCAGGTAAGGGTCCACATCTGGGAACAGGTCTGCTGCTTCATACAACTCTGCCTTCGTTTTGAACTTCTCATTCTGCGATTTTGCACTATATTGCCGCTCAAGGTATGAAGAAGACAACAAGCCCAAATCATCATCTGCATCATAAAAGAAATGGCCAGAGCTTCATGTAGCAAATTCCATGCATGCGGTACACATAAGGTCGAAGCCAGGAAATACAGTAAAGACGAACTCGGTGCTAAAATTCCTTCTACTCTGTTTGCTAGTGAAGACTGCCGCCTTGCCTCGCACTGGGCTATGCATTCAACGAGAAAGAAAAGAAAAAGGACAACGAAACTGCGGCAAGAGTAGTCTTGCCTTTCATCAAGGCTTCTCCGGGTCGCTTGGGATTCTGAAGAAGCCACGACGCCTCGACCGCCGAGGTTTCGTTATCAGCCTTAATCACATCGCAGCAGTCGATGACAGGAACGGCAACGTTCATGGCATTGATGTGAACCATTTTAGCTACGTTAGGACACTCGAAGAAAGGAACCACAGCGACACGCTCATGGCGACGAGCAAGGGGGTTTGCAGAATGGATGTCGGTGTCGCACGAGAAACAAAGGGCAGCCGCATCGGCTTTGCAGGTGACTACTGCCGGTGCAAGCTCACAGACCTCACACATCCACACGCGCTCGTGACGAGACGCAAGCTTGTTTGCGCCGTGCACTTTGCCATCGCAGCCTACACAAAGGTACGCCGCATCCGCTCGACAGTACACAACCGCACTCGATGCGTGGCAAGCATCACACGGCTTCGGCATACTACTCCAGATACCGAATTCTCGTCACGAAGAAAAAACCTTTCCTTTGAGTTCAGATCTACCCTGAATCCCACGAGTCCCCAAACCCCCACTGGAGCCGCCGCCCCCCCACTGTCAAGGAAAATGCGAGAGCGTCAACTTTTCTTCCAGGCGAAGAAAAGAGCAACGTCTCGAAGACAGCATGAGGGAAGTAGGGACGGGGGGGGGAAAAAAAACCTTAGACAAGTAGAAGCTTTGTGACTTCCATAGAGACGCAACAGTTACCACGCACAAAGCCCCAGCCAAGAACTGAAGAAAGAAACAAAAACCTACTGAAAAAGAGACCAAAACCCGTAAAAAAAACCTTGAAAGATAGAAGCTCCGTAACAAGGACATCCAAAAACACTTCCACAAGCAACTGGACAGCAAGCAAAACGTGGAACAAAACACGAGCAAAGGCGCAGCAGCAGCGATGGCGCAGGAAAGCGCACCAAACCTCAAAGGGAGGAGAGCGAGAGAGAGAGGAGAGAGACGACACCACGGGCAGAGGGGCAGCGGGCAGCAGTTTTCTCATTCAGCCCGTTTCCTGAAATCCCGCATAACAGGGACAAGAAACCTCCACCCAGACGGATGACGAATCTAATCTTCATGAACATCAATTCCCATCTCTGTTGACGAGGCACCCCGTTAATGTTCAGATAACATACTAGCGAATAACGTCTTCATGGATGGTTATATATATATATATATATCGTCCTCAGAAGATGGATGATTTATCTATCATCCATGAAGGGCCCTAGCTTAAATCCTCACTACCTTTTGGCAGGTCTCCACGATTTGCAGAACTGTTCGGTCGTGGGTTCGAATATTTTCAGGTACCTGGAAATTTAGCATCAATTAACGCCAGTTACTATTTAGTATTTTAGCAAGTTGGGGGGGGGGGGGGGGGGGTTTTGGGGATTATTTTTTTGGTTCCTAATGAGTTCCTATTGAGTTCCCGATGGGTTCTCACATGTTCCCCAAATTCTCAATGCGTTCCCCAGGTGTGTTGTGTGGGTTTTGTTTTTTGAGTTTTTTTCATGGGTCCCTCGACCGTCCGTCCGTCCGTCTTACACTCGGAAGTGAATGCTTTTGTTTGTTGTTGGTAAAAGGAACCAATGAAACCATACCGCACTTGCCCCAAGCGGATTGGGTGCGAATCCCTTTTTTTTGTTGTAGTTCGTCATTATCCCCTTACAGACAAAATCGATTGTTGCATGTTCGTGGCTCATATTGGCATCCAATGGACCCGGCACCCAACTTCCTTTTTATGGGGATGTGGGGGGAGTTGGGTTTATAATTTTTTATGTCTATCCCGTAAGGAGGGGGTGTCAAGAACTCACTCGGTGATTTCCTCAATCCCGACTTTCACTCCCGACTCTCCACCTCTCTATCCTACGGCACTTACAACCGAAAGACCTAAATACTACTAATACTCGTATCTTCACCTTCTCGCGTGAAGTCTCTTAAGGGCTATATTCAACCCGGGTATATTATTTTCAGAAATGTTGAAAATTTCCAAAATTTATTTCTTCCAATCCAAAAAATTATTGTGAAGGAAAATAGTGGATATATTAGGTAATCTTTCATTTGTTTGAAATGAATGTTTCAAAATTAATTAATTAATTATTCAACGAACATGTGTTGAAATGGCCAAAGGTACTACAGTGTAGAGTTATAATAGCTTGAAGGATTTTGGTTTCTTTTAGAGGATTTTTTGAAGATTATATTTTGTACATGATGAAGTTTTTTAATTTCCATAATTCTTCGTTTGCCTCAAGATACTTTTTAATGTAAATCGGAAGGCCACAATGTGACACACCCCTTGTTTTTTTTTTTTTACATGACCATTTTTCACTATGATTTATTTACCCTTGAAAGCCAAACTCCTTTACAATCATTTTACGTCTACCAATTCGGTGTGTGCCATTGGTCCAATTGTCGAGAAAAATATTTTTTAATTAATTTCCAATGACAAAAATTACTCAAACTTTGATATCTCCCCCTCACCTTAGGTCTAAAATTTAGAAAATTACCTTCAAGAAATCACATTCATCAAGGGACGTTTCAAGAGTATTAAAGTGTTCTCCAAATTTTCATTAAATTTTGAGCTTTTATTTTGTTGAATTTCTTTTGACAAAATTGTTCAATATCCAATAACTTTTGAATTGTAATTTGAAACGTTTGTGAAACCAAAGTGCACCTTTCTCGTCAAAGGCTTTCCAATGGTACCAAAAGTGGAGTGATAGGGGACATTGTGGTTTGGGAGACTATGAACATGACAAACAAAACACACAAACTACCTTCATTCATTAATAGATACATTTGAAATCTTATTTTAAAATTTGGTTCATTTTATTTGTGTAAGAATGGAATTTTTGAACCAAACTTAGAATTCAAAGTTTTTTTGTTCATAAACTTGTACAATAAAAATTTCAATGAAATTCAAGTAAAGGATGATGATAACAAAATAGAGCTCATGCGACATTTTTTATCCAACCTTGGTTAATCTTGGATCCAAAATGTCACCAACCCAAAAAAAAAAGATTTTAAAAATGACCTTTATGAATTCTATAATATTCAAAGTGACCAATTCAAAATACCCACCTACAAAATATTTAAAATAATGAGCAATTGGATTGTTCATAAAATAAGGTGTCATTAACATGTGGACCTTACTAATTTATGGATTGAAGAATGATGATGTACATGTTTAATGTGGAACATAAATTTGACATTTGGTGATTAACATGCTAACAAAAAGATTTATAAAAATATCTTCCATTTTTGTGTTCAAACATGTTCATTTAGAGTATTACATGTGTGTGGTGCCATGTATGAGTGAAAACTTGAACCTATTTCTTGTATCTATTATTTGGAAAAATTTGCTGAAACAACTAAACTTAGTAAACTAAACATGACTATTTGAAATGACTAAAATTATTGGGATGACTAATTGACTTGGAAATATTAATATTATAAAATTTCAAAATAATAATGATAATTTTCTTCTTCAAATAAAAATATAATATTATGTAAATTTATTTATTTTTGTAGATCTTGAAATTTTGAAATATGCTTAATCTTTAAATATGTTTTGTTTTTTAATAAAAAAATTTATTTAATATATGGTAAAATTAATTTTAAAAATCAGGCAATTTAAAATGCAATATATATTGGTTTATGATCTATCCAATGAGCTTCAATTGATCCACATGACATTATTGTACTAATGCATTAGTCAATATATGATTTATTTGTGTATTATTAAGGGTTGCACTTTCAAAACTAATAATTTAAGTTATGTTTATCCCTGTAATTTCGTAATGTTGTTGATTCAAATGTATATGTTAGTTTTAAAGTCACCAAAAACTATAGTGGGACAAATTTGTAGGCACTTGTTTTAATGTAGTTTCTAAAATAGAAATCAAATAGTTTGTTTGCATTTGTGACAGTTTATAAATTACAATTATGTATAATGTTTCTCATTATGTTTCCCAAATCATGTGAAAGATGGACCACAAAAAGAAGAACATGCTATCAATATTCTTGCTTTCAATCCATGACAATTGAAGCTCACTAAGTTTACCTTGCACAAAGTTTTCATCATAAAAGGTGCCCCAATTGAATAACCTACCTCATCTCCCCTCTTTAGCATGTTTCTTGCATACACCCATTCATCATATATTATAGTTGTGACTATTGCTTTTTCCCAATATGAATGGTGGCATGTAAATTTAACCTTTTCATGTGACTCCAAAAGTTTTATCCTTCCTTGAATAGCCACACCCAAATAGCTACCATACCCATCATCAATAATCTAAGATCTACTACCCTTACATGGGCCCATGATAAAATTGCTAATAGTATGACCACAATCATTGCCACAACTCGACTCCATTTTTGCTAGGATGTGTATGTGTCCACAAATGATCCAACCAACTATTTTTCCATGGACTTGAAAAAAAAGTTGGCACGCATGGCTTTAACATTCAATCAAACATGATACCTAAAAATGTCAATACACAATGTACTAAACTCTTTGCATACTCAGAAAAATTAGCAAACAATTTAGTTTCCAAGTCATTGCTAGTGTAACCAATGGTATGCACATTGGGAAAAAGCCAAGGAACTTCCTTGTATTACCTTGTAGCCAAGAGTTGAAACACAACGCCGCCAAACATCTTAAAACTTGACAACCCATTGACCATGAAATGTGGCTTGTTGGTATTGCCATGATTAGTGTAGTCAGAATGACGACATTCAAATATGACCACAACCATGTGAACCAAACCAAACAAGTTTCTATCAAATCATAATGCCTCCACTTTTGACCCATGATTCCCATCAATCACCAACAACTATTTCACCTATTCTATAAATGAAAAGACTAGAAATACAAAAAACTTGCAAAAAGGAGATTAAAAAGCTTTGGAGTTATTGTCAATTTGAAGTACTATATTTTTGTGTTGAACTAGAAAGAAATGGATTCTCATTACTAAATGTTGTGAGTATTTTGGTGCCATTAAAGTCGAATTAAGTTGGTAAAGTTCAAACTATTACAATAGTGCCATTTACATTGAAGTTCTTTACAGAAATACATGAAGTCTTCTAACACCATTTGGAAATGGTAGTTGCATCCCCAACACATGTAACCCGTCTATCCCTTGTTCACACCAACTTGTTGTTAAAGCCTCCCATAATAATTCAAACAAATACACTAACACATAATATTGGATCCTTCAAACTATAAACTACCACTAGAATAACTTTTAATTTCAAAAACAAACTCTTGAAAAAATAAATCTCCAAACCATTTGAGCCTCCAACTATTGGGTTCCAATTTTCACGGCTATGAATGTTTCTACATTTTGAAATTGTTGAGAGTGGTTTTTAATTCAGGCTGATGGAATTATGTTTTATGTCTAGAAGAGTTATGTTATTAATTGGGAAGTAGAAACATGAACTAAAAAACATTGTCTTCCAAATGTTACATATATGTCACAACCATAGACATGACATGAATAGATATGTGCCTTAGGAAATGGAGGTGGCTTACCTTCTCAAAACATGATACGTATATCAAACTAGCAATCTCATTAGGAGTTGAATTTATTATCTTGCATTTGCCAAAGTGCTAACTTTTGATTTCTAACAAACCTACTACAAAGGACAAAACATAGATTTTCATCATTTTCCTAAACGAAGAAACTCCAAATTTGGCAAAATGGGTTTTGATATTAACATGCAAATTTAAATGCCAATATCCATTAAACTTTTCAGATAATTATCCAAAGTTTATATTCCATCTATCAATCAATCTTGCAACACCATAGTAGCATTTGTATTATGCCATGCAAGATTTGATGTTGTTTGGGCTCTTGATCCCAAGTGTTGGAAATATTGAAAACATGTTTTGAAATAAAGTTGTTATTCTTGTAAGTTGCACCTACTAACATATACTCTTTTGTATTTGGAGTTGACCACAAGATGTTATCAAATATGTTCATTAAATAGGTATTTTTCATTATAAGCCTTAGGCAATTCTTGAAAATTTACCTTTTTAGACCAAAGTTTGGCAGTAGCATTGTAAATATTTCCTACCATCCGTTTGGTACTAGAATAAATGTTTTTTTTGTTCAAATGCACCACAATACTTTTTCTTAATCTTTTATTTCATTTCCTTCTTTCTCATGATATATTTGAAAACTCACAATTTTTTAATATGCTTTGGCTAATGTTTGATTCAATTGTCATCTCATCATTTTAACAAATCATTGGGATTGAAAGATTGATATTTCTAGATTTCAATATGGTTAAAGAATCATACATAAGTAAGTTAGAAACCAATTGACCATTTTTCATTGTCAAATTCAGATTTGAAAAAATGCAAACCATGATGATAGAGATGAGCAAATGGGATGCCCATGTTCATATGTTATGATAGATGATAGGATATTAAGATATTACACAACCCCCCCTTAATGGATGGATATTTTATGTGTTTTGTCATGTTAATACCATATTATCGTTACCGTTCTAGTTGTAGCCAAGCAATTTTTAAAAATAAAAATTCACCATAATATGTTACACTAGAATTTTAAATTTCTGAATTGATTAAATATAATCAATTTAGGAATTTGTATAGGTGATCATTAATGATCTCAATTGGTGATTGGTTCTTCTGGGGAATGCATGAGATAGAAACCCCATAATGGGATTAATCCAAAGCCATTTATTGCCCCAAACTAATAATCATTAATCATGATCCTAGTAATAGCCACACGTAAATTGATTAACTTTTGCCATTGGGCGAAGCTAATTTTGAAAAAAAACTATATTTATTGAAAATGTTTTAATTAAAGCCAAAATGGTAAAGGTAGTATGGTATTTCCCAAACTAAATCCTTGCTTGTCATGATTTTAATATCATTGGAAAGCCCTCAATGAAGAAGGGATGCAACAAGGTGGTTTCATAATGTTTAGACACATCTACAATGCAAGAATAATTTAGCATATAGATTTTTTTTTGTCATTGAAAATTCAATAAAATCAAAACAAAAGAATTGAAAAAAATTGGAATGCATTTTTGGTATTGTTGAAAAGCTTTCAATGAATCAAATATCAAGGATGCAATTTCACAATTCTAAAACTTACGTAATGCAAGAGATATTGACTTTCATGTAATTTGGTCATTGAAAAAAATCAATGAAAATAAAAAATAAAAATCCTACTATTAAGGAAGGTCATTTTTTTTTTAATCTGTATGTTTTGTTTACTTGTTTTGTTACATTGAGATCTCCCAAATCCTAGAACTTTGAACTTTGTTCTTGAAATTCTAGAAATCTTTCAATGAGTACGGAGGTGATTTCATGTAATGCTTATACTTGCAATATATGATAACTATTGAATTTTGAATATTTTCATCATTAAAAATTCAACAAAAATCCAGACCTAAAATTTTAGGGAATTTGAAAGTTCATTTTTCATATCAGTGGAAAGCCCTTGATGGATATGGATGTGTCAAGGTGATTTCATGATTTTCAAACAAGAAGTGAAGGAGTTATTTTAATATTAGTCATTTTGGCCATTGAAAATTCAATCAATTTCAAACATATTAGTTTTTTATATATTGTAAAACTACATGTATGTGTTCACAAAATGTGGTGCTCAAAAATACAAGCCACCTTGGTCTTAATGACAATTGAATTTCAAACTTAAACTAAAGAAGGTGAACCATTTGCCTTTTCAAAATTCATTCACTATAGGCTCAAAGGCACAAGCCACACTATAAATAATGATTTATCAATGACCAAGATATGATATTAACATAGATAGACTCCAATATAATGATGGTTATAATGGATTGAAATGAATGGGTTCCTTGATGTGAAAGTCAGTAAATTATAATTGACAATACTACAAAAAAAATTTAATTTGATTGGAGAATACAATACAAAAGGACCCAATTTGGACAACCATAAAATAGACCATTGTGTCAATCTTGATAAGTTGATTTAAACATGTTTGTTATGACTAGATGATCTTTTCTCTAGTAGAATAAAGATTGTTTGATTTGCAATCAATGGAGCATTTGATTAGTCAAACTTTCACCTAAATTAAAATAATTTATTTTTTAGATTATTATGTATTAAAAAAAAATTAGGTGGGTAGATAGGTAAGTAGGTAAGCTAAGGTTAGTAAATAGGTCTAAGTAAAGTCATAAAAAAATAGGTAGATAGGTAGGCGTAGCCTAACCTAATTAAACTTACATAACTTAATTTAATAACCTAAATTAACCTAGCCTACCTAACTATTTTAATTTAACCTACCTATCCTAGCTCCCTAGGCATGCACATAAGTTACAAATACAAGGAATTGAACCTTTCACCTTCACAATGATAAACCAAGTCCTATCCAATGGACTACACCATCAAAAGGCGATAATTTTTGTTAAGTTTTTATTGACATGTTTATTTCACGTCACTACTTATGTAAGTAAATAAGAAGGTGAAGTAATTAGTAGGTAGGGTGAATGTAGGTTGGTAGGTAGTTTAAAGGATAGTAAGTAGGTAAAGGAAGTAGTTACATTAGTAGGTAAATGGGCATGTACACAAGAAGTAGGAAGGTAAACTTAGGTAAGTAAGTGAATAGGTAGTTACACAAGTACAAATGTGGGTCTAATTCACTACATAAATTTTTTAGTTAATTCACCATGTTTCTTAATGATTGATGATGAATCGATATGGACAAATGAATTCAGTAACATGTGATCAAATAGGAAATTAACATGTGTAAATGTAATTAAGTTAAATTTACAATATTTTGTTAATTTTATCCTCATTCTATATTAAATTATTTTTCAAATTATTCATATGTAGGTAGGTAAATTGTAGGATTGTTGCATTTAACTTTTGAGGTAAGTTAGAGGTGGGTAGGTGGGTAGGTAGGAAGTAAGAGGTAGGTAGATTGTAGGATTATTGTATTTAATTTTTGAGGTAGATTTGAGGTGGGTAGGTGGGCAGGTAGGAGGTAGCTAGATTGTAAGATGGTTGAAAACTAGGTAAGTATGTAGACCTAAGCTACCTACTTAACCTAGGTAACAGTTTGTTTGACATATAAATTACTAGCATAAAATGTTCAACTTTATTGGATGTTTGATTTGACAAATAGTCATATAGTTCATTTTGTTCAAATTCATTGAAAAAAAAATACACATGTTATTTAACCCCAAGGTTTCTATAGTCAAAATGAACATGCTCATTAATCAAGAATGATTAGTTAGGTTATTTGACCATTTGAAAAACTTGTTTTTGAAGTAGTGTGAATTAATATAATAATGAATTTCATTAACATTTTATAATTAACCAATAAAAACATTGAAACCATTTTAATTTGACAACACTTGGATCAACTATTATTCAATTGCATGTGGGGAGTTAATAAGAATGTTTATTACTTTAAAGGCCATTGATTAATAATAAAAAATTGGATGTGTAATACAAATTTTATAAACTAGTGGTGTGATTTGGTGTATTAAATTATATTGGGCACAAGTATTTATAAATGGTGCAACCTTAAACTAACAAGACCAAGTATAGCTAAATAAGTAGGCATTGGAAAACAAAACAAATTTAGACATGTATAACAAGTATCTGGTGGTTTTGAGAATCTTCATATGGGTAAATTGGATTTGAAAGCAAAAACTTGTTATTTCAATGTTAAAAACTTTATTTTGTGAATAATCAAAATTTGAAGATCATTTTTTTTATTGACATGGGCAATGGAAGAAACATTACAAAACACTTATTATGATTAAATAAAATATAAAAGGCTAAAAAACATGTCAGAATTTTAACACCATGAACTTTCAACAATCATGATTGGAAGGGTGGTTAATTATATATTCATTGTCATTTGATTTTAAATTGCCCCTTGTCACACCAAATAATATTGGTTACATGTTAGAGGTCAAGGCCATAATTTTTAATTAAATGTCCATGTCTTCAAATTGTTAAGTGTTGATATATTAATATTGGGTAATTTTCAAAACATATATATCCTTTATTAATTAGAGATAATAATCTCATTGGTTTTTAAAAACATGTTAATGAATAGGAATGGGGTTTGATGCAATCTAAGTAAAAGTAATTCCCATTGACATGAGCATGGAAGTGAAATAAAAAACAATTGTTATGTTGGTGGGCTAGTAGAAACTATCATGATTTTTTTGGGTGTATAAGATAATGCTTTGAACATTCATAATCTTGAGTAGCTTGTAATTATCAACTTGGGAATCTTTTGAAGCAATAATCACATAGTCGACAAAACAAAGGAAATGGGCAATACCAAGAATTGGGTTACCTTTAACCCACAATTAATTAGGAATAACCCCATAGAAGAGCTCCACATAGAAGCTCCACATAGAAGCTACCATGATACACTTGAACGTGGTAAGGATAATTTGAGTGAAATTAGTTCAAACATGACAAAAATAACCATTAGTAGTAATTAATTTTCAAGAAGGTAAGCCAAGTTTTTTCTTAGAAGCATGTTGTGTTGAATTTTAGGATAATCAAACCATTCACCTATTGGGTGTAGTCACAATCCAATGAACCAAAAAGGGCATCATATCATAAACAAAACCATTCAAAATTAGCAAAATATTTTTGTTTTACCATTCAAAACCATGGCAATCATGGCAAGTTGTTGCTTGTTCATTCATATGAATGTCACGGAATTCAAACCAAAAATTCATTTGATGAAAATTTAAGTTTAAGTTCTAATTTAAAGCATTTGAAAATGAATACTTATTGTGTCATAATGAGTTAATTTCCAAAGGCCAATCAAAAGGGCTCATGCAATAAAATCATTTTGATGGAAAAAAAAGGATAAAAATGCTTTTACCTTAAACAATGTGAAATTCTGTAACTTTAAACATTCAAAAAGCTTTTCAAAATCATCCATAAGTTCAAGATCCTTTTACCACATATAAGATACATGTTGTGTTAAAAAAAGTTGTAGTTTATAATATACAACAAAACAAAAAATGTAGAAATGGAAGTTTTTATTATGATTTACAATTGTTATCAAATTTTTAAATGTAACACAAAATCTACAAGGAATCTAAAACACTATCAAAAACTTATTTATTAAAAAATGATAAATAAAAATACATGTCATTTGTTGGGACAACTATAAACAATTTTTATGACAATTTGCAAAAGATTTTGTTTAAAAATTCATTCATATGAAAAAAAAAATTGGACAAAAATACATGTAGTCCTTGTCTAAAGTAATGTTATTGGCTCATGTTGTATCTTGTTTGCACCCAATTACACATATAGAGTAGCCTTAAGCATTGGGCTATTGTAAGGATATATGAAAACATAATGAGTTTTAACATATTTAAATTATATTGTTGAAATTTTGAAATCATCAAAATTGAGTTGCTCAACCCCATTTTTGCAAAAAAATAATTATTTCGGCAACTATTGTTGGTTGTCATACATAAAATACTCAATGGTGGCATGAAAGGTGATGGTTGGTATGATGTGGTTAAATATGTGTCTAAAAGGATATTAGGGGTGTACTTGGATGAAATAAACATGGAAAAACAATTTTCTTGGGGAAGTTAAACACCATTAATCACAATCTAATTGCATGCATTATCAATAAGCTTAAAAAACACAATGTCAGAAAAATTCAATTGCAAGGACCTTTCAATCCAATGACATGTGACATTTATTAATTACAAATTCATTAGCAACAAATCATAGGTTTTTTTCAATGTTAAGACAAACCATGATGATGTGTCCCATTCAAAATTTAATTTTACATTCCAAATGCAAATGTAGTAATTACCCCCAAGTCTTTTCAATAATTAAAGGTGCATTAGCAATGCACAATCACATTCATGACTTAATTCAAGGATTTGCAAATTAAAACTTCTTCTTTGTATGTAATAATCAAATTCAATCAAACAACTCAATTTGTTTATAAATGTCAAGTTTACAACCTCTTCAACCTTATTTGATAAAATGTGTCATTGATATGACAAACTTGCAACCATAGTGGCCCATGTTTTAACACCATTATTACAGTTCTCGATACTTAAATTCATCCTTTGGGTTAAATCACTTATTGTTATTTTTAAATAACTTGGGATTCCTCCAATGATTAATTTGTTTTTAAAAAGCTATTGAAGCTTCATGTTTTCCTTATTAATGGTTGTTTCAAGATGATTTTCAATGATCAAAGAAATATAATGATTGCAAAGATGTGAACCTAGGTCTTTTTTACTTTTTTTTCCACTATTAATTCTTTGTCAACCCTCCCACAAACAAATTTGACCCAATTGCACATAACCCCTTTGCTTGTTGCTACCACCACATGTAATTCTCACATTGTTAGACATACATTGATGTAATTTCAATGTCATTTTACTACAAAATAACCACATCCACTACATCATTCTTAAATCTTGTGCTTCTATAACTAACTTCAAACCATTTGTGGGCATCTTCACTATCTCCAAAATCTTGAGACATGAAATGGATTTTTGACACAAGGTCTCTAAAAAAAAAAAATTACTTGCAAAAGATAGTAAGTTTTCAATAAACTTTTTATTTTTCAAAAATTTATCATCCTTTGAATGAAAAACTTTATCCAAATGCTTTTGTGAAATCACATGAGTGGAATTCTTTATATGAAATTGAACATTGGGTATAATCAACTCATGAACTTAATATATGACTAAGTACTTCATCAAGTTTGATAATCATTTGAATTGTCTTTGGAGTATATTTGCAGTTTACAATATATTGTTACATATATTATATTTTCACAAATTGTTTTTCAGTAATTTAGAATTAATAAAAACTTAATTTCTTTAAAAATATATTATTCTTTGGGTTTCGAATTACCTTACTATGAATAGCATTAATAAATAAATAAAATGAGCTTGGTGGAAGTTGAAACACACATAATTAATAAAAATAAAATTTATGACAACAATTTTGTTCACTATAGTGCTTTCATTTAGTTTTCCACACCATGTGTTTTTTTATTCAACCTATAGGATTCGTAAGATTCCATCATTGAAGCCTTCATTGGTGTGTGAAAATAATTGTAATGTAATAAAAGTTTGAACAAACCAACATATATCCATTTTAGCCCTCATTTTGCTTTAAAATATCTTCAACATTGACACCTTTTGTCATCATGATCACCATGTTCATCTCCATTTTATTTGATGTTTTGAACCTTTTTCTTTTGATTTTCTAATAATCAAAGTATATTTATACAATTTATTTATAACAAAAAATTAATTGTCGTAGCGACAAAAGTACCTCAAAATCAATTTCCACCCAAAACATACATACAAATTTTGAAAATAACTCACCTAGTCCATGCATCTATTTTATTTTCCCCTAAAATTTAACCTTACAAAATTGATGTATGACAAAAATAAAGTTCAAACTCAATAATCATAAAATGTTCATAGTTTGTTACAAATTTGTTTAGTTTATTACCACTTGCAAGTTTATCAATGTTCTTTCATTCACAAATTTGATTAATTCAAATAGTCATAATCTTTTAATGAACAACCTCATGTGAATATAGTTGGAAACATTATGGTAGTTTTATCTTCTCATAATACTAGTGGGTGCCTGTAGCCGAAGGCCACTGTGAAGTCATGGAGTACTTTACCACATAAGCTGCCAGGGGCATACACAGATTT
Organism: Sphagnum tenellum; assembly: GCA_963921925.1. Taxonomy (NCBI): domain Eukaryota; kingdom Viridiplantae; phylum Streptophyta; class Sphagnopsida; order Sphagnales; family Sphagnaceae; genus Sphagnum; species Sphagnum tenellum. The sequence goes on along the minus strand of OY998143.1, from coordinate 839,188 downwards.
CTAGCACATGCCCGTTTTCCGTTGGCGGTTCTGTCGACCAATTAAAACGCGGAATCAATCTTTCTCTCTCTTGTCGCCACCCGTTCTTGTTATATGAGGGCTGGTAGTGTACCTCTGCTCCTTCCGTGGCATTTTGCGGAAGCAAAGGCGTTCAGAAAATTTCGAAAATTGTTCCCAAGCAAGCAAAAAAAAAAACAACAGGAAGAAAGAAAGAAAGAAAACAGAACAGAACAAAAGAAGACGATGCAGCAGCAAGAGAGAGGTTGTGAGGGAATGGAAGCTCTAGAAACGATACTTGATAGCCAAGTGCAGAGCAAGAAGACATAGCGACAAAACTGGAAATCCTCTGACGGAAAACAAAGAAGAAGAGAGGAAAAACACACAGAGAAGAGAGAGCAAAGAACAAAGACACTCGCCAAGCAAGCGATCATGGAATCGGAATCCCGTTTCCTGTCCCCGACAGTCCGTTTTTCGAATCCCGTTTTCCGTTGCCGGTTCCGTCGACGGATTAAAACGTGGAACTGTCCGACTGTCCGGGCTGATTTCGTCGACGGATTAAAACGCGGAACTGTTGCGTCGAACGAACGCACGCACGCACCAAGTGACTTTATATATAAGATCTTGCATTATTCCTAGATAAGATGTGAAAGATTATTTTCAAACCATTTGTGCTTGAGTGAATTAGTCATGCAAATTATCTAAAAATACCCAAGAACTAAATGAATATAGAATACATTCTCTCCAAATAATCCAATTGTAAAAAGTTCCATGGACCCATCTATCATTCCATTGTAAACCTAAATCACTCGAGATTGTACAAAATTTTAGTATCCAATGATTATGGGTTTTGGAATTATGTGTAAATATAAATGTACTAAATTGGGCTAAATGATTATTGAAATTCTTGAAACTTGTATCCTCATAAACATAAATAAAGGTACAACACTAACTAGGTTTTATTTGGTTTTTTTTTTTTCATTACAATGGGGATTTGTTGTAAATTTTCAACTGTTGTCATGGGAGTTTTTAATTCAAATTAAGTAATGAAATTAATGATTGTGTTTATCATACTATGAGAACTCCTTCCTACCTTTCTTCAATTTAGTATTTTCATAAGAAAATCACTATATTTACTCAAGTTTTTGTTTTGATTTACAAGATTAATGGAAATTTATTTTTTTCACAACCCAATTTTCTAAATCAATTCACCATGATCAATTGAAGTTGCTACATCAAGATTTCATCACCCCAAAATTCATTCTAATAGTTTCTTTACTTTCAATTTATAAATTTCTTTTAGTTTGGTGGGGTGGGGGTTAGGGGTACAAATTAAGGGTTTGGGGGGCGGTGGGGGCGAGGTTATTTGTATTTTGAATTCAAGATGTGTTAGAAGAAATTATTATTAAATGATCTATCACTATGCCTTTTCTTAATTTGATGTTATGATTAAATCTTCATGTTCGATGTATCCTTATATTGGACAAGAAAAAGAAGATAAATTTATCCAATTCAGTGTTATAGGGAAGACAATTGACAAATGACCTTTTAGAATTCTTTGCAAAACATAAGAGTTAACTAATCTTGTGTGTGTAAGTGTCAATTTAGTTGTATATATGACATGTAAACCCCATGTAAGTGTAAATACAAGTGTAAATGATTTACATTTACAAGCTTGAATTTTTTACGCATACACTTGCCATGTATACTTTTCTTTTACAAATACACATACACAAAGCCAATGTGAATATTTATCAAATACATTTGCACGACCTCATGTAAATTGTTTTGGGGCATGTAATTGTAAGTGTGTATACTATATACATTAATGACCGTACCTTCTTGCAAATCCATACTATTTAGTTGTGGGTGCATCACAAAGCTCCAATACAACAAAAGGTGTCCTTGTACACCAAGTGTTTTCATTGGATTTAGAGTGAATTCATTGGTCATAGTGAATGGGACCTAGTGGGGATGCAATGAAATCATTAATTTAGGAAACGTGGACTAGTGAATTGCACCCATTTTGTACTAGTGTTTAGGTTTTTTTTGCAATGGACCATTTTCACTAGTAAAAAATTGAGAAAAACCAACTACCACTTGCAACTATATTCTAGTTGCAAACGGCATTTGTTACTAAAAATTGCTTGGTTGCATAAAACAAGTTGCATAAGACATTAGTTGCAAGTGCGAATGAAGTCAATGGTCAACAAAATACTTCACCATCCAATACTATCGTATGACATCTGTATATTACTATAAAAATTAGCAAGTTACATAATGACATGTGGCAAATGAAAAAGGCTTGAAAAAAAAAAGTTTAAAAAATAAACGATGGATCTTCATCATCTATTTTTAATGGTTTTAGCTTGTGACACATGACATTTTTGAATTTTGGTCAAAATAAATTAAAATCAATATTTAGGTTGGTAGGTGTGACTAGGTAGCTAGGTAAATATTTTAAATTTTTGGGGGGTTTAATTCTTAGGGTTAAACCCCCTTAAAGGGTTAAGCTCTTTTGATTGGCTCATCCCAATTCACATGTGTTTTTATGTGAAAGTGTAGGACAAAATATATGAGATAAAACTTGAAGTTGTAATTTATTTGCAAATTAAGTTGCATTAAAAAGTTTATTTCATATCTTTTATCATCCTTTTCAATTTTGTAAAGTATATAACTAAGTATATAACCAACTAACTAAATGTTTAATAAGCTAAATAATAATAAATTAATACATATATATATTAATAAATTAAATAATAAATTTATTTAGAAAATTTTAGTTCATAATTCATATATATATAAAAAGAGAAATATTAACTAATTATCCAATTATTACTTATACATTTTCATTAATATTTCTTGAATTAAAAAAATAAAAAAAAAATTAACCAATTAGTAATTAGTATCCAAATAACAAGTAAGTAATTAACTTATTAGTTATAAAACTTAGTTAAATAATCAAAAATTAAAAAAAATGATTAATTACATAACCAACTTATTAGTTATAAATCTTCATTAATAATTTAAAAATAATCAGATAAATAAAGAAAATATTAAAAAATCAGTAATTAATATGTAAATAATAACCAACTAACATAATAGTTATACATTATTAATTAATAGTTCAGAAATTTTAAAAATGAAAGATTAAAATAATAAAAATGTTACTTAATTAACCAATTTATTAGTTATGAGTTATCAAAGATTATTTTCATAAATAATAGAAATATCCATGAATTAAGTATTATTATATAAATATGATTTACTTATCTAGTTCATTATTTATAAGATTTCATTATTGGTTTTTAAACGATCAAATAAATAACCAAATTACAAAGTAATTAATAAATAAAAAATAATAAATCTACTAAATATTATAATTCAATTATTAATTTAAAGATACACTTCAAAACATTACATATTATTTTTCAATGTTTTCATCATATGTTATAAATTTCTTTATATTTTCAATGTGGATGAAAAAAAACATCATTTTTCATTCATTTTGATGCACACAATTCATTTGTTACATTTTTGGGTCTTGTTCGCATGTGGTTTCTACATGAATTCTTGATTCTTGTTTGCTAGGTAGGTCCAATACACCATTGAGACAAAATTACTTCCATGATTATGTGATGTAGTCAAAAATTTGACATCCATCCTCACATTGTGAAGAATGTAAATTTTTTTTTTTCATGATTTGATTACTCTTTGTGTAGCTGTAGAAAAGACACAAGGAAACCCTTGGACTACTTACTTGGAATCCTTATAAAAGTCTTTCAAGCTGGTGATAAATCGGGATTATAAAGAAGATTAACAATTGTTTCCCTAAAGGAATTGAAAGCCAATGATTTTCCACATAAGAACACCTCAATGAATGGGCAAGATTTCATTTATTTAGTTTGCATCATACAAGAGGCCTAATTTGAAGGTGAATGAAGCTTGGACCTACTTCCCATCACCAAATTCCGAAAGTTTGGCATTTCATGCAATAAGTTTAATTTTTTTTGATAATTTGAAAATAATTTAATTAGTGCTGATTTTGCTAAGGTATTGTGGTAAATCCTGTTTAAATTTTCATTTTATTTTGATATTGGTATATTTGGATTTTTAAAAAAATCGTTTTAGGGCTCCTAGTCTTAATATTAGGGTCGAAGGTTGATTTTTGGTTGGATCAGGTTAGTATATACTTACTGACATTTGTATAACCTTAGCATGAAGCTATTATGTTATTATGTCAAGTTCCCACCAAACATGAATTGGTACAAGGCTAATATAACCTGTGTCCTTACAAAGCAAGTACCAATATGAGATTATTATAGTCCAAGCTCATACCAATCTAGTTGGTTCTTTGATACCAAAAACTAGTACCAATTTATATCCTAGGGTACCCTAAACCCTAAACCCTTTTGAGAAAAGGAGATAATACATATGTATGAAGTCATACCTTTTTTCTTTTTGCTGTAGTTGGCTAATATGAGAGCTTTTGTCTTTTTTTGGTTGTTGTAGGATTAAACTTTAGGTTGCCACATTAAGATGATAGCCATGCCAACCAACCCCAAGAAAACACCTTTAACCATTGCTTGGGAAAAAAGATCTCAATTTGTAATTCCTTTGAGCTGGTTAAAACTCAAGTTTGCATTTTGATGAGAAAGTTCATGAATGAAATAAGTTCATTCATTCATTCATCTTCAATAAACAAACACACATCCATTATTGTTCATAATTACGGATGAAATTCACTTTGTGATTTTGAGTTGTTCCTACCACAAGAGGGACTAGCTCTCTCCCCTTCTTTGGTTCTTGTGGGCGTCTTTTGGCCTTTCTTTGGCCTTCCCTTTTGTCTTCCATGTAATGGTTCCGGCCATTGGGGTTTTTATTGCATTTTTTGCGTTGTTACTTATATATATTTTGTTATGGCAATTCATCATCATCATCATCATCCATGATGTGTTAATGCATAATCCATGCATAGGAAGCCTTTTTTGGAACAATGTACATGATTGAAAAAACCACAATCATTTCATGGTGAGGGGTCCGATCGTGCTTGCTAAACTTCCTTGGACAATTACTAATCATAATGCAAAATACGATATGTATGGTTGACAATCAGCATGTTTTAATTGAAAAATTTAATTATTTATAAAAGGTTTGACAAGCCCTATTTGAATATTGTTCAGCAGAATCAGGTGGGGCAAGAGCATTTGAGGTGGGTGGGAACAAGAGCATGGGAAGAAGCTAAGGGTGCACAATTGTGTTTTGTTTGGAAATTGTTTAAAACAAAATTAAGAACGATTCATCTAAAGTTACTAAAGTAGTAACGTAGTGGTGGTGAGAAGGAATGTATGAAGGTGCCATATGGCTTTGTGATGTTAACCTATGTACGAACCATGGAGCACGCGGATGTTGACATGAGATGAGGTCATGTATTCACATGGGTGTAGTGCATAGAAAGTTCACAAATCAAGATGGAAAAGGGTAGACAAGAAGAGATGTTCCTTTGCAATTGCCCATGTATTAGGCATTTGAAAAATAAAAATTTATATATATTTTTGTGCTGTGGAGACTAATGGGTGAGAGTGCAAGAAGGATTATTAGATAATGTTTCATAAGGGTTGAGTTGTTGAACTATTTGTGGAGTGAGGGAGTGAGGAGGAGGAGGAAGAGGAGGAGGGGGGAGACTAGTTGTCCATTACTCTAGCCCTTTTGAGAAGTGTTTTTTAAATTGACAAATCGTTGCCAAATTTTGACTTGAAAAATGTGATTTCCACCTATACACAGGTTTTTTCATGGAAAAGAATTGGTCCAAATTCGCCATATTTTGAAAGAGAAAAATAATTTTAAATTGTAAAATTTATCTGATAAGTTCCAACGGGTAGCCAAGAATATAAAAGAATGCTCCCTTTTTGTTTCCCCTTTCTTATCTACTATTATGTGACCAAATATGGCTAAAATTATTTTTCTGGATGATCGCCACTTCGGCTACATCACAAAATCCTTAAATTAAAAAAAAAAAAAAAAAACCCAGCCCTGGGAGTCCTGAGAAACATCAAGAACGGCATTAAAAAATATTAAAAAAAAACTCAAGCATGCGAGGTAAACTTAATGGACTAACTATTACACATTGTGAAGGAGATTAAGCCGAAATGCACTTGTGTGCGTAAGAGCATGCTCAACTGCAGCAGTAGAATGCCACTCACTGTACAGCAAATGTTTTCGATGCAGAAATACACTGTGAAACTGCTTGGGGTCCGGAAAAGCGCACATGTTGTCAGTGCCGTGGTAGAGCGCCAGTAGAGGGAAAGTGCTTGCGGGGTTTCATCACATTACTGTTTCTGAGGAATAGTAAATGATTGTGTTTCTTATTGGGCAACTACCATGATTGGCTCAGGTGGTGAGAGTTCAGTGGTCTCTTACTTCGTACAGTCCATCTTCTCAAGTTCATGGAAGATGGGTGGGGATGGGGGAGAAACTAAACAGTGCTCACTGGATATGCTACATAGTGAGGCCAATTTCAGAACCGGGTAAAGATTTAAGAGAAGAAGAGAGACAGGGACAGAGAGAGAGAGAGAGAGAGAGAGAGAGAGAGAGATTGTGTGTCTGTTGCGCCGAAGAAGAAGAAGAAGAAGAAGAGACTCTGGTTCCGGTAGAGTCTTGTGGTTGCGTTCCTATTTCTAGACTTTGTCTCCAGCAGCTAGAGTGCGGCGGATTGTTGTAGGATATATTCTGAGTGTCGAGCTTGGAGCGAGAGCTATGAAGGAGAATATCGTCGCTGCTAGTGGCCTTGATGAGGTAATAATAAATTACCAACACATAAATTGCTACGTAATTTGCTTCCTCGAAATGTGTTTTGCAATGTCCTAGCTGCTTGGATGTTTTGATGTCGTTGAGATCTTCTTAGCGTATTGAGTAGTATCAAAGCAAAATTCCTCAGTGTTTTCGACTCGTGATCGCTATTTCGAATCAACATGCGTTTTCCAACCCTAGAAGACTAGAGGGTTTGTGTGTTTGGATTGTGCAAGAATTTTCGAAGAGTATCTAGTCTCTGCTGGTTCCGACGTTCCTGTAATTTCTAGTCTCGGTCTCCAACAACTGGAGTCATGCGGTTTCTTGTAGGATCTGAGTACTGTCGAGCAGCTTGGAGCGTTGATGAGGTCACCAAACATTCTTCTATCTTTCAAATCAAAATGTGTTTTGTGACCTAGCAGCTTGGATCTTGTGGAATTGAGATCTTAGCATCTAATTGAGCATGAATTAAGCAAATCCGTTACATTCTTGCAGGATCTGAGTACTGTCAAGCTCGGAGAGAAATCAGCTATGAAGGAGAATATTGCTGGCAATGTTGACGAGGTAACCAAACATTTGAATCAAATGTCTTTTTACAATCACTTATCTCAGATCCTTCTGCAGTTGAGATCTTAGCATCTTGAGTATGGAAGCAAATCCCTCCTGTGTTTAGGACTCATGGCTATGTTGTAGGTTGTCCTAAATGTGCTCATTATCCTGTGAGGTACCAAACATTTGCTCTATTTTGAATCAAATGTCTTTTTAGCTGTTACTTATCTTAGATCCTTTTGAAGTTGAGATCTTCGCATCTTGAGTTATGTGAAAGTGAATGCCTTCAGTGTGTAGGAATCATGGTGATGTCATAAGTTGTCATATAAAATGCACTCATATTCACCAGCATGCATCTGAACTCAGCTACAATGTCACTTCAGCCAGAAAAATTGTTTTCACTGATTGAATCCAAGTGCAGAAAACAGAGGCTCTTTCAATAAATTTTTTCAGATAGGTACAATGGAAGAAGATTTTAGCCTACCATGGTATTACAGTTCAGTGTTGAAAATGTAGGGGAGTACCAGGATGAAAAGAGATCCCCAGTGGGGAATCTGTTCACTTCACATCAAATCAATTTGCTGAAGACTGATACTTCTGTCTATTTGAAGATATTAGTGTTAAAGCTTGAATCAGGAGATGATAGTATCTTTCTCCTGATAATCTTCAGCACTTCTTTTTGTTTTGATTGCAGCTCATAGGATGGACACCACTTGTCGAAATAAAGCACATCACCAAAGCAGAAGGAGCTATGGCAAGGATAGTGGGGAAGCTGGAAGGGAAGCAACCAGGAGGCTCTGTGAAAGACCGCATTGCACTCAAGTATGAATTTCATGATTGAGTCCAGGGCTGATTGATTATCACAACAATAGCAATTTCCAAACATGTTACATATCCATCCACAACATGAAAGAGAGATTTCTTGTAAGTGCACTGATGGATTTATGGTACAGCAATGAAGGTGATGAAGAATTAATCTCTGTTCTGTGTGAAAAATTGTGCAGTATGATACTGGATGCAGAAGAAAAGGGGCTGATAACACCTGGCAAGACGGTGCTAATTGAGGTCACAAGTGGAAACACAGGGGTGGCAATAGCAATGGTGGCTAGGCACAGAGGCTACCGAGTGATCATCATCATGCCTGATTCCTGCTCTATGGAACGACGTATTCTTATGCGTTCACTTGGTGCAGAGTTAATTCTAGCAGGTGTGTCTTCTCTCTGACTTTTGTTGATGTGCATGCATTCTACACCTCCTTTGTTCTCTTCGCTGTGGGTGGTTGGGATAAAATGTGATAGTTGTCAGCTGCAACAAGTGATGTCTTACATGGGGGATTCGCATTTTGCAACTGTCAATTTCTAACCTGGTGAACTGTAATGCCATGAAACTTGTTCCCCTGTTGATTGTTAGACTATACCTGTCTCGAATCAAGGTTGTGATTGGGTTTGCTGATGGTGAAAACAGATGCCAAAAAAGGATTCGATTATTTTTTTGAGTTGCAAGATGCCATACTGGCTAAAACTTCTAATGCATACATGCTGAGCCAGTTCAAGAACCCAGCAAATCCTGAAGCACATTTCCGTTATACTGGTCAGGTCCTTTTTTGACACTCTTCTTGCACTTGAATCTTCTAGCAAAAGGCCTAAACGATTTACCAAGACATGCACGTTATGGATAGATGAGGATGCAACCTTCTTCTGTACAATTTATGTAGTTCTTGTTATGTACTAACTCTTTGCTTAATATGCAATTGGATCTTTTGCAGGACCTGAAATTTGGGAAGCTACAGCAGGAGAGGTGGACATTTTTGTGGCTGGATGTGGGACGGGTGGTACTGTCACTGGTGCGGGTCGTTACTTGAAGAGCAAGAAACCTAGTGTCCAAGTTGTGACAGTTGAACCTGCTGAAAGTGCAGTCTTATCAGGTTTTGATTTCTTCTTATCCGGTTTTGAATTATTGTGTTATTCACCCACTATAGCTTGCAAATCACAAGCTTATGTGATTTCGTAAAGAATGTATGAACTTGCAAGCAGTGAAGTTCATGGTGCCCTTTTTTGGTTTGCAGGGGGGAAGAAGGGCCCGCATCAGATACAAGGAATTGGGGCTGGAATAATTCCAGAGCTCTTGGACATACCTATGCTTGATCGTATTATGACGGTGCATAGCAATGAGGCTCTTGACATGGCAAGGAGACTGTCCCTTGAGGAAGGCCTGCTGGTTGGCATCTCCTCAGGTGCTGCATTTTCTGCTGCTCTTAAGGTGACCCTCTTGGACCAGCCTCTTAAACCTTCTACCCATTGCAAATTATAAACTGAGGTTTCAGAAGTGTTTAAATTTCTCGTTTCTTCAGGATTGGGCATTTCTTGTGACAAGTTTTTTGTGCTTAGAAATTGCTGTTCTAATGAAACAGATTGCTAAGGAGCCAGAGAATGCAGGCAAGTTGATCGTGGTGATATTCCCCAGTTCTGCTGAGCGTTATCTCAGCACAGCTCTCTTTACAAACATCAAAGAAGAATGTGAAAAATGGCCTGTTTTATGACTGCTTTGTCAAAAGAAGAATCTTTGTACCATCTACAGAAGATTGACACTATTTAAAGCATGGACTTCACATTATTTAAAGCTCAAATAAAGTTGTTATTCTGGTAAGTTGCACCTACTTACATATACCATTTTGAATTTGGAGTTGACTGTAAGATGTTATCAAATGTTAAGTCATTAGTAGTTTTCAATAAAAAGGCAATTCTTGAGGTTTAAAAGATCATCTATTGAGACAAAAGTTTGACACAAAGCATTATTTCCCATGATCAGGGAATATAAGTTCACTGTTGTGAAATGCACCAGATTTGTTTTTTGTTAACCTTTTATTCTAGTTCCTTGTTTCTCATGACGTACTTGGGTCTCCACGCTGCTTTGCACTTTCCACAGGGGATGATCAAATAACTCCCCACAGACCTCAGAGCTTGACAGATTAGATGTTTTCTATGTTGCTTTGAAACTTAATTGTGAAATCAGTGTGAAGCAGTGTAATAGTGGCTCACACGTCAATCTTGAAGACCCCAGCACTCTTGCATGAGGAAGAAAGAAAATTGAGTTATATCTGTCTTTGTGTTTAAAGTTGCAATATATGTTTCCATCCATCGTTTGTACACTCATTATGTGCACCACCAGTTTCACGGTCTGACATAGTGTCTGGGCTAACAGCTCCTTTTTGTTCATATGACCAGTCCCAGTAACAATTATAATTCAATTCAGTTTTTTGCACTGATTGGATACAGCAACAGTCTCCTACCCAATCTTTCTGTGTAAGATTGCAACCCTAAAATACAGTTGATCCCAACACTTAACCAAGTTGAGTTGTAACAACTATCAGATTCAACCTGACAATTGCATAAGGAATGAAAATATGCATGAGGTCTGTTCATAGTAATGATAAGAGAAAGGTTCAATGGCCCTCACTGCATTCAAAATAGCATCGATAAAATCGGACATGTAGTGCTAACAAGAAATAATACATGGCAGGTGATAGAGTCTTGAGAAAGCCTTTGGGATAGGAACTGTGCACTTTTCTCTTATGCTGACAGAACCTTCAATCCTTGTCCCTTTGATCACTCCATAATCTCTACCAGCATTACCTCCGAGTGTGACAATGTATGTACTGTAAAAAGCAATAGATGAAGACAAGAAGCTGTGAACAGGTGATGCGCCAGAAAGGTGATGTTGTCCACATTGCTGTGCTCAGCCACAGCTCCTGCTAGCTCCACTGCTCCCTCACTAAATTATTCAGTTCCTGTTAGATCAGTGAAACTGTACAATAAATTTTCTGTCGCCTCCTGGCTTCATCCATTGTAAATAATGATCCATTTTTGTCCAAGCCATAGGAAGCACAAAGTTTGGGTATAGGATCAGCACAGAAGCACGTACATCTCTTGCGTGAACAAAGCATGAAGGAACAAGCCATTGTAGTACCAAGGTCTAGAACATTCCAATTAGCAAGCTCCAAAGCCATAGATCCAGCTGGAGGCAAATCAAACAAGCCTCTTGGAGCCATTGCAAAACCATTGAGAGGATCACAGGGTAGCCTAGCAGCAACAGCCACAAATTCTCACAAGCCAAACTGCCACTGTCTCCATCACCTCCTCACAAACCTAGAGTTCATCACTAACCAAATGTAGCAAATGCATTGAAAACTTAGTTTCAGATAGAACTGTTCAAAACAAAAGCACTGAAAATCTCATTAACAAAACTTGGAAACCTTCCTAATTACTACAGTGATTCTCTATACCTATTCATAAACATGAAAACCTAGTTGCCCATTCTACTCTGCCCATGGCAAGTTCACTGAAAAAACTGAACTGTCTCAAACTGAGAACTCCATGTGTTCAGACAGCCAAAATCTCAGTCTAGGGATAATTTGTGCTACCTTAACCTCGAGCAGAGCATCTCTTTGGGTCAAATAGGCTGGGAAATTCCAGAATCTGGTAATGTTTCTCTCGATCCTCGTATATGATTCAGCTTAGGTCTACACAGATATACTGCATTACAAAACATTAGTTAATGATCCAGAGGAGGTTTCTGACCAAATTTCTCTGTCATTGCCATGCTCATGGAAGTTTGCAAGCTTGTCTGCATATGTTGAATCCCAATGAGATTGAAGCCCCAGCACTGAGCTCTTTGTATCAAGAGTTCTTGCAGCTTTGGTTAATACAAATTTGTATACTATGGGTGCTACTGTTTTATGATCGGTGTAGTATTCACAAGCTTTTAGTTCGATGGGTACTTCAAATACCTTTCTGTCTGAGATCCTTCTTCACACTTCCTGATTTGGCATTACATTAACCTTGTCATGTTCGTGGTGACCTTCATATCAAGAGTGGCAATCTATTGTGGTTGTGGACATTGTTTTTCTTTCAAATTTGTCAAGTAGGTGGACTGGCAACTATCTACAACACTAATGAGCCAAATCTGCCTAGGTGTCAGGCAAGACATTAGAACTTTTTGAGAATCCTTCTTTGTATTGGCGACCTCCATGACCTCAGCATCTAAATGTGACAACCTTAGGATCTTGGTCTTGAGAATGTGGTGACTTGAGCCCATTTTCTCTAAATAACCCCCTTTGTAACTTTTGCAGCTCTCTTTTTTTTTCTTGCCAAGTTGCAAAAATTTGCCAAAAAAACACTGGTTGTGTGTGCAAGTCCTGCAGGGGTCTGATTGGTGGTACTATAACTTTCAGTTGGAGGGAAATTATAAAGAAAGTCCCACTGGACACAAAACAGCTTTGCATTTCTTTGGCAATGCCCAAAGACCTTTGAGGGAAGAGCACTCTGTCTTGGATAGCTTTAGTTGTACTTCGCAGCCGCCATCCTTAGAACTCCAGACCTGCAGACTTTGTTATCGATGCAAACTCTTGGGGAGCCACCCACCATTCCTTTGCTGGGTTGGGCCATTCAAATTAGCTGCTCATTGATTGATGACTTCAACTCAATTCAATGAGGATTCGTCATTCACTTCCCACAAAGTCTCTAGTCCTAAACTAGGTACCAACACTCCCTAATCAGAAGCTGAAGAAGATACAATTGTTCTCTCTCCAACTAATTGGATAGAAGAAGCTGGTCAAGATGGTGCTTTGTTTATAAACCTATTCATTTTGCAATAGTTGCATGATAAAACTGTCCAAGTGAACAATAAATCTTGGTGAAATCAACATGGAAATCATGGTCTAAATTGTTGTAGAGCATACCTTCAAACTGATTGCACCTAAAAAACTCCATAGCAAAATTTTGAAGGTGGAGTTTTAAAAACATGACAAGATTATGCCAAGAAAATCAGACTATTGACTTCATAAACAAACAGCAGTGGATTAGCTGCCATGACTCCACACCGACTTCATCAGCTCCCACAAGTGCACATATATAAGTATAGTGTGAGCCCCGTGCCTATTGCACAGGTGAAATAAAAATCCCACTCTCTCCCAAAACCACAACCTACCTACCTATCGACCGACCCACCTACCTATATGCTTCTTTTCCTACCTCCTAGGCTCTTGTACCTACTTTCTCATTTCCTGCTTTCTCACTACCCACCTTACCTACCTTCTCACTATTTCTCTCAAAAACCACCCCTTATCTTTCCAAAACCACAACTTACTTACCTATCTACCGACCCACCTACCTATCAAATTTTCTTACCTACCTATGTGCTTCTTTTCTTACCTCCAAGGCTTTTGTATCTACTTTCTCATTTCCTGCTTTCTCACTACCCACCTTACATACCTTCTCACTATTTCTCTCAAGAACCACCCCTTACCTACCTACCTACCTACGTGCTTGCCTGCCTCCCTCTTTGGTTCTTTTTCCTACCTCCCTAGCTTGATTCCGTGAGAAGGCGAAAAATAGGTAGTGAGTTCTCTCTAAACCTACCTTTCACCTTCTCACCATTTTCCTACGTGTCACTATTAGGGTTTAGGTCCTGTCCATTGGTCCTATCTCCCAAGTGGCTTCACTTATCTTTTTCTATGGTAGGTATCGACGTAGGTAGGTAAATTTCTGGCAGCCATGTGCAAGGGCCTCTATATTTAGCTACTGTTCGTTGTCACTGTTCGTCCGGAGTTAGGGGAAGTTATTTCTTCCTGTGATCCATCCAGCCGGACGGGATTACAGAAATGTTCGTTCGGCTAGATGTATCACGGGACGGCTTTAGGGGAAGATTCATTTATTTTTTCCAAGGGCGAATAGAATTAATCTAGGCCATGCAAGGGAAGATAGGATATCATCTCTGCCGTCCAAGGATTGAATCTGATTTTCATCAAGGGTGGATTAGAGATCCTAGCAAAGCTCGCCACATATGCAATTGGTTTTCGAGTTCTGAATCAAGTTCCCGCGTTCTCTAAGGCCGTCATGGCTCATGGTAGGTAGTAAAAATGAATGTGGATTGCAGTGAAGAGGAAAACAACGTGAAAAGTTAGAACAAAATTTGCATTTATTGCTGAGTTACCATGTGGAAGTGTCTCTAAATATAGCTATTGTTCGTAGCCATTGTCCGTCCGGCTTAAGGGGACAGGATGGACTGGACGAACGGATGGACAAACGGACGACGGGGTGGATGACGGACCGGGCGGGTTCAGGGGCGACTTCATTTAACATCCCGTCGTTACAATATACTAGTGTGAGCCCCGTGCATAATGCACAGGTGTGTTATTTCCCACCCCGGTTCTTTAACCCGTCGAGCCCCCCCCCCCCACCCGCCCTTCCAGTCCTTCACATTTCCCACTTGGGGTGCCTTGCTTTTTTTCTTTTAAAGTTTCTTTGGGGGGCGGGGAGGGATAGAGATTTTTTTCATTTTCCTTGGTTCTCAATGTGTTCCCACTATGTTCCCTTCAATTTCTCAATCGGTTTTCATCAGGTTCTCAGTATGTCCCTCAATTCCCAACATGTTCCCCATCATGTCCTCCACGGCACCTCACATTTATCCCATATGATTTGGCGAATGTTATCCTCCTTTCCCCTATATTAGGTGGGCCAAAGGGAAGGAAATACTTCAAAGTAGAACCTTCTATTTCAGGGAGTCTCCGTAGTCTCAGTCTTTCTGAGTGATGGGCCAATCAAATTGGCTCATCGCTAAATAAAATTTAAAAAATTAAAAAAAAAACCTTGGGTAGCACCTCATCTAATTCCACTGATTAGTAATTCAAATTTAGTAATCAGAATTGGAACTGGTATGTGGGGGGAATTTTGGAGTCCTTTGTGTGGTCGTTCATGGACCATTCCAGTGACAGTTACAATAATTACCTCATTTTCAAGCTTAATTACTTAAATTTGAAAAAAACCATTCCAGTGACAGTTACAATAATTACCTCATTTTCAAGCTTAATTACTTAAATTTGAAAAAAAAAAAACTGCTTCGGTTTCTTATGAACTTTCTTAATAACTATTTCTCACCTTTCTGAATAAAAAAACTGTATTTATAATTATCTCATTCTTTTCCCCTATCCACCAAACATGGATATGAAAATACAATTTAACCTGTGTATTTTCATGTTCATGAAATGTATATTAATTTAAATTAAATTTGACATCTACATTTGAATTATTGAAAACCATATGAAAACTAATAAATAAATAAAAGTTGTTCGCAGCAGAGAGTGGAGCTCAAATGAACAAGGGAGGTGAAGATGAGTCACAATAGGGTATTGGAACCATTCTACCATACATTAATGTGCAAGAAATTGTTTTTCTTTTTCCCCCGGCTACCCGCCAGTCCAACCCTTGTTCTGGTACCAACCTAAGCATCGAACACTGATCTGGTACCTATTGAATCAGCTGAATTGGATCCGGTTCTTTACCCCGTCGATCCCCCCTCGCCCGGTCCTTCACATTTCCCACTCCGGTTCTTTACCCCGTCGATCCCCCCCGCCCAATCCTTCGCATTTCCCACAATGGTTCTTTATCCCGCCCGGTCCTTCACATTTCCCACTCCGGTTCTTTATCCCGTCGAACCCCCCCCCCCCCGCGGGGTCCTTTGCATTTCTCACTTCGATTTTTTAACCCATCAACCCCCCCCGCCCGATCCTTCACATTTTTGACTCCAGTTCTTTAACCGGTCGATCCCCCCCCCGCCCGGTCCTTCGCATTTCCCACTCCGGTTCTTTAACCCGTCAATCCCCCCCACCCGGTCCTTCCCATTTCGCACTCCGGTTCTTTACCTCGTCGACCCCCCCCGCCCAATCCTTTCCATTTCCCACTCCGGTTCTTTACCCCGTTAACCCCCCCACGCCCGATCCTTCCGGTCCTTCACATTTCCCACTCCGGTTCTTTACCCCGTCGATCCCCCCCTTCTTCGCATTTCCCACTCCGGTTGAAGACACTAAGAGGCAACCCCTATTTATTTATGCGCTTTTTGAACATTGTTCTTTTTCTGCACTTGCCTGGCATGGAGTAGGAGTTCCTGTAACCCCATATACAAGCACTCTGGGAGCGTAATCCTAGGGCGGTTGAAAGTAGTGCTATATTTAGCTGCTGTCTGTAGCTACTGTCCGTCCGGATTCAGGGGAAGCTTCATTCTACTGTTCGTCCGGCTTCAGGGGAGGTTTCATTGTCAGGGGAGGTGTGTTATTTCCCACCCTGGTTCTTTAACCCGTCGAGCCCCCCCCACCCCGTCCTTCCGGTCCTTCACATTTCCCACTCCGGGTGCCTTGTTTCCCACTCCGGTTCTTTACCCCGTCTACCCCCCCACGCCCGATCCTTCCAATCCTTCACATTTCCCACTCCGCTTCTTTAAACCCGTCGAGCCCCCCCGCCCAATCCTTCCGATGTCAGAACTATGTACCAAGACTACCTTTTTTTCCTTTTAAGAACTGTCCACACGGATTCAGGGGAAGCTTCATTCTTCCTTTACTAAAATGGACGGATGGACGGATTTAGGGGAAGCTTCATTTGGTTGGCTTCACACGGATTTAGGGGAAGCCGACCAAATGCACGGATTTAAGGGAAGCTTCATTTGGTCGGCCTCACTCTTGCTTTACTATATGTAATTGGTTGGCTTCACACGGATTTAGGGGAAGCCGACCAAATGCACGGATTTAAGGGAAGATTCATTTGGTCGGCCTCACTCTTGCTTTACTATATGTAATTGGTTGGCTTCACATGGATTTAGGGGAAGCCGACCAAATGCACGGATTTAAGGGAAGCTTCATTTGGTCGGCCTCACTCTTGCTTTACTATATGTAATTGGTTGGCTTCACACGAATTTAGGGGAAGCCGACCAAATGCACGGATTTAAGGGAAGCTTCATTGGTCGGCCTCACTCTTGCTTTACTATATGTAATTGGTTGGCTTCACACGGATTTAGGGGATGCCGACCAAATGCACGGATTTAAGGGAAGCTTCTTTTGGTCGGCCTCACTCTTGCTTTATTATATGTAATAATATCATAATCTGCCAAAAATTTGAGGCGACCCATTTTACAGCAGGTGAGCAACTGGAAGAACCAGTCAAGATTTTTGGCTGGCACTCAAAAGACATAGCTAATAGAAAAATTCAACAATACCCAAGTCAAAGCTGCAACAAGCTTATCAACCCAAGTGTTAATTCATCAAAACCCTGCAAAACTTTATTGTAAAACATACCACTGGTTTGGAAAACGTACCAAGGTATAAAAGACAAGGGAAAATTTAAAGGACATCAAGCTAGCACAAACTAAATGTCAAAAATTCTCCAGCTCAACAATCAACCACTTGTAATAGGTCAGCTGTGGTGATAGGGGGTTGTGTCCTGAAGGGGTGAAAGTGTTAATTTATTTTAGCCTGTCCCTGTAAAAGCAACTACGCATAAGTCTAAGGTATAGATCGGCATGTGTAGATGGTAGTGGTGGACGCCTAGTCCAGCATCCTGAACAAAATGTTGCCAGAAAGCAACCATATGTGGCCATAGAATCTCCATTGAGTGAGCTATGGACAACCCTGACAGAGGGGTCTGGAAAACAATAGTCAAAAGGTCACAAACACAGGCCTAGTCCCCACATGGTTTATTTTTTGAACACCCAATTCTTTTGGATTTTGTGAAACGCAAACTTGCCACGAGTGTCCATGTTGGCATTGGGGAGTGTTGTCACGGCCTCCTCACCATGCCATTTTTTGCGTGGAATGTCAAGTTGATGATGTTAGGAATTGTCATGGTGACAATCATTAATGGGCCCTAGTATACTTGTTTTGTCTAAACTAGTTTCAATTGTCATCATCATTGGAAATTGAAAACCCAAAAAATTACTTATCATTCCTTATATAATGTTCAATTTGATTATTGTTTCGTTGATTTAAAAGGTCATTGGGATTGAGAAATTGATACTTTTGTATTTCAATATGGTTAAAGAATGATACATAAGTAAATTAGAAACCAATTCATGATTCTTAGTTGTCAAAGTTAGATTTGTAAAAATGTAGACAATGATGATAGAGACGAGGCAAATGAGATGTCCATGTTCTTATGTTGCAATAGATTATACTAGTGGTGCCCGTGACTTTCGGACACTGTGAAGTCCCCCGGTTTCTTTAAACCAAGAAGGACACACAAAGGCGCAAAGCAGCCTTTTTGTTTTGTTTTCTTTTTTAAAATTTTTTGTTTCAAAAACTCGTTGAAAAGTCCCCATGAAAACATACATGGTGAAGCGAGCTTTTATCTTTTTTATTTTTTATTTTTATGTGTTTTTTGTTTCTATTTTGTTTCTATTTTGTGTTTATTTTTCGCTTTTATATTTTTGTTTATTTGGATGCAAGTTTGAAGTTTGGAGAAAGAAGACACACCTCATTCTTTTTCAAGTAAGGTTTTTCTTCATTATTATAAGTTTTATTTTTTACTTATTTTTCCAAAGAAAAATATAAAAAAAGAAGCAAATATGCAGCTTTAGATTTTTTTGCCAATTTTTTTTTAAAATTTTGTTTTTTTTTTGTTAAGAGAAGGGGAGAAAATCCGAAGAAACAAATCCAAAAAAAAAAGATAAAAAAGAAGCAAATACGTAGCCTTAGATTTTTCTGCCGGTTTTTTTTTAAAAAAATTTGTTTCTTCATTTTTGTTAATTTAAGAGACGGGGAGAAAAATCTGGAAAAACAAATCCAAAAAAAAAAAGCAAATACGTCCGGACAGATGGACGAACGAACAGACGGGCAGAGGCCGGTTCTGCCGACGGATTAAAACGCGGAACTGTCCGACTGTTCGGGCCGGTTTCACCGGCGGATTAAAACATGGAACCGTTGCGTCGGACGGACAGACGGACAGACACCATCTTAGCTTTAATATATAAGATATTAAGGCAAATCCCGTTTCCCCCCCCCACCCCCCCTTTCAAGAGATGGATTAAAACAGTTGAAGACATCCATATACTAAAGAAGGTTGTTTGTTTGACATGTTTTGTCATGTTGATATCTCCCAAACCACAACCTTGCTCACTGTGCTCTATGCTTTTAGTATCATTGGCAAGCCATTGATGAATAAAGGATGCACATTTACAGGAATAAAGATGGTTTCATAATGTTTAGACATGTACAATGCAAGAGTAATCAACATATCAAATGATTTTGTCATTGAAAATTCAATAAAATAAAAAAATTAAAGAAATCAGGGCACACTCTTGGTACTATTGAAACGGCCTCACTAAATTGGGTTTCATGATTTTTAGATTGCAAGAGATATTGAATTTTGAGTAAAGGTCATTGGAAATTATATGAAAATGAAAGAAAGAAATTTTAATATTAAAGAAGGTTTTTTTTTGTTGTTGTTGTTGTGTGCTTTGTATATGTTTTGTTTGCTTGTTTTTTAATGTTGAGATCTCCCATGCCATTAAGCCCTTCACAATGTTCTCAATACTTTAGAAAGCATTCAATGAATAGGGAGGTGATTTCATGTAATATTTATACTTGCAATGTATGAATTGGATTCCATGCAAATATGTGTATTTTTAAAAACTACTTAAAAGTTGTGCTCACAATATGTGACACTCAACAACACATGCGACAATAGTCTCATTGAAGATTGGATTTCAAAATTAGGCTAAGAAAGGTGTACCATTTGGCCTTCAAAATTCATTCAATATGAGCTAAATAACAAAAGTCACATTAGAAATAATAATTTATCATTGATCTCTTAGTATGACCAAGATATGATATTAGCATAAATAGGTTCCAATGTAATGATGGCTAGAAATGAATGGGTTCCTTGCTATGAGAATATGATTAAAATATAATTGAACTAATACAGTAATCAAATTCCATCAATATTTCACAGTGAACTTATAAAAATATCAAACCCATTTTAACTTGACAACATTTGGACAATTGTTATTCAATTACATATGGGGAGTTGTTTATAACTATAAATCGGTAATCAAAATTTGAATGTGTGAAACAAATTATACAAACTAGGTGTATGATTTGGTGTATTAAATTATATTATGCCAAAATACATAGGAAAGGGGCAAGCTAAAATTAATGAGACAAAGGAAAGGTAAAGTAGGCATTTCAAAACATAATATTGGTTATATGTTAAAGGCCAAGGCCATAATTCTTAATTAAGTGTCCGTGTTCTTATATTGTTAAATGTGGGTATGTTAATATTTGGGTAGTTTTCAAAACATATATATAAGCTTTAATAGTTACTTATAATAATCTCGATATTCCTTTTGAGAGAGATGTTGTTAGTTAGCATGAATGGGGTTTCATGCAAGCTACATAAGAGTAAGTCCCATTGGCATGATTAAAGTGAAAACCGTTTGGCAATTGTTAAGGAATCTCCACAAATTTGTTGGCATAAATTCTTGGCAACTACCAGGCACATTCACAAGTCTACTATGAAAAACTTTTGGTGTTAGGTGAAAGCATGGTATTTTATACAAAAAAAAGTTGACGAAAAAATATCAAATTAAAAAATAGATTGTTTTTCATGAAACCAAAAAATATATATATTCAAATTTTAATTAAATTTCATTCCATTGGGTTTGTATTAAGTTGAATACAAAATTTGAAAAAAAATGGAGTAATAAAAGTAGGGAACAAGTACTTTTGAATTTGACTAGCCAATATGGTGTTCAAAAGTATTTTTTCATTAAATTTTTTAATGAAATAGATTTCTGTGAAGTTATAACATAAACATCATTGTATATTCAAAATGAAGAAAATAAATAAAATTTATTTTCTCTTTAATAGAATATACTTGACACATATTTGAAACAAATGTTACATTGCAAAAATAAGTTTCAAAAGTTATTTACGTTTAGAAAAGTTTGCTTGAAACCTACTTTTACAACGTAAACTTTAAAAATTAATACATAATAATGAAAAAAAAAAATTTTTTTCATTATTTAGGTAAAAATATTAAATGTATAATATTTTATGATGGATTTTGATCCTACTTCTTGTTAACTTGACAAGTAGATTGCCAAGGTAATTAAATTGTATATTATACCATGTTTTCATATTGATTGTCGAGCCAATTTCATGTATCTCTTCAAATGAACATTTGACGGCCATCAAATGTTTTCACGAATCTAATGTGAAAAACATTTGGCAATCACTAAGAAATCTCCATAAATTTATCAGTATAAACTCTTAATAATCACCAAGTTGAATCATAGGTCTATTATGAGAAACCTATAATAGCTTCTAGGAATCAAAACAAATTTAAACTAAAAATTACCTTCTGACCATTGAACAAGTTTTGCCCCACTACTAAGACAAATGCTTCTGAAAAAACCCTAACAACCACTAGGCATTTCAAGGAATCATTTGTATGAACCTTTTGGCCCGAACCACAACCTTTCATGCACCACCACTGAAATATGCCTGACAACCACCAAGTGCTTTCAAAAATTCATTGTAATAAATGCCTAGTGGTTATTAAGTGATATCAATATTTTGAATCTAATATGAGAAGGGTTTGGCCCGTCCCCCAACTTTACAATTAAAAACAAAACCATGATTGAAGCTAGGTGTGATACTAACCATTGTTAAAAATATATATATTTGACATTTAAGCACACGCCCATTGTTGAGGATGATAGTAAAAAATTACTTTGGGACAAACAAAATTTATTTGGAAACTAGTCTGTAAACCCATTTTGCTTGCAAAATGATCAAATAAGCAAAAGACTAAAGTGTTATGTATGAAAGTCCATTTTGTCCACTTCTACCCATCAATTATTTTTAAAAATCAAATGTGCCCCAAAACTGAAAAATAAATCCTTTCCTTGCTTGAGTTCTTGGATTTATTCCAATTATAAGATTTTGACAACAGAGGATACAACACATTATTTGAATATTTTCAAGATCAATTTTTCATTGTCATTACCATAAAAAAACCCCAATGTAAAGAATTTCTTCTATGCAATTTCTAATATTTTCTTTGAGCATGTAACTTTTTGGGGTTTATCTTTATTAATTATTTAGTGTTATTTTTTGGATCCCCATTTGTTTATGTGTGCATACTTGGGTTTTCTTCTAATTTGTCTTTTAGAATTACATCACTCATACATACTTCAATTGTGTCATTGTTAGCATTGATTATATTTTCATTTGCAAAGGACTATTCCATTGAAAATTTTCACAAGAGTATGTCCAAAACTAATGTAGAAACCAAATTTACAACCATCTATGTACAATAAGGAAATTAAACTCTATTCCAAAAAGAAAAGAAAAGAAAGAAAGATTTATTTTTATTTTTACAAATAATGGGTTTAAAGGTTCAGAGTTAAAATAAACATTTACAAACAATGGCCCGTCTAAGGTGTAAAAAATAAAAAATAAATCACTGATTCTTTTTTTCATCATGATAAAAAGGTATAAGGGTAATTGTTTATCAAAAATTAATTTTGTTTTACTTTTTCACATAAACAAATAAAAGGAAAAAATATATTTTTAAACAAACCCATTAGAAAAAAAACCTTAAAAAATAAAAATATAAAATATATATAATCTACTTATAGAAAAGAAAAAATAAAGGCAATAGAAAAAAAAAATTGAAAAAAAACCTCAAAATTAGGAAAAAAACCTTACTTTTTTTGGCTAAAGTTTGTTGCTCCAAGTTCCAAGCTTTCCACATATAAAAGAAAGAGGGAGGGGGGGGGGGGGGGCAACAAAAGGTCCTTAAAGCAGGCAATGAGTTGTTGAAGAGTATAATAGAAACACAATATGTAATTTAAAGTTTTGTTGGGTTAAAAACCATATATTTTTTAATTTTTCATTTATGATTTTTACACTTTATAGTAAAGATGTTTGATATATTTAATTATAAGTAAAATTAACAGTAGAATATTGATGAGTAAATTGTTGTATTTTTCAAAACTAAAACCATTGAAATCTAATCATAGATTCTAATTGTCAAGAATAATCTATAATTTGTGAAATAATGAAACAATACAATAATGACAAAAATGTGTCAATCTAGGAAAACTTGAAGGGATTAAAATATTAAAATGAATGTGCTATAAGTATTATTGAAAGTACAATTTGTATTGTTTGTTAGTAGGTAGAGAACAATTTTGAGTAAAATCTGCACTTGCCACTTATTTTCAAATTTTGAATTCTAAGTTTATATCTTTTAAAAAATAAAGAAGGATGAGAATGGAAAATCTTTGGACACTTATAAAACTTGTTTTGAGTTTTGGCAATTTAAAACTTGGGTTGAAGTAAAGTCTTGTATTTGGAATTTTGGTTGGTTGAAGTAAAGATATAAGGAGGGTGGTCATGGGCATGTGGAATACATAGGAGTTAGAATGGTTTTGGTACAATGTGGAGCTTGTTAATATGTATGTGTTGAAGTGGATAACAATTGAGGTGTGAGGATGGAAAAATGTTTGAAGTTACAATGAATTTGTGACTATTGCACCATAATGTGTAAGGGTTGTGAACCAAAGTTTGAAAAAGCTTTTGGGTTAAGAGAGATCTCAACCTAAAAGCTTTTAATTTAGGAGGGCAAGGTTGAATGTTAGATCTTGAATAAATGGCTTGAGCTTGTTTGTTGTTTGATCTTAGTAAAACTAATTTAAAGTTTGGAGGTAATAACTTTGATGCAATTGAAAAGAGCCTCAATTCCAAATCAAATAGAGACAAAACTCACACCCTTATTAAGCTAGTGTTATTTTCACCAAAAATTGTGTGTTATAATTATGGTTAACACTCACTATATATCATATACATGATAAGATCTAGAGTCAATATGTTTTCAAACATTTTCCAAAAGTAGTATGGGCCATTAAATTAACAAATTTGGTATTGCTCCCGCACCACACTTTGATAATGATATCCCTAGAGCTATTGATCACAAATTGAAAATACCATATTTACTTGTCTTTCTTCAAATTAGTAGGGTTTTACAACTAGTTAATAAATGTGTTTGTTGTTTTAAATCAATAATTTTTAAACTTGTTAATGTTTGTAAACAATTCTTGTTAAAAATCTAAATTCCAAGGCTTATGATCAAGGATAAAACATCACAAAGGGAATAATCTAGAATATTGTTTTGGGATTTAGACGTACTTTCATAGGAGGATGCAAATAAGTGAGTCCCAACACTCTCACAAGGATTCCCACTTTGAAAACATGGGTGTTTTGAATATTTGGGACAAAGGTGTAAGTAACAAATTTTGTCCATGAATCTAACCTTTTTTATATTGTTAAAAAATTCTTGAAGCATAAATACAAAAAATGATATTGCATTATTCATTTGGAAATCTAAAGGTCAAGTTATATGGATGTTATTTCATGAGCCTGCGAGCATGAGTGGGTGAGCATGAGCAAGGGAGTAGAACCTAATCTTTTTTTTAATATTCTTCCAATGTGGACAAGATATTTAAAGAATATTTTGTCACGCCTAGGATATAATATTTGGTGATGTGAAAGAATATTTTTCCATGTCTCATGGATGAATGATATTTATGGATGAAAATGGGGATGAAAATGAATGGATGAACTTTTTCATGAACATTCGCAACAAGTTTTGTTTTGCAAAAAACTAAACAAATGAAATAAGACACAAAAAATTTATGTTGGTTCATTGTGAACATTTCGTCACATGAAATGCTCAAGTTATACTTGAACTAGTATTTCATATTGTAGCTTTGCAACATCCAAACCATATAAATTTTGAGATTACATCAAGTTCAAAGGCACATAAACATGTTGATCCCCCAAAGGGTATGTGCTAATTCAAATAATACCTATCCACCACAAAGAGGTATGCAACCATAAGGATTGAGACAATATCATGTACCCTAGGACACCTTACCACTTTAAACTTTTTAAAAAATTTCATTCACTCTTTCAACCCCTTGGTAACTGCACAATGAAATTACATTCTTTTTCATTCTACTATTAATTTGCATGCAAAATACTTCAATTTGCATTATTCAATTTCTTGTTTACAATCATAAAACCTCTCTACTCCAATGGAAAAAAGAAAATTGTCACCAATTGTCACATCAAACACCTTGGAATCTATGATTGAATACATGTTAATCTCAAGCATACTAGAAAGAATTTGTGAGATGACAAAAAAACTGTTGGAATATCCAAAAGATAATACTAGGCTGGACCCCTTCAAGCATTTGCTCGAGATTAGAACATGGGGAATAGAATGGAAGGGAGTAATTGACAAAACAATGGAATGGGTGGCATGGCAATGGGAAAATGTGAAGATTGACAAAGAGAGCCTTTCTATAATGAGCCAAAGTGTAAACATTTCCAAGGATGATATGGAGGACTACAATTTGGCAATGTTTACACATGCAATGGACTTTTTCAAAGAATGTGCAAGATTTAAAAAGCCAATTCTAGAACATTTTTTCACAAGCTTACTAAACGATTTGTCAACAAAAGACTTGCTAACACTTGAAAAATTTATATTTACAAGATTCATGAATCCTCAACAACTTTATGCAACTCTAGGTAGTTGAACATGGGTTCCACAAAAATTGAAGAACAAAGTCCTAAAACAATTGGTTAATCATCGGATGATAACATTGGCCACAAAACCATGAGACATGTATGACAACAAAAAAAATGATGAATCGGAAATTGAATGAGAAACCAAAATCTTATTCTTTACATTGAATTGTAGCTCAATAGATGTGTGAAAATGAATATTTTTTCAAAGTATGAGATCATAGAAGGAAATAATTATTTATGAAAATTTAAAGTTAAATTATGTTTGAATTTGAGCGATCTTGAACAAATAGTTAATAAAAACTTCAAATCAAAGTAATTAATGAGAATCAAAATCATATATTTGATGTTGTGGCTAATGAGACAAGTGAAAAAGTATAGGAGTAATAGTTTCTAGAAGGCATGAGTTGGACACATGGCGTGAACAAGAATGCAAACAAAAAAATGTTATGAAACCAAATAAGGCCAAAGTGCCAGTGAACTAATCACAATTACATGTTACACACAACATTCATGACACGAATAGGAAACATACATGTTTTACCAATTATAACATTTCAATGTAGTTAGTCCCATCCAAACAATTCAAAAAAAGGTAGATAGTTTCCAACAGGCCATTGAATACAATAATCTTAAAACCTTATAAAATTTTAGACTTTGGGAAATGTTCACAATTTTGTAACATTGCAGAAGTATAGTTAAAAATCTTTTGGTGAGCTTCCAAATAGCAATCACAGAAAACAAATTCTAAATAGAATTGTTCATTTCCATAATGTCACGATATCCTTATCGAAGGTACTTTTGTTGAACATTGAGGGATTTGGACGATCACCCTTTAGTAGATAGAGGAGAGCTAAAAAGTATAGATGCAAAGTTCCATGCAAAGGTTGGGTATCAGGCATCTCATAACCATTTGCAAGATTACAAGATATATGGGACACTAATAAAAATGTTTTTCCCGAAGCTTTTGAATAGCTTGTAACAACCTCCTTTAAACAATCCATGGCCAACACACCCAACTAATCAAAACTATAGAACGCGGTTTCACATGTAATGTGATTACATGTTTAGATTTCAAGCTGAAAGGAGAATAAACGAACCACTCTTGCTACGAAATTGGTTGAAGAACTATTCTGAAGTTGAAGATGATGAATTTGAAACACCAATATTCATTTACAATAGAAAGTTGGATTTCCTAATGCTGGCCAATTGCATTACTAGAAGCCCAAAGGAAGAGGAAAGTTCACCACCACACACAAATGATGTAATGAGGGATTCAAAAAAAGAAATGGAGAATACTCTCCCACCATTCCAAAGATATGTCGTTATAAATTTGGAAGACATGACCTTGGCACCTACACCACAATCTGTAGTGGGTTCCAACGAACTCAACAACTCACCAATGGAACTCGGCTCAACTCAATATGTTCGAAGCAAAGTTCACACTAAGCCCCCCAGAAATTGTAATCACAAGTATAATCTTTCTATAATTACTTTTTTGGTAATCTATGGACATCACATGTTAGATTATTTTTGTTTGTTTTAAGTATATTTGATTAACTTGAAATTTAATATAATCAATTATATCAAATATAATCAATTATGTTTTAAAATCCAATCAATGATGAAAAAATTGAATGTATGGAATATATTTGCAACAAAATATTACTTGTCAGAATTTGAAAAATTGCATATATACTTCAAAATTAAGGTTGTGAGTGGAATTCTTGGGTGAATTTTTTATATTGTATGATATTGATATACATGAATTAAATCTAGGACCATTTAGAGATTTAAATTTTTTGGATGAAATTTCATTTAAAAAGTGTGGTTTTCGCATTTTTGAACAATAAATGCATATTAACATTTTTCAAAAGGAAAAGACCAATACCATATAAAAAAGGAAGAGATTTTATAGATGGGCATTGCATTATTTTTTCAATTTATTTTTGTTTAATAATGTTTCATGAATACAAACATGAGGTCGTATGCCCGTTGAAAAATTGTAAGTTATATATTGTATGTACATTAATTTTATTCAATCCTCCTCATCTAACTGTTGAATCAAGATAAATTTTGACTCAAAATAAACTTTGAGCTCCAAAGTGTTATGCAAATTTTTTAATTGTTTGCTCGTGTGTAGGATAACCAAAGAATACCATCAAGATTTTAGCTTACTTTATACTATAATATTTGTTAGAATCACCTTTTTTAGTGAAAAGTGGTTCACCTTTGAATTTGGCGGCAACCACAAACCATGGAGAGAGAAGTTAACAAATCTTTGTAAACATGGTTTTTTGAAGCTATGGTACACGAAGATATATATATAGTATAAAAATGATTTTTTAATCGATATTCATTTTTGAAGTAATAAAATAATATGTTTGAAAAGAACATCGAGGGAAAAAATAATAGTAAAAAATGCATAGGTTATGTCGCAACCCCACTTTGGGCTAAGTGTGAGGATGAAACTCACACTCCCAAAAGTGGGGACATGGAGTCCTCCGGGACTCCTGAAAATTCAGAGCTTGATTGTAGGGGTCAAAACACCTTGCATCGGGGTGTTCTTTATACCGTTGGAAAGGTCTTGAAGTGTAAATGTCCAAAATTGCCTGGCATGACGCATTTGGACATATGCAGCCCAAGTTATGGGCAAAAGAAGGGCTGGGAGTCAAATTGGCAGTTTGACTCCCGACCACTAAAAATCGAGAATCGACCTGATTTCGATGTCTGCAAGAAGTGTGCGACATGGTGTTGGAAAGCTTTATAAGATTTCTTTAGACTTCATCCCAATCGGAGGTCTGAGCTAGAAGTTATGGATGCCCAAAGTCCCTGGAGTCTAATTCGGGACACTTTTGGACTTCTCCTTGGGAGTCCCGGGAAAAAGTGCCATTTGGATGTAGCCCCCACGGGGAGCTTCAAAGAATACTATATGGGGGAAGGTGGTGGCTTCCCCCAAGTCCGGGCCGTGGTGAGTCAAGTGAGTCCAAGGTTGCCCGTGGCTTGTCCTATCACCAAAAGGGTGCATAATGAGTTTTAACCAACTTGTGGTTGGTTTTGGATGCAGGACCATGTAACAAGATAATTGTCCCTCTTCCTAGTCTAATCCCAGAACTTCTAGCACGCCCCTCTTACCCCCTTTGGTGCTGGAAGTTGGGAGCGGCACCAAGTTCCAACTCCTTCCGCATTTCCACATAGTTAGACCCTCAAGTGGGTCTACCAAGGAACTTGGGAGCGCGTCAGGTTAATTCAAGTAGATGATATTATTAGTTAAAAAATGGGTGTCACATTTTGAGAGATATGGCAAAAGTGATCCCAAATTTTTCATTTAATTTCCACTATAATGAAAAAGGATTTAAAATAATTGACAATCATGTACTTGAAATTTGGTTGAAACCATGCATAACATTTAGTTGCAACATTCGGAAAATGTAATACTTGTCTATACACAACAACGTCTATCAATTACATTCGTGCTTTCAAACAATCTACATTGTGTAGATAGTACTTACAAGGTGGTCCATCTAGTCATGGTCCTGATAGGAATGAATTGTTGTTGAAAAGGGCTCGAGGGTTGGGTGATCCTATTAGACTTGCCGCAATAGTGGCAAATTACATGTCCGAATCATCCTTCATAAATTGCCTACCTCACCTCAAGGGAGAAGAGGTTTTTGGGTTTTCCAAGCGACCTGCTGATTGTCCTCTTAGTGCTAACAATGATTCCCATTGTCTTGACCATGTGAATTTCTTTTGTCCACAAGCAACTATTCCTACTACTAAACCCAATATTGTGGATGATATACACATGCAACAACTGCCCTTTAGTTCCAATAAGTTGTTACCTTTGGTATCTTGTAGTGGCTCAGAGTTGAAGGAAAATATTTGTGTTAATGGCCAATGGCATATTGAACGTTGCCCACCTAATTTTGCAATTCAATGTTCTACACTTTAAAAAACCATGACACTCAAATGCAATGTAAGGATCAACCTTTACAAATCTGTAAGTGAAACTCTTGCTTCATGTTATTTAGGTTTCTAAGTATAATATAACATTGAATCATTTGAAAACCATTAATTTTGTCCAAATGACTTGAGTTGTTGCATCAGTGGAACATTACGAAAATTTATAGTTGCTAGACCTATAGTGCCAACTATACGGCCCATCCAAGAAGGTACTAACTTAACTCAAAATGAGTTAATAATTCTAAAAGAAGCAAGGTTTTCCTTTGACTGCTTCCATAGAAGCAATGCTCGAAGTTTATTTGGCTCCTAGTCTTCATGTTCAAGCAATTCCCATGTGCTTGTTATAGTGAGTTGCCCTAGTCTTGTGAGGCCTTCTAATGCAAGTTGTTAACCTACAACTCGTGGTGGCAAGAAGGTGAGACAACCTTCAATTTTCAAATTGACACAACATCACACTAACAATTGGGAGGTTAGCATTTTCTAGTGCATTGTTTTCCTTGCTATTGATGTCCCCTTGCTTGCGTACAGATGAATTTATTGTATTCTTTTATATGACAAATGATATGATGAGATTGTTGGAAATTTCCCTAGAAGTTCATGTGTCTATTTTGTGACAATGTTGGTAGGTTCCCTAGGACATATTTGCAATGTAAATATGTGTCTCATGTTTTATAGTCAATTATGTTATGTGGGCTCACAAAAGACTTCACTCATTACTACACATGGAATTGGGATGAAATTTAACATTTGTTACAACGTTCTAAAGTCTTAAGACTCTAGGGATAGTACATCACAATTGTATTTGTATCAAATCAATTGTGATTTTCTCATTCATGAAGCTTGCAATAAAACTTTTGATAGTCATAACAAGCTTCTTTATATATTATCTCTTTGTGTATAGTATCGTAATACCTTGACCATTTCACAAATATTTCTCAACCATGGAGTTTCCACCCATTTTATTGTTTTTAAAAATCAAATAGTTTTTTCAACCCCTAAACATTTTGAATATTGGTTGCACTAAGGATTATGAAATGCATTTTTTAATTTTCTTTTGTTTTCAAGCCCTCACATGATGTTGCATTCAAAAGCTCTATTTTCCAAGCCCATGTTTAGAGTCAATAAACCTTTGTTGATTTCAAAAAATAATTTGGTGACGTGACAAAATATTTGATGACATGTGATGGGATATTTTTCCAATTCACTTGAAATTTGCCATGTGGAAAAAAAAATACCAAGAATATTCTATGACATGTCATGGAATGTTTTTGAAGATTTTATCCTATTCAAGTGAGCAAGTTCACATGTTCACCCAATAGCATCATTGGTCAAGCTATGAACAAAATAATGGCCATGAATCAAATTGACAATTTGACTTTTGGCCATTATAACCTAAAAAAATTAGGGTCAAATGACATCCAATTAGAGCATGTGATACAATGTTGGAGAAGTTTTGTTTTCAAGGGCTACAAATTTTCCTTTGAAAACTTCTCAATTGGAGTTTTTAAAGAAACTTATATGAACTTACAAGATTGTAAGGTTCATAATTTGGCAAAATCAAAATTTTTTGGGTCTCCCATTTTGGAGTCTTGTGAATTTTTTCATTGATGCAATTCTTTTCAACAATCATACAATATACTATAAGGAACAGAGAAATAGGTAATTCTAGGGAAATAATTAAACTCCTAGAATAACTTATCGCAAAGCTTGTTATTTAGGCAATCTTTATAGTCACCTAGTTTTGTTAATATTTGTACTAACATTAAAAAACCATTCACACACATATAAATATGGGTATTTCCATATATTCCAAATGTAAATAATATTATTAAAGGTGGGATATAGTGAATGGTAGACAATATGTTAATATTGGTGACATTGTTGATAATAAACATAGTGATAGGGTTTCAAGAACAAACAAATTAAGGGGCTAACTTCAAACAATGCACAAGTGCTAACAACAAATCATTGACATTGATTAATATGTCAATGTGGTAATAAATCAAGGGGAAAAAATGTTGCCCAAATGGGGACTAGCTTTTTCAAGAAGCTTCTTTAAACATTTGAAAAATGGAGCTTTTCTATTTTGAAGCTTTTTGTGAAAGTGATTTTTCGAGGTGGAAAGGGGTAATGTGGAGATAGGATGAAGCACTTTTGGAGGTTTTGACACATGATGGGAGGGTAGTTGAACTCCTTGATGAGGGAACTTTAATGTTGAATTTTTGAAAAAATGAGAAATATGAAGAAAAGGAATAGGAACTTATAAGGTTTGTGGGGGTGTTTTTTGATGAATGTGAGGAAATTAAAGGAGAAAAATTAGCAATGTGAATATGTAAATAAAATTTTCTTATTTTTCAACTTTGATTTTTTGAGGTGAAAAATAAACCAAGATTTTTTTAATTCATAATACCAAAGTTCTTGACCTCACAAGCTATTGGCACCCCAAATCAAGCTCATTGGTAGCTCAGGTTGACAATAGTTTCACCTACATTCCACTAGGTTTTAACCCATGAGCTTTCTTGAGGTCATAAGGTAGGAAATGGGCTATATTAATGACCCATGGCCCCCAAGACTGTGGAAACATGAACTTTTGAATTGTGAATCTTGCTTAAGGTTTAGGGAATTCTAGAAATAATTAAACCTTTTTGTAATTTGAAGTTGTTCTTGGTTGAAGGAAGTTATGGGGAGAGAAACTATGTTTTTTTTCCAACCCTATTGGGCACAATTGAATAATAAACAATATATAATAATTCAAGGATCCATGGTGATAGCTTTTTGGCACATAATCCAAGAGGTTTGGATAGAAATGAACCTTTTAAAATTAAACAAGTTCCAAATTTCTACTTGGGTGCAAATGGGATACAACGAGCCAATGGGATTACTGTAAAAAAAAACACTTTATATTCTATTTCCTCAAAAAACTTTTTCATGTGTGAATTTTGGAACATTTTTTTTTGAAACTTGTTATAATAAATGATTATACTTGTCCAAGTACATGACATGTTTTTTTCTTCATCATTTTAAATAAATATGAATTTTGAAAGTGTTTTGATTCCTTGTAAATTTAGTGTTTTGTCTTTAAAAATGATAATAATTTCAAATCATAACCAATTTTCTTTTAACATTTTTATCTTTTCTTTTATAATAAACTACAACTTTTCTTAACACATCATGTACATTTTGCCCCGTTTAAATGTGGGAAAGGACTTTTGAAGTTCTAAAATTCTGGATCAATTTTGGAAAGTTTTTTGAATTTTTAGAGTTTTACAATTTCACATATTTCAGGGTATGAATGATTTTTTAATGTGGTTAATAGGTATTTATCCTCTTTATTTTTTCCCCTCAAATGTGTTTTATTATATGAATCCTTTTGATAATCCTTTGCAAAATTGACTATTGTTCGACACATTGCTATTCAGTTTTAGAGGTCCTAAATCAAAACTTAAACTTTAAAATTTCATCAAATGGATTTTGATTTGAATTCCTTCACTATAAGAAAATAAAAAATATATGACTCTATCTATGATTATATTATAGTCATAAAAGATACATATGACTAAATGGTCTAAAGTCATATTGGACGAATCATAAAAAACATGACATGGTACATACCTTTGTATAGTCATATAGGACAATGGTGTAGTCATTTGTTCCATGTAGGCTCCACTTGTTATAAAACGTGGATGCCAACGTGTAATACATGTGGCATATTATACTTATGTGGGTCCATGTGGCAATCTATTTAACGAACTAAATTACACATTTCACATAGCAAATGACTAAACCATGATTTCTATATGACTCACACTACACTAGTCAATAAGTCGCATATGATAGTACAAATCTACATGTCACATAACTATTGACTAAATTATCACTAAAATTGTCATTATATTTATGTTATACATGGCATTCAAGGAGTGGCCCACATGTTTAAAAATGATAATGCCTCTTGGCATAGGGAAAATTGACCATGTGGTGCTAGTAATTTATGTGTGAAATTGGAAGCTCAAGTGGTAGTCATTTATTTGTCATTGTGTATTTTTTTTTACTAATAAAATATTACTAAATGTAAACAAGGTGTTAGCCATGGTTTGGCATATGGCAATCTTGATTTGTACATTTAGGCTTGGTTGATTGGGCCACCTGGTAATTTTTTTTTTAAACATTTGTAACTTGGTAATTAAAGAGGCAGTCATTTATGAGTGAATTTACAATTTTGCTATATTGAAAAAGTGCCATATTTCAGCCATATGGTAGTCATTGTTTAGTGATTTGTATACTCTTCATACTAAAATAATAGTGATTGTTTGCTTCCAATCTAACCCTAAATTGTCAACTATGTACATGTGAAAATGCATGCATTGAAAAATTCAATGTTCACTGATACAAGTAAATGCTAGTAATGACATTGTCAAATTCCGAGTTCCTTAAAAAAACTAGAATTCTAATGTTTGATTAGGTACAAATTAATCAAACATTATAGAATAATACCCAATCATTGTAGCTTACATTGTCAATTTTCACATATTTCCAATTCCACAAGGTAGAAGCTCCTACCACATCTTTCATTAAAAACTAGTCATCATCTTCATGTGTGTGCATAAGTGGAACATTAACCACATGAGCAACTACAACATCTACTTTGATCCAAAAATTTGGAACAGGAAGGTCGTGAAATTTGTGAATCCCCCAAAGTCCATTAATTTTTCTTGATGCCACCTTTTGCCTTTGGTTTTTGGGATTTACCAAGGTCACCAACTGTTTTTATAACAAACTATAATCCACATCAAAAGCCCATGCATTAAAACATTAGATTAAGCTATGCCAACACTTGTACTTCATAAACAAGCTAATTTACAAATTCAAAAAAAAGAATAGAAACCAACAATAATCAAAGGTGCTTACTTGATGTGCACTTGCCTTTTCTTTATTGCACTATGCAAGTGCAATCACCCTCCCCTTCAATTCCTTCCCCGACATTTAATGTTACACAACTCAATTCAACATGTTTACCATTGTGAGATGCCTAATCACACCTAGATGCTAACATTGATGCAAACAAGTGGTTAGTCATATTTACATTCCAATAAATCAAATGCAAAGAATTTAGGAAGTAAATTTTGAACATCTTCATAAATTAGTTTACTCTTATCCATGGAGATCTTCAGCTTGGGCCAAAACTTTGTTGCAACATTTTACAACACTAATGTCAAGTATATGAGGATTCAATGTTCTCACTGCATCCTTGCATGCATTTTTACCTTCACAGTGTCCATCCACATCACCCCTTGCCCTTATACAGATTTTGTGAAGTTTTTTACCAATTACAATCCTAGCATCACTTGCTACATCACTCTCTTTCATTATTATTTAAGTTGTTCTAACTATAATTTTTGCCTTCATAGAAGGTACATGTTTTTTTTGCTTTGGAGGCGCACTTGTTGACCCTAAATATTGTGCAACATTACCAAAAGGCACCTATATCCATGGCCCATGATAAGAGGTTGCTCTTGGTTGTGGCATTATGAATGTTGGGGGTGGCATCCATTGCCCTTGCATCCACCCACTGGGTGGTTGCCATTACCATTGCCCTACAACATGTGGTGGATCAGCTAACTCGAAAATGGTTGGGGTTGGCGATTTACCTAATTTATTAGGGGTCACCAAAAACTTCCTCTTTCTTTCTATCTTTGTGGCAAATGAAGTTGCCACTCCTTTTGTTGCTTCTTATATTGATTCAACATCATCTTTGAGGTCCATGATTTGAAACTATCAAGACACCAAAACCATTCAAAACTTATGTCAGTTTATGCATGTGGGATTACACACTATGCAAGTGGATCCATATGTGCATGATAGCTATTCATAACCATTGTAAACCAAAAAAAAAATATCAAAATGTTAAAAGTTTATAAACATTCATGCATATAGATTGTTTGATTGTTGCCATAAACCATGCAAATGGTTCAGTGGTTACATCCTAAAAGGTACTTGAACCAAACCCATTAACATATATATTAACAAATGTTGTTGGATAATAGAATTTGGAAGTCACACCAATAACTAACATGCAAGTCAACACAAGATATATTAGCTCTATACACAAAGATTGTAGAGTTTTGGTAACTTGTAGAGCTTTTCAAACATAGAAATAATGTTGTAGATCTTGCCAACAGAAGTTGTTTCTTACTAAAAGTCCTCTCACCATTTGTTGCAATCTAACCATAGATTGTCTAGTTATTTGTTGAAGGAAAAAAATTGCACTTTGACACAAATGATAATGATGTACGTGCAAACACCAATAGCCAATTCATTTTTCATGAGATTAAACCCTAAAAGAAAAAGATGTATGCAACAAATTAACAATAATCCATCACACCAAGAGCAATAAAACACAAAAATTTATGGTAAGCTCGTCACATTCAACTCATGATTATAAGTACATGTTCAACATTGAAGGATTTGACTTGAACATAATATGTTCTTTAATGGTCTAAAGCCACATCCACAAAAACAAGTACAATGTAGCAAAAACTAAACCCAACATCTAACAAAGAAAATAAAATTATTAACATTAATAACTGAATAAGAACTCGATTATGCTAAAATGATCACAAACTTGATCATGCCTTTAATAGAAAATAAAAAATAGATGCTACAAAAATAAATAACAAAATCGAATTTTATTATCGAAACTAACACATTTGGCATGTAATCATCATCGGTCTTCGTCTCTGCAGATGCCTCCTCCATGATGCTTGCACATTTGCTGCTCTCATTAACCTCCATACTGCTTGTGCCTCAACTAACCTTGCACTACGTCGAACAAGCTCACCCGGTTTAGGTAAGAATGAACATAACTGTAGACTTTTTTGGACATTGAAAAACTCATGCTTGAATAACAAAGACACCAAACTCTTTTGTAAAAACAACACACAACAAACCAAGATGCATACCATATAGTTTTTCAAATGTATAGGTAGAAGGAGATGGGAAATACATGAGCTATGTCAAAAAGGTACAAAGATAAAATTGTTTGTAGCAAAATACACTAGGAGATTACCTCGGGAAGATTTGAACATACTACTATTCTGGTGGTGCTTTGAAGCCTACAAGATGACATGTGATCTTCACCATCCAAAAAACATAGTAGCAAAAATCGGACGATTAACACATATTTAGGGTTGAGTGGACATACAACTATCTCAATGCGTCTTAAAGAGGTTTTAGCAAGTAGGCTACAAAAGCCACATTCACATCCTTCTAACTTTCATATTCTCCTTTTTCTACTACAACCTCTACAGTGTTGCCAACATCATCTTTGGAAACCTTTAAGTCTGCCATATTTTACATTTGGGCTATAATACTATGTCAAATGCACAAGTCCTAAACATGTACTGGCATACACACTTGCAGGGATTTGAGCGGGAAATGAATAGGAGGTAATAAAAAAGAATACCAACAATTTTCACCCATTTTTTGGAATGAATGGTTTCTTGACCTAAAACTAGAGAAGCAAATTTTGGTTTGTTGGGGTTAAAACCAATATTTGTTCCAATAGTTGGATAAATGTGGCTCAATGATGGCACTTGTAGTAGTGATATCCTTTACCATAAGCAATGGCCAAGACTTCAACATGACTTTCCAAGTTCAAAAAATTGCTCCTTGGTGTGCATAACTTGTCAAAAAAATGTTTTTGTATAATGGCATCTAGATCAACAATGTGTCTATTGCCTATTCTCCTTTACATCAACAATGCAATGCAAGCTAAGGTAATCAAGCTAGTGTTTAACACCCTTTTTGAAATGCATTTCAATTCTATTGCCCATGTCTTTCATTATGACTTGTTTATTTGTTTCTAGCTTGCAAGTGAGACAATAGAAGTTCTGTGAATATGATTTAGAGTATAGGTTAGTGCACATGGTATTGGCATGAAGCATGTGTCTTCAAAATTAGATCCTAGTGGAGTAGGTATGTTGGGTACATGGAAGCTTTACTCATGCGGAGTTGATTAGATAGGTTGAATTATGTGTCTCCCCTAGATCCTTCCTACTTCCAAATTGGATGAGGTGATTTTGTGAAGATCAAAAAGTTGAAATGAAAGTCCTATTCACCCTTACGAGCCAAATTTATTATTTGAAACTAGAAGATGCTATCTAGAATTCACACATCTTTTTATGTGGGAACCATTCTATGCATTCAAAATATGGACAACATGAACATCAAATTATGGATAGTCTACACATCAATATGCTAGTCTGGGGGGTTTCTTTGTTGACAATTTGGCATTGTCTGTTGTCCATCTTACTGAGTTTATATGTGTTTCATTCTAAAATGTGATTAAAGTCATAAGAGAAAATTTGAGATGTAGTCTTTTTCAAACAATTTTGTCATCCTTGTTATTCTTTGAACTTTTGTAGTTGCCTAAGTGATATACAATCTTCTAATGTTATTGTAGTCCTTTGAGTTGACAAGGGTGGAGGTCGAATGGACATGTACGCTTTATTAGTGAGGATGTGTAATAGCAGCTAAAGGCATTGAAGACTAGCAAGCTTGAGGTGGAGATGTGGGGGATGGGACTATGGTGTGGTTGTCGTAGGAAAACACAATAATAACAAAAATTTGCAAGTAAGTTTACTTAGTATACCCTTTATCTTTTGTCTTTTCAAACATGCCCTTACCAAACCCAACTATCTTCATGTGTAGAGTAATTTAAAAATCTGTTTGTCTGTTGGTTGTGGAATGCTTGGGGAGTTCCAATCTTGTCATTGTGTATGCTTAGATTATGATGAATGTGTAGGGTTGTAATATTGTGTGTGGGGCCTTATGACTTTTGTAAATAAAATAATATATTTCTTTTGAAACTCAAGTATGTACAGCCATTAGAACAAGATGTGCCAATTTTTCATGTGTAAATCTGTGTAGTTTTTAGATGGAGCAAATTATCCAATATCAACATTAATTGAACCAATTCTTCCATATATATAATATTCTTTTTAATAATAACATTCTAAATCTTGTAAGTTATGCATTGTTGGAATTATTCTACATCAAGGAAAGCCAAGTTTTTGGAAAGGAAAAGGTTCTTTTAACATGAATTTCATGTTGTAGAATTAAGTGGCATGGTGTTGAATTTGGTTCTTCTTCCTCCTCAAACTCTACTCCTTCACACCTATCCCATGGTATTGGCTTGCTTTTTAGATTTTTTCACCTTTTCTCTTTATTTGCAATATCAAGCTACTATGATGTAGTTGGCAATCTTGGTAGATTGGAAGTATGTAAGATGAAAGTGACATGAAATGATGTTTATTTTCACTAGACCTCCTCAGAAGGTTATGAGCCGTACTGACACAACCATGTGCGGTAGTCTCAATTTGTAAGAGTTATATCAGGGTTATTTGAGTGGGGTAGGGTTATTAAGGGCTTTTAGCGACTTCATAAGGAATGATGTATGTGCTTGGTGCGAAGGGGGTTTGTTTTCTTTTTTGGAATGCGTTATTGGTGGGTAAGGAGGTGGATTGGTTCTTTTCTTCAACAGAGGCTAATAACCATATTTTTAGAAACTTTGTTGCGTATTTAGGGGTGACAAATTTCTAGAAGGTTGGGGGTAGAAGCAGGTGCCAAGTTTGTGGTGTTCAGCACAACATTAGTCTTGTTATGGTATTTATTAGTAGCAAGGATGTTAGAAATTCTTGAAACAGTTGAAGGGTTGTTAATGAATGGTTTAATAGCGATAGGACAATCTTCAAGCCATTGGACATAAGGTCAATTAGAGGTAATTCAACGATCAAATAGATAGTATGATAGGGTGCCAATGGCGATAGGAATATGATGATAATTGAAACATTTATTTATGATAGGGATAAGCTCAACAAGGAGCTGCGAGTACATGTGAAATCCTGAGTTATGCCATAGTGATAGTTCACAACTGCAGGAAGTCTAGGATGCGTCGAATGGTGCGAACTAGGTAGTCCGCCTTGCTATTGGGAGGCAGTCGACGGATTGGGCCGCGCAACCAACGCCGAGAATTGAAGACCATGCGAAGATAGAAGTATCTTTAGTTTCGTAACAACCTTCGCAAACGGTCTTGAGTTCATCGCAAGCAGCGGGGTCGACTTGCAGTAAGATCACCAGGGTGCGAGAGTTCGGAGAAATACGATAGTACCAGGCTCGAGGGGGTTTGATTTCAAGACGAGCACGCACCTCTCGAGGTTCGGGTTCTTCTTCATGAGGATGTTGTGTTAGAGTAAGATCTAAAGACGACTCCGGAGGCAGTTCTTCATTCACTTGTGCGGCTTGCGGCTCGCAAGACGTGATTGTGCACAACGTCATGATTACAAGGAAAAAAAAAAAAAATTCGACAAAATCAAATCGGCAATGAAGGTGGGGGAGATTGTGGCATCAAGATATGCGGTCATAATTTATAGGCCAAGGAAAATAAAGGGAAGGCGGAAATAATGGCCTAGGACCAGGGCAAAGTAAAACCTTAATGTCAAGGATAAAAAATGGAAGTTGAAGTAAATTGCTTGAGAAAAAAATGGGAAGAGGTAGAAAAAAACCTTTTCCTTCTCCTTCCATTGACCACCGAGCCAAAAACCTTCTCCTTTTCCTTCCATTGACCACCAAGCTAAGAACCTTCTCCTTCTCCTTCCATTGGCCACCAAGCAAAGAACCTTCACCCTCTCTTTAAAAGACGGACTTAGATCTTGGGAGGGGGTTCTTATTTTCCCCCGGAAAACAAATTTCAATTCAATCTTGAGAGTGTTTGATGCACTCCCAAGTCCCGGGGTGAACCCACTTGAGGGTTCACCAAAGTATAGTTGCGGAAAATTGGGACTCGGAAGGCGCTCCTGGCTTCCAACTCTAGAAAGGGGTAGAGGGTCGAGTTGGGAGCCCAGGGATTAGACTAGGAAAAAGGTTTAGTAGATCAAGCTTGAATCTGCATCAACACAAACCACAAAGTGGTTAGTTCACATTTTCGGGACACCCTTGGATGTTGGGACAAGCCACGGGCACTTTGGACCACAAGACACACCACACCCCAGACTTGGGGGAAACCACCACCTTCCCCCATATAGTATTTTCTGTGA
Source organism: Sphagnum tenellum (assembly GCA_963921925.1). NCBI lineage: Eukaryota > Viridiplantae > Streptophyta > Sphagnopsida > Sphagnales > Sphagnaceae > Sphagnum > Sphagnum tenellum. Next base: position 798,379 of record OY998143.1, on the reverse strand, counting down.
CGCCCCGCCAAGACTACATCCAAATGGCTCTTTTTCCCGGGACTCCCAAGTTGGAGTCTCGAAATTATCCCGAAATTGTCTCGGGTGGAGTCTTGGAACTTTGGGAGCTCATAACTCCCAACTGCAAGGTCTGATCGCAATGAAGTCTCAACCAAACTTGTAGCCCTTGTTGAGATCTTTTCAATTACGTATTGCACTCTCAATTTGGAGGCCAATAAGAGGTCGATTCTTGACTTTTAGTGGTCGGAAGTCAAATTGTCAGTTTGACTTCTGGCCTTTCTTTTGCCCATAACTTGAGCTACAGATGTCCAAATGGCCAATGTGAGGCCATTTTCGATATCTATGCTTCAAGGCCTTTCCAATGACATTAATAACACTTCAATGAAAGGTTTTTTGGGCCTTGTTGTCGAGCTTTGAACATTCGGGAGTCCCGAAGGACTCCAAATCTTCACTTTTTCCAAGTGTTGGGCTTCACCCCCACACCTGGCCAAAGTAGGGTTGCGACAGTGTTTGTTTTTACAAGTTTTTTGAGGAGGGGAGGAAGGATCAGCTTTGGAGTTGGAGAGAGGAGGGAGAATATAATGAGGATCTTGTAAGAGTTTTCAAGGAATGGAGGTGAATAGTGATAGGTTGGAAGGTTAGAACTTAGAGAAACTTCACAAAAACCCTCTCGGGTTTGGTAGTGTAACTCCTTGCTATTTTAGCTGCAGAGCCTTATATTTGATAAGTAGGTGTGCCTTATTGTTAGCTTTCCAAAGAGCTGTAGCAAGCTGGATTTGAACAACGTATGTGAGAGAAACAACGTTTTAAGTGACTAGGGGTCTGCAGTCGAGTAGAAACGACTACCTTCACAAAAACCCTCTCGGGTTTGGTAGTGTAACTTCTTGTTGTTTTAGCTGCAGAGCTTGAAATTTGGTAGAGAGATGCGCCTTGTTGTTAGCTTTCCAGAGAGCTATAGCAAGCTAGATTTGAACAACGTATGTGGGGGAAACAACGTTTTAAGTGGCTAGGGGTCTACAGCCATGTTGGACGTGGTGTTGAATCTTTAAACATTGATTTAAATGAATGACAATTTGATATGAAGCCCTAGGATGTGTAGTGTGTGAGCTTGGAAAAAGAAAAAAAAAATGTATCCATCAGTTCTAATCATAAATGTTGCATAGAAGGTGGGCTAATAAATTTCAACTACAAACGCAATCTAGCATCTAGAATTATACTTGCGTTCTTTACTTCACTAGTAGCAATTGTGCTTCAGCATAATCACCTTGTAGGACCGGGAGTGGAAGGACGAAAAAGTCACCTCACAGAGGTGTACAAGAAAGGAAGCCTAGTGCCTATGAAACATGTATTAATTTGTGCACATGTTCATTTCCCTATTATCATTTATGTTTTCTTTTTGTCCAAATCATGTTTCAATAATTTGGTTGGTTTGGTAGTTTTCCACAACTCATTCTTTTGAACTTATCACCTTTTGAAAGCAGTTTTGAATATTGAAGCCTTGAGTAGGAGCTTATAGTAATTGGCATCAATCAACTACATTCAAAAACCAATGTATTTCAAGCCCCATAGATGATTATGGATTCTGTAAGAATTCTACATGTGTCAATGCTAGTTTTAATCAATTTATTTATAAAAAAGTTTTTTGTGTTCTTCATGGGATCTACATCTACCAATGTCATGTGCTTATTTCAAGATAATACTTTTAGTATTTTATATCTAGCTTTCTCACATATTATGTGAAATTTCTAGATATAACTTTTGTACATGTTCTACAAATGCATGAACAAAAAGATCTGAACTACAAATGAAATGAGGGCATTCTTGTCCAGAAAAAATACTTGGTTTGCTTTTGATTATGTAAGTTTTGTGACATGTTCTCAAGTTGCAAGATGAGGGGCATTATCCTCTTCAAGAAGGTGGGTGTGAGTGTGCTTTTAAGTGAACTATACATTAAAGTTCTGTATGCAATGAAATACACCTTGCTCATCATGTTGGCTAACAGCCAACCTAAAAGGCGTGTGCAACATTCTAAAAGCAACAATGATCACTAGCTGGAATCTCACCATACCATCAATGGATTGGCTGTGTGCAACAAGGACAAGAAATGGATGATTATAATTCTTGGGCTCAACACAAGACATTTTCGTACAAATCATAAAAGAATACATATACCCTAAACGCTAAACCTCACATATTTCAAACCAGTTTTTTGTTTTTTGGATATGTGGTTTCCTAAGGTAGCTTGATGAACTACAAATGCGTGAACCAAAAGATCTACTAAGAAGTACATGAAATAAGAACATTATGCAATTAAAACTACATCACCGCATTATCCTACATGATTTGAATTAAGATAACAATTTTATGGTCTATATATCCCTTTGATCTTGATTTGGCTGATCCAACATTTGATTTGTTCAACTAAATGCCATAGGAAATATGATAAATACACAACATATTATTAACTCACATTGTATCTTTGTTCGTAATTTGGTGTGTTTATTGACCTAGGGAGTATTGAAAGGGTCACTAATCTAAGCACAACATTAAACTCTAGTGATGTAAACCTTAATCACATGTAAAGTTTGGCTGGCTGGCACCTTAAAACAAGAGACAAGAAAAACCAAAGTCTAGAAAAATCTAGGAGTTGGTTTCAACAAGGTGTGATGCATGTTGACTAAAAGCTTCCCTACATATTCTAAATGTGTGTTGTTTGAATGAATTGGTAGCCCAACAATATTATTGCCTTGGAGGTACGTGATGACTTTTTTACACCTTCAAATTGTTTGATGGCATCATTGTGAAAAAAATGTCAAGATAATGAAATGTGTCGGTATTGGTAGAGCTATATGATCAGTTGCCCCCATTTCCATTTGATGTGGTAGATGTTTTTTCCTACAAAGTTTTAATTTGGACTTTTATCTTTTTTTTTAGTGAAGTTTTGGCTATTTTTTTGTATTGTATTATTGTGGTAGCAAAAATATTTTCATGTTTGATGCATGTGTATATTCATAGGGACAATTGTGGTGGTACTTGACATAACAACAATTTATGCACCTAGGGATAGAGCTGATTATATAAGAAGAAAACATGAAATGCAAATAGTTAAAATGGGAATGCAACAAATGACGGCTTATGTGGTATTAAGGCCCTTGGAGCTCAAGACCTCTCTTATCATTTTGCATTTATTGCCAATTTTGTCTAGGTATTGTTGTAATTTTGGGAGGTTAATATTGTTTTTGCAAGGCTCCAAATGGATTTAATTCACATTAATGTAATGTTGAGGTTTGGCTGCTCACACTTTTGAGACATTTGGTTGATCTTGTTGCTTCTATTGTTTGACAATTGGTTGACAAGTAATAGGATGGAGCTGGTTGGTGGTACTTCGTGGTATTGACCATGTAAGGGACCAATACAAATTGGAGCAACACTATGGACCCTCGAAATCTACCACTTTCTCACCGAAGAAGACAACAACATAGGGATGAGAGGCTATGGATTTGAGAAGAGCAAAGAACTAGGTTGTATGCATTGAGAAAACTACATTGTCCCTATGTTAATGCAAAGGACATACTTTATGCATAGTGGCAAATGTGAGGAACCACTTCATATTTGGAAAAGATCCTAGTTTTAAATTGTGGAGGGGTCCAAGAGATAAAGATTCTTTAGATGAAGAATGGGAAGCTAAATTTAGACGACCTATTGAACAACAAAACCTAGAGCTTGATTTGCAAATAGATATTTGAGCCATGGTAGAAGATGCTTTCTAGCAAGTATAGGAACCTATGGCATTAGAAGAAAGAATAATGGAGATTGTAAAAGAGGCTTTTGTGGTTGTTGATGGTTTGCAAGAGGAAGCCAATGTTGGAAATATAAGCAATAATGAAGACAAACTTCTTGGCAACATTGAAGTGGACCATTGAACCTTTGGGAGAAGTAGCATCTAAGGATGTAGTGCCACATGACAATAGTCTCGATCCAATGGCTCTGGAGGAAACAATTAAAGAGTTGTATAAAGGCTCAAAATGTACCAAACTAGCTGCTACAATAGTACTCATGAATTTATGGATTGTGCATGGAGTTAGCAAAAAGTTTGTAGATGAGCTTTTCACTCTCTTATGACTTCATTTATTACTTGCAAATAATTGCTTATCCCAAAATTACTATGTTGTTAAAACATTAACTAGAAGATTAAGTTTAAATTATAAAAATATACACGCTTGTGGAAAAGGGTGTGTCTTATATAGAAGTGCTATAAGTTGTCCAAAATGTGGGGAACACCTCAATACAAGGATGAGGGAAACATATTGTACATTGTGAAAATACTCAAACATTTTCCCATTATTTTTAGACTTCAAAGAATGTTTCGGAGACTTGCCATGTTGTCTTTGATGTTATGGCATGTGCAAAAAAATAATCATGAACGACTTGTCAAACATCCATGTGATTCAAAAGCATGGAAACACATTAATGAGAGGTTTCTAGCATTTGCTTTAGATGTTAGGAATGTGCACCTAGGTTTTGTAGTAAATGCTATGAACCCATACAAATTGAACCATTCAACATGGTCCACTTGGCCTATAATGTTGATAAACTACAATATTCTTCCATGGTTGACAACAAAGAAGTTGTTTGTGATTCTTGCATTGCTAATTCATGGGAAAGAATCCATTACATCAGATAATTTTGATGTGTATTTGCAACATGCAGTGGAAGAATTGTAGCAGTTGTGGGAGGGAGTTATTACATATGACATGTTGGAGCCAATGGGCTCTAGGCCTTCACATTGAAAGGTATTTTACTTTGGACAATACATGATTTTCTTGGTTATGGTTGCATTGATGGGGTGGCACACCAAGGATATGTTGTGGACTAGAATTTAGAGGTGAACATTCAATTGATCTTGGGAAGCAAACATACACTACAATGCGACAATGACTACTAGAAAAACACCCATACATGTCAGCTATAATGGAAGACCATTTCAATGGGAAGTTGGAAACAAGAAGTAAACCATGTCCAATCATAGCTTTGGAACAATTAAATTGAGTTAATCACTACCAATAGTGGTTCAACTTGGGCAATAGAAAAGGTGGTCTTGGAGACCCATCAAAAGAACATGGGGTGAAACATAGAAGTGTATTGTACGATCTTCCTTATTGGCGGGTTTGTATTTATTTCCTTCATATGTTTGGGAATGTAATTCCAAATTCAACAAATTGGTAGTTAGAACTTTTCATGAGATCTAACAATGTTGGTTTTGGTTGTTACGATTTGGACAAGACCTATTAATACGAAATACCTTAGATGTTATGCATCATGAATAAAACTTTGCCAAAAAAATTCTTTAAAAAAACTAGGGAAAAGGACATTATGAAAGCATAGTGTGACTTACAACATAGGCACATTAGACCACATACGTGGTTAATGGCCAACCCTAGAAGAGGTGGGAAGATGTTAAAATCGGCAACCCCATATGTTTTGACAACGGTTAAATTCAATAATTTTGCTTTTGTCATTAAAAATTTAAAAACACCATCGAGTCATGTATCAATTATGGCACAATACATTAAGCAGAAGAATTTTGGGGGTTTAAGTCCCATGACTATCATGTGTTGATGTAACAAATAATGCCATTAACATTGAGAGGTTTGTTGGCTCTAGGAGCTTGAATGGCAATCATGAGGATTTCAAGGGTATTCAGGAGGATTTGTAATAAAGTTTGGAACCCTTTAAATATAAAATCATTTAGATCAAATGTGGCAGTCAGCTTAAGCTTGCTAGAAATGCGTTTTCCACTGAGTTTTTTTGACATCATGACCCATTTGATATATCATTTAGTAGATGAGTTGGATTTTTGTGGCCTAGTTGCCATTAGATGGATGTACCCCATAAAAAGGTACATGAAAACACTAAAACAATATGTTAGGAATATGGCAATGACGCAATCCTAAGTTCCTTGTTAGAACCACTTGAGGGTCTAGGTATGGTGAATTGCGGAAAGTTGGAACTTGGAGGCGCTCCCAACTTCCAGCACTAAAGGGGGTAAGAGGGGCATGCTAGAAGTCCCGAGATTAGACTAGGAAGAGGGACAATTATGTTGTTACACGGTCCTGCATCCAAAACCAACCACAAGTTGGTTATAACTCATTCTGCATTCATTTGGTGTTGGGACAAGCCACTGGCGACCTTGGACTCACTTGACTCACCATGGCCCGGACTTGGGGGAAGCCACCACCTTCCCCCATATAGTATTCTCTGCGTTGCTCCGCGGGAACCACATCTAAATGGCACTTTTTCCCAGGACTCCCAAGGAGGAGTCCCAAAATTGTCCCAGGTTGGACTCCCAAGATCTTGGGCATCCATAACTTCTTGTTTAGACTCTGAGTGGGATGAGGTCTAAAGAAATCTTGTAGCTCTCTTTGAGAGGTTTCCAACGCCATGTAGCACTCCTTTTGCAGACGTCAGGATCTGGTCGATTCGCGACTTTTAGTGGTCGAGAGTCAAACTGGCAATTTGACTCCTGACCCTTCTTTTGCCCATAACTTAGGCTGAAGATGTCCGAACGGCTCATGCAAGGCCATTTTGGACATCTACACTTCAAGACCTTTTCAACGGTATAAAGAACACTCCAATGCGAGGTGTTTTGACCCCTGCAATCAAGCTCTACGTTTTCGGGAGTATAGGAGGACTCCAAGTTCTCACTTTTGGGAGTGTGAGTTTCATCCTCACACTTAGCCCAAAGTGGGGTTGCGACAAGCAAGGTCAAAAGCCTCAACGGCTAAAGGATATATTTAAGCTGAATGTTTGGGTTTTGACACTATGTTTTTGTAGAGGTTTGAAACTATTCAATGAAACATTTGGGATGTTGATGAAGAAGAAGGAGATATGGGTGAAGTGCTAGAAGAAACTAGTACCAAATTCCTCATTAGTTCAAGTTTATGTGATGTTGCACACCAATATGTGTTGGCCAATATCACCATCATGATGCCATGGATGCCGTATGTTCATCATATTCTATGGATGTCCTTTACATCAACAAGTTGATCATTTTCATTTCATCTTCAAATTTTGAAAAGTTAAAGAGTTGTCATAACATTAATTACATACCTTTTGCTAATGTAGGAAATGGAACTTGGAACAAGAATCCAACCCAAAACACACCTATGTTTATGGATTGGGTCAAAAATGTTATCCATAGACAATAATTGGATTTGGGCAACCTAGATGGTTTAGATGTTGTGCTATTATGTAGTAAACCTTTTCAAGTAGCAATGTGATACACTAGGATGAAAGCCTATGGTAACCACTTTAGAGTGGAAGACCCAAAGAGTAGGTTGTTACAAACATTTGATAGTGCAATTGCCTTAATGTTTGAGTAGCAAATTGTTGATGCTAAAGATGAAATGTCTGTCCAATATATAGGGGGTGCTAAAAGACATATTGAAATTAGATTATGGTTGTGTGCAATCTTCTATTATAATTTTCAGATGTGAGTAGATGAAACGAGAACACAATTGAGGAAACTCAACATATGTGAGGGATGATGTTGGGTTCCTCACTGTTAATCTTTGACATAAGCTACCGATGATATCTAAGCCTTCATCTTTCCAAGTCAAGTGATGCAAGTATTCTTTTTTGATGACTTGAAAAAATCGGGATGGAAGGTTGTCTAACCAAAAGAGGCTGGTTCTAGGAAAGAGGTTGCAAATTTGGAAGATGTTTTCATCACCACAACAATAGAACCATGTGGGGTAAGTGCTCCAATGGGACTACCCCCACCTTTAGTAACATTATCTTTTATAGGAACCATAGAATTGTTTGAAAAAGATAATCTTTTAGCATGTGCACAATTTTAAAGTAAACAAGTAGATTCTATTATGATCCACATTTCATGAAACATTGACTTCATTTCAAGTTCAATATATTGAAGGTCTGAAATTGATAATCAACTTTGCACATTCTTTACCCATCTTTGAGGGTTTGAAATTGAAATGAAAATTTGCACAAACCTTGCCAACTCATCTTCAATCTATTGAACAAACACCCTTTCATGTAGGTTGGTAATTTACTTTTAGTTAAACCATGGATAATGCTTTAAATGTCACAAAAGTGGACTCTAGATGTGGGCCAAAATATGGAAATTATCCATTCCATTGGGTGGTAGTCACATTCTAGTCAAATTATTCATTTTTAAATCCTTCCAATCCCCAAAGAAATGTTGTTCACATGCTCCACATCAATAAAGTATAGTCATTTTGTAGTCATTCATGACATGTTGCAATATTGTACATGTAGTGACATGTTAGACACTTCCAAAAATTTGCCTTGTGCCACGTAATACCCCACCCCACAACTTTCCACATCATCTACAATATATTCTCCACATCATTTGCATGGTAATTTTATAATCATTAGTACAAAATAATGTCCCCTATTTTTTATGAAATATGACAACTAGACTTCCACGTCATTTTTTCATTCATCATGATGATGTATGGATGAAATACAAGCAATGAAAATATGACCTCCTTCATTAAAAATACCATATTATCATCCATTAATCATAACTATAATTAATTTATGACTATAATTTTTTCCATGTAGGATTCAAAGGTGTAGTTTATGGTTACAGTCATTTATAAAGTCATTTAAGACCTTTAGTCATTGATTTACTAGTTGCAAAGGACAAGATTCCTTCAAGTGTTTGAAATTCATATGAATGAAAAAACAATAACTTGCCATGATTGCCATGGCTTTAAATGGAAATACATAAATATTTATCCAATTTTGACTGGTTTTTTTTGTGGTTCAATGCCCTTTTTGGTTCATTGGATTGTGACTACACCCACTTAATAGTTAACTTCTAACATTTTGGACCATATCCACATTTAATTGTGAAGCACCCACATGTGAATTGATCTTGTAACCAAAAGTTGTTAGTATTCAATAATTCTTGATCATTATTGGTGTACTTGAGTAAGGTATAATAAGCAATTAGATTACATTGGTGGCCCCCCCCCCCCCCCAATGATGAAATTAAATGTAAAATATGAACAAATATTTTTCATAAAATTGTTGGTCCATTGAGTGTTTTTAGTTTCATAATCAATGATAAAATAAAATTTCATTAATTTTGCATTAATTTTCAAATTTTTTTTAATGCATTTTTAAAAATCTCAATAGATATGAAATTTACTTTTTTTTAGTGTCAATAGTTTTTTCAAGAAATGAGTTATGTATATTCTAACCCAAAAATAATAATTTTTCACATATGTTAAATTTTTAAAGTGGAAAAATATGCAGGGTGTAGTTTTGATGGCATTTGATATTTAATTAAAAAAATTCAAATTCATGGTTGAAATTTGGTGCAATTTGGCATAATTTTATTGTCCTACTCATTTTTATACCATATATAAAAATTTATGGTATAAAAATAGATTTTTCATGAATCTTAATTACATTAAAATGTACACCAAATTTAAAAATTGAATCATCATTGTGTTTATTACAACTTATAAAACTCATTAGTCATTTTGAATTGAAGATTATATCATATTTGAAAACATAGAATCCATAGTTGATTCTTGTGGATTAGAGTTCAATTTACAATGTGACATTCCCTTCAAATACACATGAATTATGACTAAGGATTAAATGTCATCCTTCTTTCTCTACTTTACCATGCTTTCACCCATTGTACTTATAATTAGTGTTTAACACAATGAATAATTTTCAAAAGGTGAATTAGATTTTTTCAAATTTTTTTTATCATCATGTTATAATTTTCAAGAGTTCAACTCAAAACCTTTTAGACAACCCATAGTCTATCCATTGGGTATTGAATACATAAAGCACAAGCTTGATCTTATGTTCCTGTTTAAAGAGTCAAAATTCAAAATTACTTAAATTGGGCTGAATCACATCCAATTTTTTATATTTCAATAAAGAATATTAATTATTAGTAGGAAGGAAAATATTAAGGACAACTAACATTGAAATAATTGATTTGTGGGCAACTAATGTTAAACAAATGTTACATTTTTTCTAGTCAAGTATAATCAAAAGTTAAATAATATGTGTGGTTTGTGGGGATGTGCAAGTTATGGACCTAATGGTGAAGTGTGAAAGGTGTAATGAAGTGGATAGATGGGTTGATTCCCTATAACACATGACATGGTTCTATTGTAAATTTCCATGTAGACATAATTTGGTTTTTTTGTAAAAGCAAAATCTCACATGTGAATTGGTTATCCCTTTGCCTTAACATAAATGTACATGTTAAATCATGTCATGATTTGACATCTTGGTCATAACATTGAGGCTTTATTGTTGTTCACTATTCAAGATCTTTCAATTGATGGAGAAAAAGTTATGTTTTCAAAAGAAGTATGAAATCTATGTAGGCCTTCCCCAAAATATTCACAAATGTTGACCCTTTTAAACATTTACATTTTTGTTTTCATTTTAGTGGTTTTTTTTGCTTAGCGTTAGTAGATTTCAAACATTTAATTTGCAAAGATTTTATTGAAATTGAAAATGTCCAAAGAAGGCCAATGTTTACTACATGATTTGTGGGTAGACTTTCATTCATTGGCTAAAATCTAAATCTTATGGGAAGGCTATCTTTCCCATACAATGTTTTTTTCTTTTTTTTCAAAGGCAATGATCATCCATAAGCCAATTTAGTCAAATGTTTTTGGAAGAAAATGTAAAAATATAATTTCTTAAAAGGTTGTTTTGTATTTTTGGCCACCTATTTGAACTCATATAGACATTGAACATCATTTTTTGTGTTTTAGATTTTTGGGGAATTTTGGCAAATTTTTTTCCCCAAAAATCATTAAATTTGTGACAATTTTGATAAAACATTTTGCACCAATATAGAATTTTAGACCCAAAGAAGCTACTCCCATACCAATGATTTTCATAACATAAGATTGTCCAATAATTGAAACATTTTCACAAAGGGTCCAATCACAATAAATGAAGCTAGTTAATGAGGGACAAAGCCTTTTTTAAGGAATACATGTTACACATGGCCTTCTTGCATTGGTTTTAAAAAAACCCCAATTTAACAATATTTCTCAAACTAAATATCAATATTGAGACCACACATGACCGATAATATAATAATCAAATTATTTTCTTACATCAAGCCCTACATTGAATTAAACTTATAATTTTTCTTTTAACCATGACCACAAATTTTGAATTATATTAGAAGTTACAACAAATTTGAACATAATGAACTCCAATTCATGGGATTTCAACTTCATGAGTAGACAAACACAATTTCAAAATATGAACAAATTAGAATTCATTAAATATAATCAATGGTGGTTCTTCAAAGTAATGAAGAAATAATTTTTCATTGCATTCCATAATTGCTCTAGCTCCTTTTATTGTGACTACACCCATATAATGTGTTAAAAAGTGGTGAAGGTTTGCCAAAGAAATCAATTTGAAACTAGGGTTACAAAAAAAGGCAATTTTCTTGTAATTCACTAAGAAATTGTTGCTACCAATCAAGTTGACCGACTAACCCCAATCTTGAGTTAGGGCTTGGTTAGGCTCATGCCTCCATAACTAGTTGTTAGGTGCTTGATGTGCTAGATTATAATTTAGCTTTTTACTTTTAGTTGGTTGCATCCCATATTAGAACAAAAATAATTGTGCATCCTTTTTAACTTGAATGTATTAGTTTTAACAATTAATGGCTAATGGTATTCATTGAAATCTTGTTCAAAACTTTATTAATGTGGGCTAGTAAAAACTTCAGGAATGAAAAGGTCTTGCTCTCTAGATTGACAATGCCATGTGGTTGGTGACTTATAATGTATGTGACAGTCCTTAGGATGGGGCATGGGCATGAGTTTTTGAGTACATGCAAATCATAATCTATGTTAAAAACCTTATGTTCAAAAAATTGGATTGGATTACTACTAGTGTGAATAAGTAATGAATGCTTTAATGGTGGAAAAGTAGTTACATGATTGGTACATGATTGAAAGTTGTAGGGTGTAATCATATTAACATGTACCATTAACAATCATAACCACTAAATTTTTTGAACTTTGGATGGTAAAAATAAATAAATAAATAAATATAATTATTTTTTATAAAATGTTTTTATGAATACCTCATGTACATATCATAAAAAAATTGAATCAATATAATGAGTGAAAAATACATATAAAAACTTAAAGCTTTGTAATCATTGTTTAAAAATTGATTATAAACAGCTTAAAACCAATTTTGACACTAAAAACACAATTTGAAAACATTTATGACATATTTTGCGATACTATTCAATATACACCTTAACATAATGGTATTAAAAAAACCTAAAGATTTTCAATTTTTAAAAAAAGACATATTGAAAATGTTTTAATAATATATATTTTAAAAATAGTGGTCGAAGGGGGCACATGTAATTCCTTATAGCGTGGTTGGACCCTATATGAAAAATATCTTTAGTTTTTTTCTTGTTGTATTAAGTTATACTACATGTACTAATCAAGGATCTCTTTAGAAAGTAGTAGCATTGGTTTGCAAGTTTTGTGCATTCTATAAGTTGCTTGGGTGAAAACATGAAATAAGGAGCCATAGAGGGTGTGGACAATCTGTGAAAACTATTTTGAGAGATTTTGAGAAATACCATGGGAACACTTTATATGAAAAAAATCATTTAATTTTAAAAATAAATTTTTATACTTTCAAAGTTGCAACTACAAAATTTTCATGAAAATTCACCATGCTTCAAGAATCCTTTTATATGTTTAAAACACTAAAAAAAACATGTGGACATGTGGTTTTCTGTTGTTGAATGTTCAACAAATCATTTCAATTTTTTTGTGAACTTTAATATATTCCACAAAAAGGGATCCAAAACATTCTAAAAATATGGAAACTTTTATGTATATATAAACTTCTATATTTTGATACTCAAACATCTTTAAGCACTATTATAATTTTGAATTTGTAATCATGGTCCAAAGTAAAGTTATAAATTTGACTATAATCTAAGGCTTGATGCAAAAAAATTGAAATTTTGTAATGTTATATGTCATATTTGGCCTCAAATTTGATATTCTATTTGAAAAACTATGTAAAAAATGTAATATAAACCAATAGAAAATTGCCATGTGGAAAATGTAGTCCTTGGAAAGGACTTTAATCTTGGTGCAATTGGCTTTTTATTTCATGCTTTCACCTGCTTGTGTTTAAATAATTAAGGTACTAAATATGACCCCTTTACCTCTAATGCAAAAGAATATCAACCAATCTTTTCCAAATATTTCCTTCAAATCCATTTTGTTAAAGTGCAATCTAGTCATGTCAAAGAAGGGATAACATCTTCTAAGCTTGTCATTGGAAAAAAATTCAATCTAATGAATCAAGATTCTAGTGCCATTTGCAACATGTTTGGACTATATGACTTCCTTAACTTCCAATATGGTAGAGAAATGTGCAAAATACATCAATTTTTAGGTGTAAGATTTGTATGAAAATAAACAGAAATAAAAGTGTATTCATCCCAAGGTTTGCTCACTTTCAAAAACACTATGGTAGAAATACTCGGTGAAAGTGAACATGACCTTGGCACAGATGTTGACAAGTTTTACTAAAATAGAGGTTGCTAACATGCAAAATATGTGAAATCATTCATTGGAAATAACTATTATATTTATGGTAGATCTAGTTGTTATTGAGATTATGCTTGAAATTAATAAAGAAACTCATGTAATTTGCCACTACATTCCACCTTTTGGCACATGGCCATCTAATAATAGGATATTCAACCAACCCATACACACTTTTAAAAGTCAAACATTTGTTTGTGAAGAAGCCTTAAAGTAATTTTGTTGGGTGGGAGATGATTAAAAGTGTGTACACATTGTCAATTGAATCCCTAAAAATAAACAATTAAAGATGTTTTAGTTCAATAAAATTTTCAAATAATTAAAGCTTCAATTGAGTATGCTAAAACCATGTTAAAAATTTATTGATAATAGCTAATGGATTTCCATTGATGTCTCATTGTTCCCAAAATTGGAAGTTCATTCCCATTTTGCTATGGGTGGAAAATGTTAAGATAGTGATGGCAATTAAGAATGTGTATGCCCCTATTGGGAAGGTTCAATAAAAATTTCTTATTCTCAAGATAAGCATATGTATCAGATTTCTTAAAAATTGTTACTTGGGTAAAAAATATACACATTTAAAAAATAATAATTTTAAGGTGAAAGGTATAGATTTAATTAATTAACTAATTTTATTTTTTTTTGAAGTTCAAGGTAAGGTTTATTGATGTTAATGTTTGAAATCAAACATGTCAAAATATTGTGCAACAACAATTAATTATTATTTTGTTCAACATTGGAGTTACAAAACTTAAATTTCATTTATGAGATTATGTGTTAGTCTTTTGTCATTACCATCAAGTTTTACTAACACATTTTAGGCTTCAAAATGCATGGCCATTGAGTGCAAATATGTTCAAAGGAATTGAGAACCATGTTGGATAGGATTGAAAATTATAAACTTTTTTACATTTATGAATTTTTTTGATGTTTTAAAGTTATGTTAATCATTCCAAGTTGTGTTAAATGGCTATATGAATGTTGAAGAATTCAAATTAGAAATTTATTAAATTAAAATTTGGGTTTTGGTTTTAGTAAAAACCATTGAATTGGAATAATAGTTGTGTTAGGAGCAATAAATTTTGCAAAGGACTAAGGTAAAAGAATCATTCAATAAAAAAAATTGATGGTAAAAAAATTTAGATGAAAGTAACCTACTATTCCCATGAAAAAAGAACTCATAATTTAAAAGTTATGAAATTTGGAATTTTTAGAAATTCAAAGTATGTTTCAAAATTAAAAAAATTCAAGAGTCCTCTACCACTTGCAAATGGCATGTAATGTACATAACATATATAAAAACAAGTTGTATTTTATGATATAAGAAAAAAAAACCTAAAATAGTTAGCATATTTTGGTATGATTTGAAATTATAATAAAATTTCAAAATGAAGCACAAATTTGCACTCTTTGACAAACTCATATTTATTCAACGATGACTAACACAAAAAATCTATTATATGAAGGCAAATATATGTCTTTTTAATAACAAATTACAAAAGAGTCCAAAAAATATTTTAAAAATGTAGTGTACAGGCAAATTTCCAACATATTCCTTTCACATTTGATCATGGTAGACCTTGGGTTAATCAATGAGACATTTTAGTGCACATAATAACCATTAAAAAAATCACATTTAACTCACATGGATTTAAACTACATAATTTAGTACTCAAGGTTCAAGATTTTGATTTTGATTTGTTTAGACCACAAATCCAATTTAGACATTGAAGGATACAAACAATGTGGAAACAAATAGAATTTCATTTTCTTTTCTAGTATTATTAAAACAAGTCTCATTACTAATGAAGTTTTTTCAAAACAACATTTTGACAATACCTTTTAACTCATTTTTTGTTTGATTTGTGCCTTTGTTGTTTGTTAATCATGGCAATGTGTGTCAAGTTGTAGTTTGTTTCAAAATAAATTCATTTTTCTCTTGCTAAATATTACTTTAGGTAATTAAATTTATTAATGATCTAATAATAAGTCATTGATAATGGAATAAATTAATAAAAACAATTATAACTATTCCAAAATTAAAGGTCTAACTTCAAAATTCCCACAATATTTTGATATCCAATAATATTCATATTTCAATTGAAATACACATGATTATAATTGCATGTTGCAATTTAAATGGTTTAAATGGGAAACCCTCAATAGTTTATTAAATCACTTTACACTTTTACACTGAATTTTGCACCTTTATCCACATATAAATTATGGGGATTTTACCAATTTGCAATATTTTATTTCAATTCTTACCCATTTATAATAGAGAGAATGATTTATTTACATCATTTAATTCTCTAGAACATTGTCCTTTACCCAACTTAAATTGCACTTTCTTATATTTTTGAAATGCCCATGAACAAAAAAGTATGAAGACTAGGGTTTTTCTTTCCATTTTTAAAAAATAAGGCAAATGGCTACAATATTTTTATAAAAGTTGCAATTTTACATTCATTTTATGTGAGTGGGTTCCACATGTTCTTGGATGGATAAATAAATATCTAGGCACAAATCAAGCCAATTACCACAAAAAAATTATGTATGCACCAATTGGATTCCCAAATTTCACCTCCACAAGTTAGATTTACAATAAAATGTGGGAAACTTCAATGAGAGAAAATGAGATATCCACACATCACTAGCCATCCTATTAGGATTTGTTTAAAATAATATCCATACTATGTTGCCATATCCCTTCCTTATATTGAGACTAGTTTTCACATTTGTCCCTCCTTCACCACAAATATTACCAAGTTTCATAGGTTTGTGCAAATTTCATGCAAAATCTAATTTTCATAGGTTCGTACATAAATACCATGAGTTCCATGCTATGGTTAATATGAAAATATTTATATGTAATCAATATTTTAAATATTCAAATGGATGAGACAATATTTTTGAATGACATACATGAATGTTCATGTTTAATACACAAAAATCACATAGTTTTATACAAATTTACATCACAAAATTGCAAAAAATTGGTTAAAATGTAAATTGTACATACTTCACATCAAAACATCATAAGTAAAAAATAAGTCCAACCATGTTATAAAGAGCCATACGTGTCCCCTTAGACCATTATTTTTTCGTTGTTTTTTTGAAGAATATTCTTTAAATTTTAAAAATATATTTTTCAAGAAAACATGATTTTTTTTAATATTGTTGTGTTAAGGTGTATATTAAAAAAATCATAGAATATGTCAAAAAAAAAATCTCAAATTGTGCTTTTAGTGCTAAAACTACTTTTAAATAATGTTTACTATAAGTTTTTAATAATGTAAATTACATATTTTTCTCATTAGATTGATTCCAAATTTTTATGATATGTACATAATCTATTGATAATAAAATTTTATTCTATTTATTATTATTTTTTACAATCCAAAATTCAAAAAATCAAGTAAGGGTTATGATTGTTAATGGTACATGTTAGTATGATTGCACACAAAGATACATTATTTATGTAGAAGTAATATATATTTTTCATGTCATTTTTGTTAAACTTTGAAGCCCACAAATTTTGCACAAACATATTAGTTTATAACTTTCACACAAATTCTATTCAAATTTCATGATATTCAAAGTTTGTGATGTTATGCACATTGTTAACATAAGGGAAAGACATTGTTACAATTTCAAGTTTCAACTACAAATTTTCTTTTTATGAAACATAGATTAAAAAATGGTAAATTCCATGGTATGAAAAACCATCATTCACAATGAAATGGTGTATCAAATACATGATACATTCATGGTAATGTTGCCTATATATGTTGGATGGCATAACTCACATGTGGAAGCAATAGTATGTTTGAAGTCCTCCCTTCGCCAATTTTCAAACCAACATTATCTTTGATTCTAAATTTTTCCATCCAAAAAAATTAAGATCACACTATTTAAAGAAGATGTAAATTGTATCATGATAATAGGTACCTATGTGATGTAACAACTAAACTCCCAATTTTGTAACAATAAAGCAAGGTCCCAAAAAGAATTACAAGTTTTACATTCATTGAAGGTCTTCAAGTCTTCATACCAATGAATTTCTTTAGCCAATATACTAGCTAATGTCCATTTTCAATTTTATTTTTGTAGTAATGTAATGAATGAGGAAATGTATGACACCATTCATGTTCATGTAATTAGTTTTTAATGTGTTTGGTAAACAAAGATGTACCAATATCCAAAATCCCTATCATAATCAGAAGAAAAACGAAAAAACAAAAATGACTTAATGGATTTGCTCTTCACATTTCAATATTTCACAAGTTTCAAGGACACAATTGTAGAATAGTTTTTGAAGATGCCAAAGGCCTCAATAACTTTATTTGGTGTCCATTTTCACACTCCTCCAATCTCAAAATTTTGAAATGACCTAGGTGTTTGCACTAATATTTACACACATTCCCATTGTTTTTTAGAATTTAGCTAAGGAAGGAAAAACCCTTATTTAAAACAAATAACACATTGAAAGCTAAATTGAAAGGTTTCACAAGTTTCTTAAACCTAGAAGTTACAAACCTATGTGTGTAATACGGAAAACTTTGCTAGTTTAACCATTCAAATCAATTGAATCCATGGTTGTTAACTTTTTTGGGTCTTGGTTCCATTGAAGTGCATGATAGTACAACAAAGAATGTCAAGAAAACACACAATTAAAAAAATGTAAGGAAGCAATAAACCATAAAGGAAATATAAGGAGGTTGAACAACCTAAAGCTTCTAGTTAATTTTGTGGCAACTTGTCCATTGAACTTGTTTTGCCTCTTTGAATAAATTTGAATTGTTGTTTTTGTACGTATGCATATGTTGCCACATACATTTGACATTCATGTGCATGCTAACAAACAAATTGAAATGGTTGCACCAAACAACTTGAAGGGGATCCTACACATCTTGGCTTAGGCCTTTATTTACACCCAACCCCACATTAGTAAACAAACATAAATCAAATCAAACAAATAGAAACTTGCCATTACACTTGATGACTGAAAAAAAATGTCACCACAATTGATAATCAATTGGGCATGTTGAAATTTGAACAAGTGCATAGTAGAAATCAAATGCATTGAGACCAAGTTGAAAATGTTGCCATTTGGAAATGACTAAGCTTGAATATGCCTTGGTGTAATCTTGGTATGAAACCAACAACATAAACATGCTTTAGTAGCCACATATGAGTTGCAACTTCAACTAAAACAACATATAAATCTTTGTGGGAGCTAATCATGCATCCCATACCACATTTGGTTGTCATTCCAATCATAGATTATTGTGTAAAAAAGGAATTATACAAATTGTAAAAACTTTAAACATACATTCGAACAACTAAGTCAAGGTGGGTTGCCAATTAGTTTTGTATTTTTGTCTTCATGATAGTAAGGTTTGAAAAAATGTGTTTATTTTCCATGTTGCCCAACACCATGACCTTGTAGAACTTGCCAAGCTTAATCCATTAGAGAAACAATTCTTCAATATTCCATTAAATCCAAGTCTTTCCCACACATGCACATTGGGTTGCAATCATGAGGAGGTGCCATTGCATTGGCAATGATTTTGCATTGTCAACATGAAAAAATAAGATTGTTGGTCAAGAAGAATAATGTTTAATAAAGTTCCAACAATTGTGCTAGGGTTTGCTAAGGCCTTGTAAAGTGGGCATGAATAATTGCCATGTGCTTAAGAAACACTACCTTTGCATTTGGAGCAAACCATTATTGTGGATAAATTACATTAGTAACATTCAATAACTCGTGTTGGAAAGCATTTCTCCAATTTTGTTATTAGACTAGTAACAATTGAAGAGTATTGGGCCTTCACATATCTATTATTTTAGCCCAAATATCTTTAGTTCCCATGTTCATAACACCAATGGTTGAATTGGTGGCATGGAACATATAAATCTTACATCCAAAATAAAAACCGACATATTCAATCTTTGATGCAAGCTCAATCCATTAGGTCAAACACAAAGCATCATTACAACAATCAACTAGTTCAAGGAAAGATGTGGTGTGTAGGGAAGAACCTTTTTTTAGCTTTACTATACATAGTAAAAATATCTACTTTAGTTAGCTTCATAGTAAAAACAAAGTCACAAATGAAAGTTTGTTGCCCTTATGCAAACTTGGACAAACCTTGCATTGATTATAGCAAGGGCACGATGTAAGAGAAATCTAGTATGTCTCCACATCACATTGAAATTTGTGATTAGCTTTGGAAGTTTCACTATGAGACCTATCTTTAACCATCTTTACAACCAAAGTTTAGTATTTAATCAATATTTTTTTGGATGGTGACAATTTTGAAATCCATTTTGTTTGACATTTAAAAAAATATTGTTGCCTTTGCCTTCTAGTGATTTAGCAAGCTTAATCACTTCAAGATGCTATTTAGGCTTAGGAGAAAAATAATTGTATGTCTACATGAAAACATGGATTCGATATTGGTTACCAAACTTGGGCCACTCAAGGTTTAAATAGCCATGTTTGTATGGTGCACCATGCAATGCACACCATTGACATATGAAACATGTTTTTGCGTCAACTAAATGGTGACACCATTCCTCACACCTTGAAGAATAATAATCCCATTTGCCTCAAAACAAACCAATTTGTTGACAATGTCTATTTCATTTGAACCCCCAAAATCAACAAGATTTTGCATAATCAAGTCCGTTAGAATATTTTTGGAAGTGGCTCCATCTACTACCTTTTGCAAATTGATCACAATTGAAATCCTCTTCCATTCATTTGTCACGTACACATGGACAAAAAGCTAGCTTTAATTATCAATTGTGATGATTTTGTCATAATTTGTTGAAACAAATGTTGATTTTTGGACTACAACTTTGATTGCTTGTAAAACAATGTAATGAATTACCTTTGCCATTATTTAGTAGTAGAATATGACTAATGTTTTTGATGGAAATTCTCAACCATTGAAAATTTGAATATTTTTTTGAAGGCTTCAAAATTAGTCATGGGCTTGCCTTTGAACAAATACCAAATTGTAATAAATTGGCATATTTTTTCATTTGTTCAACCTTTCTTACATTGGCAATTTGAGTAACAATTGTATCTTGCCTTGTGGATGCACAACTTCTCATTCTTCACATGGGCATTAGTAGGGTTAGAAAAATATGCACCAATTGCAACTCTAGGCTTGGCCATATAAGTACACTTCTTCACCCTTGAATGTTTGATTAAAAAGTAAAGTTTAAACATTACTAGCTTTTTTATGCCTTAAATTTTGGAGCAAACCTTACATCCCATCATCCTCATCTTGCCACCACAAATAAGCTCAAACTAGGAAAATTTGGTAGCACATTGTCTTGGTAAACCCTATTCACTTCCCATTCTAACTTTTGCTTCTTTTTTGGTTCATTACCAATGGATTTTATGGGATCTTTCAAAAGGATTCAATGATTTCCTGATTGATTTTGTTATTTTCTTTCAACTTATGGTTTAGGTGAATTGGTTTGTTGTTTTTCCAAACTTTTATGGCATGAAAAAATAAGCTTTTTGAAAGTGGGGTTGGGTGGGGGCAGGGGGGAAATTGAGGGTATGGGCATTCTTGATTTTGGAGTGGAAGAGGTAAATTGGTTTGTAAAATGATTTGTAGTGGAAAGAAATGATGTTGGAAAATGTGTTTTTGACAAGGATTATTTTCTTGAAACATTAGGAGTAAAAAAGGTGTTTTGCAATTGGCCTTATAACTCATTGTATTTCTACATTGCAAGTGCTATTAGACAAGTTGCATGACTTGCAAAAGTTGCAACTCATTATATATAGTGTGCAATTCAATGCAACTTGATTGCAATTTTGTCAAAACAACTCATGTCAACTACTATGCAGCTCCATTACAACTACACCCATAATGTCATGCTGATGTTATTAATTTTCATCCATCCATTAAAATTTGACATGTGGCACTATGAATTTTTTTGGATTTAAAAATTATTATTTTTGAAATATTGGTATGAAATTATGACACGTGGCACAATGAAAAAATATTAATTAAAATTTGAAAAATAAATATAAAAATAAAAATGTATTTTGATGTTGAAGTAGGTCGATACATAACTTTAGGTAGGTAGGTAGGTAGGTAGGTCCTAGGACCTACATACCTATTTGCCTACCTACCCACATAGGTAGGTAGAAAAATAGGACCTACTTATTTATGTAGGTAGGCAAATAGGTAGGAAAATACAAGACTTGGTGAATTAAAATATAATCATGTAAATATTTTTATTTCATTTTATGATTTGTCTTTAAGGTTAACTTTTTTTGAGTTCATCCCAAATGGCACATGTATTTTAATATGAGAACATAAGAGAAGACACCTTTTTTATTTAGTTTATGACATGGGATTCAAAGACAAAACATATGGGTTAAATCAATTGGTTGTTTTTACTTGCAAATTGAGTTGCAATTGCAAAAATATTTTTTTGCATAGATTGTCTTTCTTTTTCATTATATAAGTCATACAATTAACTAATTAATTATCTGATACTTATATATGTGAACTAATTACTTAATATTTAATTATCTGAAATAGTGATTTAAATTAAATAATTTAGTTCAGATAATTAATTATTTTAATTAACTAAATAAAAAATATTTGAAATAATCAAACCAATTCATCTAATTTGTTAGTTGTTACTTTGAATAATTTATTATCAAATGATTACTTATCTAGATTCATATAAATAGTTACTTATTATCTATTTTTTTAAAAACAATTATTTGAATTAACTAACAAAATAATAATTTGAATAAATTTATAATTCATATTAATAGTTAGTTATTCAGTTTAATTAATGAGTTTAGATTAATTATGTAGATTACATCTTAATTAATAAATTATTGAAAAATAATTCATTATTAAACATTAAAATTAAATATGAATTTGGGTAGAAAACATCAAGGTATAATAGACATATCCATAGTACATTCAAGTTGAATTTTTAATATAATATACAAATTGCTTTTAGTTTTGCATTTAAATTAATTATGTGTATCCAAATATATAGTTTGTTAGTGAATTGAACTTAAAATTAATTATATGAATCATGATTATTTATTCAACTTTCAAAAGGTCAAACATGGTTGATTATGGATGTAAGGATATTTGACATTTAGCCCTTGAAGAGTGAATCCATTTGCTACTTAAATGTATTGTAAGGACATTATTTACATTAAACTTTAGACCACATGTTTATTGAAGGAAGCTTTCGATTTTCATTCTTATTTCTTCAGCCCCATTTTTTATGTCGAAAATAAAAACTACGAAATTATCAAAAATGAAGATTTAGTATATTATATTTGGGATTTTTCCTTGTTTCCATCAATATAACTCTTCAATCTGCTAATTATGAAAATAATTTCTTTTCTTACGGAAGAACCATTAAGTTGAAATTTTGTGTCTTGTAACATTTTTCTTTTTTTGAATTTTTTTTCCATACTAAACATAAATTGATCTAGTTTGTGAAGAATTATGTTACATAAGAATGGAATTATAAAGCTATTTTATAAAGTACCCAAATGTTTGCAAAATAATGATTACTTTTCAAATCGAAATAACTTATTTTCAAGGTTTTAATGATAAGTTCTAGTGCTTGTTAACATTTTACCATGACCCTTAGCCTTTTCATGATGATGGGGTATGGTATCCTATTGAAGCACTTGAATATCTCATCTTGAATTAACCCCAAATGGTTACTGCCTTCCAAATAGATAAACTACAATGTCGAATGACATAATCTATCTAGTTTGAATTCACGAGAATTGTCTATAAATTGTTTTCTTGACTTCCAAGACCATTATTTAAAATGCTACACTATTTTTTCTCTTAGGGAAGCAAGACCTAGAGGCCTTTTTATTTATTTATTAGGCTTGGATATTAATACCTTTAGTGCATGTAAAATGAAAATTTGGCCCATGCAACACATCCCAAAAGTTCAAAACCCAATTTCCATTCAATCCATCAAGGGTATGGTGTGTACAAATTACCATATAAAAGACCCATTTTCAATTCACTTACAACTATAATACAATTAACTAATTTTCTAAGGTGACAATTTATTTATTTATTCCCCATATCTATTGGGGGATAGTTGCACAATATTGTATACGAATTATTTTTTGAGTTCTAGTTGCAAAACAATGTGGTTTCGATAATGTGAAATAAGGTTCTTTGATGAACACAAAGAATAAAAGTAATAACATAAAAAACATTGAGATGTTTTTAAAAATTTGAAGATTAATGATGAACATAGGAGCAACAAACACACACAAGATACCATAAGGCCTACAAAACATTGAAGCCTTTTCAATTTTGAAGAAAACTTGAAGATCGACAACAAACATAGGGGTGACAAGCTACACACAAATTAAGAGCTTGTAAGAGCTTGTAAGCAAAACACTAAAACCTCAAGGTTCATTGAACACATGAGCAATCAACATAAAAAAGAATGCAAAACACCAAGACCTCCAATACCTTGAAGAAAACTTGAAGATCAACATCAATAGGTTTGGAATGACAAACACGCAAAAGAGACCATGAGAACATTAAACACTGAGATTGAGATCATAAGAACCTTAATACATTAAAGCCATAAGAACCTTTAAAAAGCTTGAAGATTGATAACAAATTTGGAGCTTGAATATAGGGGGATGAATACATAGAAGCACAATGGACACACCAACACTAAAAACAAAGAGAATGACAAAAAGGTGACAAACTTCAACAACTTTTGACTGTCATATCCATTACCAAAAACAACTTCAACAAATTCTTTTGCAAAATTAAACACAAAAAATGATTAATGAAAGAATAAGGAATCAAAAGTTTAGGAAACTTGAAAATGACAATGATCAATTCCATCTCCATTTTCGACCTTGAAAGTTTGTACTTTAAAAAACAACAAATATATTCTACCACCCCATCATTGTGTGCTTCCAAACATTCAAAAAATACGAACCACAAATCTAATGTAATGTTATAAATTAGATCAACAATGACAAAGATGAGATCAACACTATAATAGGAAAACCAATTGAAAACAACCTAGATGATCATGAAGGTGAATGTGTACCTTGAAGTTAAACCCATTTTGTTCCCATTACAAACTTTTAACACCATTTGATGTAATGATGTTCTTTTGTTGTATCATTAATGTATACAAATTCGGATTCAAACAAATGCAACTACAAAATGGAATGGAGGAGCCCACTAGTAGATCAAATGTAAATAGTAGAATCTTTGCACTTAACATTTGTTGTAAAGGATGCCTTAATGTGTGCAATGTCATCATAGTATTGAAAAACCCCACCTAATGTTCCATATCACTATAGGTGGTGAGTTTAAATGGTGAGCTTTCATGGTTATCAAAGACCTTTTAAGTTGATCGTTCATGATTGTTGGCGATGGAAGCAAGTTGTAGGGGAATGGGGTGGCAATGGAAACGTTACATAGATGCAACATTTGGCATCCAATGAAGCCACTCAATTGCATTGGGTGGTGCTTGAATCGAATTGTCTAGGAAAGTGGGTTTAACCCCCTGGTTGTTGAATATTGACAAGGTTTCTAAATCCAATAGCCAAATTTCCTTGATGCCATTTGCCATGCCTTTTATTTTTTGTCGCGTGGTGAAAATTTGCCACAATAAAAAACCTTTAGTGGAGATCTTACAAATTTAATACTTTTCAATTCATATATATTGATAAATTATGATTTAAAAATATTCACAAAAAATTATACCAAGTAGATTTTTTTTTTGGTACATATAAGGTATAAAACATTAATATATATATTGTTATGAATAATGTTTAGGTAATACATTGATGATATGTTAGATGTTGTGATATACAAATACATTAATATTTTTATGATATTGGAACAAAATCCCGTCATTTGCTAAAAAAATCCATTGTAAAAGGATACACCTTGAATCTGTAATAATAATTGCTAAATTAATTGATATATTCATATTTATGTTTTGCTTTATTTTTAGGTAAAATTGTATGTATATGCTTATTTTGTTACATTGCAAAAACTCACATATTAATCACATTGTTTTCGTGATATTGCAATTTCATAGTTAACAAAAACTTAAATTGAATTCATTTATTCATGTAAAATTTTAATGAGTCAAAGTAAAATATATCTTAGTATTATGTATTGAATATTCTAGAAAAGAGGGAAAAGAAATGGACACATAACTTGTGGCCACCAAAATATTTAAAAATATCTAAATAAATTTTACTTCAAGTAAAATGATATAAACAATGTTTATTATTATTATTTTTCACACTAGGTTTGTTTCTACAATCCAAGAGACAATCAAAATTTATCAACACCTCTATTGTCATGTTTACCATTACATTGTTGTTTTATGATTAAGCAAGGCCATTAAAGCTACCTAATTAGTGATGCCATATGTTGAATGAAGCTTTTAGTCATAACATTGTTCTTTTTGCTAATGAAAATAATGAACAACCTTATGATTGGAAGTTTTGAAAAGTTCAAAATAAAAAGTTAATTGATCATTTAAAAGTTAGAAACTCGAAGATAAACTTTGATTTGAAACCACCAAATGATGCAACAATAGATATTAATAATGTTTCGTTCTTCAAGATGATCCAACAAACAGATGTGAACAATATTTTCTCTCAGATTTAGTAGAAAATGTATCCCAACCACTAGGTTAAAAAAGGCTCAAAATCAACAATTTAGTCTAGAATTCAGTTAATGCATGTATTCCTTATCACAAACAATTAGGCTATCATCAGGAATATTCAATATTGTGACCATGGGTATTTCAAATTACCAATTTACAAATAATGTCATATTGTTGGATGACCACCTCTGTTATAGTCTAGGTTAAATGGCCATTGAGTTCATGCCACATTAACACTTGGAGATAATTGCTGATGAATAAAAGCTATATTCATAGATGAAGTTTTAAATTAGAATTCCTTCTTTATTTTCGTTATTTGGAACCTATTGCAGAAATCTGGTGAATATTCTAAATAAGAGTTTTTCAAAATCTGGTGAAGTAGGACCCATTTTTCACAAAAATCTGTTGTATGTGTCAAAATCATCCCCTTTCAGGGTGGAAAACATTGCAAAAATCCTTCCCGGAAAAATGAAAAACTATTGAGAGTAGTATGGTATACCATAGCCTTGGGTTTGAAATGATTGCCAAGTGAAGTGTAAGGTGATCCAGCAAAGGTCACCAAAGTATACAAGTTTAAGAAATATGGCCCTGGGGTTTTTTATCTGGCTAAATTTGACCAGTTGGCAAAAGACTTTCTTTTTGCCTTCCCAAAATGGCTAAAAATGTTTTTTTTTTTTTTTTTGGGTTAAAAAAGTCACCAAATTTTGATTTGATTTGATTTTGGTGGGGAAAAGCCACCCAGTTTCTCTATTGGGTTTTAGCATGTATCAAAAATTTGAAGGATGCTTAAACTTTTTTACTTTCATATCTTGATTATAGCCAAATTTGGCTAAACTTTCTTATGGATGATTGCCACTTCAGCTACATGAAAAAAATGGAATTATTTTTTGGATAACTCCAAAGAACTGTTTTCTTTTGGTTTTTTTTTTTGTTTTTCCATTTTGTAGTTATCACGAAATGTTGCCGAGAGGTATTATGCCTTTCTACAATTCTTAATTTGATTTCTGTTGAGTGAAGACACATGCATCTGAAGGTGCCAAGATGAAAGGACAAAATGGGGATTGCCTACCCACCCATTACATTGTTTAAAGTTCTCCACACAAACTTGTTGAGGAATCACTTAGGAATTTTGGTTTGGGTTTGTGAATGGAAATTGAATATACGCTCAGACTAGGTATCAAAAGGGTATTGATTGGTATTGTAATAAATCAGAAACCAGAGAAAAGATTTCAGCCAAAGGTCATGTGACTAAAGGTCTTTTTGTCACATGGGAGGTAATAGTCTATTCCACTAACTACAAGACAACAACGAAGTGGGTATTCATTTGAGTACAATTTGAGAAAACAGTAAGGTTCCACGTGTGATTGCATACAAGACAAATTCTTATGTAGTGTGGTTGTTGGACTTAATAAGTTATTTCTATAGAAATTTATCCACAAATCATTTCTTGTTTTGAGGGTGGGTCCCTTGGTACGCTTGGGAAGGATTTGCATTTGGAGTGAACTCACTCACCATCTCTAATATGTCTCACCATATATGAAGCATTTTAAAAATGACATTCATGTAATTTAAAAACCCCTAAAAACATCTCTTTTTATTTGTCTTTGTATGTTGAGGGATGTCCCCCAGCAGAAGATCCCTAGGAAGTTTTGTGTTGGTGGAGCTCCTTCTATATTTCTACATTCCCATGTTCTCATGAAAAGCTTTTTTGGTGGACAGATCAGGAAAATTCAAAAAAACAAGAAGGAAACAATGGAGGAACGAAAAAGAAGAGATTTTGTTATGGACCTTGAGGTTCCCACACTTGGGTGTTCTCCATTGGTGGGGAATGGCCTCAGGCTACTGCCCTCATACAACCCTCCCATATGGGAACCTCCCTTACAACAAAGAAACTATTGCGCTAGCTAGAAAACCTCATAATTGAGATTTGTTTTCTAATGGATGATTCACTGATATGGGCATTGACACATTTGCAGATTGGTTACAAAAAGAGTGGCAATTGTGTAACGTGATTCACGAGTGTCATAGAAGCTCAGAGCAAATGGGTAGAAAGGCAAACTACCATAGCTTCTGAGTAGGTAGTTGAAGCAGAGACGTGTGGCCATCCCATCTTGTAAGCCAAAACCATTCCACTCTTTTGGTTGTATTTTTAGAATTGAAATGATAAGTTTTTGGCGAAATGCATGTCAAAGTATACTTTTGATTTCAATGGGTCCCACGTGACCAAGTTATGTGTGTACACTTTGTCATTCATTAACTTGTATGGTAGACCATGGCCGGCTATTTTGTCTTGAGCTATTAATGTTAGGCTTCATTCTATTGGATGTCTTTGGCGAGAATTGATGAAAATGGCAGCTGGGGTCTTCTTTTTCTGTTTGCACATTCACCCTTTCAACAAGGATTTTCTTTACACTTTTGACTTCTTCCATTGTCTTTATGGAGTAAAATCTCACTGAGGTTCTCTTATTTATTTCACTTGCATTTTTTATTCTCCTTTTAAATTTAAATTTAAATTTATTTTTTAAAGAATTTTAATGAAAAATATACCAAGTTTCCAACTAGCAACCCCACTCACTTATACTTGGACAAGGTAAATAATGAAATCAACAGAGCCAAGCTCGTATCTCAGGGATTTTTATCTTGCAAACAAAAGGGTTGCATATTTTGCAAAAATGTCAAAACCATAAGAAAAAAATTTGCGACCAAATTATTTTGGTTGTGAGAACTTTGGCAACATTTCGATTCCTAGATATTAATATTGTTGGTTATATACCAGGGGCAACAATGGAATATTTTGGTGAACAATTTCTAATATTTGAGAAAAAATTGGAGACAAAAAGATAAATATTAATGGAAAATTGGTTTCATGTGTATTTTGCTAACGGGATTCATAACAAGGGCGGATCAAACCCCAATCCTACAAGGCTTTATGCATTGTGCAACAATGAATAGTTACAAAACCAATAAGTTGATGTCTTTTTAATGAATACAATCTTTTCTTGCAGAAAGGAGTGTGTTAGGTAGTTGGTGTAGAAATATTATTTTATATCGTTTTGTTGAAATATTTAGTGTGAAAAGGGTTTTGACTTTTGTGAGTGTGCATGTGTTTGGGGGCATTTTTCACATTGATCCAATAACATGTCAGATGGGTGAAAATCGTGAAAACAAAAAGCAATGAATTCTTCATCTTTTTGTGTTCCTATAATTGGAATCCAAAGGTCAACAAAATTTGAGAACATGAAGCATAGCAAAAACCATCTTTTGAAAAGATATTAAAACTTTTTCCTAGGTGGAAGATTGTATTTGGCCACCAATATTAGGAGTGAAAAAGAGATGCCTCCTAACTACATAGTCACATGAAGGCACACAGACACCAACAAAAAATCAATTGTGCTTGAGCACTTGGCAACATATTAAGCATTCAAGACTTCTTGACATTTTACTAATTGACAAATTTGCATTGCTTCATTTTTAAAATAGTTATGCATTGAAAAAACGGATTGCCTAAATATGTGAACACATAATGCCAAGTGATCTATTGATTGATTGCAGATATTGGACTTGATTCAAAATTCATGTTATTTAGCACACATTCCTCTTGCATTAAACCCATCGCTTGGACCATGCTATTATTTGCTAATTTCATGTTCTTTTAAACATTGTGAAAAATGAGAACAAAGTTAACAATCAAATTTTTGTGCATTTTGGTCTTAGTGCTAAGAACTCAAGGAGGTTATTCTTTGTATAGTTTATCATGTGAAATAAAGGGGTTCCTTGTTCCATTATCATTCCTCAATCTTTGTGGGCATAATAGAAGTGACATTTTGCTTTCCTTTATATTTCAACAAAAATCATTTCTTTTTTCCCTTTACTCTCAAAACAAACTTTGCATCTCATGGGTTCACTAGCCCATCTTCAACTATCATATAGAGTTTTCTCATGACCACCATGTAGCCTCAACATGTTGAATTCTTTTACAGAACTCATGTACTATTTTGTTTCTTATGATCAAACTCTTGGATTTTAAACACTTGAACTGGATTTATCATATGTGGAACATTGTTTGATGAAGTCTTTTATTGATAGCCCCAAGTGAGACTTCAAGGAGAGAATTTTGAGGTGGTTTGGAAGGGAACCCTAAACCCAAATAAAACCTTGCGTTTAGTTGAATGAAAGTTTGAGTTGGGTCATCATGCAATTAATAATAGAATCAACATTTTAATTTGAAAACCAACCCCCCTTACCTCCACACAACTTAGTGAACACAAAATCAAAACCCAAAGATAGTTTAAAATCACAAAAGATTTACAATTTGCACAAAGTTCACATAATGTAAAACCTACAAATGAAAAGAAAACTACAAAATTGGAGGATTATATGATGTACTTTGTAGGTGCAAGTTGTTGATAAATGAAAAAACTTTAAAATATATATGTAGCATTGACAGGGTACAAGTAATAAAACAAAAAGGTGATGTTCCAACTTGAATGGTGGTCCATATTTTAGAAGTCTTAAACATTATTGCATTCTTTAGTTGTTCCTTGGGACATTCATCAAACATAATTTTTTTGTTATAGGAGCGAAAAAAAAGGGGGCAAATTAAGTCCTAGCAATCAAAATTGCCAACAAATGTAAACAATTTTTTTGTGGCTTGCAATTTGAAAATCATGGCAATCATGTTTTTTTGGCAAAATTACTGATTTAAGAGTGTTGGAGAATTCAAATTAAGAATTTCAATATTAAGTTTTGGTTTGTCAACCTAGTTGGAAAGATTTGGAACATTAAAATGTACTGATTTTCCCAATATTTTTGTAAGTTGGGAAATGACTTTATTTGGGCATACATGAGCCCATCTTATTGTAGCATTTTCAAGAGCGTTTTGATGATATAAAAATTATTCAATTTAGATAAAGTTTCATCATAACCTTTGCCCCCAAGGACTGAGGACTCCATGAAAATCCTAACTCCCAAAATTAGAATTTGCAATTGACAATGTCTGGGATTCCTCCTTTTCAATCACCTTGAGAGTGCATTTGAGCCATGCCATGTTTTGATAGTGTTATTCCCAATTAGTTTCCTTCACAACAAACTCTATTTGGCCTTCCATATAGGGAAAAAAGTGGAAACCAGCTTTAACAAATTGACGCTGAATCAATAAAAAAAACAAGCAAAGCTCTCAAAAGAAATTATGTGACCAATATTTCAAGGTTTTCTTCTAGTATTCCCATTATGAAATAGGGGGATCATTGCATTTTTCCATTATCAAACAAATCAATGCATGTTTGCAGAGGGGAAATTCAAGTTTTTCCCAATGGTCCCATAAGAAATCCTAAAATTGTTCGTTGTGCTTCTCTTGTTTCACCTTGATTGTGAGCTCAAAGCTAAGGTTACAACATTGAACTTCTCAACTTTAAAAAAGTTTAATGCCCTTATTGACAATGTAATGAGTTTAAAAAAAAAGTTCCCCCATCTTTAAACCTTTATAGAGATGAAGCTAACTTAGCCTTCTAATGTTGAATCTTTAAATGTTGAATGTTCCATGTGTGGCCCAAATGGAAGATCAACATTAGCCCTTCCATTGCTTGATGCAACTTTCCCATTATGATTGGATCAAGTACTCAACCTAAACTTTTAGTATACTGAATTGCTTTCAACAAGTGTGATTGCATGGTCAATTTGACGCATCTCATTATGTAGATTCCAATTTTAAAAATCATGTAATCAAACAAAATCAACATGCATGATTGCAAATTTAATCATGCATCTAATCGTCAAAATAACTTGTGATTTACGACGTGGTTAAATAATCAATATATGAATAAATTATAGAATAATTACTACTCATAAATTAATTAATTATATATATATATATATATATTTGATATATTCTCAATATAAAAAAGAAGCATCTTTATGGTTTTTGATTGTTATGATAATAACACAAGGGCATATTATAAAATTATGGCTGAAATGAAGGACTATATTTAATTTATGTTTTACAGCTATGTAGCTTGTATTAGTTTTTCCTAAACATTAGATTGTTATTTGAAGTAAAATAACATAAGCTAAGTTTGATATATTTCACATAATTAGTAATCTTACATGTGCCTAAACTTTAAAAAATTTGAAATTTATTTTGGGGGTGTTAGGTGGATCATTATTTGGTAATGAACCTCATGGTGACAATAGTTTTTTTTTCCAAATTCCTCAAGTAGGTCCACTAGCCCCCAACAGTACTTAACATTAGATGGTGATGCATAGGTGTGCTGTAGTATTTTTTCAAAAGTGCTAGTAGAGGTGGTGACCTAGGAAGTGCCTAGGTCTAGATGTGGCTAGTTTAATTATTTTTATTTCAAAAGATCACGAAATATCTCTAAAAATCACAAATTTTGCGTGTCATTTTGATAGTCTTAAAAAAGAAATCGTCAAGTTGCGAAATTATGTCATCAAAGAAAAAAAACTCCATTGGTGATTCAATACAAATCTGGATGGCTAAAATTAGATTGTTTATTTATAGTCTCCTCTTTTAGCATCTTTTACGAAGTAACTTCATGGCCTAGCCTAATCAAATTTCCCACTCAAAAAATTAGTTTGAAGTAAAATAACCTAGGTTTTAATTCACTTATTGATTATAATAAATTGTATAATAAATATCTGTAATTATCTAATGGGGTGATATAAGGGCACCAAACTATTATAAGGCTGCAAGGTAATATCCCCAAACAATTATTAGTAACACATTATGGTATTACAAATTAACAGAGAGTACCATGTAAGGTCCTTGCTTAACCTCCCCCAAATGTAATTAAGTGACACAAGGAGAAATTTTTAAAGGAAAAAAAAAAAAAAAAAACCACTTTTCTTTAATAAATCTTGAATAATATTATGTGTGTGAAATGGTTTGACGGTCCACCAAGAAATGGAAAGTGGTTCTCCCAATAAAGCCCGACATTGTCCATTTCTGAAGCTCTGAAACGGATATTGCAAGAATGAAAGGGCAACTCGTTCCAGGGATTCCGGTTTCTAATTCCAAACATAAGGACATAATCTACAAATATAACCCTAAATTACCCAGTCCAAACGAACAAAACCCAACTTATAACAAATTCCGTTATTACTAATTACATACATATTTGCCAGCGATACAGGTCGGTTGTAGACGGAGTGGTACGTGGATGCCTGTACGCCTCTTGTACTCCCTAAATGTATGAGTATTAAGGGGGGTAGTAAGGGGTGTAGGTGTGAACAGGTTTCGCGTTCGAATTCCGCCAGCTAAAATCTGCAAACCTGTAATAGGGTTTCGAGCTATTTTAGGTCGGAGAGAAAGTTTTAGGTCATCTTGATCTTGATCCTGACAAGAAACGGCAGGTCGTTCAAATGACCGTTGGATCGCGGGGATCGTAAAACACGAATTCGCGGCCGCGCCTAGCTTGTATTAATCGGCACTTTCTCGATCGTTCCCGGGAAGCTTCAGATCATCTTCTGGACATTGTTTCATAGCACAGCACCAGCAGCAAACTCGTCACATCTTCTCAATCGGCGCATGCCAGTACTATCGGCAAGCATCCTGGGTTGCGGATCCGTGTGTCAAACTTTTTGGAAAGGATGTTAAGGCTGGTGCACGGAGGGTCGTTGTTTCGAAAGGAGGAGGAATTGTTGAGCAAAACCGGCATGTTCTGACTTTTCTTCATCAAATTTTAATGTGCAGGGTCACATACTAAGCACCACTGGGGATGTTCTTAATAGAGAGCACTTTGTGCCAATTTTTTACGTTAAACAGTGTCTGAAACCTAGTTCATGTGGATTAATCATCAGTCTAATCAGTGTAAGTTTTCTTGTATTGTCGACTTCCTAGCGAAATACAGATCTTTGAGACATTTGCTAGCTTAATTTTGAAGCTTGAACACGTGATCTGTTGATGAGATGTGTCGACTTGTGATTGCGCCTGAGGGGTGTTAGTAATGACCGCAGAGAGACTTGCTTGATGCGTAGAATTGATCAAAGTTTAATGAACTTGCTAAATGTCCAAAACGTGCTAGAAAAGTAGAGTTTGGTGGGACCACCGCGTCGTGGAATTGTTTTTTACCACCTCGTTTCTCATGAGCTCAGCGAGCTTCCTTTTTGAGTAGGGAGTGTTCAAGGTTTATTGGTTGGCATTGAGTGGGTTGTTTACTCGAAGGCCGTCGACTAGGAAGGAAAGACAGTAGCGCGCGCGTGTGTGACGCGTAGCAGGTAGACGGACGCAACTTATTCGCGTCGAGGAGTCGTACTATCCCGTTCGATTTAATGGAGGTACTCACGACGGACGACTCGTTTTTGATGCATTCTCACGCGCCCGGACGAGAATTGCCACGAGTTACTGGAATCTACGCGTTTGTCAGCTGTTGTTATATGGAGTTCATTCCAACTTCATGAGTAGGCATGACTAGCACTCGAGTGCTTTATCAAGTTTCCATTGGCTGGTAAAGTCGATCAAGGTCGAGCTTGCATCTCAAATGTAACACGGTTTCACTCGTTTCACGAACTTTGGGTAGAGAATGCAGGAAAGTCTTGCAAAGCCGTAGAGGAGATCATGCACTGAATACTGCCAAGAACCGTAATGTGCCAAGAGCAGAGCATAAAGAACGTACATCGAGTTATCTGGCTGTTGCTGGAGTCAGCTGTGATATACTCTTCAGTTCTTTTGAAAGGTTTCGTCCGCATTGCTGTGCTCTGGTATCGAAATGTATCAGAAGCAGCTTCACTTTCTGGCGGGATACCCTGGAGGGCTGGTGGAGCCATTCATAGCTGAAGATCATCATCACCAGTCTTCAGATATGTACCCGACAGCAGCATATGACATTTTGCCGCAGCTGCTTGGCCTAGCTAATTCGACGCCCCTCGGCACAATTCAAACTGATCATCAGCGTCAAGACATGCGTGGAGTTCGATACGCCCAACGGGAGCAAGAATTAAGACCATGGGAAACCGATCAGATGGGCAGTAAACTCTTCGACACTTCATCAATCCTATGCGAAGATCCATTCTGGAAACTTGAGGGGTTACACTCTACTCCAACCATTGCACATGAGAACCTCGGAATTGGTGACGGCAGTGTAACTAGTTTCCCTACGAAGATCTGCAAAGCCGATAACGACCAGGCTAATGGTTGGCATTGGTACGAGTTGTTAGACGAAGTACAGACCGTATCCCCTGCAGAGAACCGAGCTGAAACCCATTTTGGTTACACGCCTAACTCGTCGCCAATGATAGAAACAAGGGATTTGAAAGTTTCAGTAATGCACGAGGTAACTAGAAATGAGGAGGAGCACGTCGCAGTTTCAAACGCGTCAGGAGAACTTCTATGTGGATTCAATCCTAGGTCTAGTGAAGATGGACAGGGGGGAAATCTCTTCCAACAAGATAATTTCGTACTACCGAGTCCTCCGCAAGAAACTGAAACCACCCGGGCGACGTCGGGCGTGAGAACCAGCAGGCCATGGGTGAACGTGCCCGAGAATGTCAGTGAGGAGGAGGTGGTGCACGAGAAAAAGGGAATACGATTATCGCCTGGTGGCACCACTACGGTGTCCAAAAATTTGGCTTCGGAGCGTAAGCGCAGGAAGAAGCTCAACGACGGTCTCTACTCGCTGCGGGGCTTGGTTCCCAAAATCAGCAAGGTGAAATGATCTCAAGTAATCTTTCATTTTCACTTTCTTGAATCTGATCACATGGTTCATGAGCATATTGTGATCTTGTAATTCACATACAATTTCTGCATAACTCGCAGATGGACAAAGCTTCAATCGTAGGTGATGCCATTGACTATCTACGTGAGCTAAAGAAGGAGATGAAGGATATCGAGACTGAGATTGCAGAACTGGAACAAAAGTGTTCTAAATCAATGGGAATCGAAGATGCAACAGCAGCAGCCTCAGCTGCAGGCAGCACACACACTCGAGGTTTAATCAATCATGTCGATTTGGGTTCAACTGTGAATAATTCCAGTCACACGATAATCAACGGAGGGAGTTCTGAAGCTACGGACGCTGCTGCTCACACGACTAGTGATCTAAAGAACGGCACAAGAGTTACCAGAAAAAAGTTGACTTCCCTTAGTACAATTCAAGCCCCGTCCGCGGCAAAATTGGCCGAAACGCTTCTCGATGTAAGTCATTTCCTTCATATGTTTAAAAACCTGATTACTTTGAAATTGTGCAAGTAGGTTATGCTTGGGAATGTGTGCGTCGTTATCTAGGACAAAGTTTATGCTTCGTAAGCTGTGTATCGTTATCTAAGACGAAAGTTGTGCTTGGTAAGAACCTCCAAATACAAAGGAAAAATTAGTTCAGGTTTTCTAAACTGTAAGAATCTCGCGAGACGGATGCTAGCTTGCCATCCAGGTTCGGAGGAAGTTTTGTAGGGGGATTTAGCAATAGCTCAATCAGTGCTTCCAGGGTGGACAGATAATCAGTCGCTACTAGTGTTGTTGGCATTATGAATAAGACACTGCACAACATTCCTTCGCATTCAGAGCAGTAGTGGAACTGCCAGCTTATACATAGTACGAAAGTTTTAAGCTGTAACTGCTGGCTGGTCTCAGGTGGAACTTGAAAGACTGGACGATCATACATACCATCTGCGTGCAACTTGCCAAAGAAGCCCAGGCGTACTTCTGCGGCTGGTACAAGCTCTGGAGCTCCTTGACCTCGACGTCCTGAATGCCAACCATGTTTCCGCGCAGAATATCATTGTCAATAATATAGTGATCGAGGTGAATGCCTATCCTTCCCAGTAACTTAGCAGTGATATTTAGATCTAGATCGCACTAGAGCTGATTTGCACCGGATTTCATGTATTCGTTCTAGGCGTATCACACGTGATGCCCTTCTTTGCAGCTAACTATATATGTGGCATTATCTCAGGGTTCATTATTCTCACTCATTCGAGAATTGTAATCACAATTGGATTGACTAGTATGTCATGATCACAGATGTATAGTGTTTAACTCGTCCTTTGCAAGCGTCCATCTCTTTTCTTCACTTGATCCTGAATTCAAAGTCTGACTGAGTGTGTGATCAGTTCAATGTACTTATGTCTAGCACCCTTGCCTATGTCCAGGTGAAGGACCGGAAGATGGAGACTGGGGATTTCAGAAATGCTTTTCTCAACGTTGCTGCTGGCCAGTAGGAACTTGTTCAGTTACAGCAGGCGCAAGAGGCTGTAGGAAAGGATGGAAGATAGTTCCAGCTAGGAGATTCCGCCAGACTTTTATGCAAATATTGTCACATAGAGTTTCACATGAACTAGAGTCCTCGAATTGACGTAATTAGAAACTTGTCAACGGAAAACAATTTACAGGAATGTACTGTGAACATTCAGCATTCCAGAAGCCACCATCAAATGTCCTGTTCTTATGTGTGTATTTTGTAATCTGGACTGATAATTTGCTGCACAAGATAAATGGCGCCGCTGCACACTGATGGGCAAAGCTTTTGGTGTTGATCCTAACTCAGACTGCAGACTGCAAACCTGACAGATTTCAAGCTACACCTGGACTATTCCCTCCCCGTACCCCCCACCCCAATGTTGCCAATTGTGCCTTGAGAGATACAATTTTGTAAGTTATTCCATCAACTGGAATAGACTAATGTTATAGTCGTGTACTAGGGGGTAGTCGTGGCAGGAAAGGCAAATTAATTGTTGACCCTCACCCTCTGCAATTATTAGTAACAGCTAATCGGTAAACAGTTCACGCGTTTGATTCAATTAAGAGCATCAGAAGAGTCTGACATCTTGGCCAGTTTTATTCAATTAAGAAAATCAAAAGAATGACCCTTCGCCAATTTTATTTCAGTTAAGAACATCAGAATTTAGTGATTTGACAGGACTTGAGATTTTCTAATTTCACACTTGTAAGAAAGCCGATTGCAGGCACGCAGTTTCATTATTGCCCGCAAAAGTTGTCCAACTCTATTGCCAACTATCATAAAATAAAACAGACAAAACCTCATAACTTATGATATTGCAATTTTCGTTGAGCAGTAAGGGTCTTTTTCCATTAGGCTGCTATGATCACAATTACACACAGTGTGCTGTTCGCTCTTTATGCGATTAGTACTCACTATCAGTATACAGTATTTAACTATTACTCAAGGCTCTCTTTCCATTAGGCTGCTGTGATCACAGTTACACACAGTGTGCTGTTCGCTCCTTATGTGATTAGTACTCACTACCAGTATACAGTATTTCACAAGTACTCAAGGCTCTCTTTCCATTAGGCTGCTGTGATCACAATTACACACAGTGTGCTGTTTGCTCTTCGTGTGATTAGTTCACACTAACACTATATATTATTTAACAATTACTCAAAGCTCTTTTTTCATTAGGCTGCTATGATCACAGTTACACACAGTGTGCTGTTCGCTCTTTGTGTGATTAGTTCGCACTATCACTATATAGTATTTAACAATTACTCTTGCTGTCTATCAGAAACTTGTGCCTGGGTGCCGTGTTGTGGCGGGATCTGTACACGTGTAGTGTATCAGTCCTTCGCACCACCCGTACAGAGTAGATTCTGAAAACAAATTAAAGGGATGGTATCTGTTATCCCTGCTACTTACCTATCCTTTCTGTAGTTTTGTTTTTTATATTCCAAACAATGCAGTACATGTTACCAGTTTACCGCTACTGAAATGGCATCCTGCTAATACGCCAATTCTTTCCCAGGCGCCTGAAACACCGCTATAAAAAAAGGTATTGATGGAAGGTTTATGTTGAAGGGTCTTTCCACGACTGACTGTCGGGTAAGGACAAGTGGGCCAAGTTGTAGGAATGGGTCACTCTTGCTTTTTGTCTTTATTTTCTCTCACCTATACATAGGAGAAATTAATTAGCCCTGCGTTACTGCCCAGACTTTTCATTATCTGGAGCCAGCTATGCTCTCCAATTTGCACCACACGGTCTCAATTCTAGTGGACAACTATTGAATATAGGGCCATCCCAGGTTTGTTTCAATTTTTGTTATGTTGCTGGAGTGGATCGTTTGTAAGAATATTTAGCCAAATTTGGCAATATTCAAAATATGAAGCAAGCTTTCATTGTGTAGGGAGCTGTGATGAATTTTAGTGAAATTTTAGAATATTTTATCATTTTTTGGCCTAATCGTTCTTAAAAAAACAGGGAATTGGTGACAGAATAGTCTTTTTCAAAACTTTGTTTCAAGAAAAGGAGAAAATTTGCCACCAAAAAAATCACTGCTCCTGTCCCTTGCAAAGTTTAGCCTCAAAACAGGGATTGAACTTTACAAGGGACAGGAGCAGTGATTTCCCCAAGTTCTTGCAAGTACACTGGGAATATGGAAGCGAAAGGCTGAAGTTTCCATACATCTTTCATTTCTGTACTCCCGCTGATGGCGCGGTATTATTCAGTTTGCCACCTGCCTCTATTCCCTTGTAAGGATTCCCACCAGTAAATGAACTTATGGAGTCTTTTATCCCATGAATATTTTAACCAAATTGTTAATATTTTTCTAGCCAGTTCTGACATCTGAACAGGCACCCCCAAAAGAATTCCACTTACAACCCACGAAATATATAATGAAACCAATTTGGAGGCTGCATGGCCCTGGCAAACATCAGCATCATGACCTTGAGTCTCTTAATGACATCCCCAATGTAACTTTAACTCCTAGATGCCTGCATGAAAAGGACTACAAGAGAATCAATTTCCGTATATTTTGGGAATACTTGGTATTACTTTGTTTAAAGTTTACACTTTGTGGAAAATGCAGGAGCTACTGGGTTATAAGGAAACAGCTTCTAGTTTGACATTCTATGCACTGGCCTCTTCTATAGTTCTTTTGCCAAGCATG
Source organism: Sphagnum tenellum (assembly GCA_963921925.1). Classification (NCBI taxonomy): domain Eukaryota; kingdom Viridiplantae; phylum Streptophyta; class Sphagnopsida; order Sphagnales; family Sphagnaceae; genus Sphagnum; species Sphagnum tenellum. Next base: position 758,182 of record OY998143.1, on the reverse strand, counting down.
TGTTTTCAACTTTTCATTCAAGATAGAATGCAATATTTTCATCTTCTAACTTTAAGATTATAAAGTCTATAGTAATGATGACTTCTTTTTTTTCCTTCATGATCTGGAATCCTCCCATCTGGCAAAATAACTAAACATAAGCATATTATAGGGCATTACTAATGACACCATAACAGTTGTAACCTAGTTTTAAATAACAAGGATTCTTCTAATTTCAAAGCACTAAAAGTTTACAGCAAATCATAAGGGTATATGAATGCCATGATGATCTTTGCCAGCAAGAACATATAATTTATGTATCTCTACAACGAAGATAGTCATAAAACTCTTGTCTCTTCTGCAATTGGTGTACCCATGCTTCTTTAATGGTCTAATTATGTACTTTAAACCCATCATAACTACAGTCTAGTAGACTATACCCTATATACAGCACCTACCACTCATTTCCAGCAAATCTTTTGAAATAATTTATCTTTTGGGAAAAATAAAGGAATTCAGGCAGCCTCAATCTAACAATGGTCTATAAATATGTCAAGTCCTACTGAAACTTTCAAGGTTTTCTTGTGTTTTGAAGTGGGTTCAATTTTCTAGGATTTTGAGAAATTTTCTAAGTTTTCTTTTTTGGTTTGGGGGTGTATTTGACTGGGCTCTTAAGAATTCATTAGTGCTGAATATCAGTTATAGGTAATTTGCAAATTGAAATAGCAGCAGAAATGGATGAACCAATATTGCATTCTCTTTGGAAACAACTTCTGTATCTGTCATGCTTTAGATGTTGTCCTTCTAAAACAATTAATAGGCTGTGAGGATTTCACACAAATGTAAACAATCCCAACAAATTTTACCAATCCAAGAAAAAACTATGAATCAAATAGTCAATTCCCCTGATCACTCCAAGTGTAAGTACACCTATGGTCATCCCCGAACATGGTTCCAGCCTCATTGGAATAGTCTTTGTTGTGGTTGTGAAATCAAATTCAACCGTACTTGCAACTAGGTCTGCCCCTTGGGCCTTGAGCCTTTGAGCCCTGAGGGCCAGAAAAATATCACAAAAATAGAAAAACGCACAAAAGAATAATCAGCAAGACACACACTAATCAACAAAATGTTTTGGAACTTGACTGGACCACTCACATTGCCCCAAGATATTTCATAAAGGAATTCTCGACTTGGAGAAGAACAACCACAAATAGGCAAGTTTTGTTAGGCTTAGCTTAGATTCTATGACCTACTTGATTGTTTGCTTGGAGGAGCTTTGCTTGCAGTTGTGTACTTGCGACCATGAGAGGTAAAGATTGCCTGAAGTGGGCCTGAGTTGCCTGGAATTGCCTGAATTGGGTATTCGTTGTTAAATTGGGAATTCAGTTCAGTTTGAGGAGAACTCTCTAAATCTAGGAATTCCTATATCTGTGAACTTCGTGGAGTGCTGCTGCTCACTCCAATAATAGCTTTCTATCACGTTCTGAATTGGATTAGGCAAAAGAATCAAACTCATAGAGTTGACCTTAAAACCTATTAGTAGGGCGGTGGGTCTAGGCTTGCCTAAAGGTGGCCAGGGCAGTAGGCCTATGAGATTAAAAAAATTGGTCAAACTCATTTAGACCCCTTGCAGTTTTCACTGTATCTAAGGGTTTTCAATGTTTATGTGAAGGTGCAATGTTTAAGGGTGAATGGTGGTTTGGACTTTCTATATACTGGCATTGGTTTTCCTTTTTTTTTTTTTTCGTGGTCCTTTTGTATGTGAGGTGGGTTTTGACTAAGTCCTTCTTTAAAATATGCCTCTCGTTTTTAAGGACTCTAAAGTATCTAAGTTTTCACATTGTATGAATTTGCAAGGTAGAGGGCATCACAACCTTCAAATTCCGCAATTGCAAAGATAAAGCAGCTGATTTGAAGGGCTCAATATTTTAATGGTTTGTATGAAACTAATTTGCAACTTAAGAGGGATATAAAAAACTTCAATTTTATCATTCCAAGATAGTACTAGCTTCCCTGTCCCCTTTTAACCTTGCACTTCCCCTTCTTGATTTGAAACACCTCATGGTTCTAAGATTTTTCTAAGGCTTTTAAGGCTCTTTTGTTTTTGCCTTCTTGTAGTTTGGTGGCATGTGGCCTAATTATGAGTCCCATGAGAACCAAAGTATGGGGCAAAATGCAGACAAACTTCATCATGCTTTAGGGAATTTTTTTACTTTAATGATCATTTGAGTGCGACCCTTGTGGGTTCTGCTCATTACCAGGCATGGGCCATGTGCCAGAGTTGGTCTAAAGGGCAGGTGGAAGCATGGGGAGGAACAACGTAAAAATTGAATGAAGTTTTGATAGTGATGAAAATGGCTTCACATGGGGGGGAATCATCGAGAGGCTGCTATCACAAACCCCAACATCTGTGCCAAGTTAAAACATGATCAGTTTGAACATAATCTCAAACACAACAATTAACAAAGAGTCTCTACATTAGATTCTGATCCCACTTTAGAGTTTTCAATTTATAATAGTTAAGTTTTATTTTCTTAGTGTTATAAATAAATAGAAAGTTGTGAACTTTACTCATGTGTGGGCACCTCAATATACACAATATTAGTTCACATTAAACACGTGAAACATTTTATTAACGTGAATGATACATAATCATTTAATTGTTAAACAATTCATGTTTTATTGGTCATATATGTAGTGTGACATGTGGTCCTGTGAAAAGTTATTCGACATATCAGTCTCACTAGAAAGGACATTTTAATGATATGCAACCACAGACTACCACCCTAATGTTCTAATGTGAGCAAAATTTGACATGCATAGGCATAATTGACAATGCCATTGAAAGAGTAAGTTCATCTAGATGACAGCAACTAAGATTATATTTACCAGGGGAGTTTTCATTTGGGGATGAAAGAGGGAATGACATGTGTCTTTGGAGACATCTAACTATATAAAAGAATTGTGTCCGTCCGTCAGGCGATCCTTTCCCTGCCAAACAGCAGTCCTTTCCCAGCCAGTGTATTGGGTATCACTCAGTGTCAGAGATATCCCTCAGTGTCATGGGTATCACTTAGTGTCCGGTCTGTTTGTGAGGAAAACAGGGTCCCTCAGTGTAGTGGGTGAACTCTTGGGTGGGTTCTGAGAACTCAGGGTATCGGTATCACTCAGTGTAATGGGTATCCTCTTGGGTGTGTCTGTAATGGGTATCGCTCAGTGTAATGGGTTTCCCTCAATGTCAGGGTATCATTCAGTGTAATGGGTATCCTCTTGGGTGTGTCCGGGTTTAGGGTTTCTGCACTAAATCGTGTGTGTCCGTCTGTTCGTCCATCCAATATCCTATTGACTAGAAGATTGTCCGAAGTGTGATTGGACAGAAGGGCGGAAGGGAGGTGAGGTCTCTCTCTCACTCATAAACACAAATGAGGAGGTGAGTTTTCTCTCACTCACACACACACACACTCAAATCAGGAGGTGAGTTCTCACTCACTCACACAATGAATTCGGGAGGTGAGCTCACACTCACACACTGAAATTGGGAGGTGATTTCTCACTCACTTACTCAAATCCTGTGTGTCTGTCCGTCCGTCTGATATCCTATTGGCTAGAAACTCAGGGTAATGGGTATCACTCAGTGTCATGGGTATCACTCAGTGTCCGGTTCGTTTGTGAGGAAAACAGGGTCCCTCAGTGTAATGGGTGAACTCTTGGGTGGGTTCTGAGAACTGTCAGTGACAGGAAAAATCACTCGGGGTGTGGGTATCACTCAGTGTGATGGGTATCCTCTTGGGTGTGTCCGTAATGGGTATCACTCAGTGTCAGGGTATCCCTGAATGTCAGGGTATCACTCAGTGCAATGGGTATCACTCAGTGTCAGGGTATCCCTGAATGTCAGGGTATCACTCAGTGTAATGGGTATCCTCTTGGGTGTGTCTGGGTTTAGGGTTTCTGCACTAAATCGTGTGTGTCCGTCTGTGCGTCCGTTTGTCCGACGTGTGATTGGACGAAAGGGCGGAAGCGAGGTGAGTTCTCTCTCTCACTCATAAACACAAATGAGGAGGTGAGTTCTCTCTCACTCACACACAAACACACTTAAGACACACAATCACTCACTCACCCACGTTCATTTACATGTGTAAATGTGTTTACTCACTCGTCTGATTAGAAAAAAGATGGGATAACATTTGGCTCAACATCATCTCACATTTATAATTTCAAATTCATGTTAATGTAAAACAATATCAAATTAAGTTGAACTACTCTCTACCCATCCACCAAGAAATTAATCAGGAAAGTAGAGCCAACAATTTATGTTTCATATAAAATCAAAAGCTTTGCTTCCATGACTATCAACTTCGAAGTTACAAAGTTCACACATCAATGATCATCAACTTTATAAAACGAATATTTGTGAAAACTTTAGTACTACTCTAGATCATATTGGTATTCACATGTCTCCAAATTTCCCATTCAACTACACTGTTGCTCGTCATCACCAAAGATGTATCTTTCTTGGTCAATTTGACAAAATATCCTATTTGATAAGTTATTCACGTACATTAGTTAGTATCACTAGCCAAAAGTCACATATTTCATTAATTTCATACTAGTCATAATGTGGTGAATTACTCTTAGATCAATCTAGATGGAAAAGGTGGTCACATTGCATGTCTTGAAAAACCCTATTAATCACAAGGATCACATTAGTCAACATCACTAGCCAAATGTCACATGTTAATTATTTTTCATTCCTTTAGCCACAAGGTGTTGTATTGTTCTTAGATAATCTAAATGGACAAGGTGCTCAAATTGCAAGTGCCGAAATCCCATGATTTCTTCTAGTATGTGAATTGAAATTGCCACATGACATATTTGTCTAACAATGGATTACAAACCAACAAGCTTTGGATGGAGCATGAATATTTGCTAACCATATTGTTTGACCTTAAGTTAACAATGAACATATATTGTTTATACCTTGAAGACCGAATTTAGCATGTGACTCATGCTTTGTGAAAAAAAGTGTTTTTATCTTGATAAATGCACCCTATTGTTATAGACAAACTATCTATATAAATAAGAGGTTCAAATTTGTGTTGACAACAAATCCTATTCTTGTTTAAATATATTAAAGATAATAAGAAAACCTTGCAAAGGTATATTGTTCTATATCATATCTTGGGCAGTTGAACTAACCCTTATCCTACCCTATTATGTAAGATAAAACAATAAACATATTCAATTATTAGGTTTTCCCTTGATTTCAAAATTGTAACAGTGTGCATTAGCTTTACACGCTTTAACATGGTTACATTTGTGAATAAAAGCGTATACTTTTTCATCTAAGACTACTACAAAATGTCATTTGAAACTCCATAAATTCTATCCTCAAATTAGGTTGTTGGATTATACATTCAACGTTTTTTTTAATCAATTATTTAGTTTTATATGGCTTTCCATATTTGCAAAATCTGAAAATCATAATAATCACATTAGAAGGTACAAATTAAAACTAAATCACATCAAATGCCACGGTTTCCAACTAACTTAATATTCATTACCCCCACAAAAATGAACTAGAATTCCAAGGTTCAAACTTCATGAATACTCAAAAAATCAAAAAGTGTCAACCCAAATCAAATAAACATTTCTTATCATTTAACCTTGTAGGTGGTCAACATTACAAATGTAACTTACCCAATTTTTTAACCTCATATTTTGATTGTTTCAATGTCATTATTGACATTAAAAATGAATAATGAAATTACTTTTGTAACATTATAGTTTGTACAAAGAATGAAAGAGAATAACAAACCATCCACCTAGTCTAAATATCTGAGTAGGAGCCAAGGTTATGTTGATTTTCAAAAACATTACTGTAATGCAAAATTAGGTCGCCACACCAGTGTGAACACTTTCTGATCTTGGGATTTAAATTTGTTTTATTAGCCGTTTCTTTTTTTGCTGCGGCTGTCTCTCCATTACTACTGCATGGGAGTGCATGGGGAGATCGCTATGTGTGTGTGTGTGAGATGTTGTACAGGATGTAATGCATGGCGTCTCCTACTGAATGACCATGAAAGCAGATCACGCGTGATTGAGGCGGCGTCGAATTATGGTGAAGAGTGGAGCTATAATTATGGATGGAGGCGGTTAGGACGACAATGGCTGAGGCGGTTTGGGAAGAGCTGAAAAGTCGAGCTATGGAGGAGGTCCTCAGTTTTTCGGGAGAGTAGCTAGTAGAGGAGATTAGCACTGAGTGTGGTTGATGAACTTAGAAGATGTGTAGGCAGGAAATGAGGTGGGTAGATCGACGGCATTCTTGGCTGGTTACAAATCTTTCCGCTACGCCAGTAGCCTAGCCAAGGAATTGCATTTGTTTTCATGCGGCATTGTCTGAAAGAAGAATAGAGGGGGATTTAAAACCGGATATCTGTTTAATCTATGAAGGGTGCTGGATGATTTGAACCCAGAGGGTTCTGTATTAGAGGTTTCTGAGTACAATTAGGCTTGTGAACACACAGCACAGAAGCCTTCAGCAAAGAAGAGAATCTCTAAACTTGCGTTTGTTGCATTTTGTAAAGGGGCAAATTGGAGGTTTTGGATTGACTAAGTGCTGAGAGCCTTTGATCTAAAAGGTTATGACTTCTCAGATGCCTGATTGGTAACAAACCTGCTAGAGGCCGAAAGTATGTGATCCCTGGGTCTTTTGTAAATAAAAGTACAAGATTCAAGTTCTGTGATCATAGCTGTGGAAGTCCATGAGCACAAGTTGTGTGTGTGTGCAGAAGTTTGCAGGGTGTTTGCAGGCGAATGCTTGTGACTAGGAAGGAAAGATCAGGAGTTGTAGTTAAAACGCCAGAAATTGCAGATCGTGTGTAGATTCAGTAGGTTGCAGGGTGTTTGAGCACCCTCCTTTTTGGTTACATTACACCTTTATGATTTTGAAAAAGAACTATATGAGTTTTGAAAATTGAAATTTAATTTGGTTTGGTGGACAATTTTTTTAATCAATGAGTTTGCATATCAATATTTTTTTAAAATTTTGAAATGTTTCATTTGCTCATTTATTGTATAAAGGGTAAACAATTATAGACTAGATGATTTTAACTTTTTGAACATGTATATTTTATTTTATGTGAAACTAAATCATTTATATTCAAAATGAATGGAAGCCCATTGATGATTATATTAATAGTTTTTAAAAAAAAAATTTGCAATTATGTTTTAATGTGATAATGTATTGATGTACCAATGTGCTTTGAAACTTTGAAATCACATAATTTGAAAAACTTCCTTGAAGAAGAAGTGTTATTTGTTATAAAAAAAAAAGGTTAAATTAGATGTTCATGGAAATTGGATGTGTTATTTTTTTAATTTATACAACTCACTAATAGTTTGTTTTGAATACTAAATGGATAATTATCAAATTATGATATTTAATGCAAATTTTGGTACCATAAAAATGAATCTATTATTAAATACATGTTACTTGTTGATTTGATATCAATTTCCTTAAACATTGAAACACATTAAGCTGAATCAGTGTTTATAAGAAAGATTAATGTATTGAACAATTTGATATTTTGGGATTAATTTTTTTTTCATCAATTGAATGATAATACATTATGTAATATGTTTTCATCTAGTTTTGGGATAAATTGTTTGTTACATGGAAACTTTATGAGTGTTACTTAGAAAACATTCTAGCCTTGGACTAGGTGGCTCCTATTATTGTATTTGCACCCAAACCACATATTTGATTTTCTTTTATCTATTGCATGAAAATTTTCAATCTTAACAAATGCGACAAACCTTGAAATTCCAACCTTTCAAATATGTACTAGATCATTCAATTCACATGTGAAAATCCTTTAAGGTGTACCACACAAGATGAAAAGGACCTAATCCTTGTTGCAATCTTTTCTTACCTTAAATTCTGATCCGCATAAAAAGTAATGAATCAAAAGTTGTAAAATATCTTAAAAGGATCATATCTTAGACCACTACAATTCTAGATTCCATCATAAGCATTCATAAATTTGTTTTTAATGGTAAAAAATGACTATATAAAAAAACCAAAAATGGTGATGTTATGACAAGATTTTAATACACTTAAAAAAATTTGAACCTTCACATAACATGATTTCATTTGAATAGAAGAATTAAATAATAGACATGAAAGAGTTGACAAAATCTCCAATTGAACATCCTCTAGAAAATATAGTATGAATTTTCATATTGTTGCAATTAATGCTTAAAGTCTTAACATTGTGTTGAATAAACATCAATTGAATTATATTAATTAGAACTTTATAAAAAATTCCCAATCAATTTCATCGTAAATGTATTTCACATAGGGTCAGAGCATGGTAAAGTGGACCAAAAAGTACGTCTGCCCAAATACAAATTTTTAACATGGCAAATTTTCAATATAAACATAAGAAAATAGATTCAAACCTTTTTTTAAATCTCGTTATGGAAGCCTTCATACTTCCATTGAATTTTGATGAGTTGAATATAAAATTTGAAAACTTTAGTACAATAAAAGTAACGAACAAATAAGAATGCAACTAAGAGGTGAATATTGTGTTAAAAGTTAAACATATTTTGATTTTACTATCAATTTTTTTTAAATCCACTAGTATATTTAACATGTGGTTGTAAAATATAATTTCAATAGAATATTAAAATTCCATATAATTAAACATTAAAGTATATTATATTTTAAAATTAAATATACCAAGGTGTACTTGATGACCATTTTCCATTTTATGTTGCAAGGTAATTCCAAAGTCTACTTTACCATGTTTTTGCCCTACAACATGAAATGTTTATTAGATTGTGCATAAAAAATAAGTATCATTTTCAAGTACGTAAATATTTTTGCACCATGAATTCATTTTTGCAGCTTAAAGGATTAAAAATACTTAACTTTACTCATTTGAAAAGGTACCACCTTTAGATTCAACATTGAATTCTTTTTACTTGTGAAAATCAAATGTCACAAGAAACCCTTTTTTGGGTTCAAAATTTCACATCCTTGTGAATTCCAAGAGACCACTTTCAACATGTGCCAAAGGAAAACTGAAAAAAATGTAAATTGCTCAATAGAAATGTAGGCATAATATAATGAAGTTGTAGGTTTAGACAACACTATATTATAACAAGTCATTGGCCTATAGCAAGATTTTGAATTTTTTGTATTCTCTATTTGACTTTGTAGTCAAACTTAACTAAATCCCCTTGTGGATGATAGCAAATGTGGCAACATCACATAATTGAAAACACTTGGCACAAGTACATACAATTTTTAAATTCCAAATATTTACATAGTAGGTAATAGCCCCAAGTTGAAAAGTTGAATGAATCAAATAAACTCATGAATAGGTGTTCATACATGTTAATTTTTATTTAGAAACATTTGGTGTAATCAACCACAATTCTTTTAATTTAGTAATACTGAACAACATTTGTTACAAGGTAAAATTAAAATAAAACCAAAGTCTTTGATTCCAAAAACTTACCAATCATAGTTCATTTGATTTTAGATGCTTATTGGTTCAACACAATTTAACGTCACCATAGGACAAAATTATTTCGTTATATTTTTTATTTCATCCTATGGTGGCCCATGTAACTTGGGCAACTTTTTCTTGTGAATAGTGCAACTATTTGGTTAATCCTATGGCAACTATGTGCCACAATGGGACATATACAATTATGAAGGGTTTTTTTTCACAAATACTCATCGATTATATATCCGATTATCAATATATATAACTAACAATGTTTAAATACTTCAATATTAAACATTGAAATTATTTCAAATTGACAATTATCGATTGGTTAGCTAAAAGTCCAATCATAGTATTAGAAGCCACCAAAACATAAGACTAGGAATTTTTTATTTTTTAAAATTTAAATCAATATTTATTTCTTTGAATTTTTATGACCCAAAAAGTTCTTGCATTTATATTATAATGTAAAGGTGTATATAAAAATATTTACCATAAAAATGTCATTTTCAAACTACCATTTCAAAAGCATTTATGTTTTTTAAAAACAACAAAAACTTAAAAAGCACTAGTGACTAGTATTCCTTCTAGGGTGGATTTTCACATTGTGATGACAAAATAAACCTAGTGTAAATTGTACAAAGGTTTGTTTTTGAAAAAAAAAACAGTGGCCATATTTTGAAGGAAAAAATCACATGTCACCATATTTAAACTATGAATTCTTAGTGGTTCCAAAAAAAAAAAAAATTTAAACTTTAGTATCTAGCATTTTGTCAAATATGGTTCATTATTCTTGGGGATGATCATGATTCCACCTATTCGACAAAATTGAAAAAAAATCATGTTATTGATATTGGCCTTTTTTTTGTTTTTAATGATTCCATATTCATTATATTCATTTCAAATTTTGTCAAATGCTTTCAAAATACATCAGAAACATTGTTGTACAAGTTAATTAAAAAACCTCAACATGATGTAAGTACCATCTTAGCTCTAAGTCCACTCAAGCTAATCATGGGAGCCAATGATGCACCTTTGATGATTTTTTTCAAAATATTATTGGAAAATCTTAAGAATATTTTATTTGTAAACGAGACAAAAATTATTAAAATTTTCATATGACCCAAAAAGATGTTGTACTATATTATCATGTAAAGATGTGTTTGAAAAATCTCCCCAAAAACATTTCATTTTCAAATATTTTGGTAATCATATAAAAATATATTAAGTATCAAAAAACATTGGTTACAATATTTTAAGAATCTATATGAAAATTTCATTTGCATTAAATTCATTCCAAATCATTTCACATGTTTCCGTAATATCTTTGAAACATTGTTATGTAAACACATTAAACAAATTTACTACATTAATACAATTTTTATCACTATAACATCAAAAACCAAACATTAATTACATGTTTATTGGTTTCAAGTGTGTTAGTTTAGTTGTTAAGTTAGGGATAAATTGGGTTAGTTAAGGTAATTAAGTAATCTTAAACCAATTCACATGTGAATGGGGTTTCAAATATTTATCATAGGATATAATTTCAACTTGTGTGTTTTTAGATCACTTGAAATTGGTGATTCAAAATATGACTAATCACCTACAACAAGCAAGAATTTTAGCCCAAAACATACACAACAACACATTTTGTGTTTTGTGATTAGCCTTTACAACTACATACTAATCAGAAAAGGACATATGCAACTAATGACTTGTGAGTTGTTAAACCCATGTTGTTTCATTCATTTAGTCAAAAGGGATGTTCAGTTGCAAAGCTCAGTTATTTTAATGACTAGGATTTTAAACTTTTCTTATAATAATGGAATTCCATGACGTCATTAACCTTGGTATGACATGTAAAATGCATGCCATCTCAACTCAATCATTTAATTCAACTAAATGTTATAAAAGAGGCCTTGATGGATGGGTGACATGTGTCAAAAATCTATAAACATGTTATGAATAATTGCATATGACCAAAAGTCAACTTAATTTAACCCATGTAGATAGTGTAACCAAAAGTCAACCTAACTTAACATAGTTAGGTTAAACAAACTAACCTAGTTTGCCTAACCAAAAGTCAACCTAGCTTAACATAGTTAAGTTAAACAACTTAGCCTAGTTTGCCTAACTAGGTTAACTACTTATGTTAGGCAACCTAAGCTACCTACCTTTAACTAAATGACCTAAGTATCATAGGTTGCAAGAGTGAGGACTTAAACCCTTCACCTTCACTTTGGGGTTCAAGTCCTCATCCATTGCACTACCACATTTGTTGTACTAATTATGTTTAATACAAAGTTATAAAGCTCAAAAAAATTTGCATTTAATTAACCTTGCCCACCCTAGGTTGACCTAGGTCAACCTACCCTACTACCCTACTACCTACCAACCTACACCTACACCTCCATAAGTTGATTTAAGATGAACTAGTTTGTTAACCTATACTATTTACTATCTTAGCTTAGGTTAACTTAGGCATTCTTACACTAGAAAACACCTAGGATAATTATGTCACATCTAATCACATCATAGTTGCATTTAATTGCACAAACTTGAGGTGGTTACAAACTTAATAATATGTTTTGTAATGATGTTACTTAAGTTGACTTGGCAAAAAACCTAAAGCTAGGAACCTAGACAAGCCTACCTAAGTCAACATATTACTACGGTAACCTATTTAAAATATATTTAAACATATTAGATGTAGTCAATTTCTTATGTTTAGTTAAGTAACTTACATAATAGCCTATATTATGAAGTAAGTTTTTGTTAAATAGCCTACATACATGGGTTAATTTAATAGGTATGTTAACCTAAGCTAATGTGTGAAGTAGTTAAAAAGTCAAGAAGCTATATGTCACCTTTTTCAAAATGACTATTAATATTATAATCATATTTAAAAGTTAACAATAGACTATTTAGTACACATACATGTGCATGTGAATTCATGATTCCAAAAACTTCATGGCACACAAACAATTATGGCATGCCATGACAAATATTGGTGCCATAAATTCAAAACACACAAAAGCTTATGGTGTCACAAAATATCATGGATTGCCATGAAAATTGTGATACCTTACCAAATGGCATGTTATGTCATTATCACATGGAAGACCGAGTTGTTATTAATCCCAAAGGAAAACAATGTTTCCAACTAGCTAATAAACAAAGATCAATTCATTAAATCAATGACATGAATCATTATGTGAAGTTATTGTCACAAGTCATGAAGTGTTGCAACTATTAATCAACTTCATTGCCATGTGGCATGCCACATTAGCATCGCACAACCATAAGTTGTTATTCACTAAAAGTTGTAAGAATCAATGGAATTTTGTTATCACTTAATTTTGAATGATTGAAAATACATCTTTGGAATTTTGATATTTGTGTAAAAACCATAAAGTTATGATGTCAATTAAAGTCGCAAAACTATAGTGCCACATGGCACCACAATGTTTTTTATAAGTATGTAGTCATTATTATGAACTTGTAGTTATAAATGTAATAAAAAATACAATATTGGTTTTATTAATTGGTTGTAATACCCAAGATGTGTTGTTGTGATGGAAGTAACAAATCCATAAATGAAATAAAATTGCATAACACAAGAAACACTTATTTGTACCATTCAAAGTATTTCTATGTTAATGTGTTAAAAGTGTGATGACAATGATAGTTGTAGGTGTCGACTTAAGACCCGCACAACATTGGCTTCTTTTAGTTTAAATATGTACCCCTCAATGGAAATTAAATAATGGTCATGTCTTGGAATGGTTCTTTATATCAAATTTGCACCCATGACCAAATAATATAGAATAATCACTAATTAAAATATAAGTTTATTTATAAGGGTCGAAGCATAGTAAATTAGACCACAAATGTTCTTTGCAACATAAATGCAAAGTAGCCATCATACTAAGTTTTAATATATTGAATTTAAAAATATTATATAGTTCAAGGATTAATATGAACATTCCTTACAAGGAATTGATAAATAGATGATTGGATTAACGATTGATTTTTAATCGTAATTATCACATGCACTTTTTACATGGCTTAATCACCTTGGACAAGTCACATAATTTTTTTGTCACAAAAGAAAATATGTGGCACCAAATTACAATGATAATTGCATAAATATGCGATTAACATGAACTTTTCATCCATCTAAACCATGCCTACATGGCATTGTCATTTTGTAATTAATTTAACAATTAAGCAATGTAGTCACATCATTTATATTTATTTAATGTTTATTACTAGTTATATTATATATATATAATTTCATGAAATTCAACTTGCACCATGTTGACAGACATGTCATTACATAGGCTAGGCTTTAAAAACTAGCTTGGGTTACTAGGTAGGCCTACTTAAGCTCACGTAGCCTAAATTGACTATTAAGTAGAAATGTCCCACTGTTGACCACAACCCATGTTATTTATGGAAATTGACCCTTGAATTCCAAGGATGGAGATCAACTCCATTATCACCAAGCCATCTTACTTGTGACAAAAAATTAATCTACATTTTATTTACCCTACTTCATTTAAAACATTACACAAAACATCATTTTTTATCTTTGATATCTTATTAAAAGTCTGTCCAAATGACAAGATTGAAGTTTAAACATAAAATTATTTCATTAATTACACAAATGTATTATTTTCTTCTCAAAAATATAAAGTGGTTTGAAAAAAATGAAAAAAATCATGAAAAAAATAGAAAAAAAAGAGTTATATATATATATGAATTTCATTATTGAATATAATTTCAATGACCATTCCGTGAAAAAAAAAATTCAATCACATGGTTTGTAAATTAATAATATAATAATAAATTAAAATATATCTTTCATATTTTAAACCTCAATTGATTCTAAAAATTATATTCTACAATGTTTTTATATATATCATAATTTTACTAATAAAGTTTAATTTAAATGTATGATATATACTTTATTCACATATAATATTTATAAAATGGATCATATATAAATTATAATTGAAATATAATAAAAAATCTATTTGCACCATATTATTTTTAATGTAAAAGATTAATCTAGATAATCAATTCTATTTTTTAAATATTAATTAACACCATATAGTTAGTTAATTATATGAAACTATAAAATATGCTACATTTGCACATATAGTATTTTTATTTTTACTTTAAATTATGATAAAATTGTTTGTAAAAAACAAATTGTTTTTCACAACTTAAACCTCTATTTGATTTAAAAACTTATATTATTTTATTTTGCTTATAATAGATCATAATTTAACCAACAAAATGTAATCTAGATGTATAATATATAATTTATTCATTATATAATGTTCATAAATGGGCCATAAATTACTCCTACTACTTAGCCTATTCAATAAATAAATTACATTGCGTACTTTATTAAATAAATAATTTAAAAAAGTCACATATTAATATGATAAAGTAGCTACTACTTAACTCACATACATATGACCTACTAATTATTTACTACTTAATACCTATCCTATATATTGCCTATTTGATATATTAATTGCATAGCCTACTTAATTAATTAATTACACCAACTATCAAAACCCTATCCTATTTAATAAATAAATTACACAGCCTAATTAATTAAATAAACATAACATTATTTTATTCAACACAATGAAATACCTATTATTAATTAGTCTTTACATTCTACCTTATTCCTACTACATATTACCTAGCTACTTAATTAATTAACTAATTAAAAAACTATGACATATTAACATCATAAAATATCAAATACTTAGCATATTACCTACTAATTAACCTTATTTCTAGCATTAATTGCCATGGGTCCTCTAAAATTTTCACAAACCCACCAAACCCTTCTACACATTTAATGGTTAATTATTGAAAAAAATTTAAAAACCAAATGGACCATTAAATGTAACAGTTTCATTAATCAATTCATATTTTTTCTCATTTTATTACATGTGCATTTGCAACTAAGATTTATAATTGTAAATCAAGTCGAAAAGATGCCACATGGTGTCCAATGGCCTATAAACCACCTCCCAAATTATAAAAACAACTACATTTTCATCTATTTTTGGATGCCACAAAAAATGAATAACATAAATATATTTTTCATCCAAATCAACATTAGTTGAAAATATAAGTTGCATATGACATTACAAACCGTTTTGTAATCATTTATGCAATTACAAGTCATTTTTATTAAGTGTCATACATGACAATATGTTGCAACCCTGACCTTGGGCTCGCAATTAAGGCAAGGGGTTGCAAGGTTACGGGCCAAGAGGAAGCTTAGGAATGAAGGAAAGTGTGAGGGAATGAACCTTCACACTCCCAAGGGAGCTTCCACCTTGTGAGTTTGAAGTCCAAATTTTTAGAGAGAGATTGCACAGGTCAAAACCCATTGGATTGAAACGTTCTTTGTATCATTGGAAATCCATTGAAACGTAGATGTTTAAAATGGGTTCGGATGACCCATTTAGACATCTGAAACACAAGATATGGCCAAAACAAAGGTCGGGAATCAAATTGGCAGTTTGATTCCGAACAACTAAAAATCAGGAATTGACTCCATTTCCTTACGTGCAGGTGACGTGTGACATACCATTGGAAAGTTCTCGATGAAATCTATAAGATTTCTTTAAACTTTATCTCAATCAAACGTCTACACACAAAGTTATGTGGCCCCAAAGTTGTAGAAGTCCCAAATTTGGGAATTTCGAAACCCCCATTTAAGAGTCCCAAGACAAAATGTCACTTGGATGTGGGCCTCGTGGAGAAGTATAAAATATACTATAAAGGGGAAAGGTGGTGGCTTCCCCCAAGTTCGGGCCGTGGTGAGTTTTGTGAAACTGAATTTGCTCGTGGCTCGTCGTAGCACCAAAAGTGCTCCAACTATGCACTAACCACCTTGTGTTTGGTTTCGTGCAAGTCCGTGTGAGTAGTTGATGCTTGTCACTCTTCCTAGTCCCATCCCGAAGCTCCAACACACCCCTCTACTTCCAAAGAGCTACAAGCTAGGGAACATGCCTCGACTCCTTATTCTTTCGTTGTTTTCAATTTAAACTCACATTTGAGTCCACTAAAGAGCTTGGGGTGTCACAGTCTATCTATAGTTTCAAAAATCGTTGATTCGGACACAAGTTGCAAACACATGGGTCGGAATGAGCATGATTCCTTGTAGTGATTTTTTTCAACTTTGTTAAAATTTTAAATAAAGACTACATGTTTAAAATAGGTTTAAGTAAATTCATGGAAATTCAAACATAGCTCACAATTTACTTTATAGTTTTTAGGTAAGTTGTAAGTAGATGAAACACTATATTTTTTATATTTTTAATTAATGCGGTCCTAAAATGTACTT
The DNA here is from genome assembly GCA_963921925.1 of Sphagnum tenellum. Lineage (NCBI taxonomy): Eukaryota > Viridiplantae > Streptophyta > Sphagnopsida > Sphagnales > Sphagnaceae > Sphagnum > Sphagnum tenellum. The sequence continues at coordinate 741,298 of OY998143.1, read as the reverse complement.
GTGGTAATTTTTCATTTTTTTCACATTATAATCTAACTTGTAAGGTAAAAGTAGGTTTCAAAAAACATTTAAAAGACAATTTCAAACATACTTGTTACCTATTTTTATTATTATAATAATTTTTAAAAATTATACCAACTTACCATGAAGCCAATGGAAGCATAGATGTTTTCAAATTGAAACATTAAAAACTTTCCAATCTATTTTTTTGTGTTTTAGTAAAAAACCATCATATTTTTAAATGGGATTTTATGTATACATATTTTTTGGTTTAATCTACCATGCTTGAACCCATACATTATCAACAATTATGAATTTGGTTAATTAAAATATGATTAGGATTAAGAGTTAACGTTTCAATTATGACCCCTAACACTTCCTAAACAACCTACTCTCATTTTTTAAAAGGAAAGTGAAACCATTGCTCTAACATGATGCTTTTTTAATTGATTTTCCCAACATTTTCAAATTAATTTACTTGTTTAATTTTGATTTACATTTGCTCTTTTTTGTGTGTGTCTTAGCTTGTGGTTATATTGTTTGTCATGTTATAATTTGATACATGTCATGTTCCATTTTGCTACACATCATGTTGTTTTGTTGTTCATTATGAGTCATTTTGTTGTTTATTGTGTTTGCTTTTGTCATGACCTTAAAACCTAACATCCATGATTAAAAACATTTTATAACCATGTCCTAATTTTAGTCATGTAACCATGTGTGTCATTTTGTTATGCATATTTATAAAAGTAATCATTTTTTGGTATGTTATGAAATAGTTGAATATGAAAGCAATATTGATTAAAATTATTATTTTAAATATACTTTCATAGTCCAATTTCTAGGCACCCTATTTACATTTAACCAAATTATAATATTCAACATTTTACAATAAGTTGGACTTTATATTCCTTTACACGTCATTTGGAAAATAATGGAAGTAAATTGTAATTTCCCTTGCACATAGTTAATCACCCCTAATTACCATAAATACTACATGACAAAGATTTTTACTCATGTAAGGATGATCGTATTAAGACCACATAATTACACTCAATTGAGACTTGAGATTTTGTCATGTTGCTTACATTTGACCATAATAGCCAAAAAATTTAAATGAAACCTCAACTTCAAGAAATGCACTAATAATGATTCAAATTTCCAAGTGTATTCAAATATAAATACATTTTCAAGTTTAACATTCAGGTGTTGAATGTTATTTTCTTTTTCAAAATCCACATCAATAAAAAAAAATATTTTATGGTATTTTGACAATAAATATAGTCAACTTCTTTGGCAAGTTCTTTTCCAACTATAAACCAAGTTTAATAACATAATGAGACTAAAATTACAACATTCATTATTTTAAATTTTTTACCAAAATGGGGGATTGGCATGAATAAAAAATTCATAGGTTATCATCAATTTTTATATTATAGTCTTCTTTGTAAATTCTTTGAAAATTTGACATTTCAAAAAACTATTTAATTGCCATTAAACCTGAAAATGTAATATGGTAGTTGAATGAAACATGTTGCTTTGACCATGACATACATGACTACATCAATCTGTCCATTAACATGGCCAAAATTTATAATTAAGAAATAATAAACATAATAATTCTAACATTTTAAACTATAAAGGTTAGCAATGTCATTGGACATCTTGATTTATTCATTTATGACATTGTAAAAACGACATGTTTCATTCAACTATGTAGTTATGATCATAATTTCACATGAATCATTGTATGTAAATGTAGTCATAGATGTAATCATAAATTCATCTTTTTGGTGTAATGTGTGTTTGTCAAATTCTACTTTGTTGCTCATCATGTTATGTTATATTCTTCATTTTGTTTTGTTCTATTGTTCATCATGTTGCACTTGGGGTGTTCATTGTGATCTTGTCACAATCAAACAAAATTTGAAAACAAAAGGATTTTCAAGGTACACAATGACCAAGATAAACTATGGCAAAAGGAGGCCTAAATCTAAATCCAAACATAGAAAATCAAAATAATAAATAAGAACTCAAAATGTGGAAGGCAAAAACTTGTTTAAACAAAATTTTAATATGATAATATATGAAAGCATGAACATGAAATAAAACAAACAAGGTTATGGTGCAAAATCATACTTTAAAATGGTGTTGAGCAAATTGAAAGTAGTAGGGGGTCCTACCTTTATTTAAACCTTTTTGGGGACCTAATTTAGAAAAGTTTCCATCAAGCTTTCCTGTGCCCATCATCCAAGGAACCTTCTTGAGAACTTTTTTAAGCTATAAATAAATTACAAATAATTATTGATTATGGATGAAAAGTGGATAATGGTGGATGAACTTATTCATCATGGATGAAAACAATGATGGATCAAATTCATGCATTATGATGATTACAATGATCTTAACAATGGTGATGTTTGTGGCAATGTTGAGGATGTCACTTACGACAATTATACTATATTCCTCATTGTGTTATAATTTGTTGTTCATTATGTTATAATCTAATGTATTTTATTCAATGCGACCTATTGTTGTTCTTAATGTTACATTGGGGTGTTCACCATGTTTTCCTTCACTATTCATCATGTTATGTTCTATTGCTTGTCATACTACTTTATTTTGTTGCTTGTCATGTTGTGATTTGTTGTTCATTGTTTTCCACTTTATTACACTTAGGTTACCATAGTTTAGGTACTTAGTGAAGCTCCTTTTCCTTCTATAAACATTTTTGTATTTGCATTTTGCACATTCATTGTGTGCACACTTGGCATTTCCAACTTTTTATATTTTTTTCCATTTCATTTGTTCTTCCATTTTCTTTTTTGCACTTGTACAAATGTTAGTTGCACTTGCATTTCTCGCACTTCAAGGTTGTTTATGTAAAAGTGCACCTTCCAATTTGAACTTTTCTTTTTGACATAAGCTAGACACTTTTTAACTCTTGAAGTTTTAAACCTATGAGATGAATGCAAAAAATAAGGAGGATGTTTGCATTAACAATTTTCATTTAGTTCTATGTTTTAATTCATTTTTTTCTTTTCAGAGTTGCCCGAGCTCCCTTAATGATGAACATTGAAAATATTATAATTCTTCACCTTTTTTCCCTATCCTTATTGCATGCTTAATATTTTTGTAAAACTTTAATATGTTTAAAAATTATTTTATGTTTATTTGTTTATGATCAGACATTTAACCTTGTTTTCAATTCACACTTCACTCTAATGTTTTTTTTAGGAATTTGATTTTCCTACATTATAAAGGAACAATCACTTTAAAGAAGATCTAATCAAATTTGGTGATAAATTATAGATGAATTAAAAAAAATTGATCATCTTTCTATATTGTTTTAGTTAAACTCAAAAATTTCAATATGGCTAAAGTTGCAATTATGGTAACACAAAAAAAATGTCATGATATAAAGGATTCTAATTCACAAAATTCAACTACAAAGTTATTAACCATGTTGTTCCTTCATATTGATTTGTTTTAAGTTTGGAATGACCATGAGTTTTATAAGTTGTAATAAACATATTAAAGATGGTTCAATTTTTAAATTTGATGCACAAATTAATGTCCTTAAACATAATTATTAGTAAAGAACATTTTTTTTGGTCACAACAATTATAACTTGGTAAAGTAATCAATAGGATTAATAAATGGTTTCAAATTGCACTAAATTTGAACCATAAACCAAAATTGTTGTTGGATATTAAATGTTATGAAATTACATCATATTCACTTTGCAAATTTTTGATAACGTGTTTTTAAAATGAAATTAAAAATATTTTCAAGCTACAAGCATAAGAATTAGTAAATGAACATTATTTCATATATATTGTCAAGCACATATGAAACATCAAATTGTAAATTAATGCTAGATGCCCAAAAAAAAAAAACTTATGCATTGAATTTTATGAGTTGTAATAAACATAATGTTTTCAAGTACACATAACTTAAAATGCATGTGTGCCCAACCAAAACTAGCTAATGTTTTTGTCATTTTAAAGATTGAAAATTGGTTCTTGACAAGATACCTTAATCATGATTATGGCCATATAAAGATTTAACTAATTCTACCTTCTTCCCTCATTTCTAGTGATTGAAAATTATGTCCTATAAATCATTTCATTTTTAAATTTTTGATTTTTTCTAATTAGAAAAATGATATTTCACACCATTTTAAAGCTTAATATTTAAAATATTTATTTTTGACAACAAGTTTAGGATATAAATTCTTATTTATTTTTGTTTCACATCAATATATATTTAACCATGATACTTTTATTATCATAACCTTAGTTTTGGGCTTGTGACCAAGGTTGGGAATGACAAGGGAAACATGCAAAATGAAATCTAAAGCACATGTTGTCAGCTCAACCACAATCCATTTGTGCATATCATAGATGTGTGTGGGAATGCATTCTTGCTTTGGGGGTTAAAAGTCGTAAGGTGTTTTATGTTGCGACTTTAGCCTTGGGCTTGTGACCAAAGCTAAGGCATGAAATTAGAACGAGTTGGAAAAATGTCCTAAGATTCAAACACACTTTCACAAGTATGAAAAAAATGCCATGAAGACATGCAATCTAAAACACTCCCAAATGAAAAACATTCTGGGAATTGTAATTTCATGAGAGTTTCAAATCTTTGAAACAAAAGTGTAGATAGTAAACATGGTCCAAATTGAACACCAATGCACTATTTGATTTTTTTTGAAGTGTTGATATTGAAAGTGTGCTCACATTTTTCATTTGGAGTTGTGAAATAGGAATTAAACATGGCCATCATGATCAAGATTCAAACTTGTAGTTTGACAAAAATAAATCATTGCTTATGCAAAGGATAAATTTAAAAAATTTAATAGCTCTACAAATTGCAAATGTAAATTAATCAGTTGGGTTTGGAAAAAATATTTCAATGGATATGTTTTGGGCATGTTTTTTCTAAAGCTTGCCAAAATGCCAAAGATATTATAAATGGTTCTATCAAATCCATAGGAGAAATCTTTCAACAAAATTCACAACAATTCATTAAACAACCCAAAAAATTTAGAAATTCCATCAAGAGTGGATGAAAACATGTATTGATCAAGTCCATCCACACCCCCCTATCAATGTATGTCGCTTCCAAAATAAGAATGTTAATTGTTTCCCTAAGCCTTCTTTTGACAATTTGATACAGGGTAGCTATAACACAATTCTCTCAAATAATTAATTAATTTTGAGGATTTCATTTTGGAAATAAAAATATTTTCAAATATCCAAAAGATTCTTCATTTTCATTCACAAGATTTTGATCTTTGAAAAAATAATTTTTGAAAATTTCAGCATGTTTTAAAATAATGTAATTTGTGCCAAAGCCAACAAGGTACTACAATATTCAAATCACACTTGGGCCAATCATTCTAGCTAAACAAGTTTTTTAAATCATTTTTTTGTTCGTAGCCTACCTTGTGGAGACCAATATATCCAATGCAATTTTATAGGTCCAGTTCTATGGGTGGGTACTTGTTTTGGTAGGTTGAAACTAATGTTGGTTGGTTATTGAGTTTTCACCTGGTCATCAAGTAGGTTATTAATAACCTATTGATTGGTTATTTATTTATTTAATAACCACTTAAATTGATAACCACCTCGTATTGAATTTTCAAACCTACCCGTTGCGTTCGCTGCCGAGATAGGTATTGATGTGGGTACCCATGACCTTCGGCCACTGGGAAGTCCCCCGCCCGTCCCCCCCCCCCCTCGCCCGGTCCTTTCCCCTGCTGGCCCCCCGCCTCTGGCCCCCCCGCCCATGCCCCCCCACCCGTGCCCCCCCACCCATGCCCCCCCCCAGTAGAAAGTAACTTAGGTGAAAGAAGGTAATTTCAGACAGATAGTAGATAAAAAAAGGTAAGTGGGAAATCCCTCGCTCGTGCCCCCCGCCCGTCCCCCCCTGCTGGCCCACCTCCCCCCCCCCCATTGTAAAGGAACAAAGAAATTCCCAAATCAAGAAATTCCTCAAAAACATTGAAATCCGCGCAGCATCAGCGTCAAGAATCCACGCAACAGCAGCGACAGGACGGATGACGATTCGAGCGGATTCAAAGGTTCAATTCTCATCCCCAAAACAATTCAAAACGGAATCAGGGGTTGCTTCATTTCTCATCCCCAAAAAAATAATTCAAAACGGAATAAGGGGTTGCTTCATTTCTCATCCCCAAAAGTTTTCATATATAGGATGGATGACCCAGTTATCATTCTGGTAGGTTATCAATCTTTAAACATTAATAAATAAATTAAAAAAAGAAGAAATTAATAATTTGAATTTAAAATTTCAAAAACGAGTGTATAATTGATAGGTTGGTTGGTGGTTCTTGTTATGCATAACTAACAGTTATTACCCAATTTCTTTGATAACCTACTTGGCACCCAAATTTTGATATGCTTAGTCTATGTAATCCAAAAAAATTCAGAAAAAAACTACCCAGTGGTTATTAAAAAAAAGCAATATCTAACGAAGACTGGTTAGAACCATTGTTTCCACTTCTGGTTATTAGGAACCAAATTGAAATCAGGTCTGATTTTTGAAACCAAGCCAAGTGCTTGGCTAGTTAAGAACAGAAACCTAAATTGGAACTAGAACTCAGATATCTATCTATGAAGCAAGGTAGTTTGTTCCTTGGATTACCGAACTGGGATGCTGGAGATTGCGTTCTTGGTCTCTTTGGAAAGCTCTCCAGGAGGAGGGGTGCATTGGCTTGGTTTCATGATGATTGGACTTGCCGTGTAGAAGTTCTTGAATATTGAATGATTTCTTCACTGAAAAATAAATTAAGTCTAAGCTGAAAATTTGGGAGGAATTAGAATGTGCCTTTGGTGTTGTTGGAAAGATCTCAATGAGCAGGATTTAATGGAATTTATTTGTTAAGATTTGGATTGAGAATGTGGAAGATGTTGATTTTTAAATGATTTCTGCCACTGAAAATTCAAATAAATTCCAAAAAACCAGGTTTTGGAAGGAAAAATCAGTTGAGGACGTGGTAACAGTTGGGCCAATGGCACAGGCGACACACTAGTATGTTTTGGAAGAAAACAACTGGAACCAAGAGTTAACTGACGGTTAACTGCTGGTCCCGGTCCGGGTTAGTAAGAACCAAACCAGAGCTGAATCTGACTTTTGAAACCAGTAGGAGGTTACCAAAACTGGGAATCAAACTGGGGACTGGAACCAGAATTTCTTTTTTCAAAGAACCCGACCTGGAATCAGATTCCCAGTTCCGTATATATGTGAAACTGGAACTGTTTTTATTTATTTATTTAGAACCCGAATTGGAGGCTATTCATAAAATTAAAGAACACCCCCTCCCCCCCCCCCCAAAAAGACAAGTCCAAACTCCAAACCCATTTTCACCCTGTACTTGACCCAAAGTACAGGGTACAGGCCATTTTGACCTGATGTGTTCCACATTAGACCTGCAACTAACTCAAATGTTCCCCAAAAACCAAAGCCCGAGAGACATAAGGACAAACAAAAGTAAAACAAAACTCACCACTGAATTCTCAAAGGCAAGGAATAACTGTACATAAAAAGCACCGGGCACAAAATTCTAGTGTATTTGGAAGTTGTCATTACAGAAGCATCAAAATTCACAAGGCATTTTGAAAAATCAAATGCCGGCAGGAGCAAGTGTGTTTCCCAATTTATTGAAAAAAACCGCATTTCAGTTTTTCATTTTTCCTTTGATATATTATTTTTCCAAATTGTTTTTCAATTGTTGCAACAATGTGCTCATTAAAAGTTGTTTCGGTCAGCACAAGGTTTAGGGTGACTCAATGATGAGATTTTCAGTTGCCCCTAATTGTGTTTCAGGCAACCCTATCTCGTTTTGACCTAGGTTGACCTAAGTTGCTTTTAAAAATTGATGTAAAAATGCATGATTATGTCTACATCCAAATGCATTCATTGTGTCATGACAAATGCATGGACATGGTGACAGCCCAATATGAAGTAAAGAAGTTTTGCCAAGAAATAGAGGTTTAGCCATGAAATAAAAAGATTTTGTCAAGATGTTGAACTTTAACAATGAATAAAAGAGGTTTTGCTGAGAGGTAGAATTCTAGTTATGAATATATAAAAGTTTTGCCAATAGGTGGAGCTTTAACAATGAATTAAAAAGGTATTGCCAAAAAATAAAAGTTTTACCATGAAGTAAAGAGCTTTGCCAATTGGTAGAGGCTTAGTTGAACATGTACAAAGGTTTTGCCAAAATGTTAAAATTGATTAAAAAGTTGATAGGTTTTGCCAAGAAGTAATAGTTTACTTAGGAACAAGAGAGGTTTTGCCAAAAGATGAAGGTTTAAACAAGAAGTTGAAAGGTTTTGTAAAGAGGTGAAAGTTTAGCCAATAAGTGAAAAGGTTTTGCAAATGTGTAGAGGGTTGGCCAAAAAAACATAAACGTCTTGCTAGTAAATAAAAAATAACCCATGGAATATAAAAAATAACCTATAAGTAAACATGTTTTGCCAAAAGTTAGAGGTTTAACCATGAAGTAGAAAGGTTTTGCCAAAATGTAAAAGTTTAACCATGAATTGAAAAGGTTTTGCCAAGAGGTAAAGGTTTAGCCATGAAGTAGAAATGTTCTGTCAAGAGGTAAAGGTTTAACCATAAATTGGAATTTTTTTGTCAATAGGTAAAGGTTTAACCATGAAGTAGAAAGATTTTGCCAAAAGGTAAAGGTTTTGCCATGAAATAGAAAGGTTTTGCCAAGAGGTAGAGGTTTAGCCATGAATTAGAAAGGTTTTGCCAAGAGGTAGAGGTTTAGCCATGAATTAGAAAGATTTTGCCATGAAGTAGAAAGGTTTTACCAAGAGGTAGAGGTTTAGCCATGAATTGAAAAGGTTTTGCGAAAAGGTAAAGGTTTAGCCATGAATTGCAAAGGTTTTGCCATGAAGTGAAAAGGTTTTGACAAGAGCAAAAAGTTTAACTATGAAAATATAAAAGTTTTGTTTAAAGGTAGAGGTTTAACCATGAAGGAAAGAAGTTTTGACAATAGATAAAGGTTTAATTAAGAAATAAAAAAGGATTTGTTAAGAAGTTAAAGTTTAGCTAAAATTTGGAGACTTTTCACCAATAGGTGAAGATTTAGCTAATAAATAAAGAGGTTTTGTGAAAAGGTAATTTTTTTGCCAATAAATAGAGAAGTTTTACCAAAAAATTAAAATTTAACTATGAAATAGAGGTTTCTTCAAATGGTAAAAGTTTAGCCAAAACAAGATACAATTTAGGAAGGTAAAAATAGTAGAAGGATAACTATGCGAACTATAATTTATATGGAGTTGAAGGTTCATTTGACTTAGGGTGGAATATTATACAACTAAAGGGGTAGCGTGTTCATGGGTGCTAGCTTTCCTAGGCCGGGTCATGGGTTCTTTCTTAAGTGGATTAGGTTACAAAGACTCTTTTCAATGTTACTTATACATTTTATTCCTTCAGTAGGCTTTAGACTAGGGGGCCTTTTTTGGTAGGTTGTCTACGTTTTTTATAAGCTCAGGCTCTTTCCTAGGTTGTTTAATTTGAAGAATATATAAATACAATATACAAAATTATGAACAACCCAAGGCCAAATATGGATTGAAAACATATGAAATATATAAATAGGATAATACAAAATTGTGAACAACCCAAGGCCAAATATGGATGAAGACATATGAAATATATTTTAAGAAATATATAAATATGATATACAAAATTATGTACAACCCAAGGCCAAATATGCATGGATTGTTAGACCTTGGGTCTGTAGGGGTGGCTGAAAAACCCTTATAGAAGGATACCTTTGAAATCACCTAGCATATTGTTATGTGTGCTTCTTGCAACAAGCATGGCCTTTTTGCTATTCCATAACCAGTCTCTATGGCGAGAGAGCATCTCCATTCCCTTAAGTGATGGTTATGTCCGGTTACCTTGTGCGTAGCAACTAGCAACGCAGTTAAGGTACCACCCCTAGGCTCTAATGAGCCCAATGGTTCCCCCTGAGTTGTTTGGATGAACATTCATTCCATAGCTGCTCTGTCTCTGTGGAGAGAGCATCTCGGTCATAATATCCGATGCTTACGTCCGGTTACCTAGTATGTAGGCAACCAACCCAATCCAGAGACGAAACTAACCTGCCTGGTCCAGAGACAGAACTAACCTATTGAACACAAACCCGAACCCTAAACCTAGTTGTTTGGATGAGCATTCCACAACCGATCTCCGTGGAGAGCGCATCTCCATTCTGGTATGCTATGGTTATGTCCGGTTACCGAGTACGTAGCAACTGGCGGAGACGAAACTAACCCACCAAACGCAAACCCGAACCCTAAACCTAGAGGCAAAGGGTTAGGCCCAAAACTGGTACAGAGTCTAGACACATAAAGCAAAGGAAGCAGGGGTTGCAAGTTGAGTAGAAGAGCATCGTGGTATTAAGTTACCGGTGGTAGACATGGTTATTATGAAGGGACCATTGGGACCAAATGGAGGTTGTTGAAAGGTCACATGTCTGTGCCCCTTGGGAAGCCCTGCATCTCCGAACGCATGCAGCAAACAAGCAAGCCACGCCACGAGACGGTGTACATTGAAGTGGTGTGGCTTGTTGTTGTTTGTTGTTGATATTTGCTCCTCGTCTTCTACTACTCTCGGAGCATTGGCATGGCGGACGCCCTTTGGGTCTGTTTCCTACTCCCTCATCCCCCCCCCCTTCCTCCTCTCTCTTTCCTTGTTTTTTCGTCTTCTTCTCCTTCATCTGCTTCTTGACGTTGGCATTATTATATAGCTCTCTTGGCTCTCTTCTTCTTTGCTCATGAGCTTTGACACCCGGCTGTTCGCAAAGCTTGCATTAGTCGCACAATCTGCGGACGTGTTTTTATCTGCTGCAATTTGGATTCTAGGGGCATTTATTAGTCGTGGTTTGGTTTTGCTAAATGTGTAATGGTTTTCTGAATTTGCACTTTGAGCTAACGGATAATGCAATCTAGAGCATATGTGCATTTTTGTCGCTGAATATGTTGTTCATTCAGGTGGTGCATTGAGTCAATTGTTGTGATATTGTTTGTGTTTTTATGATGGTAATGTGATTCTTCTTTCATCAGTAGCAGTTGGTGCTTGATTTGCAATCTACAACAAGTGGACTGTATTTTGTAGTTTTCTATTACTTGGACTTCTCTTTGAAGTTTTGTAAATTCAGTCCCTTGAACAGCTTTGCTTCATGCTCCTGAAGACTCCAGCCAAATTGTTGTCATTTGTTATTGACAATTGTATCGATGGTTGTTTATGTCAACAGATGAGTCAAAGTTTGAATACACACACAAGTTCCAATGATAGGAGCAATAGGATGTGTCTGATTGATGAGCATTTTCACTACCTGGAAGCAGCAGCTCACAATTGAAAGCTTGGATGGATCTGTGATTGAGGGAACAAGTTTCCTTTCTCTATCAGCTTAGGTTCAGCAATATTAACTGAAGATTGCCATGACTGTGTGAATTGACCAACTGGAGGAGCATAGAAACAAGGTGTATAAATGTGAAAGGGGGAGGATGGAGGAGCTTGAAGTGAGCAGCCCTATGGAGGAGGATGAAGTTAGACGGAGTGTAAAGGGTACATCTGACTGTGATTTAGGGTTTTGGGGGAACCATGGGAATAGCAACTATAACCATGCTCTGGGATGTAGGGCAAGCACAAGTGGACATGATAGAGTTGATAGTACTTCAGGCATTGCAAATGGTACCATATTTTTTCCCTTCACTTCCCTTGCCAAATCCCTTTCAATTTCCTTGCAGGGTCTTTGAGTCCTAGGTTGTACTCTGTAAGTTTGTAGAAGCATCAGTAGTTGTTGTTCAACATGTTGATGTGTGCAACAGTATGCTTCCTATCTTAATATGATGAGATAATCATATCTATGTTGCAGTATGTATGGGCATGACTGTTAAGTGAAGTTTGTGTTTGATCTTCAAGTTATTGTCTACCTTGCTTGTAGTGCACCAGTGCAATCAGTGCAGGAGTTGCACAGTATCTTTGTGTCAGTGTATTTGTGAAACCTATGTTAGTGTTGAAGGCCATAGTTACTCATGTTCAGTTAATCCTTAGGTTTATTTCTTGTTCCATAGCTGCTATCCACCATTCAATGAAGCACATTACAAATTCCTGTGGCACTATTTGAAGAATCAGCCATTTGACCAAATTTAAAACTCAGTGATCTGTGAGAGGTCAACAGAGTACGATGTTCATGCATCAGTCTGCTCTGATGGAGGATCTGGGCTTGGAGCGCAAACCATTAAAAGGGAGACAACTATGAGGATGCAAAGCAGTCGTGCGATTGTACAAGAGGAGGACCTAATAGTCTTAAACCAAGATAATGCTGAGATTGGTAGATCCTTTCAACTGGCAGTGAGTTCACATGATTGGGTTCTTGCTGAAAGTTTCATTCCATTGGCAGATTCCCAGCGGCTCAATGATGGATTGTGCATTGCTCTAGACTCCATATGGTTTCTAAGGTAAGTCTTAGTGCCCATGTGCCTGGGATAGGAGTCAGGCAAATGTGACAATGTTTCTTACAAGAAATGCTCTTTGTCAAATAATATGTTTGTGGCTGCAGGTGCACCAGTTATTTCATATGCAAAAGTATGTACTTCTAAGGCAGATAGGCAGATTATCATAAAACACTGACTTCAATTAAGTGATTGTCATGTCCAGCACGACACAGGAACTTGCAGCTGCATCACAGTTGATCAAGAAACTAATATTGGCAGGGGCTCATGATTTCACACGAGCAGCTTTGCGAACCTCCTTCTTGGCTTCATGCGTGTCAGCATGTCGAAGCCGCACCATGACTCTTGCTGATACTGTAACTGTCATGGCCCAAAGGTTATTACTTCTCTTCACTTTGCACTTGTACATGTCAGATTTTGCCCCAAATGTCAATAGAAATAACACATTGTATCGGGAATGTGTATGCAGGTTGCGTGAAAGGCTCCAGGAATGCAATGGTGATGAAGTATTGAAGGCTGAAGCAGCAGCCAAGGTCCAAAGGTTTACAGAATGGGCACTGAAATGTATTGGCTCCCACTCACGAGGACAGGCGTCACAATCTGGTGCAACATGTGATTTGACCACTTCACTTATTCATAGCTCAGCTATTGAGCCACGACTCCAACTCATGGCCTTCAAGAAATTCTTGGAACTTGCTGGGTTTCAATTGACAAAGAAGGACTATACTGAGGCATTTGATGCAGCATGCTTTCCACTTACTCTGTTTTCCAGTGCAATTGATCCAGGGTGGGCAACTGGAATGGCTGCAAGTGCTATGCAAGGGCTGCTAGACCTGCTTGTTGAGGGAGGTGCAGACAATGTAAACCAATGTTTTCTGGAAGCTGCAAGGTTTGGAAGTACAGAGCTTGTTCGTATTCTTCTCCAGGTCTTGTACACACTGCATCTAATTCTTTCTGATTGTTCTCTTGAAAATCACCATTCTCAAAGCCATTTCTCTTGTCCTTTCTTATTATTGGAGTCATCTGGTTTGCCTCTCTGGAGACATAACTTGGTCTGGCCACTCTATATCATGAAATAACTCAAGGAAACAATGGAAAGGCAGTCATCTCAGCTTTGTTGTGCAATTGATTCATGAGAATCTTGTGATATACAAACAAAGATGTTGTGAGGCAAATGCTCATTCATGATCTGAGGCAAACATGTAATGGTCAAGTGAGTTTGATGCAATGGCCCAGGACGGTTGCTTAAGACTTTTCATTTTTGTGCTGGTCTTTTACTGCAACTGCACCAGCAGCTTCAAATCTTTGAGAAATCAGAGACATTTATGGCTACTGCAGGCACAAGAACGTACATACATATTCTTGTCTCAGCCTTTCAAAGTTGTTCATTCTTTGTGGAATCTGGTTGTTTTGCAGATTGCACAGAGAAATGGTGTGGAGCTAGATGTGGATTTGGCACTAGGGTTTGCATCACACTATTGCAAAATAGGGACTATGGAGTGCTTGGTTGATGATGGAAATGCAGAGGCCTTTCTAGGACCTCTCATGAGAGCAGCTGAAAGAGGTTGCATGGAGGTCAGCAGATGATTGATTTGACATGGTTCCTGCAGTGTTGTTGAAAAATGCAATTGATGATATACTTGTGTCTACATGATGGGGATAGAGAGAAAATTGTTTTTGGGTTGCATATGAGACAATGTGATCATGATTGGGAATTCTCACAAAGACTGCAATTTTGTTCCCTGGTTTTTGCTGATTTTACATAGCAGGGAGTACTTATTCAATAACCTGTCCAAACTGACAACTGAAAGTATGTATAGTAAGTTTTCAAACCCAGAATGGAATGTGAAGGCAAGTTGGTGGTGATGCAGGTTGTCCAATGGTTTGTGGAGAGAGGTTGCAAAGATATGGAGCTGTGTTTGGCACTTACAGCAGCAGCTTCCAGTAGTTGTGTCGATGTTGTTGCGTATCTTCTGAGTCATGTTCCTCACCATGTAATACAGACACTTAGTGCTGAAATCCTTAAGGTATTCGGCTTGTTGTAGGATTAAGTTTTGCTCCAGGTGTTTCTTGTTTTCTTTTTTTAGTGGCATTACAGACAACTTGATGGGTTCTCAAAGGCTACTGTGTTGCTTCTTGTTAGGATCTTCTTAGTGTCAAATATATTTGATGAATGAGCCTCTTTCATGTTGTAGAGTGTATATAAAGTACGGTCTCAATATGTAGGTGTGTCTCTTCTCTTGTATATAACTACTCCCAATTCTTAAGGTTTTATGATGGTGTAAATTCAGGCTGCAGGTGAGCGCTCAGGTGGCTCCCTCATGGGCATAGCCTTCCTGCTTCAAGCTGATTTTTTGAACAATGCAGAGGCCACATATCGAATTGCTGACACCATTGCAAAGTCGGAGGATGAAGCAATTACCTTAGAATTACGATCATTCCTGACAGAAGAATGGTCTCAAGAGGCATTTGTAAAAGGACGAGTGTTAGGACAAGCTCACCACTTGAATGTCATGCGGGTACTGAAGAGGGGATGTTCCCCTTTGCACCTGCAAGAACTTCCTGTGCAGTTGCAAGTCACAGTTGCCTATCTCCCTCTCTACAAGGAGTGTGTGGCCACAAGCGGTGTTGTTCTCTCTCAGTGGCTCAGAGGTCAACTAGTGGAAGCTGCTCTGCGACTCAACCCAGGTGGTTTACAACCCCCAGAGGAGATTTTTCTCAAATTTAGCAAATATGAGCTACTTTCAATTCTTGGATCACGGCTGCCTGGGTTTCTGCTACAGCACTGAGGTGGTTTAAAAATGAGTGTGTTGATGACCCGTGTTTCAAATATGATTGGTTTTGCCTAATGGGCCAAAGTCACAATTTTAGAACCACCTTGACAACAGGGAGGCAACAATATTCTTGCCACATTGGCTATCACTGGCTAAGTAAGGCACATGGTATCATGGCCAAGCTCTTACTTTCTTCCTCTACAAAATGAGGTCATAATCACAAGGTAAGCAGGCTTCAAAATTTTGAATGGGTTTGAAGTCAACCTCAATCTTGTGCAGAAGGGAAGACCTAGCTCCATTTTTATGGTCTGGCTATGACAAATAGCTAAATACAAAGATGAAAGTTTTCCCTTAGAGCCAGAGTTTTTCTGTGTTTTAAGGTCAAGTTCTTGTTCCAAACTATCTCTTTGAGTAGGACTAGTTTAGTGCCATCTGTAGATACCGTCCAATACAAGAGACCAAGAGTACCAGCCATTGAACTCAATAAATGAAAATGTAAAGTTGTCTGCTCAAAGGAAAAGTGAACATGATTCACCTCCTTGTGTTGTGGCAGAAATTGGTGAATCTTTCGGTCTGATTCTGTGATTGTATACGCAGCTATTCAAGGGAATGATGAATGCTGGGTTTGGGTACAAGAAAGTAATACATCCTTCAGTTTCAAAGAGCCCATCATCTGGATGGGGGCCGAGCAGCATCACGGGAGGGAATGTTTGATCCTGCCCCTGAAGTGTGTGCACCCTTCTGCTTCTTGAAAGGGAATCTTATCTGGTTGAGAATTTTCCAATTTGGCTCCCTGGGCATAGTAGGGTCCTTTTTCTTCCTGAACATTGCAAGGCAACTTTTTGAGCAGCAAGAACCCATTTTATTGTGGCCTTCAAATCACATGTACACTTGCAATTTTATATTTGTCATTTGATCTTTCCATGTCCAATTCCATCCTACAACAGAGTAAAGAATTGAGCCTCAAGGTCGTCATATTCCAATCCCTCAATCATGTCCAAAAAGAACTTGTAAAAGACCGTGCAAGTTTCTTGAGTTCCAGTACCACTAGTTTGTCATATGGTTAAAATGATTTGCTCCATTTTTGAAATAGCACAAGTGACAAGGTATGAAAGAAATTTCCACATTGCCTGGCCCTTAAAGCACTTATTATATTGGATCTGTGTGGAACTCTCTGAAAATGTAGTGCAGTTGATCTGACCCCTCTTTGAAACACTGATAAGTGGAGGTGAACTTAACAAGCTCATGGTTCCTCTTTTGTTTCTTTTGTGTGGCATGCCTCCAGCAATCTAGAGCTTTGAAATAAAAGGGACTCTTGCATTAAAGGTGGCCCTTGATAGTCGCAACCAAAGATCATAGTTTCAATCATCACCACTGAAACAAGAGCTGCATTTACCAAATGGGTTAATGTCAAGATGCCCTTTTGAATCTTTTTTTTAGATCATTAAAATTTGCCATTTGCAAGGGTAGGTAAGGTAAGGGCTAGATCTATTGGAGATGGGCTTATGTCCATTAAGTGATCACTCAGGTGCAAGCCAATGGTTTCTTGGATTGAACATCCCTTCTTGTGTTCACCACTTACATTTTAAAACACTAATCTTGATCTTTTGGGGTGTTTCTACGATAAATGAGTACTCAAAAATTGTGTTCTAATTGATGACATTGTGACCAAGTGAATTTTCACAAAAAATTGCTGTTAACCACACCCAGCTTGTGTGAAATTTTGACATGAGACGATGATAGCCATGGGTCAGACCCCAATCAATGACATCTGATGCTGGACTAACTCCTCCCATGGACCATTACCCACCAGGGTTTTTTTTAAGGATTTTGTGATGTTGTCAAAGTGGGAATCATCCACAAAATACTTTAGCCAAATTTGGCTACAATCAGATATGAAAGTTCTTTTTAAAAAAGAATCTTTCTATGTTCTTGGCTACCTACTAGAACTTATCATAAAAATCTGGTGATTTGGATTTTTTTTTCTTCAAAATCTGGCAAATTTGGGCCATTTTACAAAAAATCCTTCGTTTAGATAAAAATCATGTTTTTCAGGTTGAGATTTGGCAAAAATTTGCTAGTAAAAGAAACTTCGCCAGTAAAAGAAACACTGTTAATACTGGCATGTTGAAAACACGTTTCTAAAATTCACCTTCAGCATGGGATGGAAAACCCAAATAATATGAAAGGAAAAAGAACAGAAATTTGGCTTCAAGACAAGCCACAGCCCTTCAATTTACTTTGTGGATCATACTCATCAGCAAAACAAGAACGTTTTTCAGGTTTTCCAATATCTGGGCATTGAATAAAAGAGGCAAATCTGCGTTAGCAATTCCAATCATAGCCCATGATGGGAAACTTTAGATGGGGTCCAGGGTCCAAATTCCTAGGAACAAATTTGAATTCATTTGAAGCAAATTGAATCCTTGAGTAGGACCATGCCTTGAACCTAGCTTGCATCTTGGTTCTCCAAATCATGAGCTCTCCTTTGAGCTCTTACTCTTGGTCCGAACCAATTGATTTTCCCTCCAAAAAAAGGTGTCATTTAGGTTTAGCCTCAATTTGCCACTTTTTGGTCTTGGACCCTCATCTAAAGGCCATGGTCCAATTTATGGCTTTCAGCCAATAAGGTTGCTCTATTTCATTGGACCCTGGACCCTCATCTAAAGTGGCCCTAAGTGTAGCATCCTTACTGTTCCTGTATGACGAATTAAAGTGGCCACGTGATGAAAAAGTACAGCTGCCGTCTAACCGTTTCCAAAAAGTAGCAATTGCATTAGAAGATCATAACCTGTGTGAAAAGGGACTGTATCAATGACCTGTGTAAAAGGGGACTAGAATCCCCAGATATTGCTATTGTTCCACTAAGAAGAGATTGATTGTACTCTATAATTTCACGTCTACCAGGGAAATGGTGAGCATGTGAGTGCCATGGATGAATTGAAAGTATGAATGAAAATTTAACAATTGATAGATGGCTGATAGATGAACATTGGACAATGGAAAACACAGATAAATAAAATTCTAGATGAATGAAAATTTTGGATGAATGATTGATGAAAAAATTTAACAAAAACATCTGAATGAAAGTTGGAATGGATGAATAAATTTTTTGGATGAAATATGGTTGAATGATTATTGAAAGACTCATGAATGAAAAAAATGAATAGGTGACAAAAGATAGTTGACAGAATAAAATTTCAATGAGAGATGCATGGATGATTGAAACAAATGCATGAAAGATGGATGAATGTTTGATGAAAGAATGATGAATGGTAAAATTTGGACAGATGGATAAATAAATGATGAATGAATGAATTTGGATTAAGGTGGATAACTCCATGGTGAATAAAACATGAACGGATGGGGGAGAGGAGGGTTTTCAAATTATTAACAAAGGTACATAGACCCCCAAATTTATACTGAAAAATGGTGAAAACTATGAGATTCTTAAAACAATCTCGAACTAGTTGAAGGATTTGAAATAATCGAAAATGTTACCATGTTACATTTTAAACATCTTCACAAAGAATCTAGGACCACTAGAAGACAAGTTCACACCTAGATTGACAATTGATAAAGTATGTGAAATTTATGTTTTACTTTCATCACAATTTTCTTTTTCTTGCAAACAAGGGAATGTATTATTTGGTAATAATTATTTCGTTTCAAAGGTGGTGAGTTTGCCTTCCTATGCAATATACATTTGTAATGAATTTCAAACTATGTTCATGACCAATTCCAAGTATATGACCATTGGTACAATTCCAAAAAACAACTTTACAGTATTTGGAAATAAATGACAAGCAAAGGATATGCATTGAAGAGGTACAATTACAGTGACTGAAGTTGTTCAATGTTCGATGAATGAGCCCAAGGTGCTTAAGTTTGTGCTATTACTATAAATGGATGTAAAACAAAGGTTACTTGTTAGAGCAATGAGATGAAACAAACTCACAACAAGCAGCATCGTTGTCATGAAAATTTCCTACTTATGATATGAATATGATGTATACAAACATTCAAAATCAAAAGATGTACGGATGGTAGTTCAATACATGACATTGACACAATTCAAACTCCCAATTCGAACACAATTTGTCCATAAATCACACTTTGAGTGTGTGTAACATTTAGTACTTACAAACATTTGGAAACATTTAAGTTATTTTTGTCACAACTTTTCAAATAATTTTATATGTATAAAATAAATAAATAAATTCCATGCTAACCCATTTGATTGTAACACTTTTGAAAATCTTTCCAAGCAATAAAATAATCATTCAATTTGGTTTGATCCCAAAGCTTGACCCAAAGACCAAGACTTTATCAAAGTCTCAACTCTCAAATTGTGATTCCCTTGGGAGGATTGAGTGTTGCTCATTTGTCTCTCACACATTTCCAACACACTTTAATAATGTGCTTGAATTATGCCCTACCTTAGCATTATTCTCAATTGGTTTGCATTGTCTTGAGCTAGGCTTAGTTATGAGCCCACATCACAAATATTAGGTCCCCCATTAACAACTCTATAAAATTCACTTAAGTTGAGAAAAACATTTCATACACATGTGAGACAAAATTAACAATCACAAAACGCAAAACATAAGAAAGCAACAACATTGTATGAGACTTCAAATTCAAAATTGGTAAATTTTTTAACATTCAACCAAAATTTTGAGCAATATTCCACTGTTGTCTCCTATTACATCATATCATGCTGCTTCAAGTAATTTTCAATTTTCAATTACTTTACAATCACAAATCTAACATTTAGTGCCTAAGAATTGTAAACCTCATTTGAAGCATACAATAGAGTTATCCTTAAAGTCACCCTGTCTTCGGGCCTCCTTTCACCCCTTATCCCCTCTTTGAGTGAGGTCCGCAAAGTAAGTAAATTTTATTTAATAATGGTGTGAAATGCTGAAACTCAGCATTTAATGCACAAGGTTCGAGGTAACTATAGTAGCCGTACATGTAGGAGCAGTGAAAATATCTCTAGCAGCATTGGAGGCGCTCAGGGGTCAAAAGAGGATGAAACTCACTTTAGCACAAAACATGGTGCATTTCTGAGTTTCAACCCTACAACACCCCCTCCCACCTTAATGCTAATGTACATTTTGCAGGATTAAAAAAAAATCTCACCCGGTTTTGAACCAAACTCAGGGTTTTGGTGCTTCTGGTGCCGTGTTTTCCTGACTTTACGGAAACTCTAATTACGGCCACAATATTATATGCAAGTCTGGTCCTACAACCCTTAATTGAAATTTAAGAAGAACCAGGGAACATTTTTGTCCCTCAACGTTTCCTCCTTTTCTAGAAGCTCAAACCTTGAAAAAGAGCTGTGGACACACTACTTAGCCCGCGCAAGAACTCACAGCTTCTCCTGCCATCTCACAGCAAGTTTACAACTGCAGGTTGGTCAAAGACCCATGGTACATGAACCATATCTGCTTTAAGTCAATTGCTAAATTACATGGACACGTTATTTGGATCTTTGCTGCATGTCAATTCTCCCAATCATTT
The DNA here is from genome assembly GCA_963921925.1 of Sphagnum tenellum. Lineage (NCBI taxonomy): Eukaryota > Viridiplantae > Streptophyta > Sphagnopsida > Sphagnales > Sphagnaceae > Sphagnum > Sphagnum tenellum. Next base: position 720,492 of record OY998143.1, on the reverse strand, counting down.
ATTTACTTCTTCAATATATTCATCTTTCATAAAGCCTTGAAAGTGCATAGTTGTATCTATACTCGCAGTAATGCGTAAAAACTCTATACCTTACAGGTGATCATTCCTCTGGCTTTTCCATGACCACTGTCTCTTGTATTGAATCTCTGTTGGCTTTCCAACTACTGCTTGCACGTTAAAGAATTAGATGGCAGGAAATTTACTCTAGACCAATATTGCTGATGGAAATGCAACAACATTATATACAATCAACATTGGCTGACGACTCTTCCATAACCATGACATCAATTTTTAACTAAAATCATGTCTGAATTCTTGACATGTCAGAAACCTGAAGTTTGAGACGTGGAAGATTATAATCTGGTTACAAGTAGAATGCTGATGCTTTGCTGTTGACCTGTTGTTCAATTTGGTAGGGAGTAATCCTTCTTCAACTGATGAATGCAGTGCAAGTCATGCAGTCATGGTTGCAAGTGAAGCAACATTTGGTGAAAGTGCAATAGAATCTAATGCCAGTTGCATATATTAGGCATTTGCATGTCTTTCCTGATCATGGCTGATGCTTATAAGAGTTGTCTACAAGCAGTTCATCATCACATTGCAACCTTCTGTGTCCATTGTCTGTTTAACTAGTCCTAGTCTTGACTTGGAAATTCACAAAACCTCGCCATTCCTCAGAAGTACTCTTCAAGTCTCGATGAAGGCTGAACACCTAGAGCTTTGCACATATTCAATGTAAAATGTGTTACCAGAACAGAGAGGTGGCTCAAAAAGTGGGCCAACTCATGGTGCAGATTAGATCGCTGTTTGTGTCTTGCAGCTCTAATCTGTTTCTGGAGTTTCTTGGTCACTGGCTATCAGACATGTGATTCCCTGGGGTGCAAGTCATCAGATGCCAGAACTTGTAGAGAATGAGGTCATGGGCACTAGTTCAAAGGTTTGCAAGGCCTGGGATGTTAGGCAATGGCAGCCCAGATTCCAGCTTATCTACTAAGCCTCTGTTTGTCAGCATCAGATAACCAGGTCTACTAAACTCTTAAAGCAGAGGTCCACGGACAGCATTAACAATGGCCTGCACACTGTACTATGGTTAAGTACAACCTTCAACTTTAGTGTAAAAAAAGGTTAGGACCAGTGTTGGGCGGGTATGAGAAAAAAAATTTAAAAACCGGGCAGGTTTCCCGACCGGTTTTCAAGTTGGATATCTCAAGGTATTACCCAAGGTCATCCCCTTTTTGAATCCCGTTCACCACCGGTTTTCTCTGGACTGAGAACCGGTCACATGAAACCTTGTTTAGTTTTTTATTTATTTTTAAGTATACCCTATCAGGGTATTAAAAATTAACAGAGTCATGATTTCAAAAAAAATTCAGTACTTCACTTTATTACATTTTAGGCCTACCCTATATATTTATATATATGCCTGATATATAGGTCTGGTATATAGGCTGGAACCTCGTATCAACACTGGTAGCAAGGACCTTACATGTATGGTATGAGCTGAGGTAATGGCAGCCCTTGTACCAGTTTATACCAGTCTCAATATTAGGTGTATACCAAGTGTTGGGCGGTTACCCAGTTTGGCCAGTTAGAATCGTTGGGTCTAGTTCCAATTACCCAGAATCCAACCAGAACCGGGTCTGATTTTTGAAACCAGAATTGAAACCTGGACTCAGTTCTAGATCCAGAACTGGATTTATTTTATTTTAAATTTTTTTGGAAGAAAAATGGTCTGGAACTAGGGTTTTTTAAGTGGCAGTTAACCGTTGGTTTTAGACCAGGTTACCCGGAACTGGCACTGGGTCTGGTTTCCAGAACTGGAACTGGAGCCTGAATTTTTTCCTTTTTCCAGAACTGAACCAGAACTGGACCCCTGGTTTCCATTTTTTTTTTTAAACCACAGGAGGTGTGGTTGGAGCTGCTCTTAGTCTGTAGGGCATGTTCAGGGATGACAATTTTTCCTTCAAATAATTGTTTGTGTCACAATTCGTTATGGTTGGACAAAGGTAATTGAAAGATGACTACCTATGTACAAAGTAATATACCTAGGTTTTTAATGGTTCCACAAATTGTGTTTGTATTTTTAGCAAGTTCATTTCAAGTGAGTAAATTTTTATATACCTATATACTAGCTCTATTTCAAAAAACATCCTCACCTTGTCAGGAGGTGAATCATGCTGATTTTGTTGATTTTATACAATTTGATTCTAACTATAGTATCTTATTTAACATATTTAACATTACACATATGTTGAAATTTTACCAAAACCAACTGATTTTTTAAATTTTGAAAAATTCCAGTAAAATCACTAAGTTTGTTGCAAAAGCACTTTGCCTGAAACCAATAATCTTGACTTTGACCTTACCTTTGAAACTATTTATCTTTTATTCAAAAATCTCAGTTTGGTTTGCCAAAATAATTGTATCAATGCTGCCTAGTGGTGCCCACAATGGGAAAAAAAAAAATTGTTCAAATTTTGTGAATTGATGTGCAGAAAAGGAGAAGCAGTATGTTGTGCAATAGGTTTGGACTGATGCTTTGAGTAGAAAAATTGAAGTTTGTTTTTGATGGATGCCACTTTACTTTAGGAAGTTGCCATTAGCTTCACCTTCTTAGGGAAGTTGAACAAATGGATGAAAAATGGGGAAGTGGAATTACAAGTGAATTTGGTGAAATAAGACAATGGATGAACATGGAAAAGACTTAAGTTGACCCAATCCCCTAAGGAACTTGAACATTCTATGAAGATGAGAAAGGTAAAACATTGATGGACTCCAGGAAATGGGACAAAGGGTAAACTCATGACAAATTAAAGTCAACCCAACTTCGTTGGGAATATTGGCCCATGGATGACTTTTGTGGGACAATTTGTGAACTCAAGGAGATGGGAGAATGCATGAACCCACAAATATCAAGTTTTGGACAACGGAATGAAATTAGTTGAGAAGTTATGAAACCCCAACTTTATCAATTTCCCATGATTCCTTTATTGTCAAATGTTCCTAACTAGTTCTTTTTCATCCAACACTAATGAACCTTTCAAAAAATTCCAAACCATTTTTTACATTATAGACTTATTCTTAAAGTAGTACTCAATGTGGACCTTAATTTTAATAACAATTCTTGAGTATCCTTAAAATGATTGAATTTTAGTGACAGTTAGTACTACACACTAAAATTGAACACCTAATAACATATATTGCATAGGATTTAAAACTTTTTTGAATAGTTAGTAAACCAATGAAAGTTGCCTCTCAAAAATTGAATATGCAAAATGAAACTCAAAATGCCACAAATTTTGGTGGTAAAAGGAGTTTGACCCACCATTTTACAATAATGTATTTTTTGACAACAAATTTGTCATTACATCCTTAGTTTTGGCCAAACTAAAAGCTCTGATCCTAAGTTGACTAATTTTGCTCATAACTCTATAAGTTAATAAAAAAAGGGTAGAACTAAAATTGATGGCTAGAACCATCACATGGGAGACAAAAAGGGAAAGCCAAAAGACAAACAGCCCACATGAACCAAAAAAAGGGAAAAAGTTAATCTTTGTCATGGTAGGAAGAAGCTATTTCACTCACTGCCCCTCAAATGTCATATGCACACAAATCGTGAAATCTAATAGTAGTGGGAGGTTTAGAACACACATCATTAGCCAATGCAATCTTCCTCTTTATAATAGAGGTTAATGCACACTGAAGGGCAATACTAACATGTTGCCTTAAAAAATTATATGCAAAAGGACAAGGATAAATGACCTCATGATCGTTCATTGTGGAAAAGATGAGCACACTCCCTAATGAAACGATCCATATCACGTTTAGGTTCACCATGCACCCACATGGCCATTGGAATAAAATGGTGCCCCTCATAAAGCCCTATACTTGCGGAACAATGGCACTAAATTTTGTAGTTACACCTACTGGTCGACTAATGACACTCAAAACCATCGTCTCCCACATTGGGTCAGTAACCACCACCTTAGCAATGAAGACCCGGTCCTCTCAAGCCATGTAAAGATTAGCTCGTAATAAAATTCCTAACATAAGGGCATTCCATTGCTCTTTCCATACAACATGCCCACTCTCTCGAAAAAGGGCATACATGACGTCTTTAAATGACATCATGTGTGGTTGAGCCTAACGCCTTGTTAAGGGGCCTTGAAAAGACCCCCAAAATTGTGGACCCATAATGTCCCCACATACCTACATAACTCTCTCATTGAAACCCACTAAAAGAAATAGGAAAGAAGAAGAAAGAGGTTCTATCCATGTGAAATAAAAAGGTCGACAAATGACACATGAGGACAAAATGCCCAAAGGCATCTCCCGAAAAAAAATTATCAATGTGCCACGTCTTGAAATAAAACCTCATTTAAAAAATTCATGGCAAAGTTTTAAGAACCCACTAGCACATCCAAATGCATAAACCATCTGTGGTTAAGGTGTAGCCATAAAGAATCTTTATGCTCGGAGAGATCCCTAATGGACTCCAAAGCTTGCACTTTCACACCTCGACCCTAAACGCAACTGAGGTTAATTGGGTCGAAAGGTGGTCAAAGGCATAAGTAATTTCACTCAAAGGCCCCACGATGTGCGTATCGTTCATTAGGGATGGAAATACCCATATGGGGGCCCACATGATGGTTTCTAGGAAAGTTCGATAATGGGCCAAAATAAATAAAAGACCTCCTAAGGGGTCACCTTACCTTGTGCCTGAAAATGATTCAATAATGGTGACCCCTTCCACATGTCGTCCATATTAGTAATAAAAAGAAAAATAAATGTCATAAAACAACTTGGTAAAAGGGACAATGTTTGTTAAAAGCCCCCATACATCACATAACTCTTTAAAAATAACAATTTGAGAAACATTATTAAAAGCGTTTTTAATGTCAACTTACATCACAACCCAATCAAGGTGTAGGTTAAGGAAGGCTTAAATGTTAAAAAGGATGGCCTCACAACTTCTAAAGGTTAAAACTCTAAACTGGTGGGGGGTAGGTGCTCCTGAAATGACCTTCAAAGTTATAAGATAATGGAGCAACTAATAAATCAAAGAAACACCTTGCCCACGACAATAGGTTAAAGACCTCTAATGTCCTTTGCCATTGCCAACAATATACTAGCCCCAACACTAAGGCCACCAACCTAGGAATATTCCCACAAACAATAACAACAACTTGAAATAATTTTGAAAACTCTAAAGATGTGTCCTTTAATATTAAACATCCTAAGAAATGTTCATAAACCATCCCAGAAAGCCCATTTGAAAAAAATGGGGAGCAGTGGCTAAAGCTTGGGCAAACAAAATCCTATCCAAAACAAAAGTGTGTTCAAACTTATAATAAAAAATAGGTGAAGGGACAAGGTCAAAAAGAGGGGGGTGGAGCTGGTGCAAGGCAACAACAGTGTCCTTCGAAAAAATAGTTAGCGTCATGGGTTGGAAAGCTCTAGTAGCATGACTATACTTACCAAATCTCCCTAAAATTAAACATCGACGAAGACAAATAATCGAAGAATCTTCCCATGAGTGGAAAGAATGGGGCACATAAAAGGCACATGAAAACTCCTCCTAAAAGGAAGATTAATCGGCCACTAAAAACCTCTTGAGGCGAGCAAAAACTTTTCATTGACCTAAATGACCACCTCAAATATAACATAAACATTAATGTAGCAACGAGAGGAACAGGTACCATGCTAACTCATCCATTGGATCTTAGACAATTTGGTCAATGGATAAATGAACAACTTGCCTAACCTTATCTTAAATGGTTTAAAGGATCCTATGAAACAAATGAAGGCATGCAAAATGAGACTCAAATAACCCCAAAATGGAATTAGACTAGGTCTGAGACTAACCCCAATAAACAAGGGGAATAAAACCAAGGAGAAACATAGGAATGGAAGATGCCTACAAAGAAAAAACAACATGGCTAATATGAGGAATGAGGCTAGCAAAAGGGTGAGCACTTTTGACATGCATTGAGAGGCCGCCTAAAATGTAAAGACCAGAATAATGAAGACAAGGGGTATCTTGAATTAATAGGGGACGCAAAAAGGGAACCATATTTTATGGAAAAAAAATCTAAAACCCCTAGGAAGTAAGACCCTAAGCAACCCCCAACTATTAAAAAAAACCTAAGAAGCAAAAGCCTAATTAACCCCCCAGAAAAAATAAAAAAAAAACCTCTAGGAAGCAAAAGTCCAAGCAATCCCCCCCCCCCCCCCCCGCCCCCCCCCCCCCCAAGCATGAAAACATTCTTGCTATTGCAGGAGTTCACCAATGATGGTGAGCCCAATCGTGGCTATCTGTGGTGTAACATTAACACTTCCTTAGATCAAAACCTCGTGCTTCAAAACCTTTCTTCCTCCCTTGCTCCTCTCATCCACTACAATTTCTTTACACTCGTGGAAGTTCCATCGCCACCCATTGCCGTCTCTCTTTCCTCTGGGTGGATTTTGTGTTTACAAATATGGGGGAGGAGTTTATTCATGACTAAAGATTCAATTACACTGGAGTCCCTCCCAACGCAATTTCCTCTATCAAAATTGGCTCACTCCCTTCATTCATTCTTACAACAAATTTTTTTGTTCCCATTTGGACAATATTTTTTAAATGGGCCATGTAGGCAAGTGGTCTTTAAAATGTTTGTGTGAAAGAAAGAAGCTAAAACTCTATAACATTCAAAAAATTTGATCAATAAGCACATTAAATTAATGGTAAGTTTTTTCCATAATAATAAATCCTTTTATTTAGAAAATAATCTTATATCATTGCACCATATGCCTTTCATTTAAAAGCTACTAAATTCATACATAATTACAAAAATAATTGATAAATTTGTGTTTATTTAAAAATTTCAATGAAAGAATTTCATGTTAAACACCTTATCCTTTAAAAGCATAGACTTAGTGCCACATTGAAGTTTTTACATATGTTTAAATTGCTTCTCTTGTTTTTTGATCCCCCATTTAGTTAAAACTTAAAAGTATAATTAGAATTCATTTAATCCTTGTTAAATTCACAATAAATGAATGAATAAATGATATGTTCCATGCGGGTATTTCTTATTTCATCAAGTATTAATAAGTTATCAAATTGGTTATATGCATATATATTCGTTAGGTCTTACTTTTTCAAAAACTTACAACCCCTTCCTACCCAACATTTTTTGAAAGTTAACACTTTTTTTGCTTCATAATTGGTGATTCTAAAATTTGATATATCCATAATTGGACTCAACTTAGGAGAATAACAATGCAAGGTGTCTTTCATACTCAAAGGAGGCCACAATTGGACTAATCAATTGTTGGATTGTAGTTTTTTTTGTTTCAATGGCACCCATGATAATCACCTTTTTGAAGTTTTTGTTTTGCATTATGCCTTCAAAACTTGTAATTGTGCTACCTTCATGTTGTAAAGAAAAAAAGCTCTTACCTTGTAGCCCTAAAAGATTTAAAATTGTTTGTCAAAACTTAAAAACTCAACAAAAACCTAACCTTGTAGGACATTGTTAAAAATTCAACGTGTTTTTAAAGGGTCTTCCAAAACCCTTAATAAAATAACATCATGTTTGAACCCATCTAGCTTTTTGTTAAAGAATTAGGTTTTATGCCTAACTAATCACATACTTTAACCTTCGGCCCCACTTCATAATTACCTTTGTTTTGGTTTCTAAAACCTAAACCCATGCAACATTTTAAATATTTTCAAAATAAAAAAGCTAGACATGAATGATTATTTGAAATTTTTATTTTCAAATAACTTGAAAAAAAAAAAAACTTGCCCCACACTAGTTCATACCACTCTTGTTTAGTTTTGGGTAAAATTATCAAGCTAGTTAATTTGACCATAATTAATCAACCCCCATGACTACACAAGTTGGTCGTTTTGTCCATAAGATGGGATGCCTTTATTCATCCAACTCCTAACCCTCCATTAACCAACATAATACTACAATCCATTTTTTGTTGTCGACCTTTAGGGTTTTTTTGGGGCCTTTTTTTCCCAACCCTAACCTCCATACTACCTTGCCACCTAGCTACCCTACAGACCTAGGTATGTTATTGATCTAGCTACATTATTCACTTACATCTTGGCCATACCTACCAATTACAACCAACCCCCTACCTACTTATTTTCTATCCTTCCCTAATTAAACCTTTGCCTCTCGACAAAACATTTATTTATTCTTGGATAAACCCTTATTTCTAAACAATTTTTTTTATTCCCTAATTAAATTTTATTTTTTTAGCAAAACTTTTCTACTCCTTAGTTAAACCTATACCTCTCAACAAACCTTTTTATTCTCTAGTTAAACTTATACCTCTCAACAAAACCTTTCTACTCATTGTTAAACTTCCACTATTTGACAAAATCTTTATATATTTTTTGATTAAACTTCTTTCTTTTTAACTAAACTTTTACCACTTGACAAAACTTTTCTAATCTCTAGTTAAACCTTTATTTTTTGACAAAATTTATATATATATTTGGCTAAAATTTTACCTTTTAACAAAACCTTTATTTATTATTGACTAAACCTCTACCATTTGGCAAAACCTAGATCCCTTATTGGTTAGACCTGTGACTATTAATAAAACCTTTTTTTTGTGTTAAATTTTTGTTGAATGACAAAACTTTTATATCTTCCTAACAAAATTCTACCCTTTCACAAAACCTTTTCTTTTTGTTAAACCTTTAATGCTTGGCAAAAATTCTATTTTTTTCTAGCTAAACCTCTACCTTTTAACAAAACCTCATTTCTTTCTTAACTAAACTTCAACCTCTTGGCAAAACTTTTACTATTCGATGAATCTTTTTTGTTTTTTGGCAAACCTATATTTTTTACATAACTTTTATTTTTTCATGGTTAAACCTTTACCTTTTGATATTTTAAATTTTTTTTTGGGTTAAACATTTACCTCCTACCAAAACTTTTGTCTTTTCTTGGCTAAATTTAAATATTTTGTAGTACTTAATTAAAATTTCACATTATAGAAAAAATTACTATTTATTGGTAAAATATTTTTACGTCTTGGCTAAATTTTTATGCCTTCGCAAAAATTATATATATTTTTGAGTAAACTTCTACCTCTTAGTAAACCTCTCTTTCTTCTTAGCTAACCCAATTCTTTTGGAAAAAATTATATTTTTCAACAATACCATTTTATTTCCTAGCAAAACATTTACCTTTTATCAAAACCTATCTACCCACCCATCATCATACCTACTTATGCATTTGCAAATTGTGAACTTCAATTGATGGAATTATATAACTTAAAATGCAAGTATTACATATAATCGAATAAAAATTATTTTAATCCTTTTCAAACTTGTGATGGTGAGAAACAACTAGCCCCAAATGTGGGTATTGCAATTGTGAAAATGTGATTTAACCACCTCCACATCCACTTTGGTACATCTTGCATTAAATGGTCCATAGTTGAGGTGAAGGTTTGTTAATGTAAAATATGGATTTAACCCATTTTCACTTTGGACCATTTAATGTAAAATGTACTTAATTTAATTAAACAATATGTTTGACAAATTTACAATTAAAGAGACATAAAATGTTTATGAATGTTTGCACTTTTAAAAAAATAAATCATGTCATTCCAAAAATGGTGATTGACCACAAAAGGATGTAACCAAATATAAGTACAAGACAAATAAATAAATAAATAATCTACAAATGCATTACATGTTGGCCAACCATTAAAATTCATTAATTACATATGGCAATTTCTAAATGAAAAAAAGTTAGAATTCCATGACCATGTCGCTTAGGATTTTTGTTTTTTAGCAAAATGGCTAATTTTGGCCCAAAACAATCATTGCAATTCAATATTAACACAATTAGGGCATATGGTTTAAATTTAAATTTAATAAATGGTGAATTTAAAGTTTAATGACGTTGTTTTTTTTTGGAATTAAAAACTTGCAATATTGATATGTAATATTTATTAATAGGTTTTGTTTTAAATATATTACAACTTACAAATAAATATACTATATTATTAAGCTTTTTTTTTTTACTAATAAATATATATTAGTAAATATTTCCTATTGCATTTGGTCCACTAGATGCAAATATTACATGTGGTGCAAAATATGTGCCTAAAAAACCTTAGATGATGGGGGAACAAATGTTTATAATACTTCACAATCAAGTCTTATCAAATCAAGGGGGAGTTTTTGGGTGAAATTACACAATATAATTTATGCATGTATTGCAAGAATGCTATTGTGCTAGTATTACATTACAGGAATAATGATGATATTGCATTTGTGACCATTCAATGGCGACCCTAAACCTTCAATGATGCACATAATACAAAATATTCCCATTGTAGGCTAAGTTTCAATGGCTTAACATTATTTCTTAAGGTGCACCTTTGATTGTAGAAGAGTTAGAAAAAATTGTCCATGTTTTTACAATAAGTTGTTACAACTCCTATAACTTTTCCTCCATGGTGATGGGTGAAAAGTTATCAATGTTGAAGTGCAAATCAAACCACATCCACCACAAAGGCCTTTTTGTGATATTTTGAAGATTAAGGACTAAAGAACAAATTAGCATGAAATTAACACGAAATTAACATTCAAATGCATGATGGAATTATAATGTTAATTTTTTTTTAAATGTTTATAAATTTACCAACCATGAACCATTTTTTATTCATGGTACTTACACACAACTTCCATCATTTTATGTCTTTTACCCTTGGTGGATTTAGAATTCCAAATGTGAAAATCCCATGCGAACTTAAAAGGCTTTGCATAACCAACCTTACTAACTTCAATTGTTCTGGCAAGATCATCATCTCTTTTCGATTTGTGAGAATCTGTTATGTTGAATAAACCCCAACCCCCACATACATATGTTGATGATATACAACAATTTGTCTGAAGTTAATCTTACCAATAAAAGTTGCCAAAAAATTTCGGGGCATTGCACTTCAATTTGAAATCAATCCCATTTGGCTTCAATTTTCTTCTTCATTTGATCAACTACTTTATTTTCATTACAAATTTGTCATGCTTGCAAGTTGCTCAAAATTTGAACATTCATGGCTTGGTGGTTTTGTCATCTTGGGCTTCCAAGATGAGTAAAGGGTTGACCAAATTTACCTACCTACATGTGAAGCTTGTGTTTGTTATCCAAATGTCGGTGAAACAACCAATGATTTTACACACCCCACCTTGACCCTTCATGTACCCAATCCACATCTTCCACTGCATGTTTTGATGAGAGTTTTCCATGATCACCTTCATGAATAACTAATTGAGCCCTTATAAAAATAACATCATGTTATTAAATGGATGTGAATATTGCCCAAAAAAATGAAAATATTCATTTATACACAATGAGAATATTGCAATTACATCAACAAGTTGATAGTAAACACAATGAGTGTATTACAAAGAAAACTTACACCTTAAACCCATTATATTAAGATATTACTTAGTATTATTTGAAAGAAACATTTATTTAAACATACATGTATTGCTAAAAATTGGGCCAAAAAATTATCCATTCTACTTTTGAATAGGGAATAAAGATGCGATGGGATTTTTATTAAAATGTTTGTGTTACATTAAATTCTTTTAAACCTTAGCATGTGACACATGATCCATCACAACAAATTTACCTTAAAAAGTATATCACAATTTTTTGCTTTCTTTCAATCTGTTTTTTGTTTACTTCTGTAACAAAATGAAAATGCAGACAAGCTCATTGTTGTATTCTATCAAAAAAGGAATAAAAGAAAACAATGAGCTTGGTTCATCATTGTTTGTTGTATTATAGGCTCAAAAAAAACTTGAAAACAACAATAAACCGAGCTCATCATTTTTTATTATAGAACTACGAAAAAAGACAAAGCTTAGCCTTGACTTATTGTCCTTCTTCAAGCAAAACAACAAGAAAGAAGTGTCTCGAACAACAAGTGCAACAAGAAAAAAATAATCTTTAACAAGAAAAAGAAAAATAGTTAGAAACATTTTTTTGTAATGCATAGAAGAACATATGAACTTGAAATAGCTTAAGCCCATACACAAAGACAAAAATGTACTAGCTATCCTTATGCCTTCACGTTGTTACAATACCTTCAACATTTTTTTCTCCTTATGACAATAGTGTAGTGATGGTGGAGCTCTTTGTCCTTGTGGTAGTAGTGACGGCCATGGCGGGAAAAAGGAAAATTTTTGAAAAAAATGAAGAGATAGGTACCTTGGGTGAGAAGGGTAGGTGGGTAGCATGGGTGAAAGAGGTAGGGTAGGTACGTGGGTGAAAAAAAACTTGACAATTAAGGGGCAAGCAAAAAAAACGTTTGAGTTGAATCTCTCTGACTGCGCTTGGTTTAGTAACTGGGATGAGCCCCAGTTCATCCGAAATGGAATTGGGGGAGTCAGGGGGGCTGGCCCCATAATGGATGTAGACCTCCTACAAAAGACGTGTATAAGGATGAAATATACTGTAAAGACGTCATTCAGGTCAGGCTTTTCATTCCAAAACGGTGGATTCTAAGTTTTGAAAGAAAAGAAAACAAGACATGACCTCAAAAATGGACTCTAATGCCCACTTTACATTAGCAGTCAGGGCCAAAAGAAACTTGGGGCCAACTTTGAGCATTTTTGGGTTGCAAATTGACGCCCAAGTTACTAATAAATGCTACAACATTGACGTCAGGATACTAATAAATGCTGGAATATTGGCCCCAAGGATTGCAAATTGTTTACTATTTTCCTTGTTTAATATTTTCCCAAATTGGCCTCCCAAATTTGATGTTATCCTTTTCCAGCCTTGGGGCCAACACATGGCCTTAAAAGTTCAGCATTTAGTAGTAACTTGGGGCATATTGAAAAGTTTTTTTTTTCTATTTCAGCCTTGACTCTGATGTAAAGCCCTTGGGGCTGATTTCAACTTTTGCACTAAGAGGAATGCTGGATTTGTGTGAAACATTGGCACTGACTCCTAGTGTAAAGCGGGCCTAAGTTTTGAAAAAAGAGAAAACTAGACATGACCTCAAAAATGGACTTGGGAACTTGCCTTTTGGCTAGAACTTGGACCCGGGTTCTAGACCTATTTAATACAGGTTCAGATTTTTAAAGTTATTTTTTTGTCAGATGGGGTTCGACATGCTAGTTAGTAAAATATTGATATTATGTGGAGACCTTATTAACTCTTAAATGTTCTCCACTTGAGCTTCAAAGTCCACTATACCCTTAGAAGTTAGGATCAATGTGGCGTGGAACTCCTCAAGATAATCCAATTTCTGCACTTGCTATTCGTTCTTTGCATATGGGACAGATTGTCAAGGAACCTTGGTGTTCACAGCCACAAAATAGTTGTGAAAGAGGGGAAAAGACTTGGATATGGATGCATTGTAATTTGTTGCAATTTCTATTTCGACTTGAGTCTTGAACTACATGAAAAATACTCTATATAGATGTCTTTCTTCATAGTTGTGATCTGCATAATGATCATACTAGTCTAAGGTGTGATGGGTTACACTTTTGAGTTAAATGTGTTGAGCTTAAAAAGGTTATATACTTGGTTTATCTATACTTCTCTAATGTTTGTCAGTGTCTTCAACCACACAATTCTTGATTCAAGGAAGGCCACAATCTACAACACATTGTTGTAGCCTATATATCTTACTCCAACAAGCAGAGAATCAAGGCATAATCTGGAGCTGGGCATTTCAAAAAACGTAATGCCTGTGGAGGCAAGCAATATGTTTTTTCAAATGCCCAATGTCACTTTTTATCGCAGGAAATCTTATATATTAAAGCAAACATGGTGTTTGTCTGTGTGGACAAAAATTGGGCAGGCACAGTGCTTGAAAGATTTTTCGAGTCATTGCCCGTTCCCTGTGGAGCCAAATAGGGCAGGGCAAGGCGGCCAGGGCAGTCGCTACGAGGGGCAGGGCGGCCAGGGCAGTCGCTACGAGGGGCCGGGCAAGGTACCATTTCTACTAAAGAAATCCTTGGGAAAAACGGGGGACCTACATCTAATCAAACAAAAATACAAATTTAAAAAAAAATTATTTTCCTTATAGAACATATTAAAAAAACTAGAATTTTTTTGGAAAAAAAATAGAAAAAATAAATAAATACATAAAATAGAAAAAAATGAAGATAGACGACATAAAAATATAAAAAATAAAAGCATGAAACAATTATAAACCAAAAAAAAAGTAAGAATGCAAAAACTATATAAAAGGAATGGAAACAAATGAAACAAGGAAAGGGAAATACAATAAAATAATTTTAAAAGAAAAAAAAATTCCAAAAATGAAGATACCAAATAAAAAGTAAAAAATAAGAAAAAATAAAACTTATAAATATTGAAGAAAAACCCTACTTGAAAAAGAATGAGGTGTGTCTTCTTTCTCCAAACTTCAAACTTGCATCCAAATAAAAATATATATATAAATGAAAAAGAAACACTTTATTTTTATTATACAAAATAATAATAAAAATAAAAAACACATGAAAATAAAAAATAAAAAAATAAAAAGTTTCTAAAAAATACTAAAACATGAACCAAGTTTTAAAAAATCGAGGGACTTCACAATGGCCGAAGGTCATGGGTACCCACTAGTAAATGAAAAATGCAGCTGTTTTTATGCTATGTAAAGCCCTTGGGGAGAGACTCTTAGTACCAAATTTGGACCCTCGCCTTATTTCAGTAAATCTTGAACTCAAGTTGTTGTTCATGAATATTGAAGTGATTTATTACATCATCCCCTATGAACTGGTCTGGTAAATAATATTAGTATTCCCTCAAACTCTCAAACCCACCTAATCCAAATATTCATCCTTATACTTGCTAATCTACGGTGTACGATGTACGCATACCCTTGTTGGGTAAGTATATGGTGTTATATATACGTACGCAACAATGGTTCGAAGTTCGAACTCACGACCTCTCGGGGCGCCCGATTGCGGCCTACATAACCTTACGTTCCCGCTCTCCTGGGTCCAGAAAGTAAGTTACCGTTCTAAGCGGCAAAGCGGCAGAGCGGTATACCGCCATCTCGCACTTCTCTGTCTTTTGTACTGCATCCCTGATGCAGTCCTCTCTCTGTTCTCGCCCTCTTTGTTCGTCTCCGTCGTCGCTTGTTTTGTTCTTGTTCTGCTTGCATGCTGAAGAAGAAAACTCCTCCTAAACCCTACGTACTTCCGCCTCTCCGTCGTAGCCGTGGCAGCCGTGGTCATTTTTTTCACGAATCCGAGCGCACCAGACTTATTCCTCGTCTGGTCTCCCTTTCAAAACCCTTTTGCTCTTCTGATCGGTGGGGTTTCGAGTACGCTTCTGAGCACTTTTCTTTTTTTTGGGTATACTCAGGATGCGGAGTCTCCGGAAGTTCCTGTATGCGTCTGCAGAGTGTGGTTACCCAGATCTGCTTCATCGCCGTGCGAGTTGCGAACTTCGCGTCTGAAGTTTGGTAGTTGGTTTGGTAGGAACTTTTCGTGTTATATTTTCGAGCAGCGGGGGAGTTTCGTTTTCGTTTTGTACTTGCTTTTTTCTTTTCTCTATTTTTTTGCTTTTCGCGTAGCATTACGAGTTCGACGGCGTTGTTGATACCATGGAGGGGGCTTCTGTGTCGACTAATCCTCGAACCGTTGAGGAAGTTTTTAAGGACTTCAAGGGCCGGCGTGCGGGGATGTTGAAGGCGCTAACGTCTGGTAATGCTTGACTAGGTTTGCTGTTCTGTTTGTTCGCCATTCGTTACCGCTTGCTGGATTTTTTTCATTTCATGCCGGCGTAAATGTTGGTGCAGATTTTCAGGATTTGACGACATTTCCGCGTGCTTCTGTGACTTGCTATTTTTGTTGGTTTATTCTACTTGTTCTGTTGTAGATATGTTCTCTTGTATGCAAGAGCTCAAAATCTTAAAAAAATACACCGTATCTAGGTCATCTTCGGCCTGGATGACCTATTTTTCCATAACGTGTGTGCCCTCCTCCCTTACTCTGTCTGCTTCGTGTGGACGCAGAGGTTGAAGATTTCTACCGGCAGTGTGATCCAGGTAAGATTGATTTGCTGCGCATTCTCGTCAAGCATTCCTTGTCTATTTTTTAATTTTACTTTCCTTGTGTCTAGCACGGTTTGAAGTATCACGATGTAATTTTGCAGTAGACCTGCAGTGTAGGGCGCTTATGGGGTTCATAAGAGAATGCACATCTTGTAGCTTCTTTCAGGGTTGAATTCGCCAATTAATGACAAGAAACATGGTGCAGTTCTCAATGTTGTGAGGTGTGATGTCCCCAGGGTTATATGTGGTTTCACATTTTTTTCAAGAATGTGGCATTCAAGCTGCTGATTGCAGGAAATTCTTGTTAAAGACATGTTAGAATGGTTTCAAAAGTATAGGATATAGTGCTCCATCTTTGATGAGATTTCTGGAACTGGACTATTGCAGAGAAGGAGAATTTGTGCCTGTATGGCTTTTCTGATGAAGCCTGGGAGGTGAATCTACCAGCAGAGGAGGTTCCTCCAGAGCTTCCTGAACCTGCACTTGGAATCAACTTTGCAAGAGATGGTATGCAACGCAAGGATTGGTTGTCTTTAGTGGCTGTGCACAGTGATGCATGGCTTCTAGCTGTTTCATTCTACTATGGTGCACGGTTTGATAAAAATGAAAGGTAAGTCATTTGCCAACACCCAGTCTATGGTCCTGCCATCCATTCTGTGCTTTACTGTGAAGTGGACACTGTATAATTCAGTGGGCTTAGAGGACTGGTTGTGGCTATTTTGTTGTTCCTACACAGCAGTTGTGAGGTGATGGTGGTTGTGAGGAGACATGAACTCAAAGAGAATTATGCACATGAATGAGATATAAGTACATGCCACTGTGGTGGGTCTTTGTTACAATTTTAGAGTTGTTAATCGGAATTGTTGAAATGGTGTGAGGCTCAACCTTTCAGTCTTTGTATCACTGCATTTTTATAAGTGAAATTCTTGGTCAAATCTATGGTCTAGCAGTGGACAACTTTGCCATTTTTCTCCAATACTATTGCCTGTGGTATGGATACAGGAAGCGCCTCTTCAACATGATTAATGAACTCCCAACTGTATTTGATGTGGTGACTGGAAAGAAGCCTGTGAAGGAAAAACCTGTTGTCAACAACACAGCTGGGAACAAAACCAAGGCCACAGGGAAAGTGGTAAGTCATGCGGGTTGTGTTGTAGTTTATATTTTGATTTGGAAGCTTTTATTATCATCATGATTTGTTCTGAGCGTGGTGTCACTTGCAGTTAACATACATGTTTTTATATCCCCATAGAGTTGATCTTCCTGTCACCTCCAGAAATGTGGTAGAAACTCAGGATGCAGATGTTTGCATAATGGTTTACCCAAAATTTTGGGCAGATTATTATGTGCTTATCTGCATCCACCATTTTTGAGCTGATGAATTCAGTGGGGAGTCATGGGCTTGTCACTGCTATTCATGATGAAGGTGATTCTCTGAGGCTTTGTGAATAATACTCATAAAGTTATGACCACACACATTCTTGTTGTGTTAGTTTTGGTGTTGTTGGACCCAACAGAACAGTTAGCTTGTTGTTGTAGAGTGTTCTCTGCAGTCTCATAGACATATTTTTATACCTCCTACATCTGGCTGCACTGCAGCCCTCCACAGGCCACCTTCAAGGCTAGTGCTGCCTTCGCTAGTCAGCAAAATTTCCTGCCATGGTAAAACTACCTAGACTCTTTTGGCATTGCTGAACAATGAATCTGGGCATCCTTCCTAACCAGGATGGATGAGAGGTCTTGAAATAGTATTGACTGCTCCAGTGGTCTCCTTCAGTTTCTGAAGTCTGTTGTGTTGCGTGTAAATTCAGCAGCGGGCACCTGAACCACAGTCCAAACCCTCAAAGCCACCTCCTCCTCCCCCTAAGGATGATGAAGACACTCTTGATGATGAGGATGAGGAGGAGCATGGTGACACCTACTGTGGAAGCTGTGGAGGGAACTATACTGCTGATGAGTTTTGGATAGGGTGTGACATTTGTGAGAAGTGGTTTCATGGCAAGTGTGTGAAAATCACACCAGCAAGAGCTGAGCACATAAAGCAGTACAAGTGTCCCTCTTGCAGCAACAAAAGGGTACGCACATAATGTATCAAGCTGCAGGATTCCTGTAGCATTAGCTTTTCACAGACACCACTCTTGGGCCCATCCTGCATTTCCTTATTGTTTGCTGCCAGTAGCGAGGTGTTGCAGGGATGCACTGGGTGGCTTCAAAAATTTGTCATACATCATGATCAGGAAAGGTTTGGAGCAAGTCTTTCCAGGTTCAAGGAATGTGTCCTGTTCTCTGGCAACCAGATAGGTTACAGTGTATCTTTGTTATGGGGCATGTAGGTACTGTGGACCTTCTTGTGTGTGTAGTCCCTGAGGATCGCACACACTATCAGCTTTTTTGTTTTCACAGGCTTGCTTATTTTGTGGTGCATTTGATGCTGGCGTTGTTGCTTTCTTTGATTACCACTTTGGATGAAGTCATGAAGGGATTTATTCTCCCTAGAAAGATGGTTGAGGTGAGCTAGATGTGTGCAACTTACTTCCATGTGACAGTAGCTACTTTCATCGTGATCATGGTCTTGGTGCATGTTGACTGGGGTGGGCACCTGCTTCCATATGCACAAAGCTGTACATAAAGTAGTTCTTGGTGGTGCATGCATGGCAAGTCTGTATTGTTGGTACTGATGCTGATAGGCCTTGTAGGTCCCTTGGAAATCTTTTTACCAAACGTCATGCATTGTTGCTGTCCTGTTAATTTAGAACCATGCTTTCAATGCCTCTTACATTTTTCAGAGGCATTTCTGGCAGGCACAATTACCAGTGTGGTTACTGGATATCTTTTTCAGATTTTTGTGAGGCTGTCTTGTATGAAGTGTAGGCTTGCATTGTAATACCTACATGTTCCATATTTTGCAGTTAAATCATAAAAGTTTTATTACTGTTGACTTGAACCTTCAGACAAAAAGTTAGGTGTGACTTGGTCACTTGAAGTGTTTTTATGAAGGCTTAGCGTTTTCTGAGAAATCCATTGTCTAGGTGTTTCATTATTATTTGCCCTGGAGTGTTCAATCCCAAAGACATGAGTGTGCTTGGGGATGTTTCCTGTGTTATTGTGATCTATGTCCCCAAAAAGATGAGTGACTTTTCCAAATTGTGGATGAAATTAAACATTAGGGAGTACTTGCTTCAAATTTTGACAGAGTTGGGTTGTAGTTGCAATTGTTAAGGAGGGGGTGCCCTTCTGATTAGAGTTTATTATCTTTGACTGTCAGTTATAAGATTTTTTGTGGATTGCCTAGCATGATAAGAAGTTCTGGGTAGCTTTGTGCAACACTAATGTGGAATCCAATGAGGAAGGAAGCCCAATGTTAGTAGCATTTTGAAAATAATAGTTGGGTGAAATCATGGAGTGCCATTCAAGATTGCAGTTTCAAATTGTCCAAGGTTTTTGCTTGCCTGTGAAGCTTGAAAATCAATGTTTTTTTCTAGACTTCTCTTGCTGACCACCTTTGACCATCTGCTACTCATTCAATTCATTTTTTTTTCAGACAGTCCTTTTCTATGTGACTAATATTCATGCTTTTTTGTCACTAGTAAATTTTTATGGCAAATGGAGAGTAACATCTGGATCCAAGTCTTCTAAAACTTGCAATTTTGAAAATTGCCCGAGATTATAAAATCTTAAATTTTAATCGTGGCACTTTTTATTTCATCAAAATCTCTTTTTGAGAAATCAAAACATTAGGCTGAAGTCCTCCACGAGTCCACCTAGTCGGAAGGTTGTGCGAGGTAATTTCTTCTGTTGTAGTGCACACACAGAACCTCTGTCCACAAATTTATAGACTCTGCAATTGGGCTCAGGCTTATGAAGGAGATGTGAACAGACCTCTTATGTAGCTGCTTGTGACATTATCATCCCAATAGTGTATGTGAAATGTGTGTGAGGGTTCATTTTTGTGTTGAGCTGGTCACTTTGGAATTTTCTCAAAAATCCAACAGATATGTTTGCAAGGGCAGATGGAAATTGAACTTTTCAGATGATTATTAAGTAGCATCAGCAGGACTCTATTTATTTGCCTGGGTACACTAGATTCATACTGTAAGGTGTGTAATGTTACTTGTTTGTATCTTTGGTGCGGTAGGCTGTAGCCCAACCTTGGAATAATTTTGTAGTCTTCAGATTCTTTGGCAACTTGAAGTTATCTTTCTCTGCTTAAAAGGTCCAGTAGCCTCCAAAGCTTCAGTTCAATTTTTGTTCTTTCTGTTGAATGTGCCTTAT
The DNA here is from genome assembly GCA_963921925.1 of Sphagnum tenellum. NCBI lineage: Eukaryota > Viridiplantae > Streptophyta > Sphagnopsida > Sphagnales > Sphagnaceae > Sphagnum > Sphagnum tenellum. Next base: position 700,164 of record OY998143.1, on the reverse strand, counting down.
TGGTTACTATTTCTGCAGCTTACACTCCTTGGAACTCTAGTATCTACTTTGGATCAACTTTGTGATAAAGAAAGTGTACTCCACTTTCTAGGAAGAAGGCAAAAGCCACTCTATTGGGCAACTCATTATTGAATCATGGATGTGAAAGCACAAGGAGATGGTGTACTAAGTGCTGTTGGCACTCTCACAGTTTCTTTGGAAGACCTCAATGCAATTGACTTTGAAATAGTGGTCAAGATTTAGTCTTACATCTAAATTCTTATTGACTAGTAAAGGTTATGTGGCTTTTGGATGCAGTTTAAAATTAGGTGGAAGTTGTAAGCCAGGCCCTAAACCCTAAACCAAATCCATCATAACCTCTTGCAAACTGTGTAGCAGTAATTGTTGTAAGTGCACTCAAAGAGATCTAATTAGGGGAAGGACTGGGGCTCGTTTGCAGAAGGACAGTAGGCTAACAGAGGGTTTCTTGACAGGGGAGGAGAAATCTGACCCACTTTCCTAAAAGGCAATCCCAATTTTCATACCTCCTGAATCAATTTGTCACATCCAGTTCAGTTGAGCTTGAGCTTCAGATTGCACTCAAGCTGAGGACTTCTTGGGCAAGTTCTTCTTGCTCTTCAACAGGTTGGGCTTGTTCTCTACTACTTATCCAGTCTGCATATCCAGTGCAAAGAAACTGTTATGGCTATGTGTAACTATTTGTTTACTTCATTATTGACAAGCGCCTTAGGTGGTACAATAGCCTTTCACCTTCCTAACCTATTTATGAGCTCCAAATTCTTGCAATTCCAGGCCAACAAAACCATTCCAAAGAAAGCTTTAGAAATTACTTGCTTTTGCAATTGCTCACAACTAGTTTTTCAGGGCAATTCGCATTCATCACCATCCTACTCATGACCTTCTCATGCCTTCATGCTGATCATATCTTATAGTGATGTGATTGAGTACATCAGGTTCATCACTATATCAACAATCAGTAAGAAATTTTGAAAGATTTCAACAACCCACTTGCCAGATCTAGTTGTGTCAAGCACCAAAGAACACAAAAAGGGGATGGCAAGAGCTCTGAAGCTCTCAACAATTTTATGTAAGCTTTGCACCTGCAAAAGCACAAGAAGATGTTCAGACTGCATGTGTTGCTCTTGACTCATAAGTTGCATAACCTGTGTCATTGCCCCCCCATCCCAACAACACCTTTCCTCACCTCCTTTCAATGCTACACTTGTCCCCCAAGTCTTGCTGCCTCAGCAAGATTGGGGTAGCTGAGGACTATATGCTTGGTTTCTTTTGGTTTTCCTTCAGAAGTCTCAGGGGCAGTTGAAGGGAAGGAAGTTTGATATTGCAACTAGTGGCACTGTGTAGTAAAAAGTCACTGGAGGGCACCTTATATTCATTAATTTCCCTCCTAGAAAATGAGAGGGATATTATGTGTACTCTTCAATAGTGGGAGGGTTTTTACACCTATAAGTAGGCATAATTCCACCCCCACTATTGAGAATAGGCATAATATCCCTCTCACTTCTAGGCCTCATGATCCACGTAGGTTGGAATCATGAATTTTTTTGTCTCATGCTTTACAATAGGTAAAGCCCATGGCTGAGGTACATTCTGAAAACGCAAGTTTGAACTTGGCTATGGCCTTGCCCTATCTAACTTGCCCCTTTCTTTTGAGAATGCCTTGACCCTAGGGCTTTACCCTACACAAATTGATCCAGGGATGCACTTGCTTTACATTTGAGAAGGCCTTCAAATGATTGTGTTGTCACCAAAAAGAGGGGGGAATGATTTTGTCATGGCACTCCCTAGTAAATTTTATGTAGATTCACCAAGTTTTGTTGAATATTTCCAAGGAATAGAAATGAGGTTACAATAAGTGTTTGTCATAAATTGAAAATCCTTCTACTTGAAGAATTTCACAATTTAAAAACAAGGACCTCAAGGGATCAAACCTCTTTTGATTTCCTCTCACAGAACCAACTAGTTGTGAGTGAGTGTGGCAGTTCATCATTCAACAACAAAACCCCACAAATGTTATCCCCTCATTTGCAAATTATTCCCATTCCGAAGTTGGACAAATATTAAGAATAGTGTTGGTTATTGTGAAAACCTTTCACTTAGACCTTGAAGTGCCCACTTGTTCTTCAATCCCCAGAGCTCCAATTATAACATAGGGCATTTATGGTTGTTAGTGCCCAACTTGTTAGTAGAACAACTCCCCCTTTGGGAGATGGAGTCCCAATGGACTCCTGAATCTTCAGAAGGCAATTGCAGGGGTCAAAACTCAATAACTCTAAAAGTTTTTTATATCATTAGAAAAATTTTAAAACTTAAATGTTTAAAATGGGCTCACATTGCTCATTTGGACATTTGAAACACAAGTTATGGCCAAAAGAAGGGTCGGGAGTCAAATTGGCAATGTAACTCCCGACCACTAAAAGTCAGGAATCGATTCGATTTCATTGCGTGCAGGTGGCGTGCGACACATTGTTGGAAAGCTCTTAACGAGGGCTACAACTTTGCTTTAGACCTCATCTCAAATCGAAGTTTGCACGCAAAGTTATGAGGCCCCAAAGTTGTAAGAGTCCTAATTTTGGCAATTCCCGGGACAAAAAACCATTTGGATGTGGGCCTCGTGGAGAGGCACAAAGTATATTATAAGGGGGAAGGTGGTGACTTCCCCCAAGTCCATGCCATGGTGAGTCTTGTGAATCTGAGTTGTTCGTGGTTCGTCCTAGCACCAAAAATGCTCCAACAATGCACTAACCAACTTGTTTGGTTTTACGCAGGCTCGTTTGAGTGAATAAGTGCTTAATCTTCCTAGTCTCATCTCGAAGCTCTAGCTCGAAGCTCTAGCATGCCCCTCTACCCTTCTAAAATGTTGCGAGCCAAGGAGTGTGCCCCAACTTTTGACTCTTCCATTGTTTTTAGTTTAAATTCACATTTAAGTCTACTAAGGAACTTGGGGAACGCATTAATAACTATAAATCCTTTCTTGCATGTTCCCAACATTGTTCCTTGAGATCTTTGGAAATACATATTTTGTTACCACGTTCTTATTTTTGAAATCCTTTCCCATCTTTATAATCAATGAAAATGTAGTCTTTTCAATAATCAAATCCATCCCTTAATCCCTCAGTTTTTCAAGTTGATTTTCCAAGTTCAACAGGATTTCTTATGGATCATTGACGCACTCCCAAGCTCCTTAATGGACTCAAATGCGAGTTTAAATTGAAAATAGTGGAAGAACAAAAAATCAGGTACCCTCCTTGGTTCGTAGCACTTTGGGGGTAAAGGGGTGTGCTGGAGCTCTGGGATGGGACTAGGAAGAGTGACAAGCATCAACTACTCACACGAACCTGCACAAAACCAAACACAAGGTGGTTATTACATAATTTGAGCACTTTTGGTGCTAGGACGAGCCACGGGCAAATTTAGACTCACAAGACTCACCATGGCTCGGACTTGGGGGAAGCCATCACCTTCCTCCTTATAGTAGACTATGTGCCTCTCCACAAGGCCCACATCCAAATGGCATTTTGTCCTGGGACTCTCAAATGGGAGTTCCGAAATTCCCAAAGTTAGGACTCTTGCGACTTTGGGCCCATAACTTTGTGTGCAGACTTCTAATTGGAGTGAGGTCTAAAGAAAAATTGTATCCATCATTGAGAGCTTTCCAACGATATGTCACACACCACCTGCACGCAAGGAAATCGGGTCGATTCCCGACGTTTAATGGTTGGGAGTCAAATTGGCAATTTGACTCCCGACTTTTCTTTTGGCCATAACTTGTGTTTCAAATGTCCAAATGGGCCATGCGAGCCCATTTCAGACATCTAAGTTTCAATATCTTTTCAATAGTATAAATAATTTTTTAATCCATTGGGTTTTGACCTCTGCAATGGCTATTTAAACATTGGGACTCCATTGGGACTCCAATTCCCAAAGTGTAAGCTCCCTTGGGAGTGTGAGGGTTCATTCCCTCACACTTTCCTACATTCTCGAGAGCATGCGGCGTGACTCCTGGCTTCCCTCGTGGCCCGCAACCTTACAAACCCTTTCTTTGGTCGTGAACCCAAGGCTAGGGTTACAACAATCATCCTTTATTTTTCCTTCATATTCCACCACAACCTCATTAGAGGAAGATTCTTTATTTAAACCATCAAAATTTGATGATCTAAATAGGTTTGCCCAACTATTTCTCTAAAGTTGTCTCATCTTTCTATTGAATAATTCCTCTCGAATTCCATTTTTTTTCAAATCTTTTCAGTATTTGCAACATGTTCATTACATTCAGTTGCAATACTTCCACTTCCACCCCAAGTCCATTGTGAACCTATATGACGCCTTTGTCCACATCTACAATTGCTCCTATCTTTATGAGGAAATCTAATACAAGAAGCAAATCATAGCTATATGTGTCAACCATAAGGAAGATCATTTGACATATAATCCCTCCTACTTTTACTAGGAGTTCTGTAATTCTTCTTAGTGCATATGTCATTATATCAAAGGCTATTTTGTAGGTTTCATGGCCAACCACCAAATGCATTATACCAAGCTTTCTAACGACGTTGGTTGCCATAATTGACATAGATGCCCTTATATCCACCAAGCCCTCAATCAATGCTTGATTGATTTCTACTGCCATATGTAATGTTTTGATGCAATGTGCTCTATTGATGTTCATTCTTTTGATTGTAGGAGTTGCATGAACTATAGCCATTTGGTTTTTTAGTCCCCCAACATCCTTTTTTCTTCTAGTTAATTTAACCAATCCTTCCAAATATTCAAGTTTTTAAAGAATTATGAGGATGGTTTTCATAAAAGTCAAGGAAATTTTTCCCTTAATAAAATGAGATAGAATTTACAACATAATAAGCTCCCATGTTTGCTTCCTTATGTTTTTTAGCAATCCCCTCTTCTTATTTTATTGCTGGGTTGACAATTATAGGTAATCTCCTTTTTGGGATTCTAACCCTAGAAAAAACATGTTAGTCCCCCCCACATATATGGTTCAATTTTAAAAGAGTTGCCTCCTCATCATCAACCAATACCTCAAGGAAATTTGTAGTGGTAAATAAGCCCTTCATAGACTTCTTCCAACACCTACTTCGTATGCCCTAAACCAAAACAAAATGAACATTTCAAACCATAATTGTCAATCTTGTGCCCACTTTTGCACTTGGCACATTTTGGCCTCATGTTAGTAAGTTTAAGGCATGTTAAGGGGTCCAAATTCTTTAAGGAGTACCAAAATAATGTAATGTTGTCACCCTTTTTGTACTCCATTACATAGTCTTATTTGACGATTTGAAGACACAAAATGGATGAATTGATGGAATCTAAAGTTGCAATAATCTAAAATATGGTACTTATAAACTATTTAACACATTTTGACTCATTAATATTCATGGGGATCAAAATATAAGACAAAAAAGGACTCCATTAAGGACTAGGTTTTTTTTGTTTTTAGTGGTACACCTTAAAAAATTGGACCCTGAGGCCATGTGTTCTTTTGAGTTGCATATGTAATTTGCAACGATTATTGGTGGTAGAAAATCTTGTATTAGGTCTAGTTTTGTCATTAGTCCCCTTCCCAAAAAATTAATGAGGTCTCATTCAAAACATGGAGCTGATGATTTGTGGTGGATTTTCTAAATATTATTTCATCTTACTCTTCCTTCATAGGCTCGTATGTGGTCTCCTTGAGTTCTCCCAATATTCATTCAATTTCAACAATGGCAACAACCACCTCCTCAATGTTAGTGTATGTCTTGACCATGCACAACTTTCTTATTTTTGGCTTTAATTTTGCCAAAAAATTGTGACGTTGTTTTACATCATGTATTGAACCCTATTGAAAAATCTTGTCCAACCTTTCATAGTACTTCTGAATTCTTTCCTTTGCTTTTTGTTTAATGGCATCCAACTTGATCTAGATGTCATCGGTGTCAATTTTGCCATATTTTTGCACTATCCAAGTGTGTAACTTTGTCCAATCAGCGAGTGTAAGGTTCAAATTCTTAAACCATTTTCTAGCCATTCCTCTAAGGTTTAATTTGGTAATCTTGAACAATTTGTCAACATTCAGATCTTGGATTTTTGTTGCCATTGTTAATCTTTCAACTTAATCATCCACATCCTCACGGTCTTATCCCAAGAATAATTCATCCATGCCCTAGGGATTAGTCATTTAAAACACATTTCCTATTTAAAGACTTATTTGTTTTAAGTTCTCCACTGTAGGAACTTCTTTTCCCTTTTTAGAATCCACCACCCTTCTCTTATTGTTGTCAGTTTTGATGCTATAATTTATATCACTTCTACCCACATACCTCCCACACAACTTATCATAAAAATCCTTAAAATACACCTAGCAAAGCATATGCACAACTTGTCTTGTGTATGAAATCCTTAATATGCAATCCCCTATTTTAAAGTTGTCATCTATTTCTAGTTTGTAAAATTGAACACAACACCTTGGAGCCATATTGCTTACAAGGAGCTAGATGTTTCCAATTTGAGGAATTGACTCAATCCTTTATTTATTTAATACTTGATTTTCAAGATGATTTAAAAGGCCAAAGGCTAATAAATTATTTGGATAAGACTCCACTACCATCCATTAAATTATATTTTCATCTTCGACTAAATTGTTACTTGAATGCAAAATCTTGAATGTTGCATGATAATAGTTATGTCCCTAAGCTCAACCAAAATGAGATCCAAACCAATGATCCTAAAAGCAACAAAACTTGTGATTCTTAGGATGAGAATACCAACAACTGGTTTTTTACGAAATTCTATTTCATCAAAGGCAATGTTACTAGATTGTATCCTATGGCTCGTAACACATACTAGGTTTATATGTCAATCCCTCATATTTGTTTGGCTTTTGTTGTTCAAACCAATAGAGGACTATTAGCTTTCAATCATGAAAATAAATCAAATTGTTCCCCTTCTTGCATTGGGTTTAAAATCACAACATCAAATGGTAGAAGAATGAAGTTTTGCTCATTTGTAAAGTCCATTTGCCACCATATTCCACAGTTGTCATCAAAGCACACTCTCCAGCTTATCAAGCAAGATTTTGATCCAAAGTCCTCCACCCTCAATATACGGTCTCCTATTTGAAATAAAATCTTCTACAAAGGCAAAAATGAAAAGCCTTATCTATTTTCAAGCTTTTCGTTAAGGATCAAGTCTTCCCTCATATTCTCTTTGTTAAAATCCCAAGAGAGTGTTGGATCTTTAAACACTAGTTTAGACATAAAGAATAATGCAAAGAAGGTTGTCCATCAAAAGTCATTTCCTTAATTTAAAAATGGAGGAAGGGTCAAAAGTTAATGATTTTATGAGAATTGTTGAAGAGATCATTAATAAATTAGCTAAGTTTGAGGACAGTCTTTCAAACAACATGGGTGGTAGAACAAATGATCAATGCCTTACTAGGGAGTTATGACACTTTCACACATGCCATTTCCAATGAAAGAAAAATGTCAACTTTAGAAGATTTGTTTCAACAAATGTAATCAAAAGAAAACAAAAATCATGTTCATTTTCACAACTAGAAATCTTGTCGTTTGTAACATGTCCCTATATAACTATGTGCAACCAAATGTCGCATGCAACTACAAATGGTTGCCTATGCAACTACTTTTCAAATTTGTATGAAATTTGGTTTTCTTTTCAATTAGGTTGTGACTATGACCTATTTCATCCTTAAATTTATTTATTTCTAATGTCTTTATATTTTTTACAACATTATATATACATTAAGTTACAAATGTAATCAAGATAATCACATGTTAGTTGTATAAGGTATTTAAGCTACCTAGTTAACAAGGATGTACCTAAATATATATATACCTACTTATTTACTAATACCTACTTACCTAATTACTTAGTACCTACCTACCTGTAAGCGTAGGCCATGCCACATGGCACTTAACCTAAACTATGACATGCTACATGGCAAATATGCTAGGCCATGCCATGTGGCACATAAATTAAATATAAACCACATGGAACTTAGGCACAACATAAGACATGCCACATGGCACATATGTTTGGCTTAAGCCGTTCCACCTGGCACATAAGCTAGTTTTAGCCATGTCACATGACACCTAGGCCAAGTTTAAACCATGCCACATGACCCATAGGCAAAACTGTGACATGCCACATGGCACATATGTTAGGTCTAGGCCATACCATATGGCATTTAAGCAAGGCATAAGACATGCCACATATGTTAGGCTTAAGCCATCTCACATGGCACCTAAACACAACATAGGACATGCCACATGGCACATAGGCTAAGTCTAAGCCATGCCACTTAACACCTATGACATGGCATATCGCACCTAATTTAGCTTAACCTGTGCCATGTGGCACCTAATTTCATTTAAAACATGCGACATGGCACCTAAAATAGGCTAAAATGTGCCATGTGGCATTTAGGCTATGGTAAAACATGCCATGTGGCACCTAAACTAAATTAAGATATGGCATGTCACATGGCACATATGCTAGGCCTAAGCCATGCCACATGGCACTTAGGCTAGGCCTATGACATGCCATTCATCACTTAAGCTAAGCTATGTCATGCCACGTGGCACATATGTTAAATCCAAGACGTGCCATATGGCAACTAGGCAAAACTTAGGCCATGCCATGTAGCAATTATATATGACATGCCATGTGGCACTTACGCTATGCTTAGACATGCCACATGGCACATAGGCTAGGTTTAGGCCATGCCATGTGGCACAAAATTAACCATTTTTTTCACACCACATGGCAACATGATTAGATTAAATGCCATATCATAAAATGTGTTAATTAACAAGTTAAACTAAAAATCGTAGGTTAAGCTAGGTAGTCATAATAGCCCAAATGGTTGCACGACTAATTGCAACTAAGTTGTGACTACAAATTAATTTCGTATATTTTGTTTCCCATTTTAATTTTGTCAACTACATAAGGAGCCTTAGGAGCATAATGTACAAATTAAAATGTAATGGTATTTTGGGATGAGCCAATCAAAAAAGTTCAACCTTAATTAAACCCAAAATTAAATATGGTATTTTTAGTAGATGCCATGTGGTTTAAGTCTAGGCTTTAGCTAGTGGTGTAAGTCTAGACTTAGCATAATGCCACATGGCCTAAGTTTAGGCCTAGCCTAGGTGATCAATTAAACTAGGCCTAAAACACTACAACAAAAGAGGGGCATATTGCGATCCAAATATCATCGCAAACAACAAAGAAAACAGTTTCCGAAAACCCGCAGTTCCGAACGACAATTCCTTGCAAACTTTTAAGGCTTTGCAAAACTCTCAACTTCGCACCTGTACAATCGCAAGCTCTTCGCAACTCCCAAAACTGAAACAATCGCAAAACATTTCCGATTATAATGTCTTCTATACATGCTTTGTGATTCACAATACATCGAAAATTATTTGCAACAAACCCAACATCGCAACGACTTAGCGAATTGACTCAAAAACCTATCCGTTTTCGATATAACGTCTAACGCAAACATTTTGTGATGTTTAGGATGTTGCTACAAATTTGCGATAACACTAACATCGGAAACTTTTTGAAACAAACTCATCGACGCTACAACTTAGCGAATCGACTCAAAACTCTATCGGTTTCCGATATAATATCTAACGCAAAGAGTTTGCGATTTGCAAAATGTCGCTAAACGTTTGTGAAATGTAGGATTTTGCAAACCTGTTCTGGAATGATTTTAACCGTCAGAGTTTAGCGATGTTTGTGAGATGGTATATTTGGTCTTTCGTCTTTTGCAATGTTGCGAAGAAATATGACTCGCAAATAGTTTTGAAATTGACTATGTATCGCAAGAACATGGCACTGTATTCTTATTTTGTACGCAAGGTTTATATTCATTTGGAGTCACTTTGGGCCGGAAAAAAAAAATCTATATCAAAATTTCAAAAGTTACAATGTAAAAGGGTTTGCAAGTATCGGGTATCTAACACACTAGCTGTCTATCTAGACCTCCTTCCCCTCTTGGATTTCTTCCTTGAATCTTTCTTCTTAGTGTTCTCTGGTGGAGGGGGAGGCTGCTCATCCTCCTCCCTCTCTTCATCGTCCCCCTGCCCCTCGTCCTCGTCCTCGTCCTCCTCCCTACCCACGCCCCCTGCAGAACCTACATTTCGACTAGCAAATGAACTAGGTCCACTGCTAGTGGTAGTAGCTACACTGGGGGGAGCAGTGCTAGCGCCTTTCTCCTCCTCATCACTGCTGCCCTGGGAGCTCTCACTTCCACCCTCAGATGCCTACATTTCAACATGCAAAGCTTAGTCAACAATGAAAATCTTGATTCAAATGAAAACAATCTCAACACAAACAGAAATTCGATCCTAACCAAACCCACTCACCAATAGTGCATCAACATGTTTAAAAAGATGCTCCTTGCCATGCTCCTGGCCTATTGTCATTTTTGCAGCTGTGATCTTCTTGTTGTACCTCTTGTACTGTCCCCATAAAACAACAGGTCAAAAAAAACGCATATTTGCGAAGCGTAGAACTTCGCATATTTTAACTTGCGAAGCAGTTTGCGATTTGTTCAAGTCTACGAACTCTTTTGCGAAGCAAAGACTTTTGCAAACTGTATCTTGCGAAGCAGTTTGCGAAACAAATAGCATCGTACCTTTGCGAACGAAACGCCATTTGAAACATCTTTGCGATGCAATTCGCATCGCACAAGGTATCCCAAATAGTCCTATGTGACTCGACAGAAACGAATCTTTGCAGAAAAAAAATGGAGGGTAGGGAGTGTACTTATAAATGCTGCATTGAGGCCGGGAATGCCACCTTGCCCTAGCCTGTGGGTGGTGGGTGGAACCAGTTTCACTCGCTCGGTTGCCTTGAGGAACTTCAATGGTGGATCACCGACCTCGTCCACCACTGATTGGCATTCAGCAAGCTTCAGCTCCAGTGCCTTTAGGTCACGGTTCGACCTCCCAGACTCTCGTTCCTTCTTGGCCTTGGCTAACTGCTTTGTGATCTCCTTCAGCTGCCTTGCTACTTTCAGCTCCACCTCAAATTGGTAGAAGGCATTCCAAATGTCTTCTAAGAACTGAAGCGGCCTCTCCAAGTTCTTGTACACATTCAGGTCTCTCAGGTGAGCACGAATCTTCATCCTGTCATGGTATCTTGCTTGAGACATTGAATTGGAGATCTTGTCTGCAATCCACTGTGAATCAAGCTCTCTTCCATTTTGAAATGCTCCCTTGACCTGATTTATCACTCTCCTCTTATCTGCCTTTGAGAGAGTGCCCCACTCAACTCCTTGTGCAAAGTTGGTGGAGACAATGTGCCTAATGGTGCTCTTGGCCCCAATGTATGCCAGCTCGGTTGGAATTCCCTCCTCTACCAATGTTATCAAAGGGAGCTTCTTCCTCTCCTCCTCCTTCTTCTTCAGATCGAGCTTCTCCTTTCTAATGGCATCCCTCTCATCCTTCCTCCTTTTCTTCTCAAGCGTTCTAGGTGAGAGAGCTCCTGTTGTTGCTCTCTCATCTCTCTTTCTCTTCTTCTCTGCTGCTTTGGCTTCTGCAGCCTTCCTTGCCTCTTCCTCTCTTTGTGCTTCCCCAGCAGCCAGCCTTGCTTGCAATGCTTGACCTAAGATGGCTGTCAGGGATGGCAGCCCTTTAGGTGTCCTACTATCGATTGCAAATAGCTCTGAAGCTTTCAAGTGAGCAGCAACCATCTTCCTCAACCTTTCCTCATTGTTGTCACCTCCTCTAGACCCAGAACCCCCTCCCCCTCCACCAGTCCCAGCCATTGCAATCCGCCCCCTCCTATCTGCCCAAGCTTTCCTTCTACAATTCTCAAGTAATGCCGAGAATGAATTCAAATTCAGTCGCCGTGGTACTCTAATCTAAACCCCCAAAAAACTTGGGCAGACACCTTATTTTCGTTCCAGCTTAAGGACATTCGAAAATTCAGGGCTTGCGATGTAACCTGCATCGCAACCTGCGATACGGTATTGCTCGCAATGGTCATGCAATGCTTTTCGTATCGCAACGTTGGATGGTTGTGAAGTCGGGGGCTTCGCTAACGTCGGCGGAATTAAAGGTTTTAGGGCTTTGGTTTAAGTAACGGATCCAGATGCGAAAATGAATGCGATGGTAGGGGGTTCGCAAAGTTTTAGGGTTTAAGGTTTCCTCTTGAGAGTTCTAAGTGAGAGAGCTCCTGTTGTTGCTCTCTCATTTCTCTTTCTCTTCTTCTCCGCTGCCTTGGCTTCTACAGCCTTCCTTGCCTCCTCCTCTCTTTGTGTTTCCCCAGCAGTCAACCCTGCTTGCAATGCTTGACCTAAGATGGCTGTCAGGGATGGCAGCCCTTCAGGTATCCTAGTATCGATTGCAAACAGCTCTGAAGCCCTCAAGTGATTAGCAACCATCTTCCTCAACCTTTCCTCATTGTTGTCACCTCCTCTAGACCCAAAACCCCCTCCACCAGTGCCAGCCATTGCAATCCGCCCCCTCCTGTCTGCCCAAGCTTTCCTTCTATAATTCTCGAGCAATGCCGAGAATGAGTTCAAATTCACTCGCCGTGGTACTCTAGTCTAGACCCCCAAAAAGCTTGGGTAGACACCTTATTTTGTTCCAGCTTAAGGACTTTCGAAAATTTAGGGCTTGCGATGTAACCTGCATTGCAACATGCGATACGGTATTCCTCGCAACGGCCGTGCAATGCTGTTCGTATCGCAATGGATGAGGGTTGCGAAGTCGGGGGCTGCGCTAACGTAGGAGGAAGTTAAAGGTTTTAGGGCTTTGGATTAAGTAACGTATGCAGATGCGAAAGGGATGCGATGGTAGGGGGTTTACAAGGGGCTCGCAAAGTTTTAGGGTTTAGGGTTTCTTCTCGAGAGTTGTAGGTCAGAGAGCTCCTGTTGTGCATATGCCAAAGGGTTTTGGGCAACCAGTCCTATAGGCATTGTTGAGCCCACATTGGATGCACATATGCATTTCTTTTTGGTTTAGGTAGTCTCAATTTATGAGTTGTCAATGGTTTATATTGTTGTATCACATGATTTTTGAAAGTCTAATCTGGTCTTTGCCTTACATTTGTGCCTTATGAATGTGACAGATGATATGTCTTCCTCCTTCGTTGTCTCCACTAGTGACTCATCCTCCTCAAATGAAGGCACATCAGCTCATACGCAAGCAGAGGTGTCTCATTCTCCTCATGGTCCACCTCGGCAGCTTTGCCAATGCACCAAGTGTGTTGGTCAGATTTCACAAAAGTCATATGTTTGTGCTCAACACATTTAGCGATTTGGGCGTCATCGTGGTCTTACCCCAGGAGCTTCTTCATCTCATGTGGTAAGTGTCATTTTACCATTGTCATTTTTCCTCTTTGATACATGTTATTTTTCATGAAATCCTCTTTGAAACTATTTTCACTTCCATGGTTTGTTGTGGTTTTTTGAATGTAATAGGGTTCCCGTATGACACCACCACCCTATGTTCTATCACAAGGGGTTTTAGCTGCCATAGGAAATGCACTTTCGCATGCATTTGCTGTAGGGATTGGTGCCTCTCATGAGGCCAGTAATCCACATCATGAGGCAAGGCCATGTCTGCCCTTCGTTAGACAACGATCCAAAGCACAACGTCCAAGTGAGGGTCATGCTAGGACTATTGTTGAGGGCAGATGGGGTATGTGTGAGTTCATTGGCAAATGTGCCAATATTATCCAGTCATGGAACTTTACAGTTCTTGGGTTGCTTGATAGTTTGCCCTATGATGAGGAGGTTGTGGTTTGGGGTAGACGATGGATTGTTAAGACCTTTACACTTGGAGAGAGGCATGGCTATGGAGTATATGCTTGTGAGGACATCATTGTAGAAGATTCAACTAGTTGTCGTAGAAAGGGTCCTACTTTGTTCCCTTATGGTGGGCCTATCTATAAGAGAAGACATTGGAACATGATCCTCAGACAACATCCTGAGTGGAAGACCTTTGCTCTTTAGATGGACACCTTTGCTGGTAGCACTAGGAGGCATAGTGATGTGAGGGTGATAGATGGAGACCCCATACGTTCTGGAAACATTGCTGGTTTCATCAACAGTACGGTGGGGACTCGGCCTAAACGTAGGGCTAATTGTGAGTGGGTTTTGTTGAGGGACCTCCTCCAGCACCATATGGCTAGACTTATCATGAAGACCATTGCCTGGTGTTGCTACTAGGACGATCAGATCAGGAGATGAGTTGTTTACACACTATGAGTGGAATTAGGATTCCACCATTTTTGAACTATGTACTTTGTTGAAGACATAACATACCATATCTATATACATGCATTTTGGCATTTTTTATTTATAATGTAATATGCAACTATGCTTGGTATATAGTTAAGATCTTCTGGATTTGGTATTGCATAGAATATTCGGCCTTCTGAAGACATGCTGCCACGGAGGTTGAAAGCAACATATCGGGAAATGGGCATGCCAGACAAATCAGACTCTTCGTCAACTATTCTTCATCAAATGACTTGTCTGCTCATGATGAAGGTGTCTCTCGACCAGTTCAGGAAGCACCACTGCCTGCAAACCAAGAACAAGCAATGGATGACTTCATGGTTGACTGGTTTGGACTTGACATAGTTGATGATATGTCTGGCAACCCACATGATGAAGGAGCCAATGCAGATGATCCACGTCATCAACATACTGCCCATGCACAACGGCAGTGGCAAGAGGCGAAGGCACATGCTCAAACACCTTTCAAGGTGCAAGGTTAAGCCGTTTAGCAGCCATACTGGGGTTGTTAAACATCCAAGCAAAACACAAGGCAAGCAATACTATGTTGTCAGACATTTTCCAGTTTTGTCATAGCCTCTTGCTACCTGAGGAAAATGTTTTGCCAGGATCTTGGAAGGAGGCTAAAAAGATCTTATCCTCCATAGGCATGGAGTATCAAATTGTCCATGCATGTGTTAATGACTGCATGTTATTTCATGGGAATAATGCACATTTAACGGAGTGCAGTACATGTGAAGAGGCTCGATATGATCCTCAGATGCTTACAGTGTAGGTGCCCAGGAAATCAGTAAGGTGGTTTCCCATTATTCCTTGCTTGCTGCACATGTATCGATGTACAGACTTGGCCGAGTTAATGGTTTGGCATAAGTAACATCGATCAGAGCCTAGTGTTATGAGGTTACCGGTTGACTCTCCTGCTCACAAGCATGTGGAGTCAACATGGCTAGAGTTTGAGCGTGACCCTGAGCATGTGAGGTTGGGGTTAGCATCAGATGGTGTTAGTCCACATTCACTTGGAGGAAAAGGACGACCTACCTCTGTTTGGCCAATTGTTGTCATGAATTACAACCTTCCTCCGTGGTTGTCTATGAAAAAAGGATTTTTGCTGCTTTCTCTTATTATCCCAGGGCCAAATAAGGTGAAAAACCTAGACACCTACTTAGCACTAGTGGTCGATGAGCTCAAAACATTGTGGGATGGAGTATGGGCATATGATGGGAGGAAGACCATTGAAGGAATACCACGTGTATTCAAGTTGAGGGCAATCTGCATGTGGACAATGCATGATTATCCTGGTAAGAAATCATGCACCTGCCTCTATACATTTCTTTATTATTATGTTTTGTGATTATTTGTTGTTGTAATATTCCGTTTTTCTACAATCAGGGTTTGGTTTTGTAAGTGGGCTGCAAACTCAAGGCTACAAGGCCTGCTCTACATGTGGCCTAAGTTTCGAGGATATGGCTAAATACTCAAGCCATATTCGCAAAATTGTTTACCTTGGCCATACAAAGTTTCTTCCATTGGGACATGATATGAGATCAGACCCACTTTTATTTTCATCTTTTGACATGCCTTATGGTGATGAGCGTGATATTCCAGAAGCTACCACTTTTGCATATTGGAGGGATGTGGCCAATAGAGTTATTGACCTAAATGATTCTATGGTGTTTGAGGGTAGTGGATTGACAAGGTGGGGTATACTCAACAGCTTGCCTTACTGGGGTGAGCTGAAAATACGTCATCTCTTGGACCCCATGCACATTGAGGGAAATGTGGGAAAGGCTATCATAAAATAGCTCTATGGAGAGAAGGACAGTAACTTTAGAGAGGCCTGTGAGGATTTTGAGAGGCATCCCGATGTGTGGAATACTGTTGATCCTAACACAGGTATTGAGCAGCGACCATCAGCTCCATGGACACTTACTACACAAGAAAGAAAAGACTTTCGAAATCGCATAGGAGAGATGCGATTCCCTACAGGTTTGAACTTTGATGGCAAGGGTTGAATTTAGAAATATTCTATTGCTTTTATTTATATTTAAATTTGTATGCCTTATACTGGAAAAAGAGTTTGAAGTATAAAATGTTATTTGTTGGATGTCTAGAATACTTTTGTATAATTTTATGGTACCTTGTTGCAGGTTATGGAGCTAATCTTCAAAAAGCTTTTGGTAGGGACGATGACCAAAAGTGGCCAAGGTATCTCAAGACACATGACTATCATCGTTTACTACAACACATATTGCATGTGGCAATAATAGGCTTAGCTAGTGCAGAAGTACAAGATGCTCTTTGGACATTGGGAAATCTGTTGAGATGGGTATGTTCAAAGGAGTTATTTGTAGAGGAGATTCCAAGAATGAGGGTAATAGTAGTAGAGGTGGTATGCAAGTTGGAAAAGGCCTTCCCTCCATCATTATTTGATTGTCAAGTGCATTTACTAGTTCACCTTGTGGATGAGATAGCCATTGCTGGTCGTGTGCATTGTCGGTGGATGTATTGGCTTGAAAGATATATGGCAGTATTAAAAGGTTATGTCCGTAACCATGCACGAGTGGAGGGAAGCATGGCAGCAGGACACTTGGCAGCAGAGAGCATGCTTTACTGCACCAACATCTTGGCCACTATAGATCCATCATGTCTTCATGTCTGGATGGAGGAAAGAGAAGAGGAGGAAGACCGTTTGACTGGTGCCATCAAAACACGCATGTTATTACCTACAGAGTTAATTCAGCTGACCACATTCATGTTGAATAATAGCAATGTCATGGAAGAGTGGAGGAACTTCTATGAGAATGCCAAAAGTATGAGTGGGAGATTAAGGATTTTTCTTACGTTTCATAAGTACGTGAAAGAGAAGTTGGTTGAAGTGGATCAATTGTTGGCATAAGGAGAAAGTATAACATGTTTTCCAGAGATCACAGATGATGTTCGCACCATGGTTCATGGACCACTGAGAGTTGTGACAACACGTTCAGCAATGTGGACACAAGGAAAACATTTCAGGTATTCATTTTTTCTATTTCATTAGGCATATTAACTCATCTTCATATTCCAGACAAGTTTTTTATAATGTTCTAGGATGATTTTTATTGGCATGAAGTTTCTATTATCGTATAAGTTTAGGACTCACAATGCCTAACACAATATTAATTTCAGGATTTCCAGTTTGGATGAAAAAAGGGGCCGCACCTTTGACTGTGGAGTTCAAGGGCAATTCATTCAGGACTCTAGAAGCAGTCGGCATGACAGGAATATTGTTCGAGATATTGTGCCACATTATGGAAAGCTAGAAAAGATCTTGGTGGTATCTTATGATGCACATTCAAAGTTTGAAGAGTATGTGTTTAAGTGCAAGTGGTTTAAAGTGAACCTTGCTGGTGCAAATTGCACTATAGTTCAGGATGAGTGCGGACACACACGGTTATTGACATCTGCCACCAGTTATCAGCCATCTCATTGGCAAACTTTAGAGCCATTTACTTTTCCCAGTCATGTAGAACAATGCTTTTATCTTCTTTATCTCCCAAACCCAGAGGAGTGGTCACTTGTTGTCACATATGTACCACGGTCCCGTTCTATTTTAGGTGAGAAACCAGAGGTTGTGTTTACAACCTTTGAGGTGGATGATGACCACGTATAATGTACTACTCAATAATTTTATGCAAATTGCCATTGAGGCTTGTGATTCTATATTATTGCACAATGTTCATTGTGTCATTTTCTGCCTATTCTGTTCCATTGTATAATTTTATTTTCAAGAATAGGAGCATTGCTATGTGTACTTTATTGATATTTTCACTCAGTCTACCAAGGCAATATAGATTATAATAATGGTTAAGTGGATTTGTAGCTTCCATTTGGTCTAAAAGATTTTTAATTTTTTTATGGCCTTTTGAGAATCATATGACATTGCGAAACCCTTTTGCGAAACTTCCTTATCCAGTAACTCTTTCACTACTTTGCAAGCTAACTCACATTGCACCTTGCGATACGTCCACCACCGGAAAGTTTTGTAAAAATTTGTGATGAGGTTTGCGATACATATTGAAACGCAAACTGCGAGGCGCCACATACCGCACGTTGCGATGTGTTGTGGATCTCAAAGTCTGTAGCAATACTCTGTGTATTGTAAAGGTTGCGATGTTTTGAGTATGATTAAACGTTGCGAAGGGTGGAATATTGCTACGGTGGATAGAGACTGAGCGGATCGCAAAGTTTTGTTTGTTGTGTATCTTGCAAAAGTTCTGCGATTATTAAAGGTTCATTCTAAATTTGCGATGAGTGGTGCGCCACAAGTTGCGATGCATTCTGCATTGCAAATTTGGCAGATTTTTTTTCCTTCGCAAACCCTTCAGGTTTTTTGTTTTTCTTTCGCAAAACCTTCAGATTTTTTGTTTGGCCCTTCGCAAAAGGGCAGAATATGTAGTAGTGAAAATGGCATGTGGCATATGTCTACACCTAAGTGCCACATTGGCAAAATGCAACTAGTCACCAATATAGTTGTAATTTTAGTTATAAGATTGTTCATGTATACATTATATGGTGGCCATATACATATTTGATTGAAAAATATTTCATTCGTTGCATGTGACTAGTTTTTGCATGTGACATATTATTTGTTACTACAATTAACTTAATCGCAAATGTTGCTTATGAATAAAAATTAGTTGCAAATGACAGTTGCATGTGACAATATTTCTACTAATGTATAATGATGAGGAAGTGCACTTGTAGAGAAGTTCCAATAACATCCACCCATTCACAAATTTTATAACAATTATGGTTGCTACAATTAAAATAAGAAAGGCAAATGTAATCAATGCAACAAGGAAGGTCATGGGTTTGTGACTTATACACAACTTTGCCCAATGAATCAAGTGAAAAGGGGAAGCAAGTTTTTGCATTAGAAGAAGGCAACAAAAAAAAAATCAAGAAATAATCATCAAAGATCTAGCTATTGTTATTATAGTTTTTAATGATGCACTTGTAGCTCTTACACTCGAATCAAAAGACAATATTTAGATCATAGACAATAGGGTATTCAAACATGTTATTGGTAATGTTGATCTTTCAAATAAGATTACACCTATATCATTAAGAAATGTTAATTCTGTAAGAGGACATTCCCATGTTATACATGGAAAAGATGAATCTTTTCGTTTAATATTTCTAGATGGTAAAATAAAACACATCTTTGATGTTCTTATGTCTTAAATTTTAAAAGGAATTTTTTTTTTCAATTAGTAGAATAATCGACAAAAGTTTTATTACATTGTTCAATTCTAATGTTTGTTTTATAGTCACTAAAAAGGTTCAAAAATAAGTCTACAAGTCTATACATTCTTTTTTTAGAATCCAAGGAAATTTCCATTAGAAATTATATCAATATAATAAAAAGTAATGATTAGATAGTCTTGTTGTGGCATCATTGAATGAGTCATTTAAATTTTTAGAGTATATTATCATTCTAACAAAGGGATTGCTACTAGCATACCCAAGCTTCACCTCATCACTTGAATTTGTGATGGTTGTGAGGTAAGGATTATAGTAGAATATCTTATGTGTATTTCTTGAAAGAAAAAAATGGAAGTTTTATTTAAATTCATAAGCTTCAAAGCTTTTGTTGATAAACAAACAAGTTATTACATCAAAGCTTTGTTCTCAAATTGTGGTGGAAAATACCTTTCATAGGATTTCAAAGAATTCTATGAAAAACATGGCATTCAACATCAACTCACCCAACCAAGGACTCCCCAACAAAATAGAATGGCCAAACACAAAAACCAAACATGAATGGAAAGAATGCAATGCATGGTGCTAGCTAGTAATTCTCTTAAATTTCCTTGGGCAAAACACTCAACACTGCCACTTATTTGGTGAATCAATCACCAACAAAAGTCAATTCTAAAATAATTCCCAAAGAAAAATTCACATGTATCCAACCTAATTTGTCAAATCTTAAAATTTTTGGTTGTGATGTGATGTGCATATCTCAAAAGATGATAGAAAAATTTGAACTCCAAAGCACTTGAATGTATCTTCTTTGGTTACAACATGGAAACCAAAGGATTTAAATGTTTTTGTCCAAGACCACATAAGGTCATCATCACTTAAAATGTCAAATTTGATCAAATAAAACTTTTTGACTTCAAATCCTTTTTCATTTATAAATAATGATCTTCATGTGTTAAACTTTAATCTTAATACAAGTTCTTGTGGAGCATCAACTAAAATTGTTCCTATGATGAAAGCTCCTATGGCGGATCCAAAACAAGACTGTGAGGTACTTATAATTAGTTCAAAAGATGACATTATGAACTAAGCAAAACAACCATTATTTGAAGAATTGGGTCATCCATCAATGGATCTAACACAACCATAACATTAGCCAGAAGGTCCTTTTCAACATGTGCATACTTGGACATTAATTGTTCCCACAATGGAACCTTGAAAATCAAATCTACTAAAACAAAGACTACTTTATTGTGAAAACTTTGTAGGTGTAGTAAAACCCGTGAACCAATGAAGTTCTAAACTTCAAGATGAAACTACTTAAAATCCAAAGTGGAGAATTGGATTGAAAAAAAAAGAATTCCATTATTAAAAACAACATTTGGACATTGGTAGATTGACCAAAAGGAAAATCCTATTTCAACTAAGTGGGTTTATAAAACCAAAAAAGGTCCAAGAAGAAAAGTTAAATTTTTCAAGGTTGTCACAAGTGGTTTTGACCAAAAGGTTATAATTGACTATGAAGAGACGTATATTTGAGTGGTAAAATGGCCAATTGCTGGAACTTTGATTATTCTTGCATCTTCTAATGCCTGGAAGTTATGATGTACCCCCAAGCTCCTTGATAGACTCAACTACAAGTCCAAGGTGAAAATAGTGGAACGATAAGGAGTTGTGGTACACTCCCTAAGTCACAACACTTCGAGAATAAAGGGTAGAGGGGCGTGCTGGAGCTCCAAGTTAGGGATTAGGCAAAGTGACAAGCAGGTCAATCATTCATATGAACTTGCATAAATAAACAACAAGTTGGTTAATGTGTAATTGGAACACTTTTGGTGCACGGACTCACCACGGGCAAACACAGACTCACAAGACTCACCATGGCGTGAACTTGGGGGAAGCCACCACCTTCCCCCTTATAGTATTTTATGTGCCTAACCATGGGGCTTACACCCAAATGTCATTTTGTTTCGAGATTCCCAAGTTGGGAGTCCCGAAATTTTCAAAATTGGGATTCCCACAACTTTGGAGGCCCATAAGTTTTTGCAAAAACCTTCGATTAAGGAGGTGTTTCAAGCAAAGTTATAACCTTTGTTGAGAGTTTTCCAAAAATATGTGGCATGCCACCTACACGTAAATAAATCAAGGCAATTCTTGACTTTTAGTGGTCAAAAATCTAATTGATTTTTTGACTCCCGTCCCTTTTTGTGGCCATAATTTATGTTTTCAGTACCCACATGGTCATGCAAACCAATTTTAGATATTTATGTCTCAAGAACTTTGTAATGGTATAAGAAACTCTTCAATCCAATGAGTTTTGACCCCTTCAATTGTATTATGAAAATCCGAAAGTCCATAGGGACTCTAATTCTCAAAGTGGGAGTACACTTGGGAGTGTGTGGGTTCATGTACACAGACAATTTTTTTGAATAATGATTTCAATGTAGATGTCTTCATGTATCAACTTGAAAACTTCATTATGTTAGGAAAATAATATATAGTTTGTGAATTCAACAAAGTTTTATATGGCTTGAAGCATGCTCATAAGGCCTAGTATGAGAAAATAAACTCTTATATAAAAGATTAAGGATTATGTAAAAGTGATGTTGACTATAATTTCTATCATCACAAACTTCCTAAGGAAAAGTAATGATGTAAAAAAATGAAAACTAATATAATTTGGATCAAATGTCATTTTTAGGTATTTCAAGAAATGTTAAAATGATATTCCATTATCATAGTATTAGCATAAACATAATTAATAAAAATGTATAAATTTTAAGTCTCCTTGAATGGTAAAATTTTACATTTGTGTAATGAAAATTATGATAAAATGACAAACCATTATTATTTTCATCTTCATAATCACGAAATTAATAAGTCAAAACCATTACTCATTATGTTCATATATTTTCAACGAGCATTTTATCAACAATAGAATAATAAAATGAAAAATACACAACAAAAATGTCAAAAAACTTAGTAAATAGCCTAAATCTAATGATTCATGAATATTTTTCTAAAGAAGTTTGTGTTGATTATCCAAAGGATAACAAGATTTTGATTTTACTACTTTATGTAAACAATCTTTTAATAACTAACAATTATGTTCATAAGACAGATTGGATAAAAAAATAACTTCAAAAGAAATTCCATATGTAAGACTTAAAACAAATGAAATACCATATTCATGTAGAGTTTGTGCATTCAAAAGAAGGAATCTCTATGATTCAACGAAGTTATGTTACAAAAATCTTAATAAAATTTGGCATGAATGGGTGTATATGCATGTTTAATCCCCATGCACAATAATGTCAAGCTTTTAGCAAACATGGATTTAGAGGAGGTAGATCCTACAATATATAGGAAGATTGTTGGGAAATTAATTCACCTTTGACCCACACCTTTGCAAGCCCTTACTTTAGTCACAAGCCCGAGGCTAAAGTTGTGACAAGTATCACCTAGCTGTTACAAATACTAAAATTTCTCATACCTTGTTGGAGTTGCAAGTCAATTTATGAATTAACCAGAAACACCTCACCTAGCTGTTACAAATACTAAAATGCTTACAGAGAATTGTTGCATTTGGCATGCACTGCATAAAAGGAATATGGAATGAAGTAACTAGCTTCAAAAATGCCAATTGGGCAAGTGACCTTGAAACTAGATGATTAACCTCCAAATATGTGTTTGAATTTGGAGGATGTCCCATTACATGGAATTCAAAATAACAACCAATTGTAGCCCTATACTCAACAAAAGCGAAATATCACACCTTGGTCAAAGGTGCAAAAGAAACTACATGCCTTAAAACATTACCAATTGAGTTGGGTTTTCCAATGATGAACCAACTCAAATATGGTGCGACAATATTAGTGCACTCAAGATTGCAAAGGATTCAGTCTTTCATGCAAGAACCAAGCACATAGAAACTCATTATCACTATTTTAAATGACAAGTTCTAAAAGGTGAAATTAATCTATCTCACATTCCATCAAATGAACAAACAGTGGCTATCTTGACCAAACCTTTCGAAAAAATGAAGTTCCAAAGATATGTTTCCTTAGAAAACTTTTTTTTGAACAACAAGTCAAAAGGACTTAAGAAAAATAAGATTCAATTTTGACCATTTGAATTTCATAACTAGATAATTGGATAACATTTTGAAAGAAGTCTGACCTATACAATTTTTTTATTTTATATTGCAACAAGTACTTAATCATTACAAATCATTTGGAATGATATCCAATATTAATTATATCTTAATTTTGCTACATTTCAATCTGGAGATCAATTTGTATTTTGGAAATTTGAAGGCTTGTGTAATGCAAAGTGCTAACATTATCTTTTCTACATCTTATGAGCATGCCCGACCTTTTCAAAGTTGCAATTATACTTATTTTCACATACATGTCGGACCTCTACAAAGGTGACAAGGTCCCCCACACCTTCTTGATTGCATTTGGTGAAATAAATTCCAAGCACATGCTGTGATGAAGTTGTGCTAGAACCATCTCAATAGAAGCCATAAATGGAGAAGGGAGAAAAAGATTTATTAAGCTTGACATAGCAGACAAGGTATCTAGCATGAGCATGTCTGATACCTAGTTTTCACTCATAGTGTGATTCATGTTAATTCATTGTGAGGACTCCCAAAGTTCAAATTTTTTTTTGGGTGATGGGGTTCTTTTATTAACCATTGTCCCCCTAAGTTAATGACCGAGGTATGAATTGTGGGACCATAGACTACAGAGAAATCATCAAGCACCAAGCATGGTATTGAGAGAAGTCATGGTAATTTGCCCAACCCAAAAATATAAACTCTTATGACCAATTTGTATGTCTATGATCTGAAAATGAAACCACCCATTTGCATGTACGTGGAGATTTCATTGTCTGTGATCAGGAAAAGCGGTAATCTTGCGGTTTCAGGCTGATTCAGGCTGCTGGTCCAGGGTTTTAGCAGTGAACAGATTCTGAAGGCTTCTGACTGATTTGTCTCCCCCTTAAACCCTAGACAGATGACTCAACCCTAATCTTTGCAGAAGAAAGGTTTCCAACAGGGTTAGGATTTCTCTTGACTGCAGTTGTCTCATCTCTGTCTCCACTTCAGCTGAAGGCTTGCTTTTGAAAGATCCCAATCAGATGGCTGGAATCATTTGTTTGACAAATTTAGGGTTGAGTTGTCCAGTTCATCCATCAGACTGAGGGTACTACTGATCTTAAGATTATCAGATTTCAACATAGATGCTTTTCTCTTGCTTTCCTTTGGCAGGCTTTGGATGTGGAGTTTGACATTGGAAAGAAGTATTCTTACTCTGCTGAGTTTCTATGTGTCCACAGCCCTGCTGCCAACAGCAACTGCATATCTTTGTCAGGAGAAGTGAAGGTAGGTAATTCAGATTGTCTTCAAATTGTTGTCAATGGTTTTTGTTGATAACCAACTTCTGCTGTTTCTTACCATCTTTTTGATATTGGTGGCAGGTTGTTTCAGGGAGGAGGCATGTTGCAATTATGTTAGTTGAACCTGTGAGGAATTATGGCATCAGGTTAGGCTTTGTTGCAACATTTCCTTTCTTTGATCCCTGTGTGTTTTGTGCTCAAGCAGTTGATCTTTAATTTTGTTGGTGTGGAAAAACAGGAATACTTTTGATGACTTGCACAATATAGGGATATATATACATGAGACTTCCTTCACTCTCTTGGTGAACTCAAACTTCATATGATGTGCCAATACCTCCAAGCTTTGAAACATGGAGGTGTTAGCCGAGACCCACTCAGGAGGAAATGAAGGTTCTTGCACAGGACCATAATTTTTGTGGTGTGCGTTTCTCTCTTACATGCCTTTCAACTGGTGGCAGTGATCTTTCATGTTTCCTTCAGACTGTAGCAGGATCAAAAGTTTCAATGATTTATCAGTTTTCAAGCATGTAATGATTGCATTTTAGGTTGTGAAGTGCATTGGCCCCATCTATACCAAGATTTTTGCCTCGAGAAGCCACCCTCATTTCAAGCTTGATAATCTTATTGACAACTGCTGCTCTGTGTTCAATACTCCACTGTCAATACAACCATAGCATTGTTTGGAAGTGTCTTTGCACTCACAAACTAACAGATAGTGCATAAATTTTACATGCAGTCTGGAATCACTGATGAGAAGCTCTCCTACAACCATTTGCCCTTGTGGTGTAACATGGCCCCTAAATCATGTGGCACAACTATTTCATGTGTCATAGGTTGAGTAGTGCCAATATCAATTACACACATTTTCAAAGGATTTGGTTACACAAAGTACAACACAAAGGAGTGTTCAGTCAATACCTAGTTTTTCTGAAGGGTTAGTCCACCATGGCTGTTTTCTCACGCTCTGTTTCATTTTCAGTGAATTCTTGCAGGGAGATCCCACTTCACCAGCAGCAGCATACACGCTTGATATCAAAACTGATTTTACAATGTGTACTGCCAACTTGATGTCCACCATGAATCCTGTAAGCAAGACTGTGCCCACAGAAGCAGTTGGATCACAGGAGATCATGTTGATAATCCTCTGCTCTCTGCAGATGGCCACTGCAGCCAGGAAGCTCAACCATGCACCACCCCATAGGGCTTCATTGTTGCAGAGTTAGTACTGAAAGGAGTGTGAGCCTTTGTAAACAAGGCTGGCTGGCCTGATTGCAAGCTGATGATGAAGGACAAACAAAAGGTGCAATAGCTATCTCTGCACCTTTTTGACAAAGTCATGAGACATGCAACCACTTTGTATGATCTTGCTCATGAACATGCGACCTTCCCTCTTGAAATGCAACTACATAGGCACATGCCTTTGGGAACCCTGCAAAAGTGATGTGGTGTGACATCATCTCTTCAAATTGCATTTTCTTTAAGTAGTTTGAGTGCATTCTGCCTTTCCTCACATTTCAAATATCACAAAATCATGGACATCCAAAAGACAGCAAAGTCTTGGGCACCTTGTCAAGCACTTGAATCCAAACCTCCTTCATGCTCGCTGATATTTCGCATTCATGTCAATGAGGCTATTACACACAAAGATGTTAGACTCACAAACCACAGTCCAAGATCTGTTCATGAGCAAGTCTGCCCTCATCAAGTGCTGCGACAGTGGCACATAGCATTCAAAAGCTCCACAAAAATGAAGAGAGGATTTGGCAAGTTCCTTCCCATTTGCATTTGTTGAATTAATCCCGATCCCTTGTGCCTTTGCCCACATTTCACATATTCCAGAACCATGGCAGTCTGACAGGCCACGATTGCAATTTGTGCATCTGGTAGAGCATTTTGTCCCGAGTGTTGGCCATGCTCTTGAACACACATCTATGTATCAAGATAGGTGATTGTTTGTTTGTTTGTTTGGGATCTGAGCTGACCATGCCATTAACCCTCCCAGACCATGTGACCCCCTTGCTTTGCTTTTGGCAGCGCCCAAAAGGCCACAATGAGGTGATCTGCACATTTGTTGTTTGACAATTTTCAGACAAATGAAGCAAAAATTATTAAATTTGGAGTGATTTTTGTCTCTGAAAATTAATGAAGTTTTTAATTTTTAAAAATTTGGTAGTGAATTTTTTGGAAAATTTTGATCTCAAAAATTGAAAAGAATAATTTGCCACAAATTCCCTGGAAAAAATTTGTCAAATTTTTTAGGAGATAAGAAACTGCTTCTAGTTCATTGTGCAATGGCACTGAAATTATTATTAGATGTCCATTGTGATACTTTGAGTTTGGTCTTAATAAGTAAACTATATTCACTTGAAGTGTCAAGAGCCCAAAAAAACAAAGAGGTGGGGCATGTCAAAAATTGAAATGCCCGCTGTTGGGAGGAACAGGTATTTTGGAAAATTAATTAGAGTTTTTTTTGAAGACAGGAAAACACGGCACTAGAACCCTGAGTTTGGTCCAAAACGGGGTGAGATTTTAAAAAAAACCTGTAAAAAAGTAGATTAGCCTTCAAGGGGGAGGATCAAAGTTCAAACTCAGAAATGCACCACTTTTTGTGCCAAACTGAGTTTCATCCTGTTTTGATCCTTCTCTTTGCTTTTTCCAGAGCGCCTCCTTGGCTGCTACATATATTTTCACTGCTCTACAGGTACAACTAATATAATTACCTGGAACCTTGTGCATTTCATACCCAGATTTAATAAAACTTCCTTACTTTGCTGACATCACTCAAAGAGGGGATAGGGGGTCAAAAAGAGGCCCAAAGACAGGGTGAAGAGAGGATGACTTTAAGGAAAACTCTAATGCCTACCAAAGGGAGGAGCAGGCATTGACATGCATTTTTGTTTTCCAAAATATCTCACCTTTCAAAATTTTCGTTTAGGGAGGTGCTCTGCAAATACACAAAGAATATATGTGCCACTGGGGAAGGCATCCTCCCTGGGGAATTACAAGGGCATGTAACTGAAGATGAGTGCGGAGCCTGAGGTGTAGATCAAGGGCCTTGTGATTCCCAGGGGAGGAAGCGTCCCCCTCATGAAAGCCTAATAGAGATTTCAACCTAATCTGACCCGGTCAATTCAGTCAGAAGGATCTCACTCACCAAAACGCGTCCCCTCAATGGAACCTTAGGTGAAACCGCCCTGCCCCTTGGGTTGGGGTAATTGCATCCGGTAAGGTCTCCCAAATAACAAAGAGAAATTTGTGTCAGGTTTTCATGGCTGGGGAGCGACCTGAAAATACAAAGGAAAACGAGTGCCAGTTCTTTACTTTTAGCAAACCGATGAAAAACTGGCTCACAATTAAAATGTGTGTTGAAATGTAATGAAAGTTAACATCCAAAAAAGTTTTTTCTCACAAAATTGGCAAATATTTTCCAAGAAACAGAATATAGGCTACCTTTATATTTTTGAGGTCCAATATTTTGTGAAATTTCGCCAGGAAAAAAAAAACACTGACAGACACACAGAAATCATGTCATCTTGTCCATTGATTCACGCAAAAACTATCTTCACATACAAGATGTTTTCCAATTTCCCCATCCACTCAAAGTTATTAATTCTTCACCCACAAGTGAAGGTGGGTTGATTACAATCACAAGTCCAAATTGCCAAGAGTTGAGAGAACTGACATTGCCTTGTCAGGTAAGGTGCACCAATGCCAATTCCCGAGCATTTCTTTGGATCAATGTTTCGGATGAGGATTCTGTAAGCAACCAAACATAAGAGTTGCTCATCAAGAGAGATGACCCAAAAGACTTTAGGCCACATGGCAGAATTGTCTGAAGATTGTTTTGTGCACTTTATTTTATGACCACAAGAGATCTAACTTTTTCGGCTTCTTTTCTTTTTTGGTAGGTGGGTAGGGCACAAGTGAGAGTGATACTCAAAAAAATATCACAACAGTCGTACACTTGACTGGCTGGCCAACAAGTTGCTTCAAGCATTAAATCTTGGGTGTCAGATTTTGGGCTTTGGATGTCTCTGCAAAGGGCCTATCCGAGGAAATCAAGGAACTCTCTTCAGAAGGCTCGAGATCAAAAGCAAAAGACAAAGCTTTACACCTGCTATGATGATTGCCACCATGCAACCTGTACATTAGGCAAAAAGAATAAGGAAACCATATGGTAGTAGACTCTATTTCCATGCATATAGTTACGGGAAACAAGATCCAATCACTTGGAATTCACCCACTATGTGTCATAGGGGAGCAAAGACAATAACTGAAATGGATTCTAAATAGGTTCTTATTTTGTCATTGTATGCACATACCATGCCATACCGACAATAAGTATATGCACATATTCCCAGCTTTGTAAACTCTCTTATAGGCTGCAACATTTGAGTTGTTGTTTTGTGCATTCGCATATCCGTGCATCCTACATCTCTAACATTACATTTACCCATAGTTTAATGCAATCAGTACAAGAGTTCTGCTGCAATTTTTTTCACCTAGTGTGCCCTTTGCCAGTGTTTCTTTTTCAATACCCTTTGCTCACTAGCCAGGTGAGCATCCCTAGGCAAATTTCAATTTAATTTAACTGGCCACATTGTTTGAAGGAACTCTCTTAAAACTGTAGACATAAAGCATAAATCTAGCGCCACCCTTCAACAAAACATGTTGTCAGTTGTAGTCCAATTTTCTTCAGAAAAAAGGGGCAATGGTGACAAAATATCCAGTTTTTTCAGAAAACTGCATGATCTCATAACATGTCAGGTAACAGGTTACATATCCCCCTAGCACCCCAAACATGCCCAAAGCATATGTAGCATGGGGCCAAGGTGAAAAGAAAGAGTCCAAGGGCAAATTGGAGAACAAAATTTGCCTGGATTAACATCTATGGGCAAAAATATTGTTAACTATATCCTATATACCCATCTATCTTACATAGGTTTGCACTATGTGTTACAACTTTTGTACATCTAATTTGTTGAGTGAATTTCTCAACCACCCAATGCCTCTTGTTGATTATAATGGATGCAACTTGCTTTCATATTCTTGATAACTTTCTTTCCCACTCCTTTCCCAAATGTGTCATAGATGGGGATGATCCATTGCTATTGGGGGACAACTTGAAGGCCAAAAGGCATGCCTTGTCTAAAATTATTTCATCTTTGTGTAAAGTGTTCTTCTTGTCCAAAAACATTGTCATTGCATGTGAATGGAAATGCAACAATCTCATGTATGAACCATGACGCATCATTTTGAATGGGTCATTTGTGGCCACAAAATGAAATAGGTTCACAGTTCAAAAACGGTAGTTGTGCCACCAAATCTTTAAAAAATTCTGAACCAAAATAATATATCAAGGAAAGAATATTAAATCTCAAACAAAGGCTTACCTAGCCAATCAAAGCAAGTGGTTGACTGATACTCATGTTGGTTGAGTGGCATATCAAGTAATGCATCATTTGTTAGGTCTAGGTTTTGGAACATTCACAAAACTTTTGCATCAGTTTTCTATCCTAGGTTTTTAATAGTTTCTCACCTTTCAAAATCAATCAACTTTTAGTATACGGTCTCATGTTGTGGACTTTACCAAGAATCCATTATTCAAAACACCCACTAAACAGCAGAGAAAAAAATACACTAGGTAACATGCCTTACAATCACACCAAAAGAATCCAAGAAGTTCTTTACAATATAGAAAATTCTACTTTTGGGATGCATACATTT
Source organism: Sphagnum tenellum (assembly GCA_963921925.1). Lineage (NCBI taxonomy): Eukaryota > Viridiplantae > Streptophyta > Sphagnopsida > Sphagnales > Sphagnaceae > Sphagnum > Sphagnum tenellum. The sequence continues at coordinate 669,500 of OY998143.1, read as the reverse complement.
GTGAATGGGACTACTGAATTGACAAGATATAGCACTGTGGCATGTGATTATCACTTACACCATTTGCTTTGCCATTACTCTTTTTCCTTTTTGGCAAAATTTCACTAATTGGTGATTTTCAAATATGCCATTTTTGGTGTTTTTGATTGCCAAATTTTGAAAACAGTTAAAATTTCAAAGAAGCTGCTGAAGTCTACATTAAGTTCCAATTGGTAGCCAACAATATGAAGGATTTTTATATGATTTAACTTTCATATGTTGCTTAGAATTGAAATAAAAACAGATTTGTTATCACTCACACTTTGTTGGGGCTGGTGCATCCACAGGTCAAGTCTTGGTAGTTTATATCACAACATAATATGGTGCTTGAACCTACAAAATATGAATCACCAAAGGTTGAAGGTTCAGGGTTTAGGGTTTGGTTTTCAAATTCAACTCATATAAGATTTATATGACCCCAGATTTGAGCACATGAGATCACGCTACAAGGACTTTTGTTTGACTCATATAAAAAATTCCCTTTTGAAAGTATTAGGATCTTGTTTGACCATATTAAAAAGTCTTATTTTGGGGATTTGAAGCACTACACCCAGATTCGTAGATGAACCTTTTGACAATTCCATTGAGCGCATACCATCACAAATTCATAACTTAATTTTTTCTAAAAATTTAAAAATCAATTTCAACTTTGGTTGAGGTTTTTTTTTACTTTAAATAATGAGTGTGGAAAAATTGAATCTAATTTATTCATTATGCTTACCCGATAAACATCAGAGAAAGAAAAAAATACACTTAAAAGTGGACCAAATTGGTCTGCCTTGACATCATTTAGGGGTGAAGCTAACATTTTGAAGTGTTTCTAATCTACCAGATGCGATGGTGATCCACTTTCCTCATCCCTTTCGTTTTATATTACTAATCTCCTTGTTGCACAATTTAATTTTATTAAAAGTACCGCCCAATATTGAAAGGTCACCCATTAGACTCTCATTCAAAGTTGTAGAGGCACATTGATGGGCCCCCATTCTTGCCTCCCCCAATAGGAAGGTAAGACACAAATTTCTCATTCAATCCTTTGGAAGTTCCTGGAATGGAATCCCAAACAAGTACAAAGGAAAGCAAGGTATCTTAGATCTTCACCTATGACTTCTAGGTGAAAATAAAGTAATTTTCTTTTAAAATTTTATTTTATCAATAGGTATATGAAAATAATTGATTTTTCCCCCCCACATTTTCATTAGGGATAGGGAAGATGTGAAGATATAGTACAAAGCTTTTTGAAAAAAACCATTTGTCCTACAAAACTTGTGGTTGAGAAGAGATGCTTGTGAAAACTTGGCTCTCAACCTCACTAATGGGACCTTTAAAGTTGCTATTCTTTTCCCTCACTAATAAGAGACCGACACACAAGAAACAAGAAAATAAAAGAACCCTGGGCTGCCACATTTGATCATGGTCTCTCTTGGAATGTGACAAATGTTATGTGTGTTGTCACCCATGTTCGATTTTTTAGTTACTTTTAAGGGAAGAAGATTGGGTTTGATGGCCCGCATCCAAGTGTATTTAACAATGCCATCTGGGTGTGTGCGTGTGTACTCACTTTGGTGAGTAAAAACTGTTAGTTCCAGTTAGTAAGAGTGGAATCAATAATTGAGAGTTGTTTTTTAGTGTAGATACTCGAATTTATTTTTGGCCTTGCCTTGCTAGGCAAGAATATTGTGTTCAGATTCATTATAGAGTACATTAGCTTAAGGGATTTTGGCCCACTAGGTAGTAGGTCTATTTTTGATATGAGGATTTTTGAAAGATGATATTTTGGCTTGTGTTGAAACTTGAGATTAGTTATAGAGTTATGATACCTTTAAGGATTTTGGTCTCTTTATAGGATGTTTTTGAAGATTATATTTTTGCATGGTGAAATACTTGAATTTTCATAATTCTTTTTTTGCCTTCATATACTTTTTAATGCAAATGGCAAGGTCACAGTGTGAAACACACTTGTTTGAAAAATGTATTCATGGTCCAGCGAATCAACACCCATGTTGGTACCCGGTTTTTTTTTTTTCTTTTCCAATTTTGTGGTTCCGAAAGTTTTGTGATTAAAAATTTTACAAGCAAATTATCTCAAATTTACACTAAAAACCGAAAATTACCAAGATTTTCAGAATTTTTTTTGTCAGGCACATTACCCACCAATTTTTTTTTTTGTTGGTACAGTCATAAAATTCTCAAATTTTATTTAAATTATTTTTAAATAGTACAAATATCACATGCTTAGACAAAATCAGGATATGAGTTCAAATCTAACAATTTTTGGGTTTTAATATGGTGACCAAGAGGCCTCAATGGAAAAGGTCAAGGTACCAATGTGGGTGCTGGTTAACCCTAGCCCTGTCTATTTGTGGAACCAGAACCATCAATTAACCAGTGGATAATTGGCACTTAACTGATGATTCTGATCTCAGTTAACTAGTAAGAACCAGAATTGAAAGAAAACTGATTTTTCATTTTTGGGGTTGTTGCAAGGACCCACTTTCATTGGCCCATGGGAATTTTTTTTAAATTTTTGAAGCATTGTGTGTCCCCCCCCTAAATTGAAGTATAGAGGTGCTTCCCTTTGGCTCACCTTTATAAGTTATGAAAGTTCAACTTTTGGGTGCAAAGTATGGGATAAAGTGTGGTGCTATTGGGAACATATTGTGAAATGGATTGAGAACCGGCCTTTTCTTTTACTGGCTAAACTTTGCCAAAAAGCACAATCAAAAATTTAAAATTCTAGAATGAAGTGATTTTGGAGGATTCAATCACCAGAAGTGAGGAAAAAAAAGGCTTAAAATTGCCAGATCTCTATATTTGCTTTTGAGTTTGTAGGCATAAATATAGCAGGTTGATTAAGGATTTGTAGGTTTATAATCAGATTTGGCTAAATCTTCCTAGGGTGATCACCATTTTTTTAACATCTTCCTATTTGATGATTGTCACTTGTGCTACTTTTAAAAAGTCCTAAAGAAATGTTGTTGGGAACTTGGGGAACCTATTGGGAACATCAAAATTTGAAAAAATGCAACCCCACAAGACAGGGTGCATGTTTGAACCATCTCATTGGCTGCATGAAAATTTTATCCCTAAGATTGGTGTTCACCCTTTTTGACCTAGGCTACCCAAGTTCTACATTCATTGATGAATGATTATTTTATTTTAAATATTATCATTTCGAAAAATAAACTATTTCAAGTCATTTTAAAATATTCTCTATTTTCCTCCACATTTTTTTTCTTTGGAAAATTATTTTTTGGGAAAATTTTAACTTTTAAAAAATAAAATAAGTAGTGTGAAGCATGCCATGGTACAAAACCACAATGGTACCCCTTTTTAAGAGCTTGGGTACTTATTCAATGGGTGGTATTTGTTTAGCATGATAGAGTTGAGAATTTTATTTTATTTTTTGTAATACTAAAAAACTGTTTTCAGCAAATAGAATTATCCGTAAAGTAAGAAAAAACACAGCATCAGAACCCTGAGTTTGGTCATTCTCAGGGCGAGATTAAAAAAAACCCTGAAAAAAAGGACATTAGCATTCAACGGGGTGGAACTCAGAAAACCATCAATTTTGGGGGTAAACTGAGTTTCATCCTGTCTTTCCTTTTTCCTGAGCGCCTCCACTGCTGTTACATATATTTTCACTGCTCCTAACTGTACAACTGCTATAATTAGTCTCGAACCTCGTGCATTAAATGAAGAGTATGAGCATTTCATTCTGAGTTGTAACATTTCATACTGAGATTTATTAGAATGTCTTCACTTTGTGGATACCAGTGAAAGAGGGGATAGGGGGTGAAAGGAGGCCCAAAGACAGGGTGAAGACATAGTTACTTTACGGATGATAACTATAATGCTCGTCACTTCACCTCTTTTTCAGTTCTTCCAAGGTCATCAACCCAACATTTATACCCATATTCTACCACTTACAAGTTACAATCCAACCAAGCACTCTCAGGGATCTTGTGTTCCACTCTTTAAATTTAAACACAAACAAAACAGGGGGATATACAACTATATTATAATCAGCAAAAGGAAGAAACAATTGACAGAAAGATTGGTCAAATTTTAAACCACTCAATGTCCAACCAATAGCCAAGGACTTCCATCTGTAAGGGAGTCCTAAAGTCATGTTGGTCACAGTTGACAGCTTAGATACATCTTTTGCAGGACCACGTAATTTGGTCAAAAAAAGTATACCTACCATTCCTCCTCCTCCCCCCCTCCCCCCCTTTTCCAAAATTTTACCAAAAGAATTTCTTGGTATTCAAAAAGAGAAGGAAAAGGGTGTGGAAGGAGGAAAAAACCAAAAGTTGAAAAAAGTCCTATTTGTTTACAAAACCATGTCCAACACCTCTTTTCGCACAAAGTCAAATAAGAAACCACGTGTCATTTAATTAACCCTCTTATAACAGACCAACCCTTTAGATGGTCAGAAAAACCCAACCCAACCCAACAAGTGGCCTTTCACCCTTAATGAACCAATCGTAAACGAAACTTCACATTTGGGGGGAGTTCCCCTGACTTGTAACATGTTCCCCCTGCTATTCACACTAGGGAACGAGCCCTTGGTGGAAGATTCTGCCAGCTTGCAACCACCAGGCTCCCCTGCTGGGCTTGCCTAATGACCAATTGTGTGGCGGAATTGGTGGGGTGAGTGCGATGACCACAAGCTTGGCAGAATCCATCACCAAGGGGGGACCGCTCTCTAGTATTTCTGATGTTCATCCGACCAATAGATTTGGAGCAACATAATGTTTGGTTGACAAAAATGAATTATTAGCGAAATAATAATAATAAATTATAACGTGAAATTCATTGCGGAATCTGCACTTTTATTTACAATCATTCAACTTCAAGTATCTTATCTCCACATTCCAACTTCACGAAACTCCGTTCAGGAGGCGAGGGTTTCCGGAACGATACCTATTCTATTTTAAAACCACAAACCGTTTCATTGGCCCCGTTGGTGCACTTGAAAAATCTTTGGATCACTTTTGAAATGTGCGGTTTACACTTTACACCCAGTAAGAAGTGCTGCTGGAGGGACCTCAACAAGCAGGGGGGGGAGCTTTTGATCTTTGAGGTAGGGTACCTTAGAATCATAATATGGAATCCCGTGATAAACTACAAAAAAAAATTCAACCAATTCCAAATAAAATATGTTTATTGGTGTCAAAGAGTAGCGATCAGTGATTATTCTTTTTAGGATTTTTTTTTCTTTTTTGGACCAAAAGTTTTGGGAAAACTTTGGACAATTATGTTTTTCTAGTGTAAGTTTAACTAATTTAATAAAAAATTTGGGAAAATTTGCTAAACTCTTTATGTCAACAGAATTGAAAAAAACTCCCCTTGGTTGCAATGAAATATGCAATGAATAATTTTTTTTATGGTCACCAATAAATTGTGCTATCTTGAAATATTTACAAAGTGGGTTGAAAGTTGAAAGTATTAAGCCAATAATAACCCAAACATGGGGGGGGCCTCATTGCCCATTTTGCAAGTGGTTTTGGGCTCAATTTGCCATTAGATTTTAGGCCATGCCAAATGTTACAATATTTATCCAAGTTAAATGCTAACTTGACTACCATACTACAATAGTCCCTTAATATGAGTCATTGATTATAGGTAACTTGTAAATTAGCCCCCCAGGTCCAAGTCTTCGAGAAAGATTGGGCACACAAAACATTGCATCTAGCCTAGCTATGGGTGGTCAACAATTTGCCAAAAGGAGGAGGCAATATAAGTTAGACCTAAATTCGTTTTTTTGGCAAAATTGACATTTATGTTGTTTAGTTAGAATTTTTGAATTTGTAGAATCAAAAATACTCATTAAAAATGAAAATAAAAAAATTCAGTTATGGCTTATAATTTTCCACGAACCCAAAAGCTTATCACCTATGTATCCACTTATATTCCTCAATATAGTTTCATGTGGAGGATAATCTGAAAGATTTTAGAAAATGAAAACCATAGCCACCTAAACAACAGGGCAATGGCCATATGTAAAATAATTAATTCCCACCACAAAAATTAAACCTGGACTCTGTGAATTTTTATTTATTTATTATTCAACACAATTAACACATAATTATCTATAACCGAAACAAAAATTATGAAAATAAAATTTTAAATTTTAAATTAAAAATGTATCCAACAAATTTCTTAAATTAATTTTTAAATCGAATATTCTTTTGCAAAATTCTCTTTTTATCTTGAAAAATTTGCCAAATTTTGGAAAAACAAATCGCCACATTTGGACTCTGGTTTTAGGTTGGTAGCACTTTTTAATCTTTTTTTCAAAAAAATAGACTGGTTTAAAAAACCTGTCGCCATTTAATGCTAAATCCGTCGTAGGATGCTAGCCAATAACGCAGATCAGAAAATTGAAATAAATAATAAATAAATATCACTGTTGCTAACTTCTCCAGCTGCAAATTTTGTTTTTTCGGCAATAAATGAAATCAAAATTATGGCATCAGAAAGAATCAGAGTCTGTCTAGCTGCTAACTAATTTTCCGATTTTTTTAATTTTGAATAAAAGAAAAACATTCTGGCAATAGAATTTATAAAGCTGATAAGTACGCGCAAATAGATAAGCCACTAGATAAGCGGACAGGAAAAGCTTTGATTCACACACTGGAAAACCGGATCAAAAAAAGCACATTTCACATTTAGGACGGTGGAACTTGATTTGGGGTCAGAGTTAACCCCTCCCCTTGGGCGGCTCTCTTCGTTCTTCGTGGGTAGAGAGGAGGAACGAAGCGAGAGCTTCGCGGGCTCAAATCGTCGCTGGTTGTTCGGATGTCGGCGGATTTTTCAGCTCTTTGATCAGAAGAAGCTTTAGTTTTCCGATTCCTCCCTCTACATTTTTTTTCCTCAAACGATTTGGTGAAGAATTGCTCATCTTCTGCGTGCTTTTCCACTGTTCTATCCCAAGAGTGCACCGTCTTCTTCTCTGTGTCGAAGTGCCGTTCCTGCCTTTGTGTGTTTTGCTCTTTTTTTTTGCTTTTGTCTTGGTCTCCCTTTGGAGCTTTCTTTTCCTTCTTTTGTTTGTGTGGTGGTGCTTTCAGTTTCCTGTTCCTCATGGCGTTGCCGATACTTGGCAGAAATGGCGGTGGTGGGTTGTAGTTGTTCTTGTAATCTGCAAGCGGTGGAGGGTTGTAGTTGTTCTTGTAATCTGCAAGCGGTGGAGTCTAATCCTTTTGAGACCTGAGGGGAAACGAGGAGCAGATCAGGATTTGTGAGTACCGTTTTCTTGTGCTTCCTGTTCAGGCGTCTCGTGAATCTCGTGATTCTCCGTTGTAGCGCTCCGGGGAGTCTGGATTGGACTGGAACAAGCACAAGAAATCTTGAAGAACGAGAAGAGGACGACGGAAAGGAGAAAGAAAGAAGCAAGAGAAGGAGAAGTCAAAGACAGACACAGAGACACACAGAAGAAAGAATAGGAGGAGAAGAAACGGAGGAGCGGAGCAAGTGGATGGCCGGAGCTGGAGGCACCGAGACGCTGGCAGCAGCAAGGGCAGCGACAGCAGGGCCGCAGCGGCAGAGAGCAGTTCCCAGACATAAGTTGGTAACGGAGCGAGTGTCCACTCTGCCGGCTTTCGTCTCAACAGCCACAGCCCGCAACAGCAGCAACCTGGTGCAACGTCATGCAGCTGATTCTCTTCTTGGCGGCGACGATGAGCCGCACTTCTTTTCCTTGAGGGCTCTGATACCCTCTGAAGATGAAGTCAGGTCAGTTTCCCTTCCCACTTGAGAGCAGGAGGAGGAGAACAGCAAGATGGAAGAATGAGAAAGAGGAAGCGGAATGTAACAATGATGAAGAGGGAGATTAAGGCTTTTGGTGTTTTTCTTCTTTCTTGCAGGGAAGGTCTTGGCCTTGCAACAGAAGACAATGGCAAGGAGGATATGTTCAAGGTGGTGGAGATTCCCCGCCAATTTCTGCAGAAGCTACATATCAAGGGTTTCAAGCTGAAGATTGCAAATGCATCTCTGCGAAGACTGTTCAGTGGTGCCGTTGCAGGTGCTGTATCAAGGACAGCAGTTGCACCGCTGGAGACCATCCGCACTCATCTCATGGTAGGGAATGGGCACCATTCCGTGGTGGGGGTTTTCCATAATGTCATGAAAACAGAGGGATGGCAGGGTCTCTTCCGAGGCAATGGTGTCAATGTAATTCGAGTCGCTCCTAGTAAAGCAATTGAGGTAAGCAGCAATTTTTTTCACATGGTGTTCCCACTTTCTCTAAGATGCAGGTTTTGTTTGGGTTCCAATGTTGGTGGAAATTCTTATGGGAGGTTGTCGTTGGTGGCTTGCCTTTTGGTGTCCAGCTTTTTGCATATGATACAGTGAAGACTTTGCTGGCACCAAAACCAGGGGAACCTTCACATCTTATTATCCCAGCATCCACAGTGGCAGGGGCAACTGCTGGTGTTTGCTCTACATTGTGCACATACCCTCTTGAGCTCTTGAAGACACGGCTAACCATCCAGGTAACATTCATCCAGAATCAGGGTGGGCTGTTATAGTTATGTTTCAATTGGTTCTGTGCCCTCAGATGTCTGGGTTTTGCACATTTCTCTTCCATCCATAAGTGGCACAAGTTTGACCTAATGCTTGGATACTGCCTTTTGTTTCTTTCCAGCGAGGTGTTTATAATAATCTGCTCCATGCATTCATAAAGATTTGCAAGGAAGAAGGTCCTCGGGAGCTTTATAGAGGCCTTTCTCCCAGCTTGATTGGTGTGGTGCCCTACGCAGCAATTAATTACTTTGCATACGACACATTGAGGAAGACATACAGGAAGCTAACAAAACAAGAGAAAATTGGGAACCTTGAGACTCTTCTCATGGGGTCAGCAGCTGGTGCAATATCAAGCACTGCAACATTCCCATTGGAAGTTGCTCGCAAGCAGATGCAGGTAGTGTAGTACTCTCATTATGATATCTATTTGTCTCTTCTGGAAGGGAAGGGGTGCCTCTGGGTGATCTGGTTTTTTGGTTGATTTATTGGTGATCTGATTAGCTTTGTCAATGAGGATTCACAAGGCTTTTGGGAGCAAGTCATAAAGCCTGCATCCACATGTTCTTCCTGAGCATTGTGGAGAAGGGAAACCCTCTTATTGTTGATGCAGTTCTCCTGTAGCTTTTCATTTATTCAGGCACCTTACTTCTGCCTTTTTCTAAAGGAATAAGGAAAGGCACTGACTTGAATCCACTTAATTGAGAAGATGGATCAACAACATCTCAGATTCTATTAACACATGCTCTTCTTGCATTGCTTGCAGGTGGGTGCACTTAGTGGACGGCAGGTATACAATAACATGTTTCATGCATTGTCTAGCATATTGGAGCAACAGGGTCCTGAGGGCCTCTATCGGGGCCTTGGAGCAAGTTGCCTCAAATTGATACCAGCAGCTGGGATCTCCTTTATGTGTTATGAGGCATGCAAAATTCTTTTGGTAGAGGATGAGGACAGCAGACAGCAGTAGACTGTATACATTTCTCAGTTTTCACTCGACTTCATGGGTGGCATCTGAGGGGATTTCATGAGAAGGGGCATGATCAGAAAAGCATGGCTTGCACTGATGAAGAAGGATTGGTCTCTTATCCTGGAGGTTGAGAAGCCTGAGGAAGCATACATTGAACCTGATTTGTGGGTATGTTTGGTGCTGCTCACAAGATCATTCCTGAAGGTGGCAGTTCCTTTGTGAGATGCACTCATTTGGCTTGAGTGTAGTGGGATATCTTCAAGCTGCAAAGAGAAAGTAATATTTGCAAGGTTTACGGCTTAGAACATGAAAGATTTGAGTCTTTCTACACAGCTTCCAAACTCCTGGCACCTGGCACCTGAGAAAAGGGATCGACCATTGCAGCAGGCTGGAAGTTCTGCTAGTACATTCACCGAGGGTGGCCACAACTGCCCTGACAGTCAGAGGCTCTAATTGTATACTGTTATGGAAACAGTGAGTTTAACTTTTAGTATTAATAGGTGGATAGACATTGGCCAATGAGGATGCAGTATTCTCCCAGGACTTCTCCAGCAAGTCTCTGAGAAAGGCTACCAGTCTTCCCTGGTCTGTGCAGTCGCCGGTCAAGCATTTATACCTTTGAACTCTGGATGAATAATAAAAGTGGAGCAGTGGATGATGTCATTCCAGTCCTGAGTCTGTTGGGAGACACTTCTTTTTCAGTGAATTGGAGCTCTTGTGCTCTTCTTACTCTATTCACTCTGGCCTGTTTGTTCAGTATGCTGCTGATTAGTTTAACCAAGTCTCTTTGGAAGTGATGTGAAATTGCAACTTGCAACTCAAGACTTTGCAAAGAAAAGATGATGTAATTCTTTGGGTGGACTTTAATGAAAACCCAGCTGATCAACTTTGGGATCGTCGGGGCAGTTTATTAACTGCTTGCAGCTGGAAAGTGGATCACTCTCTCTAGAGTAGGATTCAATTTCCTATTTCCCAGATGTTGGAGAGATCACAAGCTTTCATTAAGGCTTTATGTTTAATTATACAAGCTGAGAACTTTGAGAATTAGAGAGTTTTTGTTGCTCTATGTTCTTCCTTATACTTTAAAGCAGGTATAACCTTATGTAACCAGTCAACTGTGCATTATGCAATACTCACATGGCAGATTTATTATGTTAATGGTGAGTGTATGGGCTGCCACATGATATGATACTTTCTTTGATATGTGAATAGCACAGGAATGCTATTATTATTCATCTGCTTGAACTGCCATAGCTAGCTTACTTCTTGACTTCTGTGGTGTTTTATTGCAATTCTATTACTAGAGTCTGCTGTTGATAATTTGTCCCTATAGACTAACTTACCAGCACATCTACATCTTTGCTGCAAGTTCTGGAATTCAGCTATGGTGGAAGATTGGCACGTTATTTCTGCCATGACATGCAGATTGTGGGGAATTGCTGATCATGAGCACCCAAGCATTAAGTGCTGTGGCAATGTGTTCATGGCTGCAGTGCAGGTATCAAGACAATGGTACACATATTTTCTTTCAAAAAGACAGGAACCAGGCCATGGTACAGGAGGACAGAGATCTCAGTATTTCAACAGATAGAGCCCTGTATTGATCTACACAGATCTAGCTTGGTCATCATTTTCCAGCTCTCATTTTCAAGTTGCTTAAACTTATGAGACACAAGATTGCAGTTGTGGCTGCCATTTTGCAGCTGTTTTGTTGTGTCATGTGGTTTCAGGGGACTTTAGATTCCGTCAGGAAGAGGTCCTAGGTTACCCTCTCCAGTTTTCAGCAACTGCAAGTGATGGTAATTCATTGGATGCTTCAGCTCAAACTCATTGATAAGAAGAGGCCGGTTCTCTGCATAATCAATGTAGGATGCAGAAGTGTACGGATCAGCTGGGAGTGGGTTCAACCTCCGGCTTGTCTTGCCATATGATTGAGAGAACAGGTGCTGCAAGATAAACCAGAGCAATTCAAGCTTTTGTAACATCTCTTCTTCACTGTTTCCTCTCCTTCAAGTTATTCAGGTTTTCTAGGTCCTAGTGAATATATGTCTTCTTCTAAGAATGAGAAACATCAATACTGGCAGGCGGTTGTAAGAAATAGTTTGATTTTCTCAAAGGTTTTGTTTGAGCAGATCCATCACCTGTTTTGCATGGATGTGGCCTGTGTAGCCTTTGAGGTGGTGTCGTCCTTCCATAACTTCCAAAGTATCATCCTTGAAGTCCTCAAACTCTCTCCTTGTGTGCAATTTCCATGGCCTGTAAGGAAGGTCACTTACACTCATCCCTCGGACTGTGGGAGTTGGGTACTTGTCTGTTGTGCCGATGCTTTGCCTGTAAGAAAACATTCATAGATCCACCTCCCCAAAAGGATTGTAGCTTTGTTATTGAAGCTTTGTCAAAGACTAGTAATCCTTTTTGCGAATCATAATCTCTGAATCACTCTACTACCAAGTATCAACAACCTTGTGTTCTAAAGCTTTTTTTTCCCAGATCTGAGCTTCTGAGTATGGTTGCAGCTGTAACTGATGACATACCTGATGCTGTACATATCAAGCTTGCCGGTGCAATATTTCAACTCAGCAGGGGTTTCTCTCTTGCTTGCTTGCCATTTGATTGCCTTGGGCTCATCAATTCTTCCCGGATGCCCCAGTTGTGAATACCAGAAGTTTCTTCCTTCCACTTTGTTTTCAGTGCTCTGGGTTGATACAGAAAAACACCAGATTTGTCAAAAACATTTCACTGTGAATTGGTTTCAATCATAAACTTGGAAAACCATCTCAATGATCACAATTTCATGGAGCTTCTCTTTAGAAGTGGGAGTATAACAAATGGATTCTTGCAGGTCTTCCTGTTTGAAACAGTATTCATGGGTTTTGCAAGCAACAAGAGCTATCTGCCGCAAGATCATATGGCTCTTGTTTATCTTTTCTGGCAATGTTGGTAGAGGGAAAGGAAATGTGGACCAGATGGATGGACTCTTTGAGAGCCCCATGGTGAAGGGAATCGGTGATGGCAGCAGCTCGTCTGCAGGCATCAGTGTATCCATGGCCAATTACATAGTTTTTGTTTTGAGGGATAAATCCCGAGTAGCCAGGGAGAGGACCCTCTTTGGCAATTCTCGCACCACCAGGAACAGTATGAGTTTTCCCAGCAGGCACTGCTGGTATGGGTGACATTGCTCGAGGACCTCGAAGCACCATTTTCACAACAGTTTGTTTGGTTTCACTAGCCCAAAGCTTTTGGATTCGAGAGAGAGAGAAAGAGAGAACAACACCAGAGAGATGATGAAACAGGACACGCACTCACTAAGGTACAAGCAAGTTTCTCCTCATTAAGAAAGGATGCACCCAATTTGATGCTACCTGGAGGTTTTTCCACTGCAGATCAAACTGACTGCACTTACAGGCTCTTCTTCAAGGTTATTGTATGATCTCTTCAAGGAGATGGAAAACTGGTGAGCAGAATCAAACTCTGTCATTACAAAAAAAATTGCGGTGAAGTTCTTGTTTTGGGTCAGAGAGATTGTATTGTACGGAGAGAAGATTGCATCCACCTCTTGGGTTTGTTGTGAAAGTTGCAGAAATGAGAGACAAAGATCAAGGGTTGTCAGATTGACTACATGATCAGACTGGGTTCAAAGATCAGATCCAGAAAGAGTGGAAGTTGCCAAATGGCCACTGAAAGCTTCTTAAGCTTTTCTGAGAGATATCAGAGAAGGACTTGGAGTTGAGATGGGTTTCAAGATACAGCAATTGGGTTAGGGAAGAAGATGTTTGATAGCTAATTTAAGGAGAGGAAGATGATGACAAGAAAAGAAAAAAAATGCTTTTGTTCTAGGGAGTGAAAAGCAAGCTGGCAGCTTTTCTGGTATGAGATCCAACAGCAAAAGTGCCCTGGTCTTTTTGGAGCCTCACAACATTCGATACCCACTCCGACCTCTTAACTTCTTCTCTGAAACTGTGACAGTTATATACAGTAGTAGTAGTCCAATGCGGTAAGGTGACGAGCTGTTGGATTGCTACTTTGGTTCTGTTATCTGCAGGCACGAAACTTGCAGCTTCTTCCCAGCTGGGAAAAAAAACTCTTCGCTGTGGTTTTAAGAAGAAAATTTCGCATCTTGAGCTTGTCCGACTGCAGTTTTAGCTGCATGGCAATAGAGAATCAGAAGCTAGTGTTCGAGGGAAGAAAAATCTGAAGAAATCAGGGAGGGATCCAAAGGGCAACAACCCGCTGCACTGCCCATCTTGTGCGGAAACGCTTGGGGAGCAACGGAAGGAGAAGGATGGTAACCGTCGGCTCACCACAGTAACCGACAGTGGGACACCCACAAGCTGCGTCTCTTTAGAAATCTCGTGTCAGAAAGCTCTAGTACGTAATCAGACAGAAACCGGTCTTGGGTATAGAAGAAGAAGAAAGCGGACTAGGTGGAAGGAGGTGCATGTGAGGAGAGAACCTTAGGGTTAGGGTTAGGGACAGGTAGGGGAAAGCAAGAATTGATTGGGTTCTTCAGATCTCTCACGAAGATGAGTTCCAGCGTCTTGCGGCAGCAGTGATTTGCAAGGAGGGAAGATCCCAGTGGCAGACGGGGGATCAGGCGCTTCAAAAGGAATACCATTCATACCGGATTCTGTGAAAATCGATCGGCAAAAACTCTCTGCAGAATGCAACAACAGGAAACAAAGGAAAATTGCTTGACAATTTTGCTGCTGATTTCTTTTTTGAGGAGTTGCAGCGAGTTTTGTGAGTCGGTACGATCACAAAGTATGGCAATGAGGCATCGATTGTCTCATAGTTTTGCTTCCCTTCCGACAGTGCATAGTTTTGCTTCCCTTCCGACAGTGTCGTGCAGCCCAATGCGCGAGTTGCACTGTCAGAGCGCTACAAGTGATCAAGCTTGAGCCCCGCGAGCGAGCTGGGAAGGCCCCTGGGTGGGGGACAGTACCGTCTCGTCCTAGGCCCCTGTGTGGGGGACAGTACGGCCTTGTCCTAGGCCCCTGTGTGGGGGACAGTACGGCCTTGTCCTAGGCCCCTGGGTGGGGGACAGTACCGCCTCGTCATAGGGCCCAAGGTTGGAGACATCGCCTAAATGTGGGACCCAGGACAATGCAGTACTGTCCCCTACCCTGGAGCAGTGTTTTTTTTAAGGATTTTATAATGTAGCTAAAGTGGCAATAATCCAGAAATAAATTTAGCCAAATTTGGCGACATGTTACATATGAAAGTAATTTTTTAAAAAACAGCTTCCTTCTATATTCTTCTTGGCTACTGGAACTTATAATAAAAATATGACAATTTGGATTTTTTTAACCTCAAAATCTGGAGTATCTAGGACATTTTTTAATGAAAAATCTGATGCATAGGTTTAACCCTAATATGTTTTCGACTCTTTTTTTCTATGCAAATTCCGTCAAGCTCCCTGCCAAAAGAATACTGAATTATTTAGGTCATTCGAGAGATACTGTAAAATGCAGATTCTCAAATCTTGGCTGAAGGCCCCACAACACCTCTTGGCAAAGTTTTTTCTCAAGAAATGAGGTGAAGTTTGAACTATTTTTTTTGAAGATTTTAACAGTAACTTCACTCCTAGCTAAGAGCATCTCCAAGGGTGCTTGGTATGTGATCCTGCACAGTAAAATTAAATGAAGGAAATCCAACATATGCTGGTTTGGCTCAGAAAAATGGTTTTGGCTCCGCAGAATTGTGCATGTTGCCATGGCTGGTGAAAGGCGCAGCAGTGCTTTGCACCTACAGAAAAGAGTGTAATAAATATGATCTACCTGCTACTGAGTGTTTCTGATTGGCCATCGTCATGATTGGTACAGGTGGTTTGCTATTAGTAGTCCCCCACCTATTTGTTGTCCCAGTTTCAGTTTTCCAGGTGGGGTTGCAAAAGAGAAAAAAAGGTTGAACAAAAGATCGATGGCTCTGAGGGAGACAAAAGAGAAAGGCCAAAGAAAGGCCAAAAGACAAACAGCCCACAGGAACCAAAAAAAGGGAGAGAGCTAGTCCCTCTCTCTGGTAGGAAGAGTACATAACTAAACTCGGATGTGAAATATATTTGTGGAAGGTCACATACTGAGCACCTCTGGAGATTCTATAAGTTCTGAGCAGACTCAACCACAGCCTCATCCTAGGCCCATTATTACTGAAGCATCTACCCACCTGGGGGCTTTACCCTACACTTTCGTTGTTCTGATCTGTAAGTGAAGAAAAGCGTCACCAAAGACAGGGATATGATGGAAGGCACTGTCATTCTACTTGCACCTGAGAATGGTAGGACTTCTGGCTTCATATGACTTAAACTTCTTGCATTTACATTTGAACTTCAGATCTTTGCAATGGGACTTCTCACTTTTTTGACCTTTTTTTTCTACCAAGAACTTCTGTATTTTGTACCAGGAATTCACATGATTTCATTTGGACTTGCGTCATTACAATATATTGTCAGTTCATTCAATGATTTAATTTGAAACCAGTAGATGAATCATCCCACTGAGATTAAATAATCATGGAAAAAATAATTCTTTGTCAATAGTCAATATCAAAACTTTGGTTGTGGAGAACATGAAACAATCCACTCTGCCAATTGCATTATAATTTTTTTTTGTACATGTATGTAGTGTTTGTGTTCGACCCATTTGAAACGGTCTTGGACTGATTTGAAAATTGAAAGTGTAATGTGCGTATGGAACACATATAAATACTTTTGGAAAGTCCCCCTACCAAAGCACAAAGTGAGAATATAAGTAAATATGGACACACACACACACACACACACATGTGCAAACTCATAACAAGAATTGAAAATTCCAAACCACTGAAGTTTTGTTTTGTGTTTTGCAGTTCTCACCAAATCTTTGTTCGGGAACATTTGGGTTACATTTATTTATGTACACTTTATTCACATTTGGTTTCCTCACAGAAAACCTCAAACCTCACAAATGCAAACAAAACGTTGGTTTTTCTACAACCCAGAAAAGGGTGTTTTTGAACTTCTTTTTTCCTTGGTTTAGAGTTTGTATTTAGGGTTTAAGGTATACGGGATATAATGATTAAGGGTTTAAGGTTTTAAGGGTTTAAGAGAAAGTTAGAATGCTGAATTTTTTCTTGCTTGCGAAATTATTATTTTTTCAGCAACGAAAAAGACATCCAACAATCATGCACAAATTCTGTCATAGGAAAAAAAGATCCCATGCATACTCCCTCTAAGATTTGCGAAAGATTTACAAAAGATGTGCTAAGATTTGCGAAAGATGTGCGAAGAAATATTGTGAAAGATGTGTGAGAAATTTTGTGAAAGATTTGTGAAGAAATTTTTTGGGATTAATGTCCCCAAAATCGTAGCAAAATTTGCTTCAAGGGATTGTTTGGAGCTCGCAGTCTTGTGGTGGAATTGCGTTTCAGTCGCTGCCTTGCAAACAAGCAAGAAAGAGAACACAAACTTGTACAAGAAGAGCGTGAGACGCTTTGCAATGAAGACGACGAGTTTCCATCAGGAAAGGTGATGGTGCCGGAAGCTTTGCATTAGGTGGATTGCAGTGCGATGGCATTATTATACTCAAATTCTCGTAAAGGGAATGATCTCCGGATGCTTCCAAGTTTTTTGACTCTGCTCGCCATCATCATACCTTGCTTCGTCGTAAGTCTGCGAGATTCCGGCAGAGATGCAATCACAGAAGACGTTACGGTACTATCGAGACCCTTTATTGGTGTGTCGCGCAACTTGCCTGGCGCGCAGTGGGTGTATGCGCTGTTTCAGCTATTTTTATCGCTCCGGTTTTTGGAAATTCGCCTTCGTGCGTGCGTGTGTTGCTTTTGTGTTTGTTTCTTTCTTTCTTTCAAAGTGTGTGTGTGTGTATACGCTTGTATCGAGGCAAGCAAGCAATGGGTCCAACTCTAACGTCCAGGAAGAAAACAGAGATTGACGAGTTCTAAGTGTTGGGGTTTAGGAGAATCTTCATTCATGTCCGGACTGCTCAGATCTGAAAAGAAGAGAAGGAGGAGGAGGAGGAGGAGGAGGAAGAAATCCTCTCAACTGTGGAATTGGGTTAGCAGCAAAAGACTTGAAGGGTCAGTGCTTCAGGGACCTGCTTCCCCCTCCGAGTCATGGGTGCTTCCAGCAACTTCTTCAAGAGGATTTTGACTGGAGGTACTAGACGAGGAGCAGCAGCAGCGGGCGACAACAGATCCAATCCTGACAAGTCTGTTTCCGACAAGGCGTCCCTCTCTGAGTCTACTACGCCTTCTTCCGAACGCTCGCACCCCTCCGACTGTAAAGATAATTCTTCTTCTGTAAGACATACAAACAAGATCACAGTCTCCTCTTGACCCCTTCTTGAACCTACCTTCTTGTTTTTTCTCGGGTTGTTGCTACAGTCTTTGTTGCATGCAGCTCCAGTAGTCATGTTTTGTCAATGTGTGTTTGCCAGATTGTCTCTGAATACCTGACTGGAAGATCCACATTTGTCATGGCTGCAGGGAAAGCAGCTGGTGAGCCAGCAAAGGAGATCACATGAAAGGGGAGTCCATAAGACTAGATGGACATTGTGGAAGCAAGGAATGGACAATGGCGAGCACCATGATGACAGAGAGGAGCAGCAGTCCATCACAAATTACAGCCAGGAATTCAAGAGGGAACCACATCACCACCACCACCAGATGATACTGGATGATGCCTGTGTTGAAATCCCATCTTCCACTTCCCATGCTCTTCTCATGGCTGATTGGGCTGCCCTTCGCATTCAAACTGCATTCCGAGGATTCTTGGTCAGCTCTCTCTCTCTCTCTCTCTCTCTCCCCCTGTCTCCTCACACAAGCATAGAAACAACCTACTGGTCAACCCTAGGGTCTGACCCCTTGTGAATTCTGAAGAAATGTGTGTGCAGAAGTAATTAAGATTTGGGTTTCTGGAATGGGACTGTAGGCGAGGAGAGCTTTGCGAGCTTTGAAGGGACTGGTACGTCTGCAAGCACTAATATGTGGCCATGCTGTGCGAAGGCAAGCTGCTATTACTCTGAAATGTATGCAAGCTCTGGTTCGTGTGCAAGCTCGAGTGCGGGCTCGTCGAGTGCGAATGACAGAGGAAGGTTTGGCTATCCAGCAAACCATCTCTCAATCCCGCCTTATGGAAGCTCAGATCCGTGAATCAGAGGTATGGGAAATTTTCTCCTTCCCCAAGTCTCTAGGCCTTTTTGTGACCCCAAAACACTCCCGCAAAACCCTTCCTCAATGATTCAGTAACAATTAGATCAAACTGTGCAGTGTGCAAATCTAGAGTGTCAAGCAAATTGCAAGAACACTCTAGTATTGTTGGGCTCAAGCAGAAGTGATTCCATGTTTGGAGGATGCGGGTTTGCAGATGGGTTGGTGTGCAAGCTCTGGGACAATACAAGACATTCAAGCAAAGCTTCAACAGAAACAGGAAGGAATCATCAAGCGCGAGAGAGCCAAAGCATATGCATCAACCCATCAGGTACATAACATTCCTGTGAAATGAAAAACATGGGACAAAGGATTCTTGTGAAACAGAATGAGCAATGGGCATGAAGAAGGACCTTTCTTGTGATTCAAGAAAACGGGCTTGATGGCATTCATAGGAATATAGCAGATTGCAAGGAAAGCAACAGCAACAGCAGCAGCAGCAGCCCTCTTAGTGAAGAGACTTGAGAGCTTTGATTGTCAGGTACAGCTCTTGTTTTGATTTTATTTTTTGTTGTGTTTGTTGCAGTGGCAACCAAAGGTGGTGACAACCGGGGGGAATTCACAGGTGTATTTTCACCATGAGGGGGATACACACTGGAGTTGGAGCTGGCTGGACCGATGGATGTTGGCACGGCCATGGGAGAATCACATCCTTGATTGTGATACAGGAGTGAAGGAGGATCTGACACAACATCACTACACAGACAATCAATTTATGCAGAGCTTGGTGGAGGATTCTAGTGCTCCATTGCAAGCTGTGTTGACAACCAAGGCAGCAGATGCAAATGATATGTCTCCTATCACCTCTACTCTGATTCAGTTGCAAAGACAACAGGAGCAGATGTTGGGTGGCTATCATGTCAGTGATTCACAATCTGATCCCTCATCCACACCACCCTCCCAAGCAATTCTGTATAACAGGGAAAACATGCAGCCAGCAGCTGCTGGACAGAGGAGCTACATGGCAGCTACTAAGTCAGCACAGGCAAAGATTCGCTTGCATACGACTAGGACCTCAAAGCAACAACAAAATGTTGATTATGATCATCTGCCAGGGCCAAGAAAGCATCTCTCCGCTGCTGCTGCCACAGCAGCCAGACATGAACCCTCACAGGAACAAGTCTCTCAACACTTTCTCACAGGAAGCTCAAGGATTAGGTCCAAAGCTTTTCAAGGTACAGCAAGTATCATGACATCAGCTTCTGGCAACAGAGCTCTTCAACAGACTGGCACTCACAAGCTGAGTGAAACGAAGCAGATACCAGATCATGGCTCAAGCAAGTACGTTGATTATTTGACAACATCCTCAAACTCAGAAAGGCCATTGACATCTCAAAAAGCAGCAGATTTACTCATAAACTCTTACAAACAAGAAAGGAATAATTCTCCAAAGCCTGGAAGCTCCCTACTACACTCGACACTCAACTATGATCAAAGGCACTCCTCACGTAAGGGTCATCAGGGAGATCAGTTTCTAAATAACTCATACAGCTATGAAAGACCTCTCAAGAGTTCTAAAGATCTGTACCAGCAATCTCGCAAAAGTGCAGATCTTGCAACAATGTCCTCTTCTCACAAACAAAACAAAGCTCCAGCAGGCAATTATCTTCAGCAATCATACAATCTTGAGAGACGGAGCTTTGAAAGACCATCATCTTGCAGGAGTAATGGGGATGGCCATCATCATCATCCTGCCAGAAAGTCAGATTCAAGGCCTCATAGCAGCAAAGGTAATGGTGGAGATTATCTCCGTAAATTCTCTCAATCAGACAGACAATCAATCCACAGTGGTGACTACAACACCTCCCTCAAATCATCTCCTGCAGATTTCAGAAAACCTTTCAGATAGATTTGTAGGATGACATGGACATACTTAAACTACTACATGAATTTTTGCACTACAATCTTCAGCAGCAGACAAGGGATGTGTGTGCTGCTAATGGCAGCAGCTTGTACATCAAATCCCTTCTTCTGTGCACACAACCCACATGTTGAAAGCTCATCCTCTTCTAATCATCTGTATTTTGTTGAGACATTGAAGCTGATCATACTTTGTGATTGGCATTCTTAAGCTTTATAATCACCACACAATTCTTTCTTGTTGCTCTTGCAAGTTTTGGGTTTTCCTGGAACTGACATGAACTGGGTTAGTAGGACCATCAAAGTTGGTTCAATTATGGTGGAGTTTTCTTCTCTGCAATTCCAGAGAGATCTTTGTGAGCCAATTCTTCAATTGCTGGTGGTGTTTCCTTGTGTGGAATGTTTTTTGGTCTGACCAGGATCTCCAGAGCTTTGTTTATCCCACAACATCAATGTTGATTCGAGTCATTAGTGATGTACAAACAACAAATCTGAACATGAGATCATTGAAAGTTATCGTTCAACACCCAATTACATGATTGAGGATTGTCTTCATGATCATGTACTATAAAGCAACGCAAAACTTTTTGGCCTTGTAACTTATATCTCAATTTTCCTCATAATCATCATTGATTCAGAGAACAACTTGTTGAATTGCAACTTCAACATAGTCTTTTCACCTGTATTAGAAATGTTTCTAACACAAGATCCTCACACATGTTTTACTTCAGCCTTGTGTTAGAAATGTTTCTTTCAATGCTCTTGTTGTGAAAGATTTATAAGATTTTGCAAGCTTGTAGCTAGTTTCAGCTTTAAAAGTCAAAGTCTCATAAGTAAGTTGTGTATGGGCCTATATCAAGAGGTGAACGTAGATATGTAAATCATCCTGGTTATGCACCAAGGGAAAGGAAAAGAGATGGTTACCTTCGAAACACTGTTTTGCACAGTCACACCCTCGTATTGGGCTTCCCACCTTATTTTGTGTTCTTGGTTTTTGGTTTCTTGAGACCTTCCATACAACATTCAATTGTGGCTTTTTCTTTTATTCAACATAAATTTCAAGGCTCCACATGTACCCTCAGGGTCAATATTGTTATTAATTTTGCAATCAAAGATTGAACAACATCATAAGAAAAATTTTAGGTTCAACTTGTTCATAGCTTTAAGAAACACAAGAACAACATAAGAAAAAAATGTTTACCAACCATGTAACAAATTGTGAAACTTCATTATGGACTTGATGTCTAGTTTCACCAACATATTAAAACCAACATGACCATTAACAACTCATTCCATTCATCATTATTCAACTAATAAACTTGTAGCATTTGAGTTCAAGCTTTTCATATCAATGTAGTTTTACCACATGTTTCATATTTCTATATAAATATTTATCATGCATCAATGACTCAAGGGAGGGTTGTAAACTACTTTCACAAACTAAAATCAAGTTGAATTCAAATACAAAATTCAAAAAAAATTCATCCAAAGCTTTCACTTCATTATGTATATATACATTGTTGATTAAAAAGGTTATAATGTCAAACAAAGTCCATGAAAACCAATTCAACAACTTTCAATAAGTTTTGGGAAGGTTCACAACCTCTAGTTGCAACATCCACCAAGTTGTTCCTCGTGAAACTTGTGATTGGAAGGGAAACTAATGTCACAAATGGTCCTTTCATTCTAACATAGATTGAAGAACATGTATTGAGGGTTTCGAATCATTTAATGTTTTTACAGTATATTTTATATCAAAACTTCATGTGAATTTTTGACATTCGTAAATGAAGATCATCCATGAACATACAATTTTCATCCACAAATAAAGTTTATTCATATTTCTTTCCATTGATAACATCCACTGTGCATTTTTATTCAATGATGTTCATCCATCAATATTCATTTTTCATTGATCATTTATATGATACTTACAACTCATGTTCAACATTAATTAATTCCTAAGATGGCCAATCATAAAACAAATAAATAATAAATAACAACAATAGTATGCCAAAATTCTTAATAATCAAACACAAAACCTACTTTAAATAAGCAACAATGCAAAACACTGGGACTCCATGATAACTTTCAAACTTATGAGAGGACTTAGCATGCTTACCAAATACAACTACTATCAAAATTATAAAACCTTTAGGTTAAGGACTTAAATCCCTTTTTCAAAAAATCTATCCATTGTGCATTAATTATTTTGACAAGATTTTTTGAACATGAGTTATAAGTATGGTATTAAAAGGTTGTTTAAATAATGTGTTTATGAAAACAAGTTCAATGAAAATTCATGACTTAGCTCCCCAAATAATTAGAAATACATTTAATGCAACTTATCAAATTCAGGCTAGTCGTCATCATGCTAAAGTACAACCTTGTCACATGATTTGTTTAGTTTGATTCATTTTTAAATATTTTCATTGTGTGTGGAAGGTCATTTAAAAGGAAAAAATTTCCTAACTATACATTATTAAAATTTTAAAGCATTCAACTCAAAACCTTCCTCATTTAGGTAACAATCCAAAACCATTGAGATATCTTAGTAACATAATTAACAAGTAGGAGACTTAGTTAGTGTAATTATTGATTATTGTTGATATTCTAAAATAATATTCAAATTGGCATTGTTAGGCCCTTTTTTCCAAAATGCAAATTCTTAAAACTTCACCTCACACTTCCCATCCTGATGGTTTCTTCAAACCAAACAAATTGTCCCCTATTATGTTCATCAAATCCACCATTTCTGTGCATTTTAATTCATGTTTTTGAGACGAACAAATTATTATTCTCTAAATCCAATATGCGATGGAAAAAATATTAAAATGAGAAAATACACAATCTACGACGTTGGGCTTTCTTGCTAACCAACCACCAAACCTTTACAAAGAAACTAACACAAGTAATGTCCCAAAATCAAACCATACTATATAGCTCGAAAGTAAGAGGTACCTTGCAAACAGGGTCTGGGCTGGGTAGGTTTTTTAACCCAGGCTTGAAAAATACCCGGAACCGGCTGGCATGTTTATCCCATATCCAGAACCGGGATGATTACCGGGTCGTTTCTCAATAACCGGCCGACTTGACCTAATTCACACGTTACGACAACCACAGGACGCAAATGGTAGCGTGAACCCCAAGAACGCTCGCGGATGCGCATAGCAGCGCATTCGCGCGCAGGTGTCGTGGCAATGGCAGCAGCGTCAGGAGGTTCGGGAGTGAGAAAGCAAACCGCAAATCGGACCGGACCGAAGTCGGAGAGGAGATGGATCATCAGCATTTTGAGTACCTATGCAGTAGATAGCGAGCTATTTTCATCTTGAACCCTTTTGTCTGCACATTGAAGAGGCAACCGCGTGTAGTAGGCAAGCGGCAAAAGAGAACGAGCGCGACAGCCAAATTCGAGCACCAACAAGACCTCAGCAAGGTAATGAATGACTGGCGTCTCTCAAGCAGCAACCATACCTAGTTTGATTTATGATTAGGATTATTGTTTTTGTCTTTCTTCCTGCGTGGTTTTTTATTCTGTTTCTTGACCTCAGAAGAACGATTTCTTGTCCATTTGGTAATCGGTGGTGGATCCATTTGGAAAGCTTAAACGAAGATCGTTTATCTTTTCAATTTGGTAATCATTGTTGGATGCATCTGGAAAGCTTAAGAGAAGATCGATTATCTTGTCCATTTGGTAATCGGTTTTGGATGTATCTGGAAAGCATGCTTTTAAGAGTTAATTGTAATCTGAGCCAAGCCTGTAGAGCACGAAAAGTCCGTCGTCTTGTTAGCGAGTTGTGAAAAAAACTGATGGAATTTTGGTTTCTTTTGGCTCTACCGGTTTTGGAAGCAGTTCTGAGAGTGTGATTTCATGCGGCAGTGGAGTGGGAATAATCATGACGACAGACAGTGCGGCAATTTTGCTGCAATCATCTGCTCTGCGTCTTTCACGTCGAGCATTTCCTGGAAGCTATAGAGTTCTCTCCGCTCCTCAATCGTAGCAGGTAAGCACGGCCTGTGTTTTCCTTATAAAAGAATCGGAGGAATTTCTATTCTGTAGATGGTATAGTCATGGTTGCAACTGCCCTTTCATGGTTACAAAGGATTTTTCAAGGATGTTTGTAACTGGATCATGTATTATTACCCATGGTGTAGGTCAAGATCATTCACAAAAATTATGTCTCTTGTTGACGGAGATACCAGGCTGCCATCCCTGTTCTAGATTACAAAGAGAAGTGAAGAAGAACTCTGGAAATCTTGCAATCAAGTGTGAACTGCCTGCTGCCATTTTGAAGGTAGACACTTTTTGAATGTCCGCAAGGGAGCATTGTGGTTGCTGGTTTCTTTTCTTAAGGTTTTGGAATTGTTCCAAACTTTAGATGACTGCTGTGAAGCTCAAAGAATCCTTGCTTCGTGTCACTCAAGCCAAGGTTTCTTCACTGCTTGGCCTACAGAATGTGCACACCATTCACTCATCCGTAAGGGGCAGAGTAGGGCATGCACGCATAAACACACATGGCAAGAGCAAGGAAAAGGGGCGAAGAGAAGGACAGCAGCAGGAGAGAAGAGCTTGAGAAATGAGCAACTATGATGCAGATACCCCATTGGATGGCGTGGCTGCAGCGACAATTTGAGGAACAACAGAGGCAGCTGAGCATAGGGAGCAACAGGCCATGGTCAGCATGGCCAGTGAAGTGGAAGTGGCCATGGCAAGAAGTGAAAGAACGGAAACAAAGTTTGGAGAAGGATTACAACCAGAAGTTGCAAGCAGTGTGCTCAGCTGTGAAGGCAGAGAATGTGGGAGATTTGCAGGATGTGCTGGGTGCCATGGTGCTGTCAGAGTGCGTGTACAAGAAACCAGAGTCTGAGGTTCTGCGTGCAGTGAACAAGTTCAAAGCTGATTTTGGTGGGCAGTTGGTCCCTGTGGATTGCATCCAAACATCACTGGAGCATGTGACACACAGGTATGTGCTTGCTGAGGCAGGGAACACATTGTTTGTGTCTTTCATTGGAACCAAGCAATACAAGGATCTCATAGCTGATGCAAACTTCTTGCAAGGACCCCTGTTTGGAGACGAAGATGAGGCACACAAAATTGCAGAGGAAGAGGAGCATGTGATTTCTGGGCCAAGAAAGGGGCTGGGATTGAATGCTGACTTGAGGCAAAAAAGGAAGGGAAAGCCTGCAGCTCATCGGGGATTCCTTGCACGAGCAAAGGGCATACCAGCCACCGAGCTGTATCGACTGGCCCAGAAGAAGGATTGCAAATTAGTCCTCTGTGGTCACTCGCTTGGAGGAGCAGTTGCAGTACTTGCAACCATAGCTATTTTAAGAGCTTCTGCAGCATCATCAGTATCTAGACCTGGAAATAGAGTTCGGGTGAAGTGCATCACCTTTTCTCAGCCTCCAGTTGGAAATGCAGCATTGCGAGATTATGTTCACAGGAAAGGATGGCAGCAACATTTCCGGACATATTGCATTCCTGAAGACATTATACCTCGCATATTGTCACCTGCTTACTTTCGACATTACCGCTCCCAGGCTGTTGACTCCATTGGTCTGCAGACCATGGAGGAACAAGTGGATACAAATGGCAACTTAGCATTGAAGAACAGAAATGGTGACCAGATGGCCTTGGGTATTGGTCCTGTTCCTAGTCCCTTCTGGAGAATTCCAAGACTTGTACCACTTGCAAGTGTGCCGAAGTCAGTACAGTGGTTTAAGAGTAGAGGTGAAGAGGCAGAGACAGGAAGACAGGTTGCCGGGACCAACAGTGAAGGTGATGTGACTCCAGTGCAACCTCTTGAGATAAAAGAGGCTACTGACAGGGTTGCTTTGGCATCAGTTTCCTCTGAAAGCAATCTAGCAGCACAAGATTTGAAGCCTATAACCAGTGGGAAGAGGGAGCAGAGCCCTGTTAGGCCTGCAGACTGGCGTAATAGAGTGCCATCATTGCCTTCCTATGTACCATTTGGCCAGCTTTACCTGTTGGAGAAGACTTCCGTAGAAGCACTTTCTGCATCAGAATATACACAATTGACATCTATGCAATCAGTTCTTTTGGAGTTACGGGATCGCTTCCAGTCACATTCAATGAGATCATATCGCTCTCGGTTTCAAAACATTTTCAACACTTGTATGGCTATTGATGCACCTTTAACTGTCAACGGTGCAGAGTATTTTCCACATTTGAGACAGTGGTTTGGTGCTCTTGGAGCACAAGTGGCTGAGGTAGGGAGAATTTCAGACCCCATAAGAATCAGGATGGCAACAGCTATGGCACCCCTAGGCTGGACAGGTTTGCTAGGAGAAAAGAAGGGTTGCCAACCACTGAAGGTGGATATACTGGGCTATGGGCTGCATCTTTGCACATTGGTGCGTGCTCAGGTCAATGGCCAATGGTGTTCAACATCTGTGGAATCTTTTCCTGCCCTGCCAGTTTCAGAGCCACATGTGAAGCCAAGATTACAGAGAATGTCCATCCGTATAGGAGCACCCCTTCAGCAGTCAACATCAGACTCAAAAAATGCAGCTCAGGTAACCATACCAGATGGAGGCAGTGGCAGCTTGGTTAGTATCTGTGAGGATGATGCAGGAGCTGGAACCTGTGCTGTGCAGGGCTTGGGGGAGGTGATTGTTTCATGCAGCACAGATTTTGTGACAGATACAAGGAAAGTTGCAGTTAGAGTGCGGCGAGTCAGATTACTTGGATTTGAAGGAGCAGGCAAGACTTCATTATACTTTGCTCTGTTGGGAACAGGAGGTACCACCATAAGCAACAGCAATGGGGGTGTCCTGCCTGACATGGATTGGCGGGAGGGGGTGGTGGGTGGGGTCAGTTATGTTGATGCTCCAGGGGTCAATCTGCAAGATTTGCCTTGGGAGGCAGAGCAGCTGAAACAGGAGCTGGCAGTGAAAGTTGGCCCTAATTCTAAGAAGCTTGACCTTGTAATTTTGGTCCACAATCTTGCACATAAAATTCCTCTGATGCATTCCTCAACCCGGCCTGCACTTGCTCTCCTTGTGGATCAGGTGATTGCAGCTGGGATTCCCTTCATCCTGGCTATCACCAATAAATTTGCTGTTAGTGCAGATAGGCGTCATGCAGCCACTCTTGCAGTGATGGACACATACAAGGTTCCTCCAGGCTTGACATCAGTTATAAACTCTTGTCCACTTATGATACATGGAATAGCCAATCCATTGGCTAAGGATATACAGGATGAACACAGGGATTGGGGACAACAGGCACACCATATTCTTTCTGGCCCTTTCAACTTAGTGCAGCGTCCTTTCCGAAGAAGGGAAGTGGTTCTAGGCCCTGAAGGTGTTCAAAACTTGCAGGCACTGGTGCACAGTATGTTGTTGCAGCAGGAGGAAGTCGCCACAGAAGAGTTTGCACGGCAAAATTTGGCTCTTGAAACTGCAAAGGAGTTGGCACATGCAACACTGATGTCTAGCAGGCATGGACAGGGTAAGTTTGCAGGTGCAACCACAGCTGCAGCAGTTGGAGCAGGGTTTGGTGTTATTGTTGCAGTTATTGTTGGTGCTGCAACCAGTCTTCGTAAACCATGATCAAGACTTACCTGGAGGCTCATTTTCCCTTATATCCTTGCTAACTTTTTTCTGAATCTGGACTGCAAAGGGATCACACAATCAATTGTCTCCAAGAAAATGAGTAGGTAGGATAAACTATTTGTGCCACAGGGCTCTGATTTTTATTTAGCAATTTTGGTTTGCCAAGGTATTTTGAAGGCAAGGAGCCCAGGAAGATCTTGGCAAATTCCTGTTACCAAAGATAAATGAGGGGCATGAGTTGAAATTTGTGTGTAAAAAACTTGTACAGTCACATTTCCAGATTCAGGAGATGTGGAATGTGGCCATGGGCAGATGGCCTTTGCTTTGTTTTGATGATTGTGAATGGAAAGGCATGGAGCCAAACCACATCACTTTTGTGGGAGTTCTGAATACATGTGTCAGCACTGCTGCAATTGAACATGAACAGGTTATTGAAAGCAGTTGTAAGTTGACATTTTGCCAAATGGGGGGAGCTAGTTTAGGGGATGCTTGGGGAGTGTTCAACAGGAATGTCTGTGTTCTGCCTGTTTGATTGGAGTACCATGAGTTTTGAGACATTTGGAATGCATGGGGCAAGTGCAGAAAGAATTTGCACTTATCTCAACAGATGCAAAGACCTTCACCTTCATGGGTTTGCCAAATGCATGTGCTTGAAGAAGGCAGGTGTGTTCAGCAGTTTATGCACAGATGTTACAATTCTGATGCTCTTGCTAGTATAGCATTGTTTTGTACGCCAAGTGTGGGAGCAAAGGATGCCCAGCAAGTGTTCAACATGGTGCTGACAAATGATGTTGTTTCTTGAACTGCTGTGCTTGGAGAAATGCAACAGATGGCTATGGGAAGGAAGGTGCTGCATGTTTGAAAGAATGCACACATAAGTTTTGCATGTTTGCACCTGCAGGATGGTGCTCAAATTCTATGACTGGTGCAAGAATGGCCTGGAAAATTTGTAACTTTTTTCCACCATGATCTGCAACAGGTACTCTGCATCTTTTAGACCTTTCCCTTTCTTTCCAGCAAGATCCTCTTCTGCAAGTCATCAGGTATGACCTCAATACTCAAGACGACAGTTCATCAGACCTTTCTACAGGATAGAGCAGATATGAAGTTGCATCAAGAGTGATATAAGGAGCAATATCAGTTGTATCAGTGGTAGCATCTCCATGAAATCATGGCGGATCTCATTACCTGGAGATGAAAGGGAATCATCTTCAATACACTCAGTAATTTAGGGAATGCACCCTTTTCACCATGAATCCATGCTTTTGCTTTGCAAAGGAGGAAATTGAGGATATGATTCAGCACAGTACAGATCTCCATGAATCTGTGCCTTTGCGTTGCAAAGGAGGACATGGAGGATATTATTTTGCTCAGCACAGATCTTTTAAATTCTGTGTAACATGTTATTATTGGTATATGTTCCTTTTTCCTTTCTTCTCCTCTTTTAAGGAAGATTATTACCATGCCCTTTTAAAGAGTTGTGAGTTGAATGCAGAAGTCAGGATTTGGAGTTTGCTTGACTTCCCTCTTGACAAGTTTAAAGGCCTTCAGCTAAGCCCAAAGTGGGACCAAGAGTTCAAAAAGCTGGTACCTATTTCAGACATTTGATCATTGTTCTTAGAACCTTTTCTTGCCTTCAATTCTGGGAACAGGAGATGTGCTACTGATCATTTATACCTACTAGGCAATTACTGGATTTGCAATTGGTGTCTAGATCATGTTGGGAAATATCTAAAAGGATTGATAATCTTGTGCGTTCTTCAAGATAAAGAGGATAATTTTTGAAAAGTTGATGCCATAAAGACCTTTCTCTTCAGTGTGTATACCAATGTTGGGCATGGATTTAATTTCATCAGTAGCATGTTATGGGTGCAGCAGGTATTCAAACTGTTGAGAACCCAACAAGCTCAGATATTAAAAATTATTGAGTTCCAGAAATGCAAGGTCTGTTAGGATTGATAAAGTTGAGAATGGAAGTTCCACACATTTTGTTTCTTAATTCGCTGTAAATGTCATTTGGTTTGTGGCCTTTCAAACTCTTTAGTCAAATCTAGTGAAAAATGATGCTGCCCAACAACAAAATTGTGTCAACAATTGCAGCTTGCAAAGTCATGTATGTTGAGGTTTTTTTCCCCTCAATTCTGTGATTGTAGTGGCGCTGGTGATCATCCACAATAGGGAGAATTAGCCAAATTTGGCTGCAGGTCAGAGAGAAAAGTAGAAAATTTTGAGAATCTTGCTATATTTTGATGACCCACTCGACCAACATTTTTTTTTGTGGGGAGTTTTCATCACTTGGCAACAAAAGAAAATGCCTGCAATTCATTCAAAGGATTTATTTGAAATTGCCAGATAAGTTTTAGCATGTTGCCAAAACATAGCATCGTTCCAAAACATTTCTACTTTTTTCTCTGATCTATAGCCAAATTTGGCTAAGTTCTCTTGTGAATGATGGCTTGTCCACCTAGTGTGGCTGGAACCTATTGTCCAAATATGGTGATCTCCGAAAATAAAATTCCTTGAAATCTGGGGACTTTGGGGCTTTTCTTCACACAAATCCTTTGCATCACACTAGATTGTTGTGTTGCAAAGCCCCACCATGAAAACATTTGCATATCAAAGCTTATAAAGTTCCCAAACCCTAGAATTTAATTACAATAGATCCCTAAGTTGCAAACAAATTCAAGACATTGACCAAATAAATAAATCAAATAATGTGCATATCGATCAAATAAATTGCTTACCAACTAGCAAATAGGTATTATCCATCCATAATATCTATATTTAGATCCAACTACATTCATCTCCCATGGAGCTTGTAACTAACTTGCCTTCCATGTACTTAAAACCTAAAACTCTCACCAATCAAGTATAGATTTTCTTACCTCATAAGAAAGAAGCTCTGTAAAATAATTTGGCTCTAAAATCAACAAAAGGTTGTTAAAAGTTTGTTTTCCTATAAAATTAGAAAAATATTAATGTTCTTGGACCTTGCAATTTGCCCCAAGTAAATGAGTATTCATTCTTAGCCCAAATATTTTTGTTATAACACCACAATTTTTGAAGTCATTAATACATTTCAGAAAAGAAACATTAAAATGAGGTGGGAGGAAGAAGGGATGAAGCAAAATGCATTCATCATGGGCAACAAACTAATGGGATCAAGTCCCCATGTCTTCTCACTTATTATGCCTTCCATTCCCATCACACATACCCAGTAAGCAATTTCTATTCCTTATGCAATATCCATGATAAAGAAATAATATGAGTTTTTTTTAAAAATTACCTCAAGACAACAATTCGATAGATGGTTTAAGTTCTCCTGAGATAAAATATGTTTCAATTTATTAAATAAAACCTAAAAAAACATGAAGGTTTGTTCAATTGACCAACCTGAGGAATTATTATAACACCGATTCTAAATTCACATCAGAAAACAACTCCCAAATTATGTCTTTGAAATGTATTTGATCATGTATGTATATCTTTGATTGAGTATATAGTATAAGCAAAGTTTTGGTTTAACATTTTCTATACATACTTTAAAAACTCAAAAGTCTTTGACGATGAATGTTGTGTGTGGTGAGCAATCTTTTTCCTTTGACAAATTTTTTTGGGCTTTCCACCAAAAAATTGGGAACTTTTTGAAACTTTTTTTCTTAGTGTAAATTCAACTAAAATTTCTAAAATTTTGGAAAATTTTGGTAAATTTTCAGTATCACAAAACTGAAAAGAAAAGAACCCTGGTGGTGAGGTAGGACTCCTTATGTTACAGGCACTTCAGTCTTGGGAATCAAGTACAAGGATGGGGTCCTGATTGCAGCTGACACAGCAGGTTGGTTTTGTTGACAAAAACTTTAGGGTTTTGGTAACCACATCCAAAATTGGACCCAAAAAACACTCCATTTTTTCACAAACATATCGTTTTCAAATCCTCTTATTGAAATAACTCCAAGTCTATAAGAAATTCTCCATTTTTGTTCACTCTAGAAACAACACCTTCAAGAAATTTACAAATAAAACAAACATACATATATATATAGTGTTATGAATCATGCAAAAACTTGGGGAATTGGGTGGCAATGTATAAATCAATATAGGATCTTATGGGTCAACCACAAGATACAAGAGTGTGGAACGCTTACGACCTATAGGCCAAAATACATTAGTGGGTGCCACTGGAGAAATGAGTGACTTTCAAACAATTTTGCAAATCCTCGATAGGCTCATGTACATATTCTAAAACATTTCAATCACATCAACCAAAGTATGTGGGGTTTTTTTCCCCCTTTCTTTTCCATGGAATATTCATATACTACCAAATTCAAATGAATGGAAACCAAAGAAAGATAGGTAAAGGTTGAAGGCATAACGATTTCAATAAAAACCAATTTGAATTTTCCAAACATATGTAATCTCAAAACCAATAAACATCCTTTTTGGAATTGTGTGATAAATTGATCATACGTTTTGCTTGCATAGTTAAAAATTCAAAAAATAAAATTTCATAACTAAATCATTACCCAATAAATATGTTCCAAATAAGGCAAAACATGTACCTTTTATAACTACTATGTAACAATGTTGGATGTTTATATGTATGTTATTTGTCAATCATCTTACTTATTATTTTTCTTTCCTTTTCTTTTTTTTTGATGGGGAATGAAAGTGATCCACCTCTTCTTTGTGCAGAATAACTAATGCAATGTTTGACGATGATAACACTTTGGGTCCCCCGGATATCCATAGCTACCTCAATCGAGTCATGTATAACCAGCGCAACAAGCTCGACCCATTTTGGAATACCCTCGTGCTTGGTGGTGTGAAAAACGGTGTAAAGTATCTAGGCAACGTAAGTGTTGAAAATAACACCAAACCAACAACAATTTCCAATTGTTTTACATAACATTGAACTCCATTGCTTTTGCTTTGTGAATGTTTGCCTGATCCTTGATTAACAATATAGAATATTACAATTCTTGCAAAATGGATTTCAAAGAAAATTTTGATTTTTAGATTTGCAACATAGCCAATGTAAATCAATTAAAAACATGTGTTTATGTTGTTTAAGATTTTTTTTTCCCTACTTGATACACTTGATGTCAGCAATTTGGCAGCACCTATTTTATGGAAATTAAAGTTTGCAATAAAAATGCCAACATTTTTCCAAGGATAATGAAACCTTCAAGTTGCTAAAAACATATTGTAGTGTAATTTGGCAGGTTACAATGTTAGGTTTGCATTATGTGGATGATCATGTGGCAACGGGATTTGGGATTCATTTAGCACAACCAATTTTCCGAAATGAATGGAATGAAGATATGACTTTAGAGGAAGGAACAAAGCTTCTTGAAAAGTGCATGCTTGTGTTGTTTTACCGAGATCGTAGTGCCATCAACAAAATGCAGGTATGGAGCCTTTAAAGTAAAACCCTTTCAATTGTAGTCCTTCTATAAGTCATTTACCTAAGGGTATTAAAATCACCTTTGTTTAACTAACAAAATATAACAAACACTACCTATTTCAAGTAATTACTCTTTTCTTGTCTTTTTTGCATATCTTAAGATTCAATTTTAAATATTTTGGTGTTTTAGATAGCAAACATAACTGAAGATGGTGTGAAAATATCTGAACCTTATGCGCTTCAAACCAAGTGGGATTATGAAGCTTTTAGCAACCCAACTGTTGGAAATGAAGGCTCTTGGTGATCAAAATCCATTGTATGATTTTGCACGACTTTGGATTATGTAACATTTATTTAAAGCTAGAGTTCTTTTTCATTGAGCTCAAGCATTTATCGACAAAGAAAACATTTCAATACATTTTTAAAATGTTAATGAGCTGTGATCAATTCAAAAGAAATTTTTCAAGGAATTTGATGTAATTTTAATGTATATTTGTAACAAAAAATTTAAGTTTTATACTTTCAACAAAAACCAAATAATATGGTATTTGATCAAGCATTTGAATCCTACCTCAAGGGTGTGAAAAACATTGATCTCCTTAGTTTAGTTGTTTGTAATGTAAATTGAAGATTGGATTAGGGTTCCCAAGTTAGCTCCCCATTTCTTCTCAAAATGGGCAGCTTAATTGGTTTTGACATGTAGCAGCTGGCTATGCAAATTTGTTCATCAAGGTGCCAGTCATGGTGCTAAGGGACATTATTTTTAGTGAACAAATGCACTTGTTGTTGTGCACTCTGGTGGTTGAAGCAAAGCATATGGATTAGAGAAGAGAAAGTTGGTGGTTAAAGGAATGTGCAATTGGAGGGAGTTGTGTTTGAAGGTGCAAGAAAAAGTGAAAATGGATTTATGCATGAGGTACATATTTATATTTGAGAGATGAACTCGAATTTTGTTTAAGTGATTGGGGTGGTTGTGTTCTAGATTTCAATAATGACCTTGGTGAGATTTTTTTTTTTTAGCTTTTTTTTTCTACTACCTAGTAAATTTGATTGTTCTAGACACTATCAAACACCAAGTTGGTTGTGTAATAAAGAGGATTTGGTTATTCAATGTTGGCCTAAAAATTCCACACAAACTATAACGCGATTGAGCATTGGGATTGTAAATTTTAGATATTCATATGCATAGTGTGGATTCAACTAGAAAATCAAATGCCAATGCATGGTTAAGTCTTTCAATGTAACATCTTATTTTCTTCTCCTATGTCTTTTTCAAGCATTAGGGAATATTTTGTCCAAGTAGTTTCAAATTTTTAAGCCTTGATGAATTGAAACTCATAGCATGACATTGTTTGGAACTAAAGTTGTGGATTAAGGCATGTTTTGTGATATAGTGAGCTGTTTGTGTGCAATCTTAGATCCATCATAAGTTGATTTGCTTTTTATAGAATACAATTTGCTTGACTAATTTTGCCAAATTCACAATTTGCTCAACTAATTTGCCAAATCCACATCCACTTCACCGATTGGCCAAGTCCACTTGGTGAAGTGGCCAAGTTTACATCATCAAGTTCACATTGCCAAGTCACCAACTCCACATCACCAATGCCACATTGCCAACTTGCCAAGGCCACTTTATCATCTCAATTGCCCCAATGTGCTTCAAAAGGGTTCTCTTCCAACAAGCAATTTCGGGGGGTAGGGTAAACCAACAACAACCAACACATCATGAGGGATGGATGATGAATGGACAGAATTTTATTTTATTTTTCCATTAGGTTTCAGTTTCCAAGCCAACCATGGTGGTTAGCTTAGTTGTTGGGTTTTTACTACTTGTTTAGTACCTACTAACAACCCATTAGCCCTTATCTATGTATTAATCATCTACATGAATCTACTACCCAGTACCCACCTATTTGCCTACCTATTTATGTACCTACCAAAAGGACCTATTTTTTACAGGATAAGTTTACAAAGGTGAAACCCAACATCAAGTTAGATGAGATTCATCCACAACTGAGTCATAGGATGTATCTTTTCATCCAATGAGTCCGTGGACTCCCATCATCCATGCCTGTTAACCCTTAAACATCAGGGGGAACCAATTTGGTCTGCTTTTCAGTGTATTTTTTTCCAGTCTCTGACATTTAGGGTTTAAGGGTCCCCTCTACAAAGCACCTCTACAAAGCACTACTGAGCACATGGGTTTTCTGATGTCTTCCCAGAATCCCCAACCCCTAGTGTCTTATGGATGTCTTGGATTTAACCTCTAGTTAACTCCCATGGGTCCTCCTGTCCAGTGTGCTTTGCTTGTCCCCCTCCAGGTCTGGCTTGGCTGCTTTGTATTCTGCCTTCCTTTAACCCCAGTGGGGATTTCTAGGTAGGTTTCTCACCAAGTGAAGAATACCTACCCGTGGTGGCCGGGTATTTGATTTTTCTGATAACCACCAGTTCCAATTTTGTTTCATATTTCAAAATTTAGAGAACTGTCAGATCCGAGTTCTTTTTTTAATAGGATGCCAAATCAAACAACCACCGGTTCAGGTTATTAGAAACATCATCAAAGATAAGTTTGCAATCCTCATGAAAGAATCAGCAAAAGAACCGGTTAATACATCGGATCCGGTTCTCTGATTACTATTTTTGAAACCCACGGCTATCAGCACTAAAGAACTGCCCTGATAACCGTTTAGGGTCTGTTCCTGTTTTGATAACCGGCGCAACACTGAAATCTACCTGGCTTTGTTTGGGAGGGTTTAGGGTTTAGGGTTTATTCAGTGCAGACTATGAACCCTCCTACTACCTATGAGCTACCTACACATGTAGGGACACTGCATCCTACTTACCTACCTAGTAAGGCATGAATTGCATGGGGGACAGACAGAAACACAGAGAGAGGGAGAGAGAGAGAGAGAGAGTCAGTGAGAAGAGAAGGAAGAATGGGTGAGAGACAAAACCCACTTCACATGCTTTGCTTCAGATCTTTTCTTGTTTCCAAAATATTTCCCCTGTCTTCTCCATCTCTCTCTCTCTCTATCTATCTATCTCTCTTTATATATCCTAGTCTCTGACACATACACCAGAAGTGGGTGGAGTTTATCTTCAAGCCTAGACAGTCCATGGAAGCAAATGGACCTTTCTTGCAGCTTTTTTTCAAGTTCTTGGCAGAGGCAAATAGTGGCACATGACAAAATTTGCCATCTCAGCTAGCTCCATGTTAACCATTTTCCCACACACAAAATCTCTGAGCCATACTGAGCTTGGATCACCTGACTACTTTACACTTTATCTAATCTTACAGTTTTTCTAAGCTCAGATTTGTTAAGTAAGTAGCTGAGAGTTTCAGGCAAACCTTGAGATTCCAGAATTCAAGTCTAAGAGTAGGTCCACCGACATCCCCTATTTATGCCTCTAGTACCAATGTTTATCACATCCAAAATAATTAGAGTTTTCCTTAAAGTCACACCTTGTCTAGTAGTCTTTCTTTTGTAGCTTATTGATTTGGTCACCTTGTATTTGAAGTCTTGAAAAAAATGAGCAAAACTCAACATGAAATTGCTGATATGAGCATTTACTGTGATTGTGAGGGATTTAATTAGATCCCCTATCTTTGAACACTTCATGGGAGAACTCTATTTCAGATCTAAGTTCTGCTGCCATCTGACTGACAAAATTACATTGCATCAATCTTTGGATAGAGCCATAGAGCTTTGTTTTAGAGCTTCCACAACAAAGAGGAGCACAATAGAGCTTGATTGCACAGGAAAAAGTAATGTAGAGCTTGGAGCTTGCACAACAAAGAGTAACCTACCATAGAGCTTGCACAACAAAAGATTAACATTGAGCTTTGAGCTTGCACAATAAAGAGTAACATTGAGCTTGGAGCTTGCACAAGAGAGTTTAGTTTCCTGATCTACTTATCTGCTTTGCAACATTGAATTTGGTCAACCCATAACACAGGCACATTCAACATTGACTTTGGTTTATCCATAACCATGGGTACATTGATCTGACAAAGATGAGTCTGGATGAGCCAAAAAATTGAAGATGGATCCCTTGAATCTGTATGCAAATCTATAACTAGTTCTTGCTAAAGATGTATGCAAACAGATTGAATTCCACTTCACAGCAGCATCATTTCCTTGAAAACTTTGCATTGTCTGGTTCAAACAAGAGCTGCTTGTGTCTTCTCTCCAAAGGACAATGAGTCTGGTCCAAACAAGAGCCTGCTCTTCTTGAACACACTGAAAATTTTATTGTACTGTTGGTAAAACAGAAAGGCCCAACTCCCCACCAGAAAAGAAGCCTTTTCATAGATAACACACATTTCCAAAGCCACTTCCAGAGCAGATAATCTAAAACATGTCGTCAATCGATCACCGTCATCTGGAGTACCACAGTAGCTTATATCAAATCTAATACACACACCAACATATGAGCAATGGATGCTTATATCTCGTAAGGTTACAGAACCCATAAATTAGCAAATTTAATTAAAGAGTCTTTGCTGCTACAAAAGCTATTCGTCTCCAAAAGCACCCAATTGTATGTAGGTAGTAAACAAAAAAGATTATAATGCCTCAAAAAGCTATAAGCTATGTATATATATATTTATTCATGTAGCAGCACACATATGCTTCCTTATGCAACTGCAACCCTTTCAAGTAGTAGTTGTCTCCTGAAACTGCAGGGAGTTGACAAACATCTGTGTTGGATTGTAGAAATGTTTGCTACTGCCAGCACCAGCACCAGCTTGAATTTCCATCCTTGGTTGAAAAGCTTTGACCAAGTTGCCTGTGTTGTTGTTGATAACATCCAGATTGCTCTTGATTCCCACTGTGTTGTTATTCCATGTATTGTAATTGTTGTTGTTGTAGTCAACAACTCGCATCAACTTTGAAGATCCCCACATGGCCTCAACTTTTCCACCCTCAGGAGAAGCTCGCTTACCTCCACCAATGCCTCCTCCAATTGGTCCAGATGAGGTCTTCAATCTCCATCCCTGCGCACTCCAGGGGACAACTCCAGCAGAAGTTCCAGAAACTGATGTAGTAGTAGCTCCACAAGCTTTGAATGCCGCAGCAGCTGCATTATCATCAGAGACATGATGATCCAAAGCTCCTTTCATGTCCGAAATAACAACTCCCGAAGAAGCTCCATGTGTCCCAAGAATTTCAGGAGCTGCTGCTGCTGCTGCTGCTGCCAGTGCCCAATGAGCATGACCACCTGCTGCCTGCAGTGTTGTTGCTGTTGTTCCGGGAGGAGCTGGACACCAAGGTGCAAACTTCTGAGCTGAAGGAGCATAGTGGCCCAAGCTCCCAGTGCCTGCTGTAGTAGCCATGGTAGTAGCACTGCCAAACATGGTGGTAGATGATGGCACAGGACTTGCTGCACCTCCATTGTTCCACCCATTGTTATTATGCCCATAAGGAGGCGGCCAAGTGCCATTGAAGAAGCTGAAAGGCGTGCCATTGCTTGTCCATCCTGCACCCAAGTCTCCCATCGATGTTGGCAGCATCATGGATTGCTGCTGCTGATGATGATACACTGCTGAAGAATGCAGATGCTGAAACACATGCCCATCCTTCACAACCATATGCATTGGTGGTGGTCCTGTGAAAGAAGTGCTCATATGCATCGGCAGCAGAGGTCCTGTGAAAGAAGTGCTGGTATGCTGCATTGGTAGAGGTCCAGTGAGAGTGCTGTTGCTGTTGCCCCTGACATCAACATCTTTGCTTGGATATCCTCCTGTCTCATTCTCATTGCTTAGAATCCAACTTGCACCAAATGCTGCTGAGCCATTGGCAGCAGCAGCCAATGATGATGAGGATGGTGGTGGTGGTGCTTTGATTATCTGCTTCTGCCCCAGTCTGGTGGGGGAATCCGTGCTCTGCATCATACTTGTTGCTGCTGCAAAGGGATGGAGAGAAGCAACTGCTTCTGCTGAGCCACCACCAACTGACATGCTCAAGGAGAATGGTGCGATTTGGTGGTTGTTGTTGATGGTGATGCAACTGTCAGTACTGCCTCCTGGACTCAGAAGCAATTGAGAGCTGGAGTTTTCCTGCTGCTGCATCAGACCCCCAAGGTGGTGCTGCTGCTGCTGCTGCTTCGGCTGTGAGATCTTGAGTGGAGAAGCTGATCTACAGCAGTGGCTACTGCTAGTCTGCTCTTGTGTGCCATCACTAAGTTCAATCTGCTGCAGTAGCACCGAAGAAGAATCTTGGCACACACGATGATGAGCATGAGCAGCATGAGCATGAGCTGCTGCTGAAGGTTCCATGACAGTTTCTCCCTCACTTGAGGACTGAAGAAGACTGGGTGGTCCATGAATCCCTCCTCCATTCTGTTTGTTCTTCCTTCGTCCTGCACCCACAGGTACATTCCGCAATGTCCCTCCAGCAGTCCAGTAGCGCTGACAGTTCTTGCAGAAGTGCCGAGGCTGGTTGATGTTGTAGTTGTTGTAGTAACAGAATTTGGTGTCCAAGCTATCACAGCGAGGACATGCCATGATTTTCTCAGCCGGCTTGCTGCTGCAGAGAACCAACTTGTCATCATCCTCCTCCTCCTCCTCCTCCTCCTCCTCCTGCACTGCAATGTTGGTGGTGATGGTCTTCTGTGTGACCACACCTTGGTCTTCAAGGATCAGTCCGGTCGAATCCGACACACAGACATCACCTTGATGGTCGAGGATCAGTCCGGCCGAATCCGTGCAAGGTTCAGCTCCAGACTGTAATCCATGAAGAAGACCACTACCACACATGGTGGTGGTGGTGCTCTTGTTGTTGAGCACAGCTAGGATCGTGGAATCATCATCCACCACCCCACTGTTGCTCCCTGATGAGCTTCGCAGCTCATCAAGATTTTGCTCGTCTTCTTCTTCGCCACCCATGGCAATGCCATTTTTCTGCCCACCCACAAGGGAAACCCAAAAAACATCAGCAACAACAAGAAAACTTGGTCACTACAAAGAAAGAAGGGAAGAAGTTGGGAAGAAAGAAGAAGCTGGGAAGAAGCAGCAAGAAACGATCCAAGGATGGAGTTGGAGAAGAGAGAGACAGCAACAGACCTGGCTGCAGGATGGTGCTGCTGTGGCCCAATGGGCAGCAACACGCATCCCGAAGAGAGCTCCTGCATCGGCACCTGCATCAGAAAGAACACAAGCTGCAGCAGTTGTTGCTGCCACAGCTATGGTTTTTCCAAACAGCTTGAAACCTGCTGCTGCTGCTGCTGGGTCCATCTTGCTGATGGCCCGGGCGCTGCTGCTGGCATCACCAGCAGCAACAGCAGCAGCAGCTTTTGCTACAACTTGTTGTTCCTCCATCTTCGTCGTCATCCATTGAAGCGCCTTGGACATCCGGCCCACTGCCGCAGCATTCACTGTCTCTCTCACAGAACCCAACTACTGAGAACCCAACTCTCGCTCTCTCCCACTCGAGACTCCACAAGTACCACCAGCTGCACTTTCCAACCTCCGAGCTCCAAATCTCCACACTTCCACTGCAGGAAAACCGTCGCAATCACAGAGAGAAACAAAAGACCCAAAGCTCCAGCGCACGCACTCACGCGCACGCCAAAATCCTTGAATGCTTACACCTCCACAAGGGGCTTGACGACTTGATTTTCTTCTTCACCTCCACCTCAAAAGGCAATCAAGCAAACAAGCTCCAACCCTCCAAACCTCCAAAAGATCCAATCTGCAAAAGCTCGTGACCTGATCTGCACAACCTCAGAAAAAGCAAGCTAGCAGAAAAGCTTGACAACCTTATGTACCCCCACCACCACCACAACACTTCTCCCTTGTTGTTGTTGTTCTTCTTCTTCTTCTTCTTCTTCTCCAAAACCAAACACAAAAGAAAATCTCAGTCGCAAACAAAACAACCAAGCTTCCAAAACCTTTCCTTGGCACCAAAAAAAACTTGGATCCAACACAAAAAAGCACAACTTCAAAAACTTGTCCTTCTTCTTCTTCTTCTTCTTCTTGTTCTCCACCGAGTATTCTTCTTCTTCTTCTTATTCCAGCTTCTGTTCCAACAACAACACAACGTCAACTCCAATTTCAACTTCTTCTTCTTCTTCTTCTTCTTCTTCACCACCACCACCAAGTGTTTTCTTCTTCTTCTAGTTCTTGTCCTTGTCGTTGTCCTTCTCCTAGTGCTTATTGGGGTCCGGCTCTTGTCCTCCTCCTTCTTCTCCTCCTCACTCCCCGAAGGAGTTGAGACAAGCATGAAAGGCAAGCGTCCCAAGACGACGAGAGGAACGACGCAATGCAGCAGCAGCAGCCATTGGCAGAAGAGACAGGCAGGCACCCAACCCACCCACCCACAAAAGCAAGAAGAAGCCAAAATCAGCGCAAAAACTCACAACTCTTCTTCTTCTACAAAACACACTCCCATTCCCCCAAATCTACTCTACCACTTCTACTCCTCCTTCCTTCTCCTCCTCCTCCTCCTCCTCCTTTCTTTCTACG
Organism: Sphagnum tenellum; assembly: GCA_963921925.1. NCBI lineage: Eukaryota > Viridiplantae > Streptophyta > Sphagnopsida > Sphagnales > Sphagnaceae > Sphagnum > Sphagnum tenellum. Next base: position 627,455 of record OY998143.1, on the reverse strand, counting down.
TACCACATACGTATGTACTCTATGGGAGTCGTATAAATACAACTACCCGGAGGTTATCAACTCCACGGTTCTCTATGCTCCCCCCCCCCTCCCCCCCAAGTACCAACAATTGGGAATTCTAGAAACCCAGAGATTCCCACACCCCACCAAAATGTACTACCCAGTGGGTAGTATTGCCAGGTAAGTCAGTGGGTGGGTGCGTGGGTAGGCCTCCTCCTCCTTTGTATTTTAGTTCTAGTAAATGGTATTTCTTTTTGGGGGGTGTTTTGTTTTTTAGCACTTTTGACTCTTCCCCCCATCCCTCATCCTCCATTTCCCCTCCTCCTCCCCCCCCCCTCCCCTCCCCTCTCCCCCCAATAAGGTTATTTGTTCACATTTCTAATACCCACCCAACATTGGTGAACACCCCTCCCCCTCAATTATAACCTGACTTTTTGCACCACCTCCCTAAATTGGCTCAAACTAATTCACTTAGTTTTAAAAGCAACTTGGGTTTTTTTCCCACCCTCACCAACATACCCTAACTCAATAAGGTGTGAGTGTTCATCTTAGTTTGTCTTTAATTTTGCTTGATTTTTACATATGAACTTAATTAGTAGGTTAAGGGAAGTTTTGTGATTTTGTGGACGATAGAGTCAATTCTTTTAGTCATTATTATTTGATATTTGCAATTTTATATAGGTACCTTTTTTTTGACCTTTTTGGAACTCCTACACTAACAAGTTCCTGTACTTGTTCTGTGTGGGGGGGGGGGGGGGGGGGACGATAGGTAATGATAATAATACTATTTGATTGATTAATAATAATGTTAAAATTAACTTGATAATAGATAATAATTATAAGGTACAAAAGTACCCTCTAGCTTTACCGAAAATTGTCATTGTAACAAGTAATGAAGTTTTCTTAATTGAAGGAAGAGGGCACTTCAAGTGTTGAAATGTGAGTTTAGGGACACTATCCAATGTGCCTCTACTATAAACAAATGAAGAGCCCTCCCTCCCTAGTCCCAACTACCCAAGAAACCCATATTAGGGCTTCAAAGTTATTTGGATGTGGAATGGATTTCATCCATTTGTTGCTCATTCAATATCAATCACCTTCTCCCCTTTTTAACTCTAGGGGACACCACCAACCTCCCAACTACCCATGAAGCCCATATTAGGGTGAAGTTTTCCAAATGGGGGAGAGATTCCATCAATTTGTTGTTCCTTCAATGAGATTCTAACTTGAAAAGCAATTTTTTTCTCTCTCTAATTCTAAGGTCGATCACCCTCGAAAGATTACAATCAACTCTATTCCAAATGATATGATTTTACAAAATTAAAGGGTTGTCAAACTTATTCAATCAATTTTTGATTCATTTGACAATTTAAAATCATTCATGTTGATAAACAAAAGATGCTAAGTTGATGAGGGATGCATTAAATTGACAAACTATAACTAAATGAGTAGGTAATTGAGATTATTATGGGTCCCATAAACAATGTTAGTGTAAGGTAAAGCCTAGAGGCAATTGCATTTCATAAGTATGAGTCCTAAAACAAGGTGATAGTATTTGTGTCAAAATGTTCAATTATAAAAAATTGTAAAAAAATAATATGGCATGAAAAAGGTTCATTATGCATAAAAAAGACCATGGCACAACTATCATGAGTAGAGATTTGGCAAATCAAAACATTTTGTAGGGGTGAAGTTTTATAAAACATAGTGAGCTATATTTAGTGTATTGTTCAACAATCAATTAAGAAGATAAAAAGATCAATTGTTACCTCCATTATTATTATTTTTTGACATTGATGTCATTTACAAAATTGGACCTTGCTCAAGAACAATTCTTTGAAGCTTTGATGTTTACATCACAAAGGATATCCCATGTTGAATTCCATTAAAAATATTTGGTTCAAAAGGCTAGTTCTTCGTTAATGTGTTTGGGTTATGTTTTCAAGTAAACAATAACTCACCAATTAAGTAATCATTGAAATGGTCAGCACCACCATGGAAAACCATGTTTTATTTATGGATTTATTGAAAATTATTTGATACATTTGCTTTGGTAGTCAATTACGTCAACAAAAAATGAAAAACATATCATATAATTATTATGGCAATTTTTAAGTATCTACAACATCAAGGGCAACCATGGCTTTTTAATTAAAGGAATCGTTTATTTGTTAACAATTGCATGGTCGTAACATATGTGAAAGATGAAGAGATTGAATTAAACACCTTCACAACCACCTTAACAAACATTATTTCATGTGTTCCATTCATGACATAACACAATTATATGTGACATCTATGTTATTAATTGTTATGGGCATGCCATGTGAAAATGTTATCAATATGCTACTAATGACCCAAAGGTTTTTGAAGGATTGTCATGCATGTCCCAAAGCCTTGCCACAAGGTGTCAAAATAAACTTTGTGATATAAAATGCATTGAGAATGATTTTAAAACCTAACTCCATGCACTAGGCCAAGAAGGTCAATTGAAATTCCATGATAAGATTATGACAAGCTCTTCAAGTTGAGCTTTAAATCATGTCAAATTGCACGAATAAAAAAGAGAAAGCAATTAATGCATTTGAAGACAAAATGATGCACAAATGAAGCATGAGTTCAATCAACTTTTCATGATGTGGAATTGGAAAAAGTCACCACTCTCCTCCCTATATACCATATTTTATAGCTCCATGTGAAGGATACATCAAAATTGTCATTTCTCCAAAGACTTCCAATTACAACACCTAAAATTATCAAATTATGATTCCCACAAATTTGAAAACTCATAACTTTATCATTTCGCATTCAAATTGAAATCTTTGACATGAAAATTTAAAACCCTTGAAAGGACTTTCCCATTCAAGTATCATGATCCTCACTAAAAATCAAATTTTCATTTAAATGACCATGAATCATTTTGGCAATTTGATGCCTAACCATTCAAATGGTTGTAATATCCTTATACATGTTACAAATCCTTGTTTTGAAAATGCAACTCCATTTTATTGTAATATTTTGGACAATATTTTTTAGTAGTTCAACCAAAGCCAAATTTGGACAATATGTTCCCCCCAACTTTGATCCAAAATTCAAAATAACTCAAATGATATGGCCTCAAAGGCTTGCCACAAGGAATAGGTAAACTTTTTTATATAATGCATTGCAAAAGACTTGAAAGCCTTGGGCACATTTAACAATTCTATGCACTAAATTGGGCATATGAGTGCTTCATGATGGGACTAGGAAAAACTTAATATATTAAACTCAAAATGAAGTCAATTTATGCAAACCAAGAAAAAAACCAATTTGTGCAAATTGGCACAAACAAACCACGAGCAATTCACACTCACAAAACACAATGATTTAGACTTGGGAGGAGTTACCATTCTCCTCTTTATAGTATATTTTCTAACTAGTGATGGGGACTACATTGAAATGGAAAAAAGTTGCAAGATTTTAACTTGAGATTCCCAAATCTACCAAACTATATGTATCTTGTTTATTTGCAAGTTCACAACTTTTTCATATGAACTTTAATTCAAAATCTTTCAAGCAAAAAATTGTAGCGCTTGAAGAGATTTCTAAGTCATATCATATTCCTAATAAGAGGTGGTTTGAACTTTCAAAGTGTTGAAATAATGTTCAAGAACAATTTTGGCAATTCGACTACTAGCCTTTCTTTCAACCATAACTTTTTTTACTTATGTTTTTTTGTTCAATCCCAAACTTGCAAGACACTATAGACTCAAAAATGCATTTGAAAGGTTTAGGAATGTCTCCCTTTGACTCCCACACATTTCCACTTCATATGGGAGTGTGTTTAATTCTCTCATATCACATTAAGGTCTAATATTCTATTTGATTCAATTTCAATTAAGAACATTTAGTTTCCATCATCTTGATGACATTTCATTATCCCTTTCAAAAGTTGATCCTACAACACAAGTTAAGTTTGTGACACTTTCCTCCATTTAAAAAAAAGTTCAATGTCCTCATTCATGTTACAAGATTTTGTTTCACAAACACAAAAGGAAAGGTTGTGATTTATTTTATTTTTTTTCAACTATTCATTCTTATTTTTAAAAGACTTTTTTTGGACCTAGAAAGATGGAAAAGTAAAAATGAATGGGCGAGATGTCGTAAACTTCTTTTTTTTCACAATATATAGTTATATTGCATAAAAACCTTGGAGCTCAAGGATGCCATAAACTTTTTTCTCTCATAATAGAAAATTACATTGCAAATTAGAAAATCCTATTTTTCATACATAGGCTGTGGCACAAAAAATGAACAAAATGTTGACTTTAATGGTCACCCAATTTATTTTGAACCAATCACAAGGATATTAGTTGTTGTTTGATACAATATTTTCTCCAATAACCATGTGTTATATGATGTACAACACCAATATTAATGTGAATGATGTAATATATGTGTGCGTGTCTTTTAATTATTTTGATTATTTTGTTTTTTTAGCTTCTAAAAACTTTTGAATTTTATTCTTTATTGGTTCATGTTGATTACAAGCTAAAGTTTTTTATTATGAGTTAATGCATCTTGGGCATCACATAAAAATTAAGTTATTAAAGTGAGCTTATGTCATTATTTTAGCCTTTTGGTATTGTGTAACATATTAGTCCTTATGTTACACCTTGGCTTTAAAAACTTGCAATTCATACAAAATTATGCGGGCCTTGATATGTCCATGCATATTACAACTAAATACAATTATGAATTTTGAATGCCCTTGCTAATGTATGTTTACAACATGGACTTCTATCACTATTGAATCTATTAGAGTGAATGCAAGCTATAGTGGCCCACTTTTGGTGTCACAATAGTAATTTCTACATGGTGCTTTGTGTTTAAATGCTTGGAGGTGAAAACACAATCAAAGAAACCACAAAAATAGTCTTCTCTAATTCAAAAGTAGTGATTTTCATATTTAAGCACGAAAATAGTTCAAGAATTCCTCCTATCATAATGTAAAACCATGGAGCCTTAAGTGACATCATAAGAATGTAGATTTCATAAGAATGAAAAAAATTGTGCCATAAAAATGTGTAAATGATGCGTTTGAAAATTAAAATTTTAAATGTCTTAAACTTACTTCATTTCCAAAAACAAAATATAATGTTTCTAAACTACATGTTTTCACAAAACCTATGGTATTAAGGCTTCCATTTTTTATTTTTTTTAAATGGACATTATTTTAATCTACTTGCACCTACTTTTATGAAATATCACATTTACCTACACCTACTTTCATTCACAATAATATTACTTAACTCTTGATTGAATATGTTTTTATCATATTTTTTCAAATAGGATCAAGAACCATATTAACTTCAATCTTTATACCCAACCAAATTACATGTTTGATAATTTCATGATATATTTCAAGATACTTGTAATTCAACTAAAAAAAGTCTATTAACTAGTTTACTTGACTGTGCTTTCACCCTTATGGTGAATAAGTTAATCTTAAATACATTAAATGATGATTCACTTTAAACTAACAACTTGATTAAAAATTCAAAAATTCATATTGAACTTCACTTTAAATTATTTATAGGGATTAAGAATGGGTTGAAGAATGAAATGATAAAATTAAATGTGAAATATTTTTTTGTGAAACCTTAACCAAATGGTAGTTATGACCTTTTAAAGGGTTTGAATTGAACCTTATTTTTAAAAGTCCTTTTGAAATCGGTTTTTTGGTGTCCAAATTTGTGTGCCCAATAGGTACATAATTGGAATATCTAAGTGGGCATTTATTCTTATGGACTTTATGGGTTTTTATTTTAAGATTTCCAAAGTGATTTCACCACACCATCTAACAAGATTTTTCAATATGGGTTTTCACCTAGTTTTAAAAGGTTTTATAAGTGAGTGAAATTATAATAGTCAAAGATTATACGTATGAAATCCTATAATTTAAAACCATATCCATATGGATAATATATAAAAACATGTTAAGGACTCTTAAAGTTTTATATCTACCTATAATGACCCACATTAGCTTGCATTCACACATTAGAAATGTTTTACTTGAATTGGGTATCTTTGGGTCTTTGGCTTCAATTGAGGAATTTACATGGGATTCCTCAAAACAAAATTGTCATTTTTCAAGAGGATTGTAATGCCTTCATTTTAATCCATTGAGTTTGTGGGTAGAACATGAGTAGTGATTTCCAAATCTTGAATATTTTACATGTCAAGTGATGGGCATCATAGGTTTGCAAATCAAAACTAAAGGATTTTCAATATGGCAAAGGTCATCACATGTTTGAAATATTCTTGATTTGGTATTGAGAATTTTAATAAGTTGGTTATAATTATGAATAAATGGCCAAAGGATCACAAATTTAGTCATTCAAAGGGGTTCAAATCCATGGAATAACACCTCAATATTGAAGATGGCATGCTTGCATAAAATTAGGAGTTCATTGCAAATTTATATTTTGTTTGAAAAAGATTGAATTGTGGTTTTGAAAACTACATTACAATTTTGATACATACATGAAGAATAAACGAAGAGGTATTTAATCCTATGTGCAATGTAATTATCATTTTTTCAATTTGTTCAAAGCAAATGTTTATTTATGAGGTATTTCAAATTGCTACCATTCATTGATTATTTTACTCACATATTAATGCCAACATTGAAGGTGGGTTCCATGTGTAGCTACTTTAGAATAAACTTTCAATAATGGGTAGAGTGCTTTAATGATGATATAGTAAATAAACACCTTTGAGTTTTTTTTAAGTTTCACAATTGGTCATAGGTCTACGTTTTCCTTGTGATGTTCTATGTTTGTGAAATCAATTATGTTTCAATGTCCATGAGGTGAGAGCCATATGTTTTCATTGTGATACATTCCTTAAGATTGTGACTTTGTGTTTTTGTTCCCACTTTTTGGACCAAAGTACATGTGCCATTTGTTGTTGGGTGTTTTTATTATGATTACCATTTTGCAAACAACATATTATTTGTTATATGAGTTTTTTTTTTTTTTTTTTTGGGTGTGTGTGTTGTGTTGTTCAAGCCAATATAAATAAAGCAACATCATTTTATTTTATTCGTTCAATGCAAAGTGAAGTGGGATTGTAATTTTGTTGTTATAGGTGTGGGATCATTGGATGTGAAAGTGAATCATTACATATGTTGTTTGAGTGAAAGTGTATGTGGTTATTTGAATGAAAATGTCATAAATACATAATATAGAACAATGTTATTTAGTTTGAATTAAACCATTGAGTGACGTTGAGTGTAATTGTTTGGATTAACATGGACGCAACTATTTTAATGTGTGTGATTTGAAAAAGGTACTCCCTATTTGAAAGTGCACTTTATGCCCACCACCCAATCTACAAGTCAATATGTTAAGATTATAATTCAAGGTGACCATGTATGTCATAATGGTATCAACAATTGTTTTGGCAACACAAACTCCAACTTTTCATCGTCATTCATCATCTAGGCTACAATTTTGGTAGTTAGTCACTGATATAACACTATGTAGAACTTTATATATTCAATGTTTATAACTTTTTTGTAAGTTGTATGTAACAATTTCACACCCATATTTGTTGTGGATTCATTTTATGTGTTTGAAACAATCATAACCATGTTGGACTCATCGATGTGTTATAATTATGAACATGAGTACACATATCAAAATATAATCTTCAAAAATAAAAATGGATGTTCTCTTAAAATATATATATTTAAGGAATAGTGGTATGTACTAATGTTTGTGATATCTAGTTTGGAGTGTTAAACCTAGGGTTTCATGTTCATGTGACCAAGAATCCAACACTCTTTTGGTGAAATGAACACATGGATTAAAATATGGAATTAAACTTTTTTTGAAACCAAATTTAGAAAGGTCAACATGAGCTATTGTGAGGCACTTAGCTATAGCGTGTGTTAATTTGAGATATTTACAAATCTCATAAACCAAGTTAATGGTAAAAATGTGTGTTGTATTCATACAACAAGTGTTTCTAATATATCAATCTAGAAATTCAATAAGTTTGAAAATAATCTAACAAATATAAAATAACTTTCAACCCTTTTTAAAGGTCATAAGAATCGATGTTTTTCATGCTTAGAAAACACCATGACACAATCTAAAAACTTTGCCTATGCTCTATTGTTTAGCACCATTTCAAAACTATTTGACCAATCATATACTATCACATCTAGCTTCTTAGGACTATTGAAAAATTGCCTCAAGAGGTGCTACGACTCCTTTTATTTGCCCCCTTCTTTTTCTTAAAATCAAAACTTTGAAAATAAACTCCTCAAAACATGTTTAGGTTTTGAAGGTAACACATTGAAGTTTTTTGAAAAATAAGCAAGTATGCTAAACTTTGACTATTATATTTTTAAAGTAATCACATTGAAGTTTTTCCGAAAAAAAGAAAAAAACAACAACTAAATTGAACTTTTTAAGTAAGTGATTTGTTTTCATTTCTTGTTAAACTCGATACCTTCACAATTTTCAGTCTTTATTTATTTGTTAGACTTTATACACATAAAATTTCCAACCTCATGCAATGTGAAGCGTGAACATGGAATTGGACCCAATTTTCAAACTAGTCACAGAACCCACACCCAAAAAACCAACCAAACTTTTTAGGACATGAAAACGGGGATAGAAGGTTCTTTTGAAAAAGGAAGAACTTGAGAACACATTGGTCTGTAGTCTGTACTAGAGCCTCCCTTTTATACAAGAGAGAGTGAAGAGGTACATTTTGGTCTCATCGTAGCAAGTCAATTATTTAATTGAAAATTTTGCAAAATTTCTCTTGGTGCTCCTTTTGCTATTTAGTGTTGTTTTGACAAGGTAGGTTTAGGTTGAGATGACAAGGAGCTTGGCTGGGTGTTGCACATGCTGATAGATTGGTGGGCCTCAATTTGTGTAGGCTGAACACCCAAGGAGCAAATTGCAATTCCTAAAAAGACTTTGAGCTGGGCCCATCCCATCCACATAGAAGAAAAGATTTCATTCCCTTGGAGTGATTTGAAACCAGCTTTTTGAAGTTCAAGCAAATGATCCCCAACACAACTTTACTAGCCTACTTGTGATGAGTTCTATAGAGAGCTTGGAAGTGGGAGCCCCCTACTAACAGGCTTATGTGGCCAAATCACAAGTAGTGTATAAATCCAATGGTCCCCACATCTTGCACTTCACAAGGTAACCCCCCTCTTTGTGCTTTGTACCTCCCCCTTCCTTTTTAACTCCTTTTCACACATATGGCTTTCATCCCAATATCCCTCTTTGATCCCCCCCTACCCTACCCTACCCTACCCTACCCTACCCTTCCCTTCCCTTCCCTAACCCCTCTCTTCTTCTACAAATGGCTTCCATCCCAACTAGCCTAGTGGGTCCCCATTGCTCTTGGCCCAAGTGTACTAAACCTCCTTTAGGGTCACACATCCCAATACTATTCCAGTTGAAGTGGCCTTATCTTAAAAAGTTCTAAGAAAACCTTTTAAAATTTTTAATTTTTAGTTAATTTCCAAAGAAGAAATTCATTCAAAATTGAGCAATTTTTTAATCCATTGGTTCAAAAATTGTGAAATGACAAACATGCACAATGTCTCATTGAGGGCTTTCCATCATTACCAAAAGCAAAAGACAAAAGGGGGAGGGGGAGGTTGGGAGGGTTATGGGGGCATGGTCACATCCAAACAAACAAACATCTATCTTAATATATAGATGTCTAAGATTCCAAAAGCTTACAAGTAAATTGGATTATACAACTTGTTGGCCAAGCCCCAGAAATTGTGTTGTCATTTTATGAAGATTCCATTTTCACAAGCCAGCCCAAGAATTTGGTTCAAAAAATAAGGCCTTGTATGCAATCACCTCATGTTTTTAGCTTGAGCTCTCATCCAAATAGGAATGATCCTTTTAGACAGGATGGTTCTTGAGTGGTATTGTAAAACAAGCCTTAATGACTCTTACCTTTTTTAAGAAGCCTAGGTTATGAAGTTATTGAATATTGAACAATTTTTTCGTTCAAAATTTATTTACAACAAAACAAAAAATTATAGGGGAATTTGGTCACTCTCTTGGTATTATTGGAAAGCCTTTAGTGAGTAGGATTTAATGAAGGTGATTTGGAAATTTTTAGATCTAAGATGCAGAAGATATTGAATTTTGAGTTTTTTTTTTGTCATTGGAAAGTCATTCAAAATTTAAAATATTTTTTTTCACAATTGGGCTCCATCATTAGGGTCTTGTTCACACTTGGGCTTGCGAGCAACACAGGCCACATTAGTGTGAATGTTTTGAAGGTTTCCCAAAAGGTGGAGTCCAAAGGCATCTTTTGGGCAGGGATTGTCTCATCCCCATGTCCCTATTCCCATCCTTTGAGAATTGGTAACTTTCACATAAACCCACCAAATGTTGTTTGGAAAACTTGGAAATGTTTCAAGACCATTCAAATGGGATGTCATCAAAACAACATGAGATGTACTAGGTATCCTGGCATCCCAATCAATTTGGCCAAAACCATAGACAAATTCATAAAGTGGGGTTGGGGGGGGGGCAGACGCTTTAGGATCTCATCTATTGTTGGAATTGGTGGTACTAGCAAGCATCATGTAAGTCCAAAAAAACCACTTCAAGAACAATTTAGTACATGGTGCTCACTCCATAGTACCAACCTCCAAAAGAAAGCACAACTTGTGGCTTTCTGTTAGAAGCATCAACTCACATGGATGTGGCTTATACTTTAAATCATCCAAATGCATCTACCTACCTAGTGGCTACCAAGTGCATTGATCACTTATCTACCTACACAATACCCACTTACATCCATACCTACTTACCTATGATACTCATCCAATTAGGTACATAGGTAGTTAGTAGTTATTGAGGTAAGTGTGAAGGGGAACCACAAAAGTGTTTTCCTGACCACTTATCATCCACCATCCATCCATTTATCATCCATCTTTCACGGTGTCCTGGTGGGTGCTGGTTCACTCTGGAGCCCAACAACAACAACAACAACAACAACATTCTTCAATCCCACTTCCTGGCACAAAAGAACACTACAAATAATAAAGGGTTGGTGGAAAAGCTGTTCAGCTCAGAAGGAATTTGAACCCTAAATCCCCCCTAGGCTCACTTGTCTTTGTTTTGGACTCTCTCATGTGAGCTTCACAACCCTATTTCTTTTAGGAATCTTTTAATGTAGCTTTAAGTGGTGATCATCCATACATAGAAGATGTAGAAAGGATGGTGATCACCATCTTTGGTAAGATTTAGCCAAACATGGATATAAACTAGATATCAACCTTTTTAATTTAGGGCTACCCACTAAAAATCAAATATAGGAATCTAGCAATCTTTGCTTCTTCTTTTTTTCCCTCTCTCTCTCTCTCTCTCTCTCTACTATTCACTATTGAAACCTTCCAAAATCCCTTCGTTTTCAAATTTTTGATTTTTGATTTTGACAATTGAAAAAAGAGCTACTTCATGCTAGTTCCTTACAACTAAAACATGCACCCTATAGTTAAAACATGCAATTGTTTAGTTGCAATACCATAGTACCTTTACCATTTTGGCACAAAATAAATTATTTTTCATTTTGTGGAACTTTTAAAAAATTACTTACAATTTTTGCCAAAATTTTGATAAAATCAAAATTTCAACTATGAGGTTTGAATCACAAACCTTTAGGGATAGCCACTTCAAACTGAGCCAATCTAAACACATTAGATTGTTCGATAACGTTAACAAGAGCTTGTTTATTATTATATGTAACCACTACCTGCCAAAATTTTCAGAATAAAAAAACCAAGTGCCAAAATTAAGATTTAAAATTTAATTAATTATTCAGCAGTTTGTTGCTGAAATGGTAAAGTTACTATGGTAGCATGAATTCATCATTTTTTGGTTCACACCAACACTAAATGAACTTGTGTTGGGGGCCTATAGTTAGTTTTTATTTTGAAATGCAAGCCTTCTTTTGGCATTAAATTTTGTATTTGAATACATTTAGAAGAACATATAATTGGTTCGGATTTCATTAGTATTTTTCATTAGCGAATATCATCTAAACATTTAAGGATTTTTTTAATTTCACAACGTGCATAACAAATGGGTTTGTGAATTTTATAATGGGTAGATGTCACGACCTTAAACTTGGGCTTGCAACTAAGGTACATGAGAATTGGAATGGGTTAGGAAAATGTCCCAAGATTTAAACAAATTCTCACCACAAGTATGGAAAGTGTAAAGAAGGGAGTCTAAAGCAATTCTAAATGAGAAACATTTTGAAAATTATAATCCCATCGGAGTTTCAATAAAAGTGTAAGCAATAAACATGGTCCAAATTGGGGCTTCAAGATACTATTGGAAATGTTATAAAGTTTAAATATTAAAACTGAACTTATTTTCTCCATTTATAGTTATGAGCTAGGAGTTATGGTCAAAAGAGAGGTGAAAAATCAAAATGATAATTTGATTCTCAAACCTAGGAAACAAATGTTGAATGATCTCCAAATTGATCACACATAATACAACATTAAAAAGGTATTTTCAAGGGCTACAACTTTGCTTTGAAAAGCTTTTCACTTAAAGCTTGTATGCAAGAACTATGAACCCACAAAGTCATAGGACTCATAACTTAACAAAATCTGAAATTTTCAAAATTCCCTCCCAAGAATGTGGTAAGTACAAATTTTTTACTTATTAACTTCTTGACCAAGCTTTTTGGACATAATCATAAACATTCCTCAAGATGACACATCTACATGCAAACTGATTATAAAATTATATTTAATATTGACATGTATTATTTTTATAAATACTAATTGATGTAATATTGATTATAGACGTATTTTTACAATAAAAATTTAATCACTCATAAAACATCTCCAAAATCCATTATCAAAACAAAAAGGTGCAAAAAACTCTCAAAATTGCATCAAGAAAAAATGTCAACAAACAAAAAGGTAGGAGAAAAAATATTTAAAATTTCCGTCAAAAACCCCAATTCAGATTTAGCAACTAATTACTTACTAATTACAACATTACATTATGCCTTCATTAACCAACTTGTCTCCTAAACATTACCCCACTTTTACTTTGGACTCCATCCTCAAAATCCTTGCGATGTACAACCGAAACTAATGTTAAGGCTAGCTACAAGTATTGTTCCTTTTTTTGCTACATGTTAAAATGCCCCCTTTGTTGCTTCCTAGTCTAGCAACAATTGTTCAACAAATACGTGTTGTCGTACCACTTGGTCCATTTGGTCCACCTCCTATCCATTTTCCACCACCACCTCCTATTGTGCTAACAATTTTTCTTGTTGTTGATCATATGTTGACTAATCCAATCATGCAATGTTTGAGATGGTGTGTTGAACTTATCTAACTAAAATTCATGTTGGACAATAGTTATGCAAGGGTAGGTATGTCAACTCCCCTTTTCATCCCCATTGGTCTTGCAAGTTCCTAGTTAGGTGTTTTTGGTTCATCAACCTATTATAATTTTTGTTAATATTTTCCATTTGAACCTACGTCATTATTCAACAAACTTTGAAATAGGTTTTCTAGACCAAATGTTTGAAATACAAAATGGAAATCTATAAATGCTACCTAGATTGCTTTCAATTGGTGTTGGTATATGTTCTCATCCATCTTGAACTTTTTTGAACACCACTTTCATTTTCTTTGAGCATGTCTCACACCATATCCCACCATTTAACTAACTCTTGTGCCTTCAACCCTAATGAGACTCTTATAAAATTCAACGATACATTGTCTGATTTCAAGTCTTCATATCATACAACTTATAGTAAAAATAATAGGGCTCCTATTATGAAAAGGATTTGCTAGACTTTAAAAACATTCATATTAAAATAGTAATTACAATAACAAACAATAGGACAAGGAAACAAATTGACATATTGCAACAAATTGAAATAGGTAGCAACACAATGTAGCTGGCAAATCAATCTGACATGTCGATTGCAACAAAACAATTTGGCAAGTTGATTAAGCAAATCAATATGATAGTTGGTTAAACATTTATAACTACCTTTTGGAGTATAATAGGAAAATTCAATAAAGTAAAAAGGTTGTTGATCGATGATTGTTTATAATTGTTATTAGTGTGCATGTGAATGAATTTTTTAATAATCTTATGAAAATGAAAGTAGAATGCAAATGTGGAACTCAATGGATCTTTAATGAAAACTTAGATGAACATTTTTAATATTTCTTATTTTCACAAATTTATGCATTAAAAATTATAGTGTTGCTGCAACATGTGTGCAAATTATTTATATGTTATAGTTAGAAATGTTTATGTAGTATCAATTCTAAAAAATAATACAACTAAAAAATGATAAAAGAATTTAAAAAGAATAATTAAATTTATAAAAATGTATTGTTAACAAGTCTATGTTCTTCATTTTTTCCACAATTCCATGCAACCTGGTCATCTCCAATTTCAAACCTTATATCTCTTGTTGCAAGTCTACTTTCATCATGTCATTTTCAAATTATTTTCTTGTGTTTTTTAACTATCACAATTAGTACTTCATGTAACTCCTTCATTTGAACTTGTAGGTTTGATAAGTTCAATTCCATAACCTCCTTTATTTTCTACTAGCCCTCATGTTGTACAACCAAATCATCTACTTATTGTTTCATCACCCTTATTTTTTGTTCTAGCTTCTAATGTAGATGATATTTTTCCCAACTTCATTTTTTCACATTCCTACATGTGCTCCTAAAAAAATTGCTTATGGTTTGCAACCATGAAATCTAAATGCATCATTACCACTTATTTGTCCTTTTTCTTTATCAATTATTACAATTTTTGCACCTTTGCATATGTTTGTTGCAATGATTTATCCACCTTCTATTGTTCATCCCTTACTTATTTATTAACGAACTTCAAACTAGAAAATTTTAATAATACCATATATTCATTTGTAAATTGTATTCAACCATCTACTAAAACATATGTGCACCTTCACATGTGGATTTGCTTTTCCTCCAATCTACCCTCCACTTGGTATGTGAAAACCTAGTGTGGCTTCTATGGAATTGGTTATCGATGATTGGCCAAAAGTTCTATATGCAAACATGTTAGACAAATAAAAACCTAGTATTGATGGTGGTTTATCCTTAGTAACTACTTGTTCCACTTTTGATATTGTTGGTTAATTATGCTTGAAGGTTTGTTCTTAATGATCATTGTCACTACCCCTTTGGGTGTTAGTTGATCTTGTATGCCTTCAAGTGTATCCTCAAAGACCATTTATGCCACTCTTGGTGCATGTTGGTCTTGTCTTACACCAAGTTTGTCTTCAATGGTCACTTGCTCCATTAGTGTTGTTGGAGGTGAACTTCCTAGAGATGTACTTACAATAGTTCTACATAGAAATATTCCAAAGTAAGTTTTCCTTCTTCCTTTTCCTTCTCTTTCATTTTGTTTTTTAATGTTCCCTCTTTCATTATTAAATGCAAATGATTAACAAAACTTTTTGCACTCATGATGTGTTGTGCCGTACGTAAAACACCAAGAAAATAATAAAAATGATGGGTTAATTTTTTTCGAATAATTATTATTACTTTTCGTACCTAATGTAAATAAATTATAAAAATTTTAAGGTTTACAATTCAAACGTATAGTTGTTTTTCTTCATTGAATCCTTTCTTAACAACATGCTAATTGCATAAACGTGAACTATTAACAATTGACTAGTAGTTGCATTTATGTCCATATTGTTTGCCAAATCAATTATATTTATCCACTCACTATTTATTACCATATCAATTCATGATACATCATCCACCTATCCCTTCACTTGTTCTTTTCTTTTTTACACTACTTGTTATTGCAATTTGTGAGATGTTGTCCACTTAACTATTCAAACAAGTGTTTTATTCTCATTTCCTATTACTTTCCCAACTTCTTACATGTCATCTACCTATTCTTTTGTGATTTTTTTTGCTTGTGTCATCCTATCCTAATATACCACTATAATTCCTAGCTTTATGTTTAAATTACCACCTATTTCAACATTCACATTCTCTTAACTAGCCTAATTGACTACTAGTTTTGAAACTATTTGATCGATGTAGATGTATGGTTTAAGTTTATTTACATTAACCAACACAATATTGGGTTCAAAGTTACCCAAAATCGCAAGTAATACAATATTGTTAGGTAATAAAAATTGGATTTTGTACATGCCACCACCTTTTCTTCAAATTACCAACTTTTTCCTTTTCTTCTTTTGGAAATGAAAGCACATATTTGCTAGATTGGATTTTTTTTTTAATGGCCACATGTACTTGGTCCATTGAACTTTTGCAACGCTTTCTTGTGCATTTAATTTGTATTCCTACAACTTTTCCAATTCATGTAAATGACTTGTCAATACTCATATTAGGTTTGCATCCCATGACCCTCAAATAAAAGATGGAAAAACATATTATGTCAACATTAATAGGTGCAAATTATACACCAGTTGGTGTGGTGTATACCTTGTTGCAACCTTGTATGCAATCATGTATGAGAACAAGATTGTTGATAGATGTTTGTTTCTACAATTTTCACTCGCAAGTTTTATTAACAATGTTTTCACCATCTTGTTAATGGACTATTCCTTTGCATTCCCCTATGGGTAGTAAGTTGTTGAATTAATATGTTTGACTAGTAAGTGTTTAATAGGTGCTTGATGACAACATTAATGAAATGCACACCCTATTAATATGTAACTAATGTTAGTGGACAATTAAACTTGGTCATAATACAATCTTAAATGAACCTCATTGTCATTTTTATTGTGTTGGTTGGAAGCATTTGTGCTTCCACCCACTTAGTGGCATTGTCAATTGCCACCAATGTATATTTGATATGTTAACACCAAATTCTCAACACCAATTTATTTCAACATTCACAAATTTGTATCCTTATAATGTTTACTATTCAAATCCAAATCCTATGTAAATTTAACATCTTAATTTACACACTTAAATCAACAACACACATGTTCATGCACTAAATTTCAAAACAACACCCAAACATATTGTAGGCAATAACAACACTTCAAAACACACATAGAAAACAAAACAACAAACAAATTACATAATCTAAGATCAAATCTCCCAAATTCACATCCCCAACATGGTCACCAAATGGGAAGTACTAATTTTTTACTTTTTAATCAAATTTCTTGGACATTCTTGAAGACGATAAATAGTCTATGTGCAAATTGATTCCATACTTGCAATTAATACTAACAAACATTGTTAGTATAGGTATTAATTAATTCAATTTTCATGCTACATGTAGTTCCTATAGTACCAAACATATTGACTCATAAAACATCTCCAAAATCCATTAGCAAAAAAATAAGGTGCAAAAAAATTTCAAATTTACATGAAGAAATAATGTCCGAAACAAAAAGGCATGAAAATAAGTATTCAAAATTTCCCTTCAAAACCCCAATTTCAATCCAACAACTAACTATTCATTAACTACATACACTACATTTTGCTTTCATCAACTAATGTCTTCTTGATAGAAAGGGAATCATGATGCTTTTTGTCAATTTAATGCAAACCCCATCGTTAGTCACAAGGTATAGTATAAGTAGAGGATCCTTTCCAAGTTAGGTTGTGCTATCTCTTGTGAGTTTGGTTTGCATGGCTCATGTGTGCACCATTTTGGCTCCAACTTGCACTAGTTGCCTTTTTTTTGTGCAAGTTAATTTCACCTTTAACTCTTGTTGTGAATTCATTCTAATTCGTCTTGGAACTCCCACACTTGGTGTAAGTTAGGGTATGCACCTTGAATTTGCATTCCATTGCAAACTCAAAAATTGGTATTTTTTTCAATATGATTTCACAAACCAAGAGGTCCATCAAAAGATGAAAATGTTCAAGAAGGTATTTTATCTTGGGTGGAAATTATATTTTCAAAAAGTTAACTTTGAAATAATTACAACATCAAAACATCATTTAATTTGTATTTTACAACAAGTAAAAAAGGTTAGTGGTCACTAAACAATCCATGCATTGCCTTGCCATTACTTAATGGGCTCCAAATGTGCATCAATTCCAATCATTATATTTTACATTAATGTAGATTTGCAACCAGGAAACACATTGTTTTAAACATTTGTCATCATTTAATGATTGTACATTGAGTTCCCCAACATGGGGAGCCCATAAATTGGATTACATTTTTGTCCAATGTGAACATGCCATTAATCTTTTTTTTAAAATTGAAATTTTTTAAAGGTCTAATATGGGACTAGGTCAAATCATTTGGAAATTATTTTAACACTAACATTACAATTTTCAACCATGTTTTTAAAAATTTCTTTGATCTAGAAAATTATTTAACTAACTTATAAAACATATGAAGTATTTTCCATTTGAAAAAATAGTTTAAGAAATGATCATCCATAACCACCCATTCATAAATTCTTCAAATTGCCTTAAAGTGTATAGCAAGTTACCTAGTTGTTTAAAAGAAAAGGTGAAACACAAAATGGGCAAACATGTCATATAAATATTAACTAAAGGTACATAGTTATGATTCAAAAGTTAAGAAAATTTCTAATTATATACTTGGTTTTAACTAGAACGAAGGTAATAAGTTTTTTGAAATAACCATTAATATTTGGAACCATCAAATATGGAATGGTCATTAAAAAATAACCACCAAATAGACCTTAAACCTTGAGTTATGAACTTTGACTTTACAATGTTCTTTTGTTGATTATCATTTTGGTCAATTAAATTCAAGAACCATGGTTTTTGATTTTGAAATAGTCATTGCCTTTTAAATGGCTTGTTCGCAATTTTTAAAAAGAAAACAAAGCTTTCATTCTACCATTTCTTTGCTTCTTTTGTATAATTGGAGTATATCTTCACTTTGCAATAGCCTTGTCACAATGCTATAATTGTAAACAAGGACTACAAAGGACTAGATTTAATGGTATTTTATTTGCGAAATTTTGCACATGTAAAAAAACAACTATATAAAAAAATCTTCTTTGTTAAAATTCTCAATTTCTTTTCAAGTTGTGAAGTTCATATCATATGTTTTAAGAACATTTGTTAGTACATTATGATAATAATGTAGATGGGTTAAATGTTGTTTGTACCATTTTACATGAAAATAATGGATATTCTAAAAAAAATTTAAATGGTAGTTCGTTGTCAAATAGGGGTTCTAAATCAATGTTTATAAAATTATTGGTGTACTTTTACATGATAATACAACTACCAATCAATTTCGTATTGATGGATTTAATAACTTATTTTATGCTTGAAATTCAAATATACTACATGTGATCTTTAGAAAATTTTAAAGTGAGAATCATCTTATGTGTTACTAATTTTATACTATATGTAATCTCAATTTCCCCTAAAATTGTTTACATCATACATCTACCCCATGTTTCGAAGTGTAAATATTGAAAATGAATTCATATTCTTCATTTAGAGTTGTTAGTTAGGAGTTATAACTCAAAAAATGTAAGGAGTCAAATTGGCAATTTGACTCACAACCACTAAAACCCAAGAAACAAAGGTCAAATGACATTCAATCAAAACATGTGACATGATGTTGAAAATATTCTATTAAAGGCTACAACTTTTCAATTTGAAGATTTCAATAAAAGTTCATATGAAGGAGTTATGAGTGTGAAAATTTATGAAATTCATAATTTGCGAATTTTGAGACTCCCACTTTGGATTCCTAAACATTTTATCCATTTGGTGTAAACTTTCCCACCAATTAATTTTTTTTGTATAAGGAAATGGGGTGGTGACTTCTTTTCAATTCTAGCTTGTATGGATGTAATGAGTTGAAGGGCAAGTTTGTGATCTAAAGTTGGTTCCATTTTCATTAATGACCTACATTATTTGACTTGTGCAATTGACTTATTTGTGAGGTGCCCAACATGATTGTCACATCATCTTAGTCCCATCTCAAATCTTTTCCGTAGCTTTCTTTTCCCAATGCAAGGAACTAAAGAACATGTGAGCCTAAGTTCTCCTTCTTTACATTATTCTTATTTCAAGTTGGGTTTATTTAGAGGTGCATTGATTTTTTTTGTTCTCATTTGTGTTTCTTTGCATTTTCCTTCACTCTAATGCTTGTCATGCTTCACTTTATTTTTGTTTATTATGTTTTTCAATGTATTGTTTCAACTTAGCTATTCAACATAACTCCCTTTTTAATGTTCAAATTGTTTTGCACTTGCACTTCCAACCATTTTTGTGCACTTGCATTTCAATTTGTTGAACTTGAAGCTCTAAGCATTTTTACATTTGAAATTTTCAATGTGCGAAATAAGTGTAGAATCGTGGAAGCTAATCTACATCAATAATGGTGGTTTCGCTTTGAGTTGTAGCTTATACATTTTTTAATTTATAGATTGCTTAAGCTTGTCTAACAATTTAATTGGGTTGTAATTGGTAACTTCTTCTCCTTCTTTTTATGCATGTTTACAATTTTGATATACCCATAATTGATGTATGAAAAAATTCAATCATACTAATTTGTTTGGTATTTAACCTTGTTCACACCTTCACACATTGCTTTAAAGTTCAACATCTTAAAAGTTGATTATGATTTTTAGTTTAATTTGAAAATATATTATATTTTTTCTCCAAATATATATTTAAAGACTAGCTTAGGATGGACATTTTTTAAAATTTAAAACGTAGGTATTTTAGAGGATTTTGTTTTTCCAAAGTAAAAATTCTCAACAAATAAAATAGTAAAAGGTTAATTTAATCCAAGCTTAAACTTGGAACTTAAAGAACTCACAAAAGTATGGATAATCAAAATTTTAGATACCACACAATAAAAATACATTATGTTCTTTGTTATTTTTTACAAATGAAGAATCATTTTTTGAAACCATAAATAATGCATGGGTATGCCTATTTTGGACAATGCAATGAATTAACCTGTTTATTAGATACATGTAACAAATGTAAAAAGAACCCTATAATTAGAAAAAGCCATATTTCTAGGAACCCATTAAAGCCCAACAAAAATAAGTTAAACCTTTAATGGAATAGAGTAATTATACTAGGACAAATAAAGTGTTGGATTCCTCTTGAACAAATGTACAACAATGTTACTAGAACATTGTATTAGTGAAAATAAACCACGGTTGTTTTCGTAGTGTTTTATTGCTACAATAAACTAACTACATGAGTTTTTTTTACCTCAAGTTCCCAAGAGAGGAGGTTATGTCAACCTCACTACTCCAATTACAAGTAGTAACAACTATCATAAATGCAATAAAACAAGTGACTAAGATGGAAACTCGAGGAAACAAGTAAAAGATAAACATATCCTAATTATTAGAATAGAGGATTGTAAGGTAACAAAGTGTAAAGTACAAGAAATCTAGTAAAGGGGAAAGGAGTCAACAACCCTCACATAACAAATCCAAATTGAAACCATAAATTAAGGCAACGTGTCCAAGTACAAGTACCTTTAGCTACTAGAGCCTCTCCTTCCTTGATATTGCTTACAATAGATTGGCAATTATGTTTCATGCTTCTTCATATCCATACACCCACACACACTCACACAACTTCAATCCGTTTTATCTTCTCCAAAATTACCTCCTCCCTTAGGTAACTAATCACTATCAAAATAAATGGCTACACAAGCTTAAATCCTATCTTTTCTCCTATTTTTTCTTCCTTTCTTTCTTACATTCTCTAGCTACTAGAATAATTCTCCTTAAATTAGTGGGGCAATCTAGTGGACAAAGTCAATTTCACCAACCTAGGTAATCTCATTATCTACCGCTACAATAATTATAGCAGTTGTTTTAACTATTCTTCAACCTTAAGAATAATTTATTCCAAAAAAAGCAAATTACAACTATGGAAAAACACGCGAATACACAACATGATATAATTATGCAAAATATGAATAAGAAGTGAGTAATTGTAAAAATTCATCTTTTGAAGAATAGCCTTGCAATACCATTGAACAATATTTCAAAACATTTTGGTGTAGTGAATCTTATTTTAAAAACAATTTGATAAAGGAATTTCTACATGATTTGTCTTTATTTTTCGCAAACAATAATTTAGCTTTTATAATTGTGGAAAGAATAATTTTGCAACAACTAATATTGGGACAAATCCCTTGTGTTGTTTTCCCATGAATAAAGGCAATTTGTCAAAAAGGTATTGCTAAGTTGTTTAAGTAAACAAAGGATTGTATGTGCTACCTCTCCATGATGATTGTATGTCTTGCAAAACAAATTTTGACTTGTGAATGTAAAAAGATTCTTTTGCCTTTTTTGGTCAATTTTCTAAGCTCTAATTGAGAACCAAAGCATCTTACTAATAGTCTATCTAAAATAAAAGACATTTTAAGGTAAAAATCTGCTAAAAACCTTCATTGACCAAAAAGCATTTTGATCAAAGCATTTGACCATGTGAAACATGAAAATTCTAATTTAAAAATGATGACAACATCATTTTAAAATATTGTAAATTATGAATATTTGTGTTTGGAAGAAGAATTTTAAAAGACTTGATTTGAGCATGCTTTTTCAAAAGCATACCAATATTCATTATATTCTATTAGAGTTGACAAACTAAAGATCAAAGTGTTAAATCATGTGCCTCCATTGCTCACTAGGTAGATCGAGGTGAAAGTTTTGTCACATGGTTTCTCTTCTTGTGTTTTGAACCAATAATGTGATTAGCAAAAAATAATCAATATTGGGGGTGGTCCATAGGATTTGAAGGTGGGAGTAAGAAAATATACATAAAGGGACACGAATATCAAATAGTGGTGAAAGCATAGCGTAAGAACAATACACTACAATAAGCAACAAATTAAAACCTAAGTATGAAACTCTTTTTTAACATCAAAATTGGTGCGAATATGAAATTCAAGCCCCATTTCATACATGCATTTTTAAAAAAATTGGTCTCATTTATTTATATCTTAGTCCCAATTTCAACCGAATCTGGGATATGGTGGCCATTATCCATGACTTTATGGATAACTTTTTTAATGATTTTCTCTTTTTATTGAATTCATTGCTCTTTGCAAATAATTAGAACAATATCCTTAACGTATTCTAAGGACCAATTGAATTTATTTCCTATCTCTCCAATTCCTTCAAAGCCCATCCCCTCTTTAGCCTTGGTATTTAAAAAGCATTTGTAATCCTCAATACTTTGGAGACCAATTATTTTCATTGATATCTATCATGTCCACATATACTATTGGTATTAACCTTAAGTGAGTTGAATTTGGGTTGAAGAGTTTAACACTACTGATGGGTGGTTACCTATTTTTCATACAATTGGTAGTTCCAATTATCAAGAAATGAAGGAACGAACTAATGTTCAATTTTTTTGAAAAAACAGTTTACCAATTATTTACAAGGCGCTTCAACTTGGGAAAATTTAACAATTAATAAGTAGGCAATTTTGCAACATATCATTATTTTAATTAGAAATTCAAGAATTTTATTTTTAATTTTTAATTCCTTTGACAAGTTTCAACTTTGAAATTAAAAAAAATCAAATTTAAATTATGATTAACATCGCATACAAATAAAAGTTTCATATTTTTCAATTTACAAATTTAACTACCCATAAACATCCAAAATTTCTTCTTCTTTGAAAGAAGCCTCAAATTCTTCCTTTCATTGTTATTTCAATTTTTTTTAGGATCAATCATTTCTTTTAAAATATTTGGGTTTATGATGAATTCTAGCATCATTGGCCCCATTTTTGTTATTGATAACATATCAAGATTTTTTTATTTGTCCTCAACGTCTATGCAAAGTAGTAAAACTTTTAACATGAAAATAATCGTGTCAACCTTTATTTGTGAAACTATAACACCCAAAATACATCTTGCAAGAAGACCAACAATGGGAAACATTTTCTTTTCTTTGTTCCATGTCTAAAATGAGTAGAATATCTCGTTCACCTCAACCTAAAATTTGCATAACATGAACACTTCTCAAATGACAAACTTCTTATCACGTTCATTGTTAGCACTCGACATCTAAAAGATATCCATATTACAATCTTCATCATTCTCATTACAAATGTACGTAGAGATTTAGTAATTACACTAGAATACATAGATCCCAAAAAATATTGTAAGTATGAGAATGTCATTAGCAAAGTAATCAAGTTTACACTAAGAAAATTACAGTTTTCCTTAAATTTCTCAAAATTGTTTTTTCGACAAAATGACAAAAATTGTCCCAAAAAAATCACTCCAAATTAGGAGTGCAAATTATCTAGAAATGACAATTTCACTTAGAAAAATAAATAGCTGGTATGATTCTCTCCATGATCAAGAGGGGGCCAATGCCCCCAATAACAATAGAAAGACAACCTTTTAGAATTTTTACACACACACACTCAAGATTCAACAGGAGACAATTTCTTTACTGAATCCCACAAGATTTGGGAAGCTAGAGGGCTTGTGTTTTGAGCAAAGGACGGGATAATGGGATGTAGTTTGGTGTTAGGATTTAGGGTTGTTCTAATCTCTCCCTCAAATGGATGGAAAATCCAAAATCACCCAAAATTGATGTACTTTGGCAACTTAGAGACCATTATATTAGGAAATGTTTGAAGTGTTCAAAAGATCTTTTCTTTCTTCTTCTTCAAAGAACATAATTTTGTGAAGGAAGAAGAAAGAGAATAATTGTTCACAACAACATTAGAGTTTTACACATAAAATATTCAAAACAACATAACTATTGAAAACTGAAATTTGAACTTGCCAAGGTAGTAGGGTAGTAGGACTTTAAAAGATTCCATGCATGGGGGGGGGGGGGATAGTGCGCGCATGGATTTAAAACAATAAACAAACAAACGATCCCCATTTTTGTCATGTAGTTCACACGATTGGGAAGCAATGTACATTTTAATGCCAAAAGGGAAGTGCAACTACCTCATGCATTAAAAAAAATTATTGGCTACACACACCATGCAATAGTTCTCTCCAAAACAAAATTTCCACTTGTTTTGTTTAGGTTTTGTTAGCACACTTTTTTTGCCAATGTAAAGCAATGGCATAAATTGTTACGGCACATTATCAAGTCGGAATCTGTCCTTTGCAAAAGGTGCGACATTTTGACAAAACTTCCGAAATTAATTGGTCAGAAGCGGTTATTTTGGGTTCCCTTTAAGAACAGCCCATCAACCGATCCATATATAAACTAACCTTACCCACCGATTCAAAAATCAAATAATTTGTTACGGCCCCATAATTACAGTTTTGTGAAAACTCGCAATAAAATCAAAGAATGAACCCACCCTGAAGCGCTGGGTTCTTTTTTTGGTTCATTCGGAAAACCCCCACCAATCCTTCGAAAATATTAAAAAACCCAGATTATTTGTCAGTTATTAAAGTTAACCACAAAGTCACCCTCTCTTTCACCCTCTATCCCATCTTTGAGTGGTATCCACAAAAGAAATGAAATTGTTATTAAATCTCAGTATGAAATGCTGAAACTCAGCATTTAATGACAAGAATGCCTATTGGGTGTAGTAGTTGTAGGGGTAGGAGCAGTGAAAATATCTGTAGCAGCAGTGGCGGCGCTCACGAAAAAGGAAAGAGGGGACGAAACTCACTTAGTTTATCACCAAAATTGGTGGAAAACTAGTTTGGGTCCCAGTGATTTCGTTTTGTAAAATTTCATTCCCAGTTAAGCATTTGATACCCTATTATGCCGAAACTTGTCCGTTCTCAACCCCCTAATCGGCCGAAACTTTATTTTGTTCTGATTTTTTTCAAAAACCCGAAACTGGGGATTAGAACAAAATCAAGATAACGGTTGAAAATTGGTAGGGTTAGGATATTGGCGTGACTACTAAAGACCCGTCTCATGGTTTAGGGTTAGGGTATTGACCTGAGACTTTGATCAAGAGGCCACCAATTTGAACACCATAGCCAAATTTTCATCAATCAATTTGGGTATCGACGAATGCCTTTTTTTCCTCCTTAAAAATACTGTAGTATCTTGGGAGCTCCGACACTCATTAGGTTATTTGAAGAAATGTAGAAATTTTATTAAAATAATCCATTTTCAAAGAAAGAAAATTGGTGAACAAACTTAAGGAATATTCTGAAATATTCTTGAGTATTCAAGTTTTGACATGGAATCTTCACAATTAATTAATTAATTAATTAATTAGTTAATTAATTCACAACCATGTGTTCAAGCTGCACCTGTACTATGGTAGTATGGGTATCCATCACTTGTGGCCTGTGGGTTAAGCACAAAAAATCCATAAAAAGCTGGAAAAAGTTTGATCGACAAAGTAGAGGTAAAAAAAAAAATGTAATAATGGTCGTTTCCCTTTCTCAATGCAAATGAAGTGTTTCTTTCATTAGTGTCCCCCTCTGGAAAATAATAATAAAAATAAAAAAATAAAATTCTGCAATAAATCACCACCCACGTCCACACTTTTAATTGTTTCAAATGAGTTCTATTATTCACCCAATCATTATAAAAAGGTTTGTGCTTCAGTTGATTTGTTTTAATTTGTCACAATAAGATACAACTACTTTGCAGTAGAATCAAGCAGCACGTAACACTGACACTCACAAAGTTCATAGGAGGAGGGGGGTTTGTTTAACATTCTTACCATTCTATTCTTTCACACATAGCAAGTGGTGAGTGATAGGAGGGTGATTGTAGAGCTTGGGGCTTAGTGAAAGTGATGGTGGTATAGTAGGTGCTTAGTCTGCCTTTGATGGTGGGGGGGGTGGGGCTGTATGTAGCAAGCAAGCAAGGAAGGAAGGAAGGAAGGAAGGAAGGAAGATTTGAAAGTTGCCATCACATGGTCCAACTGACAAGGCCCTTGTGCTTGGCAGCTTTACTGAAAAAGTGGTCGGTTATTGTGTTTCTTGAATGTCTTCTTCTCCCTTTGCTCCCTTTGCTGCCTTTGCATGTTGACCTGATCCTATAAAACTCCTCCTGTCCAGCAGCAATGATACATACATACGGAGTTTAGGTGGGTTTTGGAGTCAAATCTGCTGACATGCGCATAAAAGACTGCCTTTCAAATCTAGTGTGATTTTTATGCTCCCAATATCTATCTATCTTATTATGAACTGAAACTCAACCAAAAAAACCCCATGAAGTTTTCATTTGAGGAGTCACTAGTGTCTACAATCTGAAATGGTTGTCAAGAGAGGATGAAACATTCAAAGTTTCTGTCATCACCACTCATTTATAACTTTTTATCTCTCTCTCTCTCTCTCTCTCTCTCTCTCTCTCTCGCTATACTAAAACCCCTTTACAACTCTTCAGACTTTCCTTCCCCCCACTATGGAGTGGTTGTCACCAGAGGTTGAAAAACACGAGTGTTTTTGTCGTCACATCCCACTGACAATTTTGTTTTCCTCTCTCTCTAAAGCCTAAAATCCTACTACAGCAGTCAGACTTTTCCCCAAGTCTGGAGTGGTTGTCACTTTGTCACCGGAGGATGGAAAGTTCAAGTTTTTGTCACCACTCACTGATAATTGTGTTTTTTGCTTGCTCTGAACCCTAAAACCCTTTCAGGCTTTTCAAGTTTTTGTCACCACCTACTGACAATTTTCTCTCTCTCTCTCTCTCTCTCTCTCTCTCTAAACTCTAAACCCTAAAACCCTTCAGACAAACTTTTTAAGTTTTTGTCACCACCCACTGACAATCTTTTTCACTCTTCTTATCCATAAATCCTTCAGACAGACTTTTCAAGTTGTTGTCACCACCTACTGACAATTTTTTTTCTCTCTCTCTTCTTATCCCTAAACCATCAAACCCTAACTTTTCAAGTATTTGTCACCACCCACTAACAATTCTTTTTCTATCGCTCTCCAAACCCTAAACTCTAAAGACAGACTTTTCAAGTTTTTGCCACCACCCACTAACAAATATTTTCTCTATCTCGCTCCAAACCCTAAACCCTAAAAGCCAAGACTTTTCAAGTATTTGTGAGCACCCACTAATAACAATTCTTTTCCCATCCCTAACTCCACTGACAAAAGACATTTCAAGTTGTTTGTGACCACCACCCAGTGACAAATTATTATTGTTTTCCCTCTCTATATTCTTATTCCTAAACCCTAAAACCTCTTCAGACTTGTTTTTTCTTTTTGGGTTGGCCCTATGAGCAGCAAAATGAAGAAAAAAGTGCAACACTTTTTTAATATAATCTCTGAATATTCTGTGAACAAAGAAATGAAACTGGAAGTGTGATTATATGTATTTAATATTAGTAGTTAATAGTAGGCAAAAGGACAGCAAGAGAATGTGTTGGAGAGTAGAGAAAATCATTGAATTCTGGTGCCTACCTGCCTACCTAGATTGGTGCTTTATTAGTACCCTGTACACTCTGCTGTTATGATGGTAAAGGAAGAGAACTAAAAATTCCCAATATAAAACAAAACAAAACAAAACAAAACAAAAGCTTAGAAGCTTTGCCATGATCATGTTGCCAAACATACAAGTCAGATCTGAATACCTACTCATTTATGGATGAGATTTGGGTGTTGGGTTTTGTTGGCCCATTGCATGAAATGGGAACTTTGGAACCCCCCCCATCTCACCAGATCTTTTGGCCTCATTCACAATCCCTCTTGTCTGTAGTTCCTACATTCCATTCCCATACCCCATCCCAACATCATAAAAGCAAGAAGAAAGCAAATAATAATAATTTTCAAAAAATAAAATACTTTTTTTAATTTATTAAAATTGGTGCCCAGTAAG
Source organism: Sphagnum tenellum (assembly GCA_963921925.1). Classification (NCBI taxonomy): domain Eukaryota; kingdom Viridiplantae; phylum Streptophyta; class Sphagnopsida; order Sphagnales; family Sphagnaceae; genus Sphagnum; species Sphagnum tenellum. The sequence goes on along the minus strand of OY998143.1, from coordinate 598,667 downwards.
CCTATTTTGGCCACACCAGGAATGATGGATCCAAGAGGTCAGACCATGAGCTCCACATGTAGCAATATCATGGCCGGCAAACTCTAACTTGGATGAAGTTCATTGAAGTTAAACTTGGATGAATTTTAGGTTTTAAATAGCATGCAACACTATTTTTGGATGTGATAGAGAATTGATAGAGGCCCACATATCGAGTATTACCATAGTACCTTTACCATTTCGGCATGAATGAAAATTGGTTTTTTTTTTTGTTTTGCTCAACTTTTGAAAAATTATTCATTATCTGTGCCAAATTTTTTAATAAATTTAAAAGTTCAACAGTTAGGATTTGAATACCATAAATCCATTTTCACTAGACTAGCCCCCAATGCAAGTTATATTGGGCTGAATGGACATTTCAATTTTCTTGGATTTCTATAACTTGAAAAAATAAAATACAATTCCAATGCATTCAAAAAATAATAAGAGAAAACATGGTGCCCACATGAGCTAATCATCAAAAAACCCAAAAAAGCATTTGAGATTGTAGGTATCGTCCACACTTTGAATTATGAAATGGATTTCAAGGAAAACATCTCTAATTTCCTAGGATTGCCTTTGGTGTTATAGAATCTAAAGATTGAAACGAAATTTCACTTTGTTTTAATTGCATTAGGTTTATTGTATTCAATCTAAATCAAAACAACTTTTTGGGCAGCTATAGGATGGGCAAGAACCAAACTACATTTAATTGTAGCTTAATCTCAATTCAAAAAGTACACTAGTTTGGGTATGCCCCCCTACAATATAGGTGTTGGAAAGGAAAGTTTCTTTCCAAAAATTTAATGTGTTTGAATTATCCATGAACATGAAGTCATCATTCCATCAAATGACAATGGGTTTTGCCAAGGCTTGTTTCACGAAGTAATGTGATTACGTTGATGATTCAATTCAAGCGTGTTCTCAATTGTTTGATTTGTTAAAATTGACATTAATAGGGAAAAATTAAAATGGAACCAACCTTTCATTTCCTACCTAGAAAGCCTATGTTTGTTTGATACATAGTTCATCATTGCAAATTCAACATTAAAGTTTTAAAACGTCAATAAACAAAGTGCAAAACATAATTTTGCACCTAAATTCAACATGAGCTTAATTTCATGTCGAGTTATTTTAATCATCACAAAATAGAGCTCATGTGCAAAGCTTTTTTTTGGGTCTTTTGCTTCAAGTTTTGGTAGCATGTTTACTTTAAGTTTTTGTGACCTTGAAAACTTGTATGTTAGCTTTCAATTTTTGTGAATGTGTGAGTTTTCCTTGAACATGTGTGTGCCAATGATAACAAGGTGGAAAGTGCATTGCAACATCCATTTTCTTAGAGAGAAATCAAAGCTTCGATGGAGGAGTTTAATCATCTATCACACATGGGTTGAATGTTTTGAACCTAGTAGCAATGCTACAAAATTTGTAGCTTTGTTTTAAAGAAAGGTTCAACACCCCTCTAGAGAGAAGTGGTATGAGGAGCCTAACCAACCCAAGAGGAAAATGTGTTTTATGATTGTTTCAACCTAGAGATCACCTTTTGTCAAGGTTTTCTCCTCACATTATGATCATTGTTATATTTTGTCACAAGCTTTGTGAAATCTTTTGAAACTTAACTACTACATGACTTGCACAATCCTTGAAAAATCTTAAAATTCAACCTTGAAGAACATCAAAATTTGAAAAGCCTTTTGCACCAAAGCCAATAGACCATAGCCACAAACTTCTATGTGATTGCCCTAGTCACCTATTCTCACCTCTCACAAATGCCTTTGTCATTGAATGTATTCTCCATCACTTCCCCATAGACCTTTAATGATTTGGCATTTCTGTCAAACAAACAAAGCTTGGTATAAGGTTGTGTGTGATACCATGGCATGGAATGCATTTAAAATTGTGAATTTTGACATCATGACTTCTCACCAAACAATTTCATTCAAGGACTTTGAAAGCATTATTTAAAAGCTCATTTGCAATTTGAAATCAAATGCCTAAAATTGATGAGTGACTTGCGAGACCTAGATGATTTTGACAATTGAACTTGGTATAAGCAATCAAATTTGGTTTGGGGTTTACTTTTTGTTTTCATGGTGATCTTTATTTGATATGTTTTGAGCTTATAGATAGTATTTTAACCTTGAAAACACCTTGGGGAGGGGTTTTTAATTCTCTCAATGATTTACATGTAATTTAGAAAAAATTTGTTGTCATTTGGAAGGTTCAATTTGAGCTCATTAGGTTATGTAAAAAATGTGATTTTGATATATATATATATTTTTTACAAGTTTGCCCTACCATTGGAGGAGTTCAATTTGATTTTAGTTGGTTCTATGGGTGTGATTTTGTTCTTCAAAAATCTTCTATGAAGTTACCTTACCATTTGGGGGTTCCAATTGGACTTCATTAGGTTATGCAGGTGTATTTTGATTTTCAAAACCCTTTACAAGTTTGTAATTCTGTTTGTGTGGTCCAATTTGACCTCGTTAAGCTCTATCGATATGATTTTAATATTCAAAACCCTTAAAAAAATTTATAACCCCATTTGCGGGTTTAATTTTACATCATAGGTTTTGTGAGTACAAATTTGATTTTCAAAGGCCTTTGGGGGTTGTGTAACTCAATTTGAGGGTCTTTTAAAGCTCATCATTTCAAAAAAATTGCTATGATTTTGATTTCAAAATTTTTATAGTTTAGCACATTAACAATTCCATACAATATACACTTTGTTGTTTGTAACATTAGTAAGAAATATGTGATTTAATTGAACTTAACTATAGAGTGGACATGGTAATCTACCAAAATTATCTTTATTTAGATTTTTTGGAGAACTTGGTTCAAGGAAGCCTCCATGAATAGTCCCATCATCCATCCCAAAAATTATTTATTATAGATGAAATTTATCAATGATGATGTCAATAATGGCAATGTTAGCCAACGATGGCATCCATGACATAAATGGACATGTGACAAGATACATATTGAAGAAACATCAAAGTTCCATTGAATGCACACCCATGTCCTCCACCCCATCTCCTATGTTTAATTATCTTATTTCATTCAATTCATATGGACCTAATATTACTACTACTACCTTCGACCCTAACCATATGACTATTACAAATGAAAAGCAAACTTTGAGTGAAAAACAAGTTTTACCAAAGTGAGATGTTGGTGGTGTAATCTAAACACATGCATGGCAAGCATGGCACTCCACTTTTTTTCCACCTTTAATGTTTGCGATCAATTTGTGATAGCCAAAATGAACATCAATTATGGAAGGAATAAAATGAAATTAACCAACATGAAGTTAATTTAGGATCTAAGAGTCATATCAAATGAAGAATTTGAACATATGTAAGGTTGGATATGTAGCTAGAAATCCCTTACCCATCCTTGTGCAACTAGGTCATGATTGTGCTCCTTAATGACCTTGTATATGAAGTCCATGCATCTTTGATTTAACAAGTTGTGAGGATAATCGCAACTTGGAATAAACGTGTAAAGTTTGGTTTTGTTTATTTAAACCTATTCATGAAGTCTTTCCCTTTTCTTTTGAACCTATGATAATTCCCTATTCTACTTGCACCATAATCCCTACATGCATCTTGTAATAGGTTCAAATTTCACCATGTAGCTTGAATATCCCAAAAGGTATTCAAAACAATCATCCTTGTTTGTAAAATATTATAGCCAATTTCAATAAATGTTATAATGGTAGAAGACATTGACATCATGGTAGGACTTCGGATAGCTCATGTCTATGTAAATGACTAGGTTATGATGGTTCAAATTGATCATGTTGTTCATCACATTAATCATGACTAATGTGTTTCATCCAAATTTCAACCAATGTCCCAATACACCTTGGAAGCTTTGGTAATTAATTCCCCAAGCCCCCATTTCTCCTCATGTTTAGTCTAACGAATTCCATACACAAGGGCATAGTTAATGTATGATGTGATGAACAATGCATCATCACATAAACATGATTGTGATCAATTTCACATGAAGATGTCATGCATGATGACATTCTTGTATCATAAATTTAGCATGTGATGAATTGATAATGAAAATCATGCAAAGTTTGTTCATTCATAGGTTCATACATTTTACACACAAATATTATGCATTGAAAATGCATTCAACGCACGGATAAATGTGTTGACAAATAAAGTACAAACCTATGAATGAATGAATGTCACACAAATTTTGTATCTCTCCAATAAATCCATGTGTCAAATGTATTTTCCATGCACGACATCAATGTGGGATACATACAAATTTTGAATGAACTAATGTTACATGGTTTCCATTTCTAAGTTGTGAGATGCTAAATTTGTTATTTGTGCTTCATGAATAAAATGAAACTAAAAAGCCATTGCTATGGGTTCAACTTCAACACTTTATCCAACACAACTGGGGATATCTTTTGTTATGATACATGGACAAATTAAGATTCATGATGATAAACGTTAACCTTAAATTTGCTCTAGATAGGCTTACATCCTAAATTTTTCCCTAACCTTTTAAAAACCCTAACCTTAAATTTGCCATAATTTTTTCTAAACCAAACAAATTGCCCTAACCTTTTAGTAATTTGAAACCTTATAAGCTTGAAAGATTTCTAAAAGTTATTCATAAACTTAAAAGTTAATACTAACTTTCATTCAACAACTTAGGGAGATTGTTAAAATTATGATGAAAATTATGATGTTTCAAAAATTAAATGATGTTCACTTGCAGACCTAGCATAACATGTGATTATTGGCACCTAGGTGGATGAATGTAATCATTAAACATGATAGATTCTTGGTCCATATCATTAAACATCATTTCCTTCTTACTTAAAGAAGAGTTCTAATCATGATTATTGAAAGAAAAATGATTTTTAAAGCTTGAAGAGTGAATACATCCTCTTGGGTTCAAATGAGAATGAAAAGAGAAATAACTTGGGAGGACCCATACCTTTGAAACTTGATCACTTTTAGCCTTACCATTTAAACCTTAAAAATTAGACCTTAAAAATTTGAATCCTAAAAACCTTAAACCCCAACTTTAAACATAAAACCTTAAAAGCTAAAAAATCAAACCTGAAAACTTTAAACCTCAAAAATAAAACCCAAATTGTTAAACCCTCAAAACCCAAAACATTGATTTTGAAAGTTAAACCCAAAACCATAACTTTGGAACCTTAAATTTTAAAATTATAACTTAAAATAAGAAAACTTGAATTTTGAAATGTTCATTTTGAAAATTCAATTTCAAAGCACGTACATCAAACCACCAACTCACCTTAACCATTTAAAAAAAAATAAAATCACTTAAATTTCATCAAACTTGGATTATAATTTATGTATTGCTTTGAACATTCGAACTTGGTTATCAATAATACTACTTGTTTTATGAGTCATGGAATGGGCAAGACCTTGTCTGTTATGCAAGATTATACTAATTCTTAGTTAATGAAAATATGACATATCACTAATACATAACATGGCTTTTTATGACTAAAATTTTAGCGACAACAAATAGTGGATAAAAATGTTCTTCGTAAGATCAAACCAATCATTTATGTCAAAAATGTTGAGTAATATGACTTGAACTACTAGTCAACATGGTAGTAATAATTTATTTTTAAAAACCCAAGAATAAATTATATATATATTGGATTGAATTATAATTGATTCCAAAACATAGTCATGCATCCAATGCAATTATATTGGACTTGTGATTTGACTTTTTTTCTAGCCAAAAAAAATGATAGTTCCCAAAACACAATCACATGCCCAACATAGTCATTTGGACCCATAGCTTTCAAAAAACAATTGAGGCTGAAAAAAATCATTGAATGCATGATAAATCCAGATGATGATGTCCTAATCATGGCATGTTCAAAATAAAATTTGATTCTTCACCTCTTTAATAAAAAAACTTCAGTTTTTTGTCGTATTTTCTCACATTGATGGGTACCTATTTTTTCTTCTATTAATGAGTTTTTAAAAAAATTTGTGTTCTCAATGTGTTCCAAATGGTTCCATCATGTTCTTACCAAGTTCCCAATGATAATTTATTGGTGTTCCCAATGTGTTTCAAAATCCCATATCCTTTGCCCAACGGAGAACACTAGAAATATATTTATTTTGGGAGTGTCCAAAGTTTGATCACATTTTTTTGTGATGGGCCAATCAAAGAAACTTATCACCCAGTTTTTTTTCCTTGAATTTTGGGGTCCCCACAATTAATTAATATGAATCACAATTTACTATAACACATTATACAATGAAAAGTCAAAATCTAGCATTGCCAATTTTGGATGCTAAACAATAATCTTTAATGTGGGCTCAGTATAAAGATGAACAATTGAGATATGGGAAGTCATTTCTTGGTTAAGTTATAGAGTTGAATGTGTCATGAAGATGATGATTTATGGTAGTTTTCATTCGATTAAAGATAATGAAAGCTTTCATTATAATAAAGTTGCTTCAATACCAAAGATTAAGAACTTGGGGTTATAGTGTAAAACATGTCCAGAATTCTAAGCGATATTTTAAAAGTAATGTTGTTCAAAGTTCAAGCATAAAGCTACTTTTTATAAACCATACATTGCATTCACACGCTCATCACATGGAGATTAAACTTTCATTTCTTGGTCAAAGGTCATTTAAACATTATTTTTTTGGTTTTCATGAAGGCTACCTTCAAAGGAGAAGTCATCACACCCTAAAGACTTCACTTTATGGGCATCACTCATCAAGTACATAAAAATTTACCCTTGAACACAACTATGTTTATAACATTGCAAGCTTCACTACATATGATTTAACCTAATGCCTTTCTCATAACTCTTTTGAATATTTGAAGGAAGGGCTCAATGGATAGTATGGATAGTCCAAAATTGGTTCCTATGATGATGTCAAAGATTCTCAAGTGTAAGGCCACAATGTAACTTTCTTAACATGATCATGGAGCTCACAATTACCCAATTTTCACCCTATGTGATAACAATGACACTTATAGATTTTGCCTTTCTCAATAGATTTTGGTTATTATCATAGGACAACTACAAAGTAAAATTTGAGGGTTTAGGAAACCATTGCACCCAAGATATTTTACTAGATGTAAAATTGCACAATGGTCTTGACTCTTAACTATTATGAAATTGTGTCTAAAAGTTGTAGGTAGGACAATAAATAGCACAAAATTTGTTATTTAGAAATAATTAAATTATATGACAAAAGAATTTAATTATTAAAAAAATGGGTTTAAATTTTAAACATATCCAATTTAAGTATTTCAGAATTGTTTTAGATGTAACTTGTGGATAAGTTAAACAATGGCAGGGGGTGCAATTATACTTCAATGGGTTAGCATTACATTCCTAAGAAAAATGCCAAGGTCAGCTAAAAAATTCCAAATTGTTTTCAACCCACCCTTTTGATAACTAGCTAACACTGAACATCAAAGGAGAGGTAGACATCTACCAAATGGTGAGGAATGAAAAAAAGGGTGAGGAGTCAGGAGTTCAGTAGTAGAATAATAATCTAGCCACAATTGAAATAATGAAACATTTCAGAAACCCTAGAACATTTAAAATAGTGGAAACTTTTTTTATGTTGGAATCAAAAGGGAGAGAAAAAGGCACCCTTTACAACAAAGACAGTTAACATCCTTCTTGTCCTGGATAGCCTAAGTAAGTAAGTACATGGGCAAGGGGAATAGACTTTGTATCTGGCACGAGGTTTGAACCCAAGATCTTGAACCCATAGACCTGATTCTTTGTTGCATCATGCTTCTATATTTTTGTCATTAGGCTTGAAAGCTCACTGACACACAGCACTGACACCTGACCTCTGAGCTTCCTCCTTCAGAAGGAGAAGAAGCTCTTGTCTTTCTTCAAGGGTCCCCCTACTCCCCCCCCCCCCCCCCCCAAAATTTGATATGGGAATTAGGTCAAAATGTCAGGGAAGTATGACTGGTATGACAAAGGAGTTGGATGATGATAAAAAGGGATTTTGTACTTGCATGCTTGTCTGCACTTGTGCTGGAGGTAGTTGCAGATTTGCAGAAGAAGTTGTTGTTGTTGTTTTTGTGTGGTCCAAGTGGCCAGATTCAACATACCAACATTTCATGCAAAATCTCAGTGTTGTTGGACAAAGCAACTAATATATCTCTAGTACAACAAACAAGCCATGGAAGGAAGGAAAGAAGGAAGGAAAGAAAGGGCTATTCTCTCTTGCAATTGGTCTTTTTTTCTTTTTTGGATTCTTTTGCTTCCTCTCATATCTCCTCTGGAAACAAACCACTAACTAATTTTCATTCAATTCACAAGTCTTTACAACACCCCCAAATTTGAAGTCATGATAGATTTCTATGTACTTCCAATTGAGACTTTGTGCTTAGAAACAATTGGACTTTGTACTTTAGAAACAATTGGGACTTGGTACTTTCAAAAATTGTCCACCCACTCCGGCCCCAGCCTTATAATTAGGGTGAAAAATCCTCTAAAAAAAACCAAAATCCTTCAAGATATTATTATAACTCTATAACTAATCTCAAGTTTCAACACAAGCCAAAATATCATCTTTCAAAAATCCTCATATAAAAATAAATAGACCTATTATTATTACCTAGTATGGGCCAAAGTCCCTTAAGCTACTATACTCTATAATGAAGCTAAACACAACAATTTCCTTGCCTTGGTAGGCAAAGCCAACAAAAAGCTCTTAGCTGTTGCCAACTTTGCAATTAGGGTGAACAAAAAAAGGCTGGTCACAGCTCTGCAATTCAAGTGAATGAAAAGCCTGAAAAGCCTATATATATACACGGATTCCATTGATGATTTGTCGCAATTGACAAGGCTTATGTTTTTCAAGGAGAAAACTCAACTTTACTCCTAACCATCTCAGTAGCAAGGATTGATTGATTGATGAAAATTTGATTAGCATTATCACTTGCTATCATCAGCCAAAGAGTAGGTAGTAGTGCGCGGTTGGAGACTCGAGGTCGTATTTGTAATGACCTCATGAGTGGCATTTTTCGTTAGAAGATTTTTTTGTTTGTAGCCAAAATGGTGATCATCCATAGGAAGACATGTAGAAAACGTGACCCTAGACACGATAAACAAATCACAAGGTGTAGGATGGGGAGGATTCTTACACCTATTCCTTAAGAGTGAAAGGGATCTTATGCCTATCCCTCATGCTCTTAAGGAACTTGTGTAAGATTGCTGATTACACCTACTATTACGTATAAGATCACTCACTACACCTACTCATAGGCTTAATATTCCTCCTCCTCTTAAGGAATAGGGTGTAGGGGGGAGTCATGGATATAAGGTGTTCTCCAAATACACAAGGAAATTTGTCTAAGTGGTTGATCAAATCTTACTTTTTTGTGAATAGTGGGGGTAATAACTCACACATGTGGGGTTCCTTGAGAGTAATATTAGGTATAAAATGGCTTCTACTACCATCGAGAGAACATTAGAGTACAAGTTTGGACTTGTATTAGCATGATTTTGATTCCATTTGTATGATAAGAAAATGTTCAAATTCATGAATTGGACCTGTACAAGTATGGCTCATATGAACCAGGCAATCAAAGAGGCCCATGACCAATTAAATTTGGAGCTATGGGTGTACCCACAACTAATTGCCCTCATTCCCACTAGGTACTCCAATTGACGGTGGCATAAGGCACTTTGGTGTATACTAGTTGTGGGTATATGTAAAAAAGTTAATTATTTATCCAATGATAAGGGTATATTATGTTTTTTTTTTTTTGGGGTTTGTTCCATTAGGGTTGGGTTCCGGTAAACAAATTTTATAATTTTGGGTGGATGGGTAGGGTCAGGGTAACTCTCATCATATACCCATGGTTAAGGTAAAAAAAAAGAATTAATAATAAAATCTTATTTATTAAAAATGAAAAGTTTTTTTCTTTTTGCACTTTGAAATTTATTTAAACAACTATTGCAACTTACAAGCCTAAATTGAGTGGGACAATGCACACATGTGATGTCAAATTAAAATAATGAACTTGCAGGGTGTGAGTGTCCAAAGTTTCAGATGAGTCAATTGCCACCACAACCAATTAATAGAAGCAAAAATAGGTATCCTTTAGTGTTAAGGGGTTCTTTGAATTTTTAAAGAATTGTCGATGCCAGTTCTTAAAAAATTCCAGAATCAAAGAACCACCAGTTCTGATGATTTCAAATAGCTCAAAGAACCAACAGTTTTAATGAAAGAACCGGCGGTTCTATGGCTAGTCCTTTGATTGTAAATACAATTCTGAGAGCTGCATTCATACAACAAAACTGATTTAAAAAAATTTCAAGACTTGACAGGTAAGTAAATAAGTGAATACATAGGCTAGATAGGCTCATCATAACTCAAAGGAGGTTGAATGCTCACACATTGTTCCTTTGCTTCTAAAGCTCCAAGAACATTTGTAGCCCTCCGCCTAGTGCTTCCAACTCTGCAAAAAATTCCTCAATTCAATAAAAGAATGGACAAAATACGCGGCGTTTGGTGTAAGGGGGTTCAGTGTTTCATGACAACTGGATTAAAAGATATTAAGATTTCAAACTTAAAATCTCTAATTGTTGCATTCTTGCCTCTGGCATACAAAGACGTTTAGTAAAGCCCTGGTTGATGTATTATCAGGTTTTAAATCACTCAAAACAAATAAAATATGAGGAAGATATATGGGGCTGAAACTAGAGAGAGGTTTAGAGCTTCTTTTTTTCCAGGAAAAAAAATAAAAATAAAAATCCGTTTAGTGAATTAGTTTACTTACTAGTTATATTTATCTATATTTAAACTAAATATTGAACATGTTACTGTTGACATTAGGTGACTAGTATTAGTTATTAGTAACCTAAACACTATAATTATTATTTATTTTTTTGTACTTTATTTATTCATGGAATAGAATAAAAATGCATTCATAAATTAATGGTCATTCACATTCCTTCAAGAGTTTGTTTTGTTTTATGGTAATTTTCCATGACCACCCATTGTCAAAAAGTTGAACTCTCATAACCTATACATGTGGGCCAAAGGGAAGGAATTGAACTTTGTGATGCACCCGTCAACTAATTAATACAACTAACAATAGGCATGCATCCCTTGCCTTTTATCACTTTCTTTTTGTTCCATTATCAAGTTTCCTAGTGTGATATGAATTATCATAGTACCTTGGGGGCATTTCAACACATGTCCACCAATTAATAAATAAATTTTGAAAAATTCATTTCAACAAATGAAATATTCCTAAATATTCACTATTACCCTTCACAATATTTTGTTGATTAGGAAAGACATAATTTTTGAAAATTTAAACATTTTTTAAAATAATATAATTAGTGTCGAATTGGCCAAGTACTAGGGTATTGTGTTCAATGTTGCATTGGGAAAACAGATCTTTCTTTGGGGATGATACAAAAAAAATGTTGGATAAGGAGGTTTGCAAAACATTAGTTACATCGTAAACCCTAAAACAATCCAATTTACTATGTAATTTGGGCTCCACGCTGCTGGGCACTACTAGTGATGATCAACTATACATTTTCTTATGGTTTTTAATAATTCATCATTATTTAGGTCAATCTCAATTTAATTTAAATTAATATACATTTCATGGACATGAACAAACCCATTTTATTTTTAATATTTTTCATATACATGTTGGTGGGTAGGGAAAAAGAGAGAGGTATTTATAAAATGGAGGCAATTATTAGGAAAGGAATGAGGTGGTTACTAGAAAAAAATTAAAACGAAATAGTTCTTAGGCTGAGAAATGAGATATTTACCTTAAAAAATTTGTCTCTGAAAATGTCCAGGGATGACCATACAATCCCCCAATGAAAAATCAACTATATTACCAATTCCTCAAAAAACACTAGTCACTGGAACAAAGAAGGAATTATAAAACACTTCATGCACTAGAGTATGAATGAAATGTGTTTGGAGTAGGATAGAATACGGTCTTTTTGCATGCTTCATTTATGAGAATGGCACCAGCAAGCAAGTTTCAGATTGCACACTCCGAGGAAGCAGCGATCTGGTGGTGAATTTTAACAACTTTGTCATCAAGCTCACAACTTCAGATCCATGTGCATGTTAGTCCCAGTGTTGTTGCTCACTCATTGAAAACTGGCCAGTTATCAACAAGGGTCCAAGAGTAACTTTCTTCCCCTTTTATATGTACTTCTTGTATGTCCCTTTTCATATACCCTATGACCAAACATCACCTAAGACCGAACACTTTATTAATATCTTCCTCATCTCTTCTTTATTTTGAATGATTTGAAACGTCATGGGAGCACTAAGTTGAGCTCGTGTCTCTTCTTCATTTTGAGTGATTTAAAACGTCATGGGAGTGCTAACTTGAGCTCATCTCTTCTTCATTTTGAGTGATTTAAAATGTCATGGGAGTGCTAACTTGAGCTCATCTCTTTTTCATTTTGAGTGATTTAAAATGTCATGGGAGCGCTAACTTGAGTTCTCCCAGTCGTCTTTGAACAGCAGAGGCAAAGGAGTAATTATAGAAGAGCAAGAAGAAAAATAAGCTTTTTTCCAAGTTATAAAACGCATTTTTCTTGTCGTTTTGTCTCTTCTACCTCCTCTTACTTTCCATGCTCATAGCTTTCTCATTTCTTGTTAAATTTAAGTGATTAAAAGTGCTATAAGAGCGCAACCTTATGATCTACAAATCATCTTTTGAACCATAAAGGCAGTAGAGCGACTTTCAAAGACTTTTTAAATTTTTTGAGTGCTCGATAATAGTCTTCCCAAGTGTTTGGTGGTTTTTCATTTCCACCATTTGACCCCGGGTATGAGGCGGGTACCAGCTTGGGTATTAGGTAGGTTGAGGTTGTCTCAGGTGACACCAGACTTGTATGTTCTTCCAATACCAACATTTGTACCAGTACAACACTGGCTTGTTTGTCTCGACATTTCCTCCTCCCTCCTCTTTCTCTTTACTTGTTTTTTAAAAAACTATTGATACCTCTTATGACTTCTTTTTCATATATGTTTGATTGGTTTTTATAGTTTAGAGATGGCTATGAAGCAGCATTTATAACCTTTTTTTAATGTGGAGTTGCACCAATGTCTCCCTTGAGGTGCAACTAATTCTTAGTTTGTTGTTTGGTACTATTTGGTTTTATTTTTTGGTTTGTGTATCTAGCTTGTTGGAAGGGCATTTGGTTTCCTTTGTTGCATGTTTTTTAGTCTAATTTAAGATTATGCCCAATGATGCAAAATATTTCTTTAAATGTCTAAGGCACATGTAGAGAGAATGTACGAAATATACCAAAAATGGTTTCGAAAACATTTGATTTGTTAAGTTCAATAAATTGTCACACAAATGAAAGCAATGACATGTGGATTGTTGTGGTTTATCTATCATCATCATTTTCCTCACTTTATTTCAAAGTTGTAATCCACTCTATCATATTGTGATCCTTTACACACACACATACACACACACACCCACACACACATTGTGTGACTAAATAAAATACTACTATAATTACATAAAATTGCATAATGTAATGTGGCCAAAACTACAATACCCACATGTGGGTCATAAAGTATACATTATTTATTTGACCAATCTTATAATACCTGCATGACATTTCCATTTTTATACTTCAATGACATATATTGAATCTAATGAAAGAAGAAGATTTAAAATTTTTATTTCATTCTATTTTTAAGATAAAATATGATTTGAAAATGAGGGTATTGTGTTTTCTTAAATATTTTCCCATTGCCAATTTAAGTTTTTAATATTGTATGATCGTATTGGGTGAAAGCACATTAAGCCCCCCAAAAATTGTAATCACATGTATAACTTTTTTATAATCATTTTGATTAGAGATACACACCTTGAATTAATTTTATTTTTAAAAAGTATATTTGATTAAGGTTGTGGATGGAAGTTTTGGGTAATTTGTTTTGGTGAATGATATTGATATACATCAATTGAATATATGGCCATTTAGAAGTTTAGAACTTTTAATTGAAAATCCATTCAAATTTTGTTTTAATTGTATTTTTGAAGCAATAAATGCAAACTAATATATATAAATATCTATATTTGAAAAAATCCACTTAAAAAAAAAAGTGGATGAAATTTTATTATTATTGTATTTTCTGTTTTTTTGTTGTTGTTGTAATGTGTCATGAATCACAAACATGAAACCTTGTAGTTGTTGATAAAATATATGTTTTTATCCACGTTGATTTTATCTAATTTTTTATTATAATAATTGGATCAAGTTTAGCTTTGAATTCCAAATTGTTATCATGCATAGTCTAAATTATCTTCTTGTGTTTAGGGTTTACAAAAGATGCTATCAAAATTTTAGCTTACTATGTATTATCATATTTGTTATACATCACTTTTTTTAACAAAAATGATTCACCTTATTACAACAATTTAAACATTTTCTATATATGGTTTTAGTTGTCAAAAAATAAGGATATTACATTTTGCTATCTCCTCTTCATTGAAACCCCTACATAGGTTATGGTTGATAATTTTGTAATGTACCCCAAATGTAGGTATTACAATATAACTTTTGTGCAATACTTGCATTTGGGGTTCACTTCATATTATCATATTATCATGGGACGGTTAAAAGCATTGGAGCATTAAGGTATCAAAACACCGAAATCCAATTAAGTGGAGGACACCAAGATTTTTGCAATTTTTTCATGTTGGTAATTTTAGTAGGTTTAAGGGTAATAGGTAGATAGTTAAATGGTAGTGTTTAGCAATCCTTAAGTTTTTAAAGACTTGTTGGGTCTGGGTTTAAGAAGAGTTAACAAGACACACCCCGGTTTTTTAATTTTAAAAAAATTGTTTTCCAATAGACCCAAAGAAGTTTTCAAAAATTTGGGAAAAATATTTTCACTCAAGTTTCAAAATGTAGTTTTGCACATTTTAGACCCACAAATAATCAAAGGTGGTTTTCACATATGGTTTTCAAAACCAAAATTATTTCATATCTACATCTACTTTGATTGGCTATGAGGAAAAGAATTGCATAAAGAAACAAGTCATAAATGTGAACTTATTGGCACTATGGTAGAAAAAGGTGCCACATAAATTATTTTTATTTATCAAACATGCTTTGGTACTTTATTGAAAAAACAAATAAAATCCATTAGTCAAAATTTTCAATAGGCCTTGTTGGGACATTTTGCGCATTTGTTCATGCAATTTTAGAATGTTCAATGTAAGGAATTAATTTTCCATTTCAGGCTTCAATTGGAAGGGGGCCATTGGTGGATTGACTAATGACCCAAATGGGATGCTTACTGCAAGGACCACCATCCTTAAGTAATACACATTGCATTGAGTGTCTCAATGGCTCAAAAACTATCACATCTTGAAAGGAAACACCCACAAATCTCATTCACTACTTCCTCCCACAACTTGAGCGCCAAGGGTGTATGATGTCTATAATTGTATTATGAGAGTTTAAGGTCTACTTTAGTAACATTGACATTATATCCCTAACTATTCAATGTGTTGGAGTGTTGGGCAAAATTAAAGACCCTAAACTTGGTAAATTTTATTATCCTAAGGTATCAATTTTTTATTTTAAAAAATGACAAAGTTTCAAATGGATGATTTTCACTAGAGTTGGAATTGGTAAATGAGTTTCAAACAAGGTATTCAAACTAGATAATACCCAGAGATATTCAACTTAAAACCCAAGCCAATTTTCAACCATTTTTTGATACATGCAAGAACATTGGTAAATAGATGATCCCCTACAAGTAGGCCCACATTAATGAGTAGTAGGCATATGAAAGTAATAGGTCTGGTACTCAGTAAGTAATTAACAATAAGTACGTAGACATGTAGATTAAACAAAAAGGGCAAAAACCTAGTAACAATATTTGTAAATAAATATAATTAGATACATCGTTTCTTTTACTGGCGAATTTTCACCAAATCCCTACCTGAAAAATATGATTTCTTCCTATAGGAAGGATTTTCAATGAAAAAATTGGCCCAAATTTGTCAGATTTCCCAAATTTTTTTTACTAATCGCTAGATTTTTACTATTAGTTCCAATAGGTAGCCAAAAATATAAAAAGATTTTGATTTTTTCTTTCTTACATATTAGTACATGTGGCCAAATTTGGTTAAATCACATTCAAGATGATAGTCACCTTGGCTACATCACAAAATTGGAAAAAGAAACCCCCCTTAAGTAGGAGCTTTGAATAGACTAACTTAACTAACCAAGGGTTGCTAGTTAGGGACAAGTATCCACCTATGGCCCCATCCCCTGGAC
Organism: Sphagnum tenellum; assembly: GCA_963921925.1. Classification (NCBI taxonomy): domain Eukaryota; kingdom Viridiplantae; phylum Streptophyta; class Sphagnopsida; order Sphagnales; family Sphagnaceae; genus Sphagnum; species Sphagnum tenellum. Next base: position 582,325 of record OY998143.1, on the reverse strand, counting down.
AAAATGACCGACTGGTGCATTGGTGGGTGCTGGTTCACCATGGCTCCATTAATGCCCCATCCATATGAAACACGTTATGACTCAGTTGGGAATGAAGCATGAATGAGTTAACCATGGGAATTTACCTTCCTATGCCCACCTCACACTCCTTACATAGTTCTCTATGTAAGTGGATAGTTGTCATAGTTAAGTACATAGGTAATGGAAGTGATTTTAAATGTATTTAGGTAAGTAGCTAAGGCATTTGGTGGTTATTAAGTAGGTAGATACATGTAGCCGGTTAGTTCGGATGTTGGCTGGTTATCAACAAGAATCCAAGGGTAAGTTATTCATCCCAACATGTTCTCAAATTCTTAAACATTAAAATATTTGGGCACTCACTTTTCATTTAGTAGCACTTCTCCAAATTCACCTCCACTTTGAGCTCCCATTTGAACTTGAATTTGATCAGTCCGGGTTGGCAATCGTGAGACAAAAAAAACCCTAGAAATGAAGACTTTTATTTTGGGGGTTCAGTTTTACTTATAAAAACCTACATTGATGATATACCGTGTCGTTATGTGGTTGGGTGTTGAGTTGGGTATGCTGAAATCAACTCCAATGCACACATAACAAGTGGGTATTATTAAAAAACTGAAAAATTTGATAATTGGGGTATTGATTGAACAAGCAAATGATAATAATAACCCAGTCTCTCAAGCTTTTCAAAATCTGATTATTTGATAACTTGTGTGGGACAGGAAAAATAATTTCACTGCCCAACTGGTTATGAAAAAAAGAAAGGGCAAATCGGCAAACCGTGGTTAGCAGTTAGTATGTAGCTAAACACTGTGGTTAGCTATGGAACATGAGGACAACCAAAAAAAGTATTTTAAGTCCAAAGAGAGAGAGAGAGAGAGAGGGAAAGGAAGAAAAACATTGTATATAACAATCAAGGATGGGAACTCATCCATCAAAAGTGCGAGGAAAATGAGATCATGAGTAGACACAACCTAAAGAAACAATGAAAGCAAACAATCAACAAAAAAATAAGGAAAAAATCCTATGTAAATAGAATCCATGGCTACGAAATGATGATCAATGATAACAAAGAAGACCTAAGACAAGAAAATTGTCGTCTGCCATAAGTTGACTAATGACAGAGGTACACTAGCTATGATGTGTGAAAACATAGAGGAACCCCAACCAAGTGCAGCAGCCCACTGAAAAATCACTATGGACCTTAGTACTTCCTAAGTTGCATGCATGCATGCATGAATATATGTTGCCTATGTGCACATGTTTTGTTGTTGACAATGGAGAAGCAAGCTGCATGCTGCTAGTGTTTCTCAGCACAGTGGATCAGGTTTGGTAGAATGGAACAATGTATCCAAAACAGAACTTGGAAAATGAAAAGCAAGCAAACAAACAAACAAAAGCCTTTTGCAATGATTTTAGCTGGCACCACAAATTAGTTTTAAAAAACTTTGCCTTCCTTCTTTGTAGGACATGCCTGAAAAGGAGGTGAAACCTTTCAGCTGAAGATATCGATAGACACTCCGCCACCACCTTCTTAAGTAGAATAGTATTGTGAATCTGCATGGCATTATTTCAAGAAAAAGAGAGGGTCAGAAAAGGGGGCTTTTTTTAAAGTTATAAAAAGATTAGCGATTAAATAAAATTCTTAAATTTTCCCCAACTCTCACTAGAAACTTTTTTTCCAATTGTAATGTCCAAAAACTGAAAATAATTGTCATGAAAAACACATGCAAGGATGACCAAATAAGAGGAAAAAAATGTGAAGAAGGAAATGATCTAGACTTAATTTATTATGTTCAAAATTAAGTTGAATGATCTAAAAGCAAGATTAGAAGTCATCCTTCAGCTACCATCAACATATCAATTAAGTAAATTAGGGAAAGTGAAATGATCCTTTCCAAGTGACAAGGACTATCGCATTGGATCCAACTTTTGGAAGTTTTACCTTATTAGAACCGGTTTCACATTAGGTGAACAAGTTTGTTTGGTGAAAGAGTTTAGACTGTTTAGATTGGAATGGATTTTTTTGGGTGTTCAGAGTGTGGACACAGCAAGTAGATGTATACAACATCTTATTATTTATTGGCAGGGCCAGCGTGTTTGTGATGCCTTTGTTTATTCCACATGGATTCACATGCTCTCTAGACACAAGACTAAGTAAATCAACTCTTTTGCAACTGATCAAAATCATATGGATTCAACTGGGATCTCAGATTTCTAACTTACCTTCCTCAACTCCACTCCCTGTCAGAACAACCTCCTTAATGCATTCCCATCTCCTAACTTGAAAACTCATCATGGGCTCCTCCTGTGTTTTCATTCTTTCTAGCAAATTTTGCAAGGTAGAACAACAACAACAACAACAACAACAGTGTATTATTTGTTTGCATGAGAGAGAGCTCCTTGGCCCACAAGCAACTGGACAATAACTTGACTTCCAACATTTTCATATTGCATGCTCCTGAGGAGGAGGAGGAGGAGGAGGAGTCATTGAGTGACCGATGGATGGATGGACTGCATGGGCCTTGCTAGATTCACGACCCTTTTGGATGTCGGTCTTATTAGCAACAAAACTCTCAAATTCCCATAAGAGCTTGTCAGACCGGACATGCCAGTGTAGGGCTATTCTCCCTTACAAAAACAAAAAAGAGAAAGAACTGGCAGGTAAGGGTTGGCTATATGGACACTTGATCAAATGGGTACTATAGAACTGGTTCCCTTGAAATGTGATGAGCTCATAGGGCAAGCTCTCGTTCCATTAGGGGCTTTGACTTACCTTATGCCTGGGTAATGAACTCAAGGTCAAAGGCCATAACATGTACTAACCTTAAGTCTCCAATGTTGTTCGTGAGATTTCATTTACATCATTGTGAAGTTGCTTTGATTTATTCTCACATCTATAAGTAGGTGTTCATTTGATGTACTTTGAAGTAGTGTTTCAAATAACAATAAACAATTTTGATTCAATGTCCCCACTTTGTTTGTAATGTTATTTTGATATATCATTTTGAAAACAACACACTATTGTTGCCCTTTTCTTCATTGCAAAATTGCAAATGTTTGGTTGATGGTGATGTTTGGATATTGTGGACTTGAAAGATGATCAAAACCCCCATATATGTGTTGGTTTGATTGTGGGCAATTTTTTTTTCCATTTCAAATGTATTGCCAATGTGTCCATGGTTACACGATTGGGATTTACCCCTAATCATGGGTATTGACATCTAATTTTTATTTGTTCATAATCCTTGAAGTTTTGGTTTTTCGTGATATTTATGTGAAGAAAAACATATTTACTATCTAGACAAACTTGGGCTTCGTGTTGTTATGCATTACCAACTACAATTTTCTTTCTTAGTATGTTCCCATATGATTACCAATAATTCATCATTATTTATGTCAATGTCAAATTTAATTTTTAATTAATATAAATATCACAAACATGAACAGGTACATGTTAATTTGTCTTTTCATATTCATGTTGGTGGGAAGGAAAGGGGTGAAATAGTCATAAAGATAAAAGATAATTATCAAGATCGGAAATGACATAGGTATTAGGAAGGAAGTGAAATAGTTGGGCTTGGAAATGAAGTCATTATATTTGGAAATGTCTTTGGAATTGTTCAGAGACAACCATATGAAGGATTATGCAAAATCAATAAGGAGCATACAAAAAATTATAAAAAATCACCCATATATTAGTTCCTTAAATTTCTTGTCATTGAAATTTATGGTTTTTAACCCTTTTGAACTACACAAGCCACTTGGGAAGGATGAAAGCACTAAACAATCATCCCTTTTTGGGCCTTTTTGAGTTTAATGTTATAATAGATACAATATAATTGCTCTCCAAATGCAATGCATTTAATTTTGGCTTTAACTTTTAGTATTTGAACTTTAAGATTATGACTTTTGCAAAACTATTTTATTTAATATTATTTGAGCTTCACATTATTTTACACTATCAATGACTATCATTTGTATGTTCTTGTAAAGTAATTGCTAGGGAGGTGTTGTCCAATGACTTAGGTAAATCAACACGTACATTCCAATACCATGGTAAAACCCACAATATTAAAAAAGAAAGTTTCTAAGTGTTATAAATTTGTCACATACTTCTAGAGGCATAAAAAATCATAAAGGGAGGCAATGCTTGCAAAAAGGAAAAACACCATATATTTAAGACTAAGTAAAAAATAAAGTGATATGAATTTTTTCGGAGAAAATAATTTCAAGACAAATTCTTAATTTGATAAGTTTTATTATTTTATATATATGTTCAAAGAAAGGACACTTTGCAAAAATGGGTACTATGATTTAAAAAATGAGTCACATTATTATGCATTCACCCAATAACATGCAAAAAATTGTGAAATTTCTTCTTAATTTTGTCATGGTGTTGACTCAAAGATGCACCACTCCTGGAAACAATATAATTTCATTAGATCAAAAGTGTCAGCATAATGTGCTTTCACTGTAAACATGCCAGGTGGAATGACAAGTTTTTGCAAGAAGAGTAAACATTCAAAAAATTGGACCAAAAAATTTATCATTGGTTTTGAGACACGAAGATTGATATGGTTTGTTCAATGGAAAAATCACATAAATATATTTGTACCGGTGTATAACATCTTCCTCCATGTTGAGCTCTTGTTAACCTAATGGTGGACAAGGTGCATGTGTTTTATTGGTTTCACTTTACAGGAGGAAGGAAATATCAGTATTTAACTAATAAAGAAAAAAATAAAAATTTCCCACCTTACACAACTCACATATATGACCATCTTCTAAGAACTAATTGCAATCTTGCCAAGCAAAAGAAATATTAGAATCCATTTAAAAACTAGATGTGAAAGGAAAAACCATATCAATGATATTTTATTAATTTTTGTCAATTGTATTCCTTCCACAAAAGTTTTTTTTATCAGTTTATACAATTTTGAAATTTAGGTAGGTAGGGCATTGAGGTTGTACAATAGTAGGTGCCCACAATGTGATTGAGCCCAACTGTATCTATCAAATACTTTGGGCCTAGTAATATTTTGATGCCATTCACATTGAATCCTACAAGTAGACATACCTTAGGCTTTTGAGTAATCTTAAGGATGGGTTGCATCTAGATGTGATATTAGACAAGGTATAATAGAAACATCCATCCTCACAAACAATAAAAAGTTGGTTAATAGTTCAAAATGACCAATGATAGTTATCACCATAGGTTTAACCTTGTTCTAATATGGTATACATATATAACATACCCACTTGTATGAAGTATGTTTAGAATCAACATCTTCTAGGAGATTTGATGGTTAAAGGGTTTGGGGTTTTTTCTTTCATTTAAAAACTCCATATATTATTATGTGATAATTGAATATGAATGGACATTGCTTAATTATCTTGTATTTCATAAAATTTCAAGTGGTATTAAATGCATTAGAGGAATGGTTGTGCTTTTGAATGCTTTCATCCTTTGTGTCTTGGTTTGAAATGTGCATTGACACTAAAACTTAAAAGCCCATGACCATTGAAAATTGGAGGAAATGACATGTCAACATACCATTTCAATTTTACACAAGGCTTAGGCCTAAGGGATCAAGGAAATGTGAATGGATGAAAAATGAGCATTAGATGCACTTTGGATAATGTTTCATGATCTAATGCACTTCATGCCTAGCCCACCTATTTGAGGTGGGCTTGATGCAAAGTCCATTAGGCCATGAGCCCATAAAGCTATGATTGGTCTACTTCAATATATCTTAAGGTACATTAGCAAAGTCTTTCGTCATTTTACATTACACTTCACAACTAAGGCCCATACAAGAATGATTTTTGAATTTCGATGGGATGAGATTGGGATGTGTTTTGAGGGCTTTAAGCATTCACATGGTGCCTCGCTATAATGTAATGAAAGCCTAAGACCCTTTGTGAAAATTGGAATTAATCAATAGGTTAAATTGGGATTAAGTGACCTAGCACCCACAAGTGCACCATCCATTGGAAACCTGTTATGACTTAGTTATGACCCACATTTAAGTTACTAGCAGGAAACTTGGCAACTTTGTTCTGTAAACCCTCCTACTTCCCCTTGACACTACCTATGTAGGTGGGTAAGTATTATACTTAAGTAGGTAAAGAATGTAATTGATTGTTAAGTAGGTGCTTCAAGGATATGAACACAATGAAAAACTTGTTTCCTGTTGGCACCCATCCATCTAGTATACAGTGGTGGGTGCTGGTGAGGATTGTGTGACCTTGCGCCCACCAACGCACCATGCAGTGGAAACATGTTGTGACTTAGCTACGGATGAACCACAACTGAGTTGCTGAGGTGAAATCTTGGTAACCTATCCTGTAAACCCTTAAGTGGGTAAGTATCATATATAAGTAGGTAGGGAATGTGAATGGTTACTATGTAAGTAGGTAATGGACTTTCATGCCTACTAAGTAGGTACGAGATACATGTGGGTGCTTAGGGTCTCGTTCCATTAGGCTCTTGTGTTCAGAGCACACAGCTGTATCGCTCCTACACACAATGTGTTATGATTACAACAGCCTAATGGAAAGACACTAACATAGGGCCTTGTTTCTTGCTGCAGGGACAATGGCTTTCCATTGGAGAGCTACAAGTGGATTGAAAATATGTAATTAATCATGTTAGGAGATCTAAGAACACATGTTCTCCTGAAAAAGGACAAATGTCATTGTATGATGAGTCATAGTTTGACTCAGAGCCCTTGCAATCGGTCACTGCTTAATCAGTACAGCTATGAGATGACTGTGAGAACAACTAGTTGAAAAAACATAATGGAAAAATGTCCTTAGTATGTAGCTAACCACTGCCATTAGCTATGGAACAGGAATACAGTCCAAATTGTGTTAACTATGTGCACACTCTATCTATCCTGCATGGTGCACTGGTGGGGGTGCTGGTTCACTCTGGCCATTAAGTCGCGTGCTGTTTTTTTCCCCCTCATGCTACAGCCTTGGACATTTGTGTGATGATCAAGCATCTCAAGTACACACTTATGAGCTCTTTAAGAGACAAACGCAGGAGGAGATTTTCAGTTGAGCTGGATGGATGAGTCCAACCCCCTGTTGAGTGGTTATTTGATCAGATTTTTGAGAACCACAGCAATTCTTTGATTCCTTCTAGAGCTATGGTTATAGATTTTTAAGAACCATCCTGCAAACCTCTGGTTATCATATGTGCCATATTACAAATAGCCGCCACCCAAAACTGGTCCTAACTCCAAACATGGTGAATGTGGGGGGACTGAAGATAAGGTGATCAGTTCTTTGAACTCAGGACTGCCTGACAATTAGTTACAAAACATTGAGAAAGGAGGTGGAAGAGTCACAAATCTAGTTAGGTCACTACAGGATTTGGCTGGCAGGGAAAGGAAGATATGTAGGCCTGAATTGAGACACAAAAGTATGGAGGAGGGTACCAGAGTACTATGGTCCTACCTTCTTCTTCTTCTTCTTCTTAGGCACTCTTTTTTGGGAAATTGAGAAAGAAACTCCCCCCCAAAAAAAAAATCTGAGAAAATAAAATAATTTATTCCTTAAAATATTCTGTTAACTGATTGCAACATTAACTAGAAGTTTTGGAAGAGACAATAGAAATGAAGAGAACTCAACCCGGAAGGAGGACAAGTGGTGGCAACAACAACAACCACTTTGGTTCTATTAGATGCACTATTCACAATGCACATGGGAGGAAGAGAGATGAGACCCAAACAATGGACATGGAAAGAGCTCACTTAACTATATAAAATTATATTGCAACAAGACTTGGGGTAGAATACCTAGCATGTAGACTTTCATGTTTCATTATGGGCAGCAAGTTGATCCTTGAAAGTACTATCCCCATACTAGATAGGAAGGTGGTGGGGGGCGGGTGCTCTACCCTAATTCCAGTTTCCAAGGCATGCATGGCATCAAAGTGTTGCTACCAATGTTTTTGTCAGTTTTGTAGAATAATTACACACCCTTGCATTACACTAATCAAGATTGAGGTCTCTTTGGAGACATCTGCTAATCAAGATTGAGAGATCCTAATTACTTTCCTCAGACAGAGGGTTTCAATTACACTTCAAAAGATGCAAGCATATGCAATTTCAAGTCAAGCAGTAGCAATGGAATTCGCCACCTCTCAATCTTGGGTGCTTGCGAACTCCTCACCTCTTGTCTCTTCACAGATTTTATATGTCATAGATAGCTTAAGGATGACTTCTAGGTTTAGCTCTAGATTATCAAGATTTTTGTACTTAATAATCAAGTACACACCATGTCCTTGTTCTCCACATTTTCAATTTCAGGACATGAAGGCCAATATTGGGTGGGCACTGGGTATACTTTGATTTTTCAATAACTGCTAGTTCTGATTTAAAATGTTTCAGCATCAGAGAATTCCCCATTTCAGTTTTTTCTCCTTAGGGTTGTGGAGGGGAGATCATAATCAAAGAACTTGAAAACCCTCCAAGAATTAGAAGTTTTGATGGAAGAACTGGTAAGAAATTAGCAATTATGAAGGTGCTTATTTGATTTATTATTATTTCCGAGAGCCATGGTTACATATCAGAACTGGTTCTTTTGATTTTTTGAAAACCATTGGCTATGAAACCCAAGGAATCCTTGTTTTGATAACCGCCAAACACTGATATATATGTTTCCAACAATTCCAATCCCGGTAAGTGTAAGGGCCTTTATAAGACAATGCCTTTTGATTTGTAGTATGTAACCAGTGTTGGGTGAATATTAGAAACTGCACCAGGGCAGTTCTTAGGCTTGTTAACTTTGGTTATTAAAAAAATAAAATGGTTTTGATATATAACCATGTTTCTCAATTATTACTAGTTTTTTGAAAAAGTTGAAATAATTGCTCAGAAAAAAACTATCAAATCTTTCATGAAACCTCAGCGGTTCTTTGAGGGTTTTGAAATAACCAGAACCTGTACTTCTTTGATTGCTGGTTTCTTTTTGAAATCAAGAACTGGACAACATTGTTATGTACCCAATCACATAAAATTTCATTCTTACCTTTTTGGTACTACTTCAAGCTTCTTCTTTGACTCGACTCTTTAACCAAAAATCAAACAAAAATTAATGCAATATAAGATGAATGTAGAGTTAAAGAGTAACCAAAAAAAAACTCCAATAATTGGAACACAAATTAATGACATTACATTTTTCTTAATGCTCTAATTATACTCCAATAAAACAGGGTCCAGACAAACAATATAGTTTCACATGTGTGCACTGAGAAAACCCATTGGGGTTAATAAAAGGAAAAAATATATATAGAGCAGTCAGCAGCTGAGGGGGCGAGGCCCATAAAGAAACAGAATCAGAAATCCCAGGGAGTAAAAAACTGGGAGAACCTGTGAAGAAAAAGTCCAGTGTTCATCATACATTACTTTAGAATATGTTGATGCGTTAATAATGATCATTATAGTTTTGAAGCTGAAGAGCATGTCAAGAGCTTTTGCACATGGGATTAATCGAAAACAAACTCAAGACTTCAAAAATACATGTAGATTACAATTTACTGAAACACGCAGTTTAGGTAGTCGGAAAACTAGCAGCTCACTGTGTAATGACTCTGGCCCTTCATGGCAGGTTCAAACTTCAGATGAAAAACTTTCCCTTACTGTATCTAGAAATTCTCATCTAGATGCATACACTTCTATGGAACATACCCATCCATCATATGCATGTATAGTACTCCAAATGTCAGACACATATTGTGTCAAGTTTGAGCAAAAATTATGTCCGAATCTTACACCAGTGTGTGTATTGTCTTCCTTATGGGCCAGAGCCAATAACCCAAACCCGATATATGTACATACATAAGGGTATCCATAAATTGAAGCAAAGTTAAGTAAATTTTACCAAATTTACCAAAGTTAGAAGTATCGAAATGATTTGTGTTTTTGTTATGTCTTTTAGTTCTTGGAGAATAACTTCGACAAGAAATCCCAAATGCTGGAATTTCTTGGTGACTCTTCCCTTGAAGGAGGATCATCCCCTTGCCCTCCATCGTGACAAGCCCCGAGTTTTGTAGCAACATGGTTCTTCACTTCCTTCGCCTTGTTCTTGGCTTTTCCAAGTTTGCTTTCCCTGGATACAAAAAATTGAAAGAAGTTCAACACACACATACACACACAAAAAGTGAAATGAGTGTGTCACACCCTAAAAGAAAACAAAGAAATCATATATATAAACACTAAACCCTAATCCAGAGAAAAAAACTCCACAACATCAATTTAATGGAGAAATCATAACAATACACAAAAAGAACTGCAAATGTACTCTGAATAACCAAAATTGCAAACCAATATCAAGGTATTGCAATACCCTTTAGAGGGAAGTTAATTAGATGCCTAAATTTTCATTTCTACCAGCAAATACGTAGATTAAATGTGTTATAGTGTGGTCCAAACCAGTGTTGTATCATGGAAAATGGCACCAAACCCCCACCTATTATAAGGGCAGTTCTTTGAAATCATAACTACTGTTCCCAGAAAATCAGAGAACAGGTTCTGATATATTAGTCATCATTCCTCAAAAAGTAATAACATTAATGAAAGTACCCCCAAGATAACATGATTCTTTGTCAGTTATTTCATGAGAACTGAAAGTTCTTGAAAGTTCGAAATAACCAAAACCAAAGGTTCTATAGTTCACATTTTTTGTTTCCCCAAAAACCTCTGGTTCGGGTTATTTAAAAAACTCAAAGAACCTGCGATTCTTTGACTAAAATTTCTAAAAACAGGAACTGGGACTTATTTAAACAAAATCAAATGCCTCTACATGACTGGTCCAAATGATTGTCAAGACAATATTGCAGTTTAGCATGACTCATCATGTTATTGCATTTGAAATTCAAAAAAAAAAACTTTTGAATGTTGGGTTTCAAGTCAGATTACGAAAATTGATGCATTTCAATCTCAAACAAATCTAACTTTTTGTATTGGGCTTTTGGTGTTCCACAAATCATAGTTTAAGTACCTGGATATGGGAGTTTTTGTGAATTCGCCATCCTTGAGCTCAATGATGATTTCTGTATTGTCTATCATCTCATCAGTTGACACACCCAACACAGCTTCCTTACCATGCCACACTCGGAGTGTCTTGTATGAGTCATTTGGGTCAACTGCACTTTGTACTAAGAAGTCAGGGTTGTCAACAACACTTGTTTCTCCCACCTTGGTGTTAGTTACTAAGTTGAGATCTGATGCTGCTGCTTCTGATGGTGATGATGCTGGTTGTGGTTTAGGTTTTAGCTCCTTCAATCGAGCTTGAGCTCCATTTGAAGTCACTTCATATACCACAAGGTTTTTGTCGGTGTCATTCACCAATGTTGTGTATAATTTCGACTTTGTCATTGCCTTCACTTTTGCCTGTCAAAAGCAAAGCAAAAGCTCTCTTTGAATACCAGTGATTATCAGCTTGTCCTGCAATATATACAAAGGAAAATGTTTCAATTTTACAAGAGAGATCTTGTTGGTCACTTGGGTTTTTCCAAGATGCTTGAGCATTGGGTGACAAGCAAAACAACAATGGAAATTACAAAAATTCTGAATAAAATCCTGAACAAAATCTGGAGAAAAATCATCAAAAAAGTCCTGATCATGCGTTTGTTGTTGCTTACAAGGTGCTTACCAGCTATGAGCTTTTTGTTGCACTTTGATGGCTTGCACAATGTGACAGTGCTGCAACACAGCAAGATGATGATTGACAGGGTAAAAGTATAGCTGCAAACTCACAGCTGAGAAGTATCTTCTTATCTCCAATCTTTGCCTTTGTGTTTTTGGATTTTTCCTTTATGCGTCTTCCTTTGATTCCAATCTATCCTTAAAGGATTTGTCCTTATGCTTCTTCCTTTGATTCCAGTCTCTCCTTGAAAGATTTGTCCTTTGATTCCAATCTCTCCTTGAACCAGCTGAAATGGAAATTTTTTTCTTTGTGCTTTCTACTCCCCAATCTGCTCATGCAAAAACCTGCAATTGTATCCCAAAGATACTGTTTTAATATTTTTTCTAGCAGAACTTGCAACTTCTAATCTTGAAGCAGCAGCGGCGGCTGTAGAAGTGTACTTTCATTTGTTGGATGAATCCAGAATCAATTTCTATCTTGATGCAACAACATAGCACTCTTTCATTGTTGAATGTATCTGGAAACAAATTATATCTCAATGCAGCAGAGTAGCACTCTTTTTGTTGTGGAATGAGTCAAGGATTGCTTTTTTATCTTGAAGCACCAGCAGAAGTGCTCCTTTTGTTGTGGAATGAATCCAGAATCCAACAAGCCAGCAGTCATCAGATGTCATCATGAGGATCCAGGTGAAGACTATTCAAGGTCTTTGGATCTCTCAATATGATGTGAAGAAGAATTGGAGACTACCAAGCTCTTTGGTATCTCATGATCTGAAAAACTCAAGACTATCAAGAAGGTCTCTTGATCTCCTTGAGGAGCAGGATCTTTTCTCTTTCCATCCCTCTCTCTCTCCTCTCTCTCTCTCTCAATGTGCTATTAGATTCAAGCAATCTGTGGCCATGTTAGACATGTGTACCTTCGAAGCTTTTGTTTCTTGGAGGAGAGAACTTTAAAAACTTGCTGTAGCAAAAGAGCTTTGAAATGAACACTGAGAACTGTGACTATTGGAGGCTTAGCGGTGAGGGATAGTGCAAGGCAGGGCCGCAAGATTTTCCTGGCAAAAAATGGTATTCGACTAATGCCACAGCAGTAAGCACCATGCAAGCCCTGAAACACACTGTAAAACCTAATTAACTGGTACAAACTCGTTCTTCCCCGCGTTGATGGCTCCAGTACTCTTCTTTTCACTATCCTTTTGTGTGCTACCTAGAACCGTTTCTCCTACTTCCCGCAGAATCAGCTTCTAAGGTTTTCGTCCTTCTCTATTTCAAGCAAACAATAAGCCTCTTCCTCGACGGGATTGACTTCTTCCGTTGCCTCCTCCTCCGCTTGTTTCTCACTCCGGTTCCCGTTCCTCTGTCCCGCAAGACAATCAACTATTTTCTCCTCTTCCTTTTTTGCTCTGTTTCAAACAGATAGCGATAAACTCTTCCTCAACTTGTTTCTCCTCTTCCTTATGGTCTAATAAGAACTGGCCTATTTTCTTTCAAGCACACAATCAGACTCTAATGTCCTTGTTTACATACTGGATTGACCTCCGCGGCTGCATCATCATCATCATCATCCTCAATCGCTTGGCACGAATTTCAAAGTCCGAAGCTCCACGATCAGCAACTATAGCGACACAAACCACTGTCAATGTCTCCTGAAATCTACCTTCAATGCTCATTCAATTGCTGCAAATTCCTATTCTCCAACAACAGACAGAGAGAGAAAGAAAGATTAGATGCACCTGTCGTGGAGACAAACAACAACCAGTGCTGCTCGCCCTTATTGTTGTTGTTGATGTACTATATTGTTCTCCTCCTCCTCCTCCTCCTCCTCCTCCTTTTTTCTCCTGTCGACTTGAAAGGTTCTTAGGAGGAGCTCCAAACACATCTTACCGACACTTCCCCAAAAGCACTCTGGCATTTTACTTGTGGAATTGGTAGGGTTTTGATGGTGAATGAATCCATCCCTGCCAAAACTTTTTTTAAAGAAAAGGCACCAATCTGGAAGGGGAAATGGATGATCATTTATTTATTTATTTATTATTTTTTGGGGTTCCATTGCAACCCAAAAAAATGTGTGTTGGGTAGCTGCTGACTCCGACAATGTGTTCCTTTTTTTTGCAATTTTGTGCTTTAGCCAAAGTGGCCATCATCCACGCCAAGATTTAGTCAAATTTGGCTACACGCTTAATATGAAAGCAGAATTTCTTAAATATTCTTCTATATTTTTGGCTACCTACTTGAACCAGGTATAGGTATTTGGCAAAATTTTAAAAAATTGGTCGAATTCTGGCTATTGAAATAGCAAATAGCACTTGATTTTAGAAGTTTTAGTTTTTAATTTCACTTTTGGCCGTAGCCAGCTGGAAAAAAGGGTATTGCTGAGTCACTGACCCTATTATTGTACCTTTAACAGCCTATGTTTTTCTTAGCAATTTCTGTTTGTAGCTCAAGTGCCAATCATTCATTGGAAGATGTAAAAGAAAGTGGCAATCATCCCTAGAAAGATTTAGCCAAATCTGGCTATAAACCATAAATAAAGTCCAAATCTTTAATCATCCTGCTATATGTTTGACTACACAATGAAAACCAAATAAACAAATCAGGTGATTTTTTACTTTTTCCCCCCCCTCATTTCTGGCGAGTGAAAAGCTCCAAAATCATTTCTTTTTCAAGTTTTTAGTTTTTAATTTCGCTTTTTTCTGGCGAAATTTCGCCAGTTAAAAAAATTGCTCTTAATAAGAACATGTTTTAAGATATTGATCTTGTGACACAAAAATATTTCTTTTTGAAATTTTGGTATGTAGGTAGCACTTATGGATTCCTATTATGGCTATTGAAACCCCAATTTTCAGAATTAAAGTACAAATATATGATAAGTATGTGAAAATTTGGGGCTTACAACTAAATTAATCAATGTCATATGAGTTCATCATTTTTCTCCCTATGATTGCACACTTCATGGGACACCTTGTTGAACTGCACAAAATCAATTCTTCAAATGTAGAGCAAGCAAATTGCTCAAACAAAAAAAAAGCCTTATCAATTCTTCAAAATCTAAAGTAAATAAATTGATCAATCCTTCCCTAATGGACAAAAATAATTCCTTTGCAATCATGAGTATAATAATATAATGAGAATTTAAAATAATCAAACTTTCACACAAAGCACAAATTAATCCGTCACTTGTAAAGTTGACAAATTGGATCAATAAAGTTGTTCAATTCCTAAAGAAAACAAGTCATTCAAACAAGTGCGATCAAATCTTCAAAGAAAGCACAATTAAACCTTCAAATACAGAGCAAGCAAATTGCTCAAACAAAATATTTCTCAACTATGTGCTTTAGAAATTCAACAATTGATTATGCTTTTGTTTGAGCCATTTGGTTGCTCTATATTTGAAGAATTCATTGTGCATTGTTTGAAGATTTGATCGTGTTTGTTTGAGCAAATTTCTTGCTCTAGATTTGAAGAATTTGGTTGCACTTTGTTGTTCCTTTTAACTTTCAAGTAGGGTGTTTTTGCTGAGTACATAGGGAAATTTTGTAAAATTTTGTTGAGTCCTTCCCCTCCCACCCCCTTTAGTTGTTCATTATAAAAGGAAGGTTAGTTTATTGTTGGAAATGGGATTGTCTAGAGTCTTTGAATGCTTTCGTATTAGGAACAATGTTTCATGTTAATTATTGGAAACATGAATTTAGGTTTCATGTTTTTGTTAATTCAAATTTGTTATCGATTAACTTAACATACTAAGTATTTGTTGTTTAATAACAACTTAACAATTTTTTTAAATGATAATTTCTGACTAGTTATTAGTTGGTAACAATGGTGACTATATACATAAAATGAAAATTTAGGTTAACAATTATTCTTTTCTTTATATTTTTTAATTTTTTTCCTTTTCTTAAACCCTTGTTGCCCAAATTTTCTTGCGATGGAACACATGTTATTAATTCAAGACATTGTTGAGAACACATGCGCTCTCCTTATCATAACCAATATTGGACTTAACATGGTTGGTTTTGTGAATCTTGAAATGGTGGTTGCACTTTCATCCTTTCCAAGTGAACAAAATAATGGTGAGTTGGACGGTGGGGAAAAAGTTAAAGGATTAAACCAAATGTAAACCTTAATAATTTTTTTTCAAAATGGACCCCAAGCCTTTAGACACATTTTGTATGCCCTAGAAAAAAATCTTTTTTGAATGTCTAAAAGTGTCCAATTTAAGTTTGAAATTACTTCAAATTGATCCTTGGGATTTGTGTCCTTGGACCTTAGTCTAAAGTGCATCCAAGAAGCAACCCCAATATACCATAAATCGGAAATAGTTAGAGGAAACAAAGGGGAAAAAAACATTACTAACACATGTTAGCATCTAATTCTAGGATTACAATATAACAAGGACGGGAAAGGCCTATAGGAGGAATCAATAAATTGAAATGTTTTACCAAGTTAAAAGTTTTCCAAACAAGAGGTAAGAGGAATCAATAAACTAAGATTCCATTAAGTTGAAGTGTGAGTAGACAAAAAATCACCCTAATAGTGTGAACACAACAAGTTTTAGGGTTTCATTTTTTTTGTTTTATTGTTTTCATTAACTGTCAACTTTTTGCATGCTTGTCGCAGGAATATTCCATCATTGTTGCAAGGAATGCATGGGTAGGCAACTTTGTTTGTTTGTGTGTTATGGAGAATAGGAACTACACCAAGCGATGGATGGTGGAGGGAGCAACTGCGTTAAAGAAAGGTTTGTGATTGACGGTGGAAGGTAAGATAAGAGGGAGAATGGAGGAGCAAGGTGGTAGGTTCTTTTTGGTATAAAATTTTCTTACTTTGTGGTTTAGATCACTAGGTTAGTCGTTGATGAATTTCGCTATGCAAATGACGAAGTAGAGTAGTTGGTAAATTGAAATAAGGATAGATATGAAGGGTTGATGCTGAGGGATGATGAATAAAGAAGGGGTCTAAGCTGTAAAACTAAGGAGCATATAGAAGTCAAGACGCATTTTAAAAGGGGGATCTTTTGTTGTAGAACCTTGAATCCATGTTGTAGACAACCACTAAAATAAGTGTTAAAAACCTCAAAGGGGTGTCCTTAGGTTGGGTAGAATGAAATGAACAAGGTCAAGAGTGGGGGAAACTTGAAGAGAAGAATCTATAGTACGTTCTTGCATAAGAATCTATCCCCTTAAGTCGTTTTAGACGAGCTTAGTACCTACCGCTCAAAGTCACATTTTTCAAAAACAATTGGATCCAAAGGTCTATAGGTTTTAGGTTTTCAAATAAGCCATTTGATGGTACACTACATTGTTACATTCTATGGGAAAATGGTTAACAACTCATATGGACTAGGTGAACCTTGAGAGTTGTGACCTCAAAACCATACCTCAAATAGATTTTGAAATTCTTAGTGGTATGAATTGGTGCTTGGCAGCCAGTAGTACGTGGCTACTAAGGAAATGTGTGATGAAGATTTAGATAGCTGTAGAAAATTGGCAAAGTTGCGTGTACATAAGTTGGTTCTGTTAGATTAAATAAACATCAGTAGAATTTCTCCTTGATAGTGATATCACAAATCAAATAATGGAATTGGTTGTAAGGTTGCAGAGAATTTGACTTTGTTTAAATGCTTTCATATGCCATTAGGCTTGTTTTTTTAATCTTCCCTTCTCTTTTGGTATCAGAGCTAAATTCTGTTTAGTGATAATGTTGAAATTTTATTATAGTTAGACTATGAAAATGATTAGGACAATATGTCATCATCCAATGAGAATGAGATTAGAATGAATGTGTCACAACCTTAGCCTTGGGCTCGTGACCAAAGCAAGGGGTTGCAAGGTTGCGAGCCAAAAGAGGGAAGCCTAGGAGTGATAGAAAGTGTGAAGGAATGAACCCTCACAACCCAAGGGAGTTTCCACCCTCAGAGTTGGAGTCCTGGTGGACTCCCGAATGTTCAAAGAGCAATTACAGGCGTTAAAACCCAATGGATTGACAAGTTTTTTATACCATTGAAAAGCTATTGAAACCTAGATGTCTAAAATGGGTTCGCATGACCCATTTGGACATCTAAAACTCAAGTTATGGCTAAAAAAAGGGCCATGAGTCAAATTGACAATTTGATTCTCGACCAATAAATGTCGGGAATCGACCCGATTTCCTTGCGTGCAGGTGACGTGCGACATATTATTGGAAAGATCCCAACAAGTGCTACAAGTTTGCTTTAAATTTCATTTTTATCGGAGGTCTACACACATAGTTATGGGGGCCCAAAGTCATGAGAGTCCCAACTTTGGCAATTTTAGGACTCTCATTTGGGAGTCTCGGGACAAAATGCCATTTGGATGTGGGCCTTGTGGAAAGGCACAAAGTATACTATAAAGGGGAAGGTGGTGGCTTCCCCAAGTTTAGGCCGCAGTGACTTTTGTGAATTCGAATTGCCTGTGGCTCGTCCTAGCACCAAATGTACTCCAACCATGCACTAACCAATTTGTGTTGGTTTTGTGCAAATCCATGTGAGTAGTTGATGCTTGTCATTCTTCCTAGTCCCATTTCGGAGCTCCAACACGCCCCTCTACCCCTTCAAAGTGCTTTGAGCCAGGGAGTGTGCCTTAACTCCTTACTCTTTTGTTATTTTCAATTTGGATTCACATTTGAGTCCTTCAAGGAGTTGGGAGCATGTTAGAATGACATTACACATGAGATCTATGAAAAACAATTAGTTGTTAGGTTTGATTATCCAAAAAGGCAGGATGAACCTCAATTATGAGCCCTAATTCTACAAATGTTGAGATTTGGCATAATGATTATTGTGGGTGTGAATCTTGATGAAACTCGGATTAGGGATGTTGTAATAAAGATAACCCATAATGGTTTTTGCACTCGTGCTCAAGTTTGGATGAATATAAAGGATGGAGTAGGGGGTTGGGAAACAACCTTAGAGTTACAAAGGCAATATCACTATACTTTATACCTTGCATAAAATTTCATCTTCAATTCCTGAAAGATAATATAGTACACCTAGGATAGGAGACATTTGGATTCTCGAGCTTTCTATCTAAACTAACCACTTTAGTAGACTCTCCATACCTAATGTAGATGATTTGTTTCAGAATGGAGACTGAGTTATTAGGGTGGAACGTTTGGGATCAAGGTCTCGCATCTTAAGTTGGAGAATATGGTGGGATGCGGAGCAAAGGTTGTAGTACCAACTAGAGTCTATAGATGAGTAAAATTTCTCCACCCTACCATCTGACATCATGCCTTTGAGACATGTAATGGAGGGAGATCAGTCTTAATTTCTAAGCTAATACTAAATTGATGGATTGCAGTAAATGAAGATGTGGAAACTCAACATAAGTTCCATAATTCAGTTTGACATTTGAAAGGTTGATGAAGAGGGATTGTCATGAAAACCCTAAAATTCATTCATTAAGACTTAGGTATTTTTAGGTTTCTCATTTTTGAGGGACATGGGTGTGATTGCCTTGAGGCAAAAGTAATGCATGATGCTTTTAACATGATCCATGCTGGTTTCTTGTACCAATTGGCATTGTGGTAGAAGATTAATGCAGGATTTGATAGGTAATAATGGATATCCATCTAATTTAATGAATACCATTTTTTGATTTGGGTTTTTCTTTAATCCAAGATATGAACAAGGTGCATAGATACTAATTATAGTGTTAACCACCTGATCCATGAGAAGTGGAAATAATGGATCCATAACATATTACACTAAGATTAAAATTGGAAGTTACGGTATGATTAGCCCATAGGGTATGGATGAATTGTTATGGGGTAGAGACCATGAGGATGTCAATGATTGGGCATAAAGACTTACTATGGTTGTAGAAGTGCGAGATTTGAATCTAGACAAGTTATTTAAAATCGTAAAGTTGAATTTGATAGGGTGGGCCAAGGAATGGTTCAAGAAATTATATAACACCAACTAACTAGACCGAATTGCGGGCTTTAATAACACATAATATGGGGATGTCGATGCAGATGACATCATAATGAAACTTGATGCCATCAAATAAGAGCCCAAGGAAAGGGTTTAGAAATACTTTGAATGCCTTGATAAGATCTTTCAAAGGGGTAGGATATAGGATGTGAGCAAAGATGAAGATTTTTGGTTAAGTTGAGGCCAAAAATTCGGAATTGTGTGCAGTAAAAACTTTTACCGACATTGAATAATCGGTTGGAGTTGCAGCAAAACTAGAAACAATGTTGGGAGAACTCAAAGAAACACCATATGAACTGTTGAAAGAAGAACAAGAAGAGGGAATTTCAGAGACAATGATGGAAAAACAAGTTATAGCTTTGAACAACACGCTTATCAATTTCTTCAAGGGGAGTGTGCCCAATCCTAATGCATCATCCTCTTCCACCATGTTTGGGGGATGCTAGATCTATAAGGGGGGGAACCATTTGGCCATTGCTTATTCGATATTAAATGAGCCACGGCCAAAATGTGCTAGATGTGGCATGTTTCATAAGACAAATAATTGTGGGATAAAATGTTTGTTTTGTTCAGGTCTAGGTCATTCAGAAAACATGTGTTGGAAGAAACCCAAGGATGGGAAGTCCCATTCTAGAGTAGCAAAATTTCTGGAAGTATTGTTGAGTGATGAAGAGGCAATTATGCAACAACTCAACAAGTTGTGTGGAAATGACAATCTATTTTCTTACATTCGAATACTTAGGAGGAGGATGCCTGTTGAAGTGGCACCAAGTGGAGCTATACCATCTCCTAAAGTTGCAAGAAAGGGGACAAGAGTGAATTGAGAAACTTCAGTCAGGTCTAAGATTCTTTCCCACTTCATTAGAAGAAAATTTTCCCTTTCACCCATGGAAATAATCCTTATGATACCAAGGGAACTAGAACACCTTGAGAGTTAAATTAGATTTGCTAGATGAAAAAAGGATGCAGAGGCAACAAACAATTGCGTGTTTATGGTTTTAACAGCTCCAACACTTAGGCAGATTTGCATCAACAAAACGCATAGAAACAAGACCTTGGATTTGCTTGTGGAAATAAACAACTATGTGGTGGAAGGACTGGTAGACACTAGAGCATCTATGTTTGTCATGGTTGTTGCAGTGGTTAGAGAATTGGGAATAATGCATTTGGTTGCTGGATCTGAGACTTACAAAATTGCATTAAAAGTTGTTACATAGGCTTTGCGTAGAATTGATGAAGTCTTGTCAAGGTTGGAGGCATATAGTGCACTATGACCTTCATGGTAATGGATACAAATAGTTATGATGTATTGCTTGAATTGGACTTTTTGATAAAAATTGGTGCGATCATGGATGTGGAACGAGGTTAATACAAGTGAGGCATGGTCCATGAGCTAATGTAGAAGTATTACCATTAACTATGGTAAATATGCTACAAATAATGAAATTAGAGACTCTGATGCAAGATGTTGTTGTTGCTTTAGAGAGCACACATCTCAATGGTGACTCGGACATGACTATTAGGAATCCATCTCTGTATGATCCCATTATGCCTGAAGAAGTGGATGCGCTTGTGTCAAACTCATACACTAATATAGATAATAATGAACATTTGATGAAAGGCTTCAATTGGTTGAGCCAAATGGTGATGAATATGAGTTTGGGAATATTGAATTTGAAGATCTAGTGTTGTAGCTTATAGCCAAATTGGGATAAATCTTCAAATGGATGATTGCCACTTAGCTACATCACACAATGGGAAAACAACATTGGATTGGCATCCTAGGCACAAGAGATCTTCACTAAATCTATCAACTTTCCTTCAATAATGAATGGATGCATGGATATAATATGATGAAGACTAGGAGGGAATTTTGTAACCATCCTCATTGGAACTAGGTTATAGGAGGGAGTTATAAGCTCATGTGTCTATGACGACTTATGTTTTGCAATCTTACATGCACTCGCATGGGGCTCCAATCAGTGGTTTCTTTTGCGAATTTTGTGATATAACCAAAGTGGCAATCAATCATTCACAAACATTAGCCAAATTTTATTACATTATAGAGTTGAAAGTTAAAACAAATAAGGATCTTTCTATATTTTTGGCTACCTACTCAAACTTATCATTAAAAATGGCAAAATTGAGACAAAACCTCCTCAAAATACATCAAGAGATATGTTGCAAATTTGGAAAGGTGGAGCTTTAAAACTGTACCTAATAGATAGACTCCATTCTAAGGTTTTGGTATTTAACCTTCCTTATAAGACTAATGATTTTTATAAGTCGTTGGATGTGGTACATTTGGTATGCCTCATTTGTCATCATTTGTCTTTGATTTGACTATTTTATGATTAAAGTAATGTCCATAAACAAGATCCATGAAAATTGGACTCATTTGTTAATCATGAAAAACATATGTAGTTACTTCAAAGTTGTTGATATATGCTGGTTTGATTTTTGGTGGAGAAACACATTTTACACCTAGAAAAACATTATTTTAAAAAAATGTCAACCGAAAAAAAATGCATAGTAGCATAATTCATCAGCATACCGTAGTACCTTGGTAGCATCAACATAAAATTATGTATTTTTGAAATTTTTGAAATATTTGTACATTTTTTTCAAAGAACAAAGTTTTTTAGGAAAACAAAGAATCTTTTGGAGTTTTCAAAAGTATTGTATCTATTGACATTGAAGCTTTAAAATTAATCAGACATGTGTTGAAGCTACTTTGCATTGTGCTAGTCATGAGATCCACACACAAGCATGCATCATCCACACTTAGTGTTATTATGGAGCTTTTGATAATCATTGGTAAATTTGTACCACTATTGAAGATTGAAGACTTTTAGAACAGCTCCACCAGAGCCCTCTATGTGGCCCAACAAAAGGGAATTGGATGAAGAAACGTCAAACATGCCAATTTGGTTCAACAAAATGGCTTTGGCCCAACATTTTCCAAAGGAACAGCAGAGCTGCTATTGATTGGCTAGATAGTTTGATTGGTCTGGGTGGGTTGTTATTAGTAGTAGTCTTCCACTTGTTTGGAGTCCCAATTTTAGTTTTATGGGTGAGCTTGGAAAGAGGTAGATAACCAATCTTGGATGCCAGAAAGTTTTTTGCAAGGTCACATGACGAGGAGCACTGGAGCTGAAGCATAAGCTTCTTCAATGCACTAATAGAAAATTCCTAGTGTATTTGAAGAGTACCTTATTTTATGAATATTCCTCCCAAAAAAGGGTAGAATCTTATGCTCACTCCTTAATGCCCGAGGAATTATGCCTATTTTTAGGTGTAAGATCTCTCCCACTATAGATTTAAGAACCTTCCCCCTCCTATGACTAGCAATCTACAAATGTGTTGATTCATGATAACTTTAGTGTCATGCTTTCCAATTGCAGGGCTGGATTCAATTATCATCTTGTCCTAAGCCCTTTATTTTGAGAAGGCCCCACCTTGGGCTTTACCTTCCACTTCAATTTTAACGTGCAAAATGTATTTATGGATTTTTCTATAAAGGACAAGTTTGGTCAAATCCTTCATTCTGAAAGGCAAAGGTCGACAATAGCCCTTCACCTCTAGGTATAAGTAGGAGTAGGACATATCATGACAAGAAGATCATCATAAGAGGGAAAGAATTTCTTTTAATCCAAAACATCATTTCATCTTTTTATGAAAGAATGATGAATCTTTATAATTATTGTTGTAGGCAAAGTTCTAAATATGGGCCAAGTTGATTCCAAGAATTTGGTTTTGTTTATGTTTGGAGCTTGGGTTGGTGGTGTATTGAGATGAAGCGCAAACACTAACATTGCTAGTACATGGACATCATCCTATACACTATGGAAGTATTTTTTTAATTTAGAGGCCATATCACAAAAGTGCAAGGTGATGGGAGCTAAGTATGTGCAAACAGATGGAATGGATATCTTACATGCAAGGTTACCTAACCTTCTAATTTTGAAGCTAATTTTAATTTAAAGTATTGTCCAAGTGATGAAGAGTTTCATATTATTATGTCAAAGCAATGGTTGGACAATTTGATTTTTTAAAATATGGATTAGAGGCGAAGTTAAAATGAAAAGGCAAAAATACTCGTAACCTTTCACCCAAAAAAAAAAACACAGGACCTATCAAAACAACACTACTGAAAGTGAACAAGCACCCATTGCAACACACCATATTGAAGGATATGGTGCATATATAGGACACATTATTCCATTGGGTTCCAATTCCTAGCTACAAGACTTATCCATTATACAATAGGTTACAATAATCAATTAAGTTTGCTTTAATCCAAAACTAAGTCATAACAACCTTCCAATGCAGGTGTGCTCATGGCTTCCAAGAACCTACAACTATGTGGAGTGGGTCCAACTTATTTCCATATCTCAAGTATTTAGGGTACTTTTGCCTAGTGTGCATGGGATGAGCTTTGATAAATTTCAATAGCACTCATGCCATTTGATTTACGACTTCGATTTTGTCATCCCCAAATATTGTACTTCACATTTAGGTTTGGCATTAAGTAATTCCCAAGAGGAAAATCTCAGCAATTGGTTTTAGGGTTGATCTTATTGGAAATCTAGGGAATTGAACTCCTAATTTGGTTCAAGCTGAAGACTAACCCTACCACCAATGTATCATTTTATATTGTGAAAAACACTTGCACCTCTTATGCTTAACATTGTCTTCTGAAATTTTGAAAAATTAAAAATGGAGTTATTGAACCATTTTTGTTGAAAAGATTAATTATTTCAACAAAAAACTATCAAGTATTTGTTATGGATATGGTATAAGAATAATCAAATGAAAAATTACATATCTATTGGTGAATATGTGTTATCAATGCAAATAAGAATGGAGGAAGTGCTTGAAATAAATTACATGTGAAATAATGTTCATTGGTTGCGGCAATAATTTAGTGTAGAATTTTAAAACTTTTGGTTGGATTTCCTTAACTTTTGATTATCAACAGTTGTGCACTAACCTAAATGATTGACATGACATGAAAATGAGTTTTATTAATCTAAACTATAGTTTTCATCAGAAATGAACATTTGCCCATTAAGTTATATGTCTTAAAATATATAATTCAAAATATTGAAGGGACAAAAGGAAAATTTGGTGCCCAAAATTTCGCATGCAATTGATGGTTCAAAGGTAAAGTGCCATGAAAGAAGGAAAAGTTGGGCCAACCACCTACAAAATTTAAATGTGTTTAGCAAATTTTACATTAAAAAATAATTTAAATTGGTTGATGTTTGCTTGTGGAAAAAAAATTAGGATGAAAATGGGGGGAAGTGTTTTAGAAATGGAAGAAGGAGATCTCAACAATGACAAATAGGGACAATGATGTTTGGGGGAGATGAAGAGGATAGGGGAGGGGAAGGACATGGTAATAAACAAGACAAAACACTAGAGGTATTTCAAGCAAACATGTGAGTGTGGTCTTGAGGGAACTTTTGGAAAGCTTGAGAGGAGGGAAAACTTCAAGGGTTAGCACTAAAAAAGAAACAATTTTGGTCATGTAGATGTTGTGGTTGCTTTTGTTGAAGTGAAAATAAGTAATGGGGAGGTAGGTTGTGGGTATGTTTTGTTGTCACCATAAAACAAGGGGAACACTTTCTACAATGTGCACATCCCCATTACTGGACATCCATGGATTGAAATATGACTCTGATACTTTTACTAAAGCATGACAATTCTGATTCAAACATTCTTTTTCTTCAAGATCCTAATAGACATCTAAGTTTTAAGGTTTTAATTCTATGGACCACAAAAGATTAAACACTCATTTTGATTTCCTTTCTAGGAGTCAACAAGTTATTTTATGTGGATGGCAGCTCATATCCAACAACAGAATCTACACAGAATATTGATCCAACTACTTCAACATGGTTTAATATTAAAGATTGGACAGAAATTTAGGGCAGAGTCAACTAGTCCAAACATCACTACTTCCTAGCATCCTTTCAATCCCAAAAATCTTCGGAGCTCCCACAAAACAATAGGTACTCTTCTTACGAAAAAATACATTCCATACCCAATTCCAAATCCCCAAAAATATCATGCATGAGTTGCCACACAACCACTCCATAAATCCTAAACAAGTTCATCCTTTCCTTTATGTTGGTCCCTACAAAAACACATGCAACAACTCTGGACCTTTTCTTGACATTCTTAGCATAATGGAAGTCTTTAGTTAAGATTCTTTCCATTTAGTCTTCTTGATCAAGTTCTATTTCTACCTATTTACAACACCCCAAAATCAAAATCAAACCACACTTTTTTTTTAGTCCTCCTTCCAAGCCCAATCATTTAACTTCCTTTTTATCACACCACAGCCCCCTGCTAATCTCCTTCCAAAAATTTGATCCACAAATTTCTTGAAGTGTTTTCATTAAGTTGTAAAGATTGCATTCCATCTTAGCAGCTAACTCCCTTTGTCATGACCTGTAGAGCAACATAAAAACACACCAAAAACAAATAAATATTAAATGTAGATTATTTTCTTTTCTTTTCTTTTTAGCGTCGTTGAAGCACTATGTTGCTAGCAGTCCAGCTGTAATTTAAATTAAGGTTTGTAGACTTCATCCATAAAAAAAATAGATGACATTGTTTTTAGGTTATAATGTATTTAGTTAGGAGAGTTGTTAAAATCCATGCATGTATTTTGTGTATTTTTTAGGTTGTCTGTAATTTAGTAGAGGAGTAAGAAGTGTTTTCATGACAAAGAGGTCTAGTGAAAATTGCATTCCAATCAAAATCAGCCACAGTGACCACTATTCGATTGGTTGTTAAAGAGTAGAGAAAGAGCCACATGCTAATAAGGTTGAATGTGCTAGCTTTATCAGTAATAGAAATT
This sequence comes from Sphagnum tenellum, assembly GCA_963921925.1. NCBI lineage: Eukaryota > Viridiplantae > Streptophyta > Sphagnopsida > Sphagnales > Sphagnaceae > Sphagnum > Sphagnum tenellum. The sequence goes on along the minus strand of OY998143.1, from coordinate 555,822 downwards.
TCTTTAGATAACCAAATAATCTATTAATCGACGTTAAAGATCTTGATGTATTGGGGGCATGGTCCATGTTGGCACCAATTACAAATTAATTTGATAATTTCCTTCCAATTAATTAGTGAAAATGATTCTCATGCAATGTTTTGAATTTTTCAACGAAGTTTCTTCATGTATACAAGTAATCCAAAAATTTCCAGCCATATTATTTGTGAAGTTTTAATCTTTCTTTTCCTTCATTAATTGTTATAGTTTCTTTTAACCATTCATGGCTCCCTCTCTTAATAGGTGTCATTATCTACTGTCTCTTGAACCATCCCTGATATATGTTGTAGTAATCAAAGAAAATAATAGATTTAGCCATATCTTGTTCATAATAAATGAAAAAAATAGGAAAAGTTATGGCATGCTCAAAACTCATAACAATCAATTTATTTGCTTTATTTTTTTCTTTACCAACTTTATAAACTCCTAACAATTTTGTAAATCCACAAGGTAGAATTATATAGAGTACATGAATTAGACAAACTCCTAAATCTAACTTATCTACTTCAACTTTCCCCTCTTCATTTTTGATTAATTTAATTTCATAAAAAAAGACTACATAACCCTTTTTTTCAGTTTTCTCCAACAACAAATTGAATTAGATTCCCCAACATGGTTGCCAAATGTTAGTGATACATTTTTGCACCACTCTAGATTCTTGTCCTACTCCATTAATATAAATACCAAATACAAATATTAACTAAGACAACTAAATTGTTAGAAAATTTCTTTACATTATTTTAGAACTACAATTTACTACATCATACAATTAATGGGGATTAGAATCAATATATTAGGATTAAAAGAAAATGTTCAAGCTTCATAAAATATATGTCCATACATTCCATTTGTAAAATAGTCTTTTCACTTTCAAACAAACCTCATTGTTTCTACCCAAAAAAAAAGCCCCCACAAAGTCTCTTGTGATATATTTACTTCTATACCAACATGCCCTTTGGTGGTTATAAAAAGTAGTAATTACTACTTCGTGTCATATTGTTATGTAATTACAATAGTTTGTCACTTATGTCAACACAATAAGCTTAGCTTATGTGGACATATCGACCTATTACATTTTGACAATTCAAAAAATATTTGTTGGGATTTTGTTTAATATTCCTAATATTATTACTCTATCGACATGCTTAAGTATTTCCCTTACAATAATACTTAGATATGTGAAATTGATGTTTTGATTAGGGTTGCAATTTTGAAATTAATAAAAAAATTAAAAAAGCTTATGTTTGAACAATTAACAAATTGTTAAGTGCTTGCAAAACTTAACCTTAACCTTAAATTCCAACCCTAGCCCGAGAAAACTTCCAACAAAAAAAATATCGGTAGGTTTTATACGTTGGGAAATAGTTTCACATTCTTTGTGGATCATTGAACTTATATTTGGTCAATAAACCAATAGTCACTAACCAAATTGTTAGATGGCTATTATTATTACAAGAATTTGATTTCAAAATAATATTTAAGCTAGGTTGGGTGCATTTTTTACCTAATTAATTATCTAGAATTAATCATGGAAAATTAGCTATTTGAGTTGAAGATCAACTGTTTGGTATAGAAATTGATTGGTATGGACAAATAATTGATTATCTCAAGAAAGGCTATTTTGACAACAATATGCCCAAAGAAGATTGAAGCCAATGGGTGATTAAAACAAGACCATACACATTATATGATGGCCATTTGCACAAACTAAGACCAAATGGAGTGCTAAGGTAGTGTTTTAACACCCATTGAAGCCTTTAAAGGCTTAAAAGAATTCCATGAACACCAACTCGAGAGGTCATTATGGTAACAATACAACAATGAAAAAAATTATGTCAATAGGCTATTGGTGTTCAAGAATTAATAAAAAAAAGTCACATTGGGGAACAAAAGTATGGTGCATACGACTAAGAATACTAATAACTCAAAGCAAAATTCAACCTTTAACAAAACCTACCTTTGGAACATTTCATCAACATGAGGATTCAACCAATATTGAAGATAAATGATGTTTGTTGCATTCATCAAGTCCTAGTTTGGAAACTATCACTCAAATTTAGCAATTACAAACGTGAAATGTGACATGCAACCTTGATTGCTTCCCATTGTCTAGTCATCTCATGTAGCTTGGGTGATAACTTTAGTAAGCAAACACTTCTTGTACAACTGATATTACTTACCCATGAAAATAAAAATGACATATTAAATGTTTGTTGCAAGATCAGTCCATTAACCAATCAAGAGCTAGTCATTATTAACTCATGCAAAGTTAAAAAGGGTTTGAGCCCCTTTTGGGTATATTTATTCTTTGGATCAACATACATGTTGTAAATGTTAGCACATTACATTTTCACGGATGTCACAAAATAATGCACAAAATTGTCTTTTGATTGTGCAAACTTTATGAATGCATGCACTGCCTCTAGCAAGGGTATAATACATGTCAAGCCCATGACCACTTCAATGCCAAAAAGGTACCCCAATTTTTTCCAAACAATCACCATGACATTCATATCATCAAACAAACTCACCACCAAAGATTTGTAAGAATTGCGTACATTCGTGAATACAACTAGAGATTATGAGTACATTCATGGTACCACTATGAGATCATGAGATTATGATGTTATGAGTACCATGAGTGTACTCAACAAGAACTCACTTAATGGGGGACAACATCAAAATCCACTTAATTTTTACATTCCACAACAATTTCAAGCCTTTGGTTTTCAACAACTTGGCAAGAGCACATTGTTCAAGATGTTGCTTTGGGGAAGAGGAGAAATAAGTGTATGTACTTTTGAACAATCTTCCTAACTTAGAAACCAAGGGCAAAAGAAAAAAAGTTTACATTGCAGTAGGTTAGTGTGATGTGCCATGCAATGCATTGTATTTAAAAAAGATACCACTTTGGACTTTAGTTGAATAGCAACACTGATGAAGACAACAATAAACACTGAGACACCATTTGAACCAAAACAAACTACCTTTCTAACAATCTATTCAATTGTCAAACCCCCATATTCTTCCAAAAACCTTCAAATTAGCAAGGTCAAATTATTCAAAAAACCTCCACCAACCACCTTCTTAAGATTTAACAACAATGACACCTTCTTAAAACCATCAATGATGTAAGCATGCACATTACACCACAACTAGTTGTCAATTGTGATAACTTTGTCACAATTAACAATAATATACTTGGTTTTCTACACTATGGCTTTAGTGGATTTTATGACAATTTGGTGCATGGTTTCAACCATGTGCCACCCAATGGAGTCAAATTAATGCTTGTAGGGTGTAATCTTCACCTTTAAAAACTCAAACAACTATTTCATTTTCTCAAAACTTGTCAAAGGTTGACCAAGCTTTAAGAATTAAAAAATAGCAACAAATTGAATGATTCTACACTTATTGTCTATAACAATTTTGCCAACACACACCATTTCAACAATGGTGTTTCAACCCCTACTAGCCCACAAACATTTGTTTTTGGCATGTTGGTTGTCTATTGACATGAAATAATGCCCCAAAACACATCCAAGGCATGCAACTTTGCACTTTCGACTTCTTACATGTTTTTGCAAACTATCGAATTTCAACATTAATAATTTTTCTCTACCCTCATCTCGCTACACACCTTGCATGGAACAATCATTAATTCCCATCACATTTTACTATAATTTCTACCCATGAAAATTTTACGACCCACATTTCCTAAAATAACACAATTTAACTCCCATTCCCTCTTCTTATGCTTCCTCTTTAGATTTTCTGGGATTGGCTTTGGAGCAAAAATATTAATATCAACATAAGGCTTCGCAAGATCACAAGATGATGTAGGTGAGAAGGGAGTGGATACATGGGAATTCTGACATGATGAAGTTAAGTTTGTTAGCACCAAACCTTGAGTGCTAAAGAAAAATTTATATTTAAAACCCTCATGTGGTTACAAAGGGCAAGCATGGTGAAGGAGCTTGAAATGTCCAAAAAATAGAAAACACAAAGAAAAAGTTGACAATATTACAAAAACTTTCAAGTTTTTTATCATGAAATGTCATAAGCTTGAAGTTCGACTTACTAAACCCCAAACTCAACCTCAAAAAGAAGCAAGTGTGATGTAAATTTGAGCAACAACTTAAAAAGTTAGAAAAACAAAAAAAGAATTTGATGAATGTAAAGTTCAAACCCTCATGTGGTTGCAAAGGGTAAGCATGGTGAAGGAGCTTGAAATGTCCAAAAAATAGAAAACACAAAGAAGAAGTTGATAATATTACAAAAACTTTCAAGTTTTTTTATCATGAAATGTCATAAGCCTGAAGTTCGACTTACTAAACCCCAAACTCGACCTTGAAAATAAGCAAATGTGATGTAAGTTTGAGTAGCAACTCAAAGAGTCAGAATAACAAAAAAAGAATTTGATGAATGTAAAGTTCAAAAAATAAGGCAAAGATGGAGCTCATTACGATCTTCACAAACTCCAATGTTGCAACGGACTTCCTAAGCTCCATCATTCACATTTATGTAATGACCTATGTTTGTACTTTAATGTAGTTAAACCAAACCCTCTTGAGTCATTGAATGTTGGTCTAAAAAACTAAAACCCTAAATCTTGAAAAGCGTTCATTCCCTTCAAGTGCATTGCTGTTCATGCCATTACCCTTAAACCATGTCATGATTTCCTATAATTACTATTGACTTATATAATGAAAAATCGACAAACTCCAAGTTCATCAACACATAGAGGATGTGACACACATTAATTGAAGGTTAAAGAATGGTGGTGATTAGGGGAGGTAATGGGGAGGATGGTTACATAGTTCAAGAAATTGGAGAAGGGGAGGTGATGGAGCAAGATCTCAAGCAATTGGCTGTCAACATGGAGAAGAGGGAAATGAAAGTGAGGCAATTTTCAATGGCACCGCTTCACCCCATCTGTGATGTTGCTTGTTACGGCAATTGAGATGATGACTAGCCCTAGATCCAAGGGCTCAGAATATGGTGAATCGGATGGAGTTAGACCTTTGGACTTAACAAAGGGATGTAGAACAACCTTTTTGGAGCTCGCCACTTGATGAAATTTTGCCAAAAAGAAAACATTGGTCTAAATATGGCTACTTCTAAGTCCTAACCCGTTTTTCCCTCATAATATGGCAATTTTTGCAGATTTTTTTTCCAAAAACACTATTTGTACACTTCACACCAGAATTTTTTCTCACCAAAATGCAAAAATTCACCCACAACAAAATCAATGATTATTTTTTGGGTGAATTCTTCTATAGCTTTGAAACAAGGGCAACTTAGTGACCTGACTTTCCACTAAGGACTCAAACCCTGTACGAATTTCCCGACATGGGAGAGAAGAAGATTAAAGCAGAGAACAACTAGAGTACCCACTCTTGTTGCAAACCATTGATGTGGAGCAGACTCTTTGGATCTCAAGTATAAACAATGCCATCATTTCCCAAAAAATAGATGCCTAGTGGCCACTAGGGATTAGGGTTTAGGTGCAAAAACAAAGATCACTAATCATGACTATGAAAAACATTGTACATGAAATTATTTATGATGAACAAAATTACACCTCATCAAACACAAACCTCTTATCCAACCGCACCTTTTGTCACCTCTCACACTATCTCATGCCTTCACACAAGCATTTCCACTCCCCTCCCAACCTGTCAGACCTTCAACAGAGAAGAAGAAGAATGGTTCAGTACATCCATCATCCATGGTTACCTGTTTAGGGCTAACGAGAATTATTACTCAACCAGAATGCAATCCCATAGGCTAACCATGCCGAAGTCTGGGTATCTCTTCATGCATGGGACTTAGTACTAAGTGTACAACTGCTTCATTACTAGAATGATGGAGATCACTTCTAACATTAGTGATCAGGGCATGGTTGCCAAAATCTTCACCCCAAGGGATTGGATGTCCCTCAGAATTGCTTAATGTGGGGTGGGAACTGCGTTTGGCAGGTTAGAAGAACCACCAGTTTCAATTCCGGTTAGCAGAAATGAAAACAGAATCCAGTCTAATTTCTGGAACTGGATTTGGAAGTCGAACTGGGTTCATGATTTTAAAGAGAACCAGAACCACATCAGAGATTTTTTGAAAAAAAAGTGACTAGAACCGAGGGCTACTGTAGATTAACCTGCAGTTAACTTTGGTTTTGGTCCAGGTTATCTGGGACTGGAACTGGAACTTGGCCTGATTTTTAAAACCAGAATTGGGATTTTGCTGGGCCCTATCACATTGGATCCAACTTTTGGAAGTTTTACCTTATTAAAACCAGTTTCACATTCGATGAACCAGTTTCTTTGGTGAAAGTGTTTAGACTGTTTAGATTGGAACGGATTGTTTTGGTGTTCAGAGTGTGGACACAGTAAGTAAGTAGATGTACAACATCTTATCTATTGGCAGGGCCAGCGTGTGTTTTTGAAGAACTGAACCCAGAACCAGATACCAGATTCCATTTTCTTGCAAACCAAAACCGCTCTAATTTATTTTTTATAAAATAAAATATAAATTCTAAAAAAACATTTACTTTTCGGAATTTCATTTGTTTTTAAAATCTAATTTATTCCTAAAAGTCAAGAACTGACTATTGACTGGTTACTCCAGGACCCCGTCAGGTTGAGATCATTGGGTGGGCCTTAATTGTGAGCATGAGTTTCCTCTATGTATTTGTGAGTGTCACACGATTTAAATATGCATGTTTGACTCTCAGAGCAAATCGTTCTAAAGCAGAAGAGGTTCACAAGGCTTACTGTAGCGCGTGCCTCTGAATTCAAGCATATACCTATGTGGCCAAAATACTTTCGAATTAAAAATAAAATTACCAAGGTATGTACCATTGTAAATTAGCAGCTAGATGCAAAATTATATTATTTGTAACACATTTGTGAAGGAAATTAGATATTCTTTTGTATTATGTAGAAATATGTTATTTTCAACATTTTCTTCCCCAACAAAATTGGTGAAGGACATTGGAGATTTGGTTATTTTTTCAAATTACAATTTTTGCAGAAAAATCTCATGAAGGAAGAATTAGTCAGAGAGTCTTCTTAAGTATTTAGAAAATTTTCGACTTTTTTTTTTCCCAGAAAGGTTTTATAAAGGAAATTAGAAAACCTTTTCGAACATCCAAGAACACCATTCTATTTTGACATTTTTTTCCCCCACTAAAACCCTTTCTGAAGGAAATTGAAGAATCTTTCCAAATATTTAATAATATAATATTTTATTAAACTTTTTTTTCCCCAGATAACAAGATTGTTGCAGCGAAGTTGCAATGGAAAATTAGGCCATCTTTCTTATGTTTAGGAAATATTTTATTTCTCGACATGGAATCTTCAAATTTAATTAGTTATTCCATAAAGGACATGTGTTGATGTTGCCCTTGTGCTTTAGTAGGTAATACTTTAAACATAATAATAAAAAATCATGGACGTAATGTCATGTCTCATGTCACATATGACCAATGTCTCATGTCACTTGAGGTAGTTTTTCAATTGAGCAAAAAATGGACCACTATCACATGCCACAATTTGACAAATTTCACATGTCACTTTAGCTACTTTTACAATAGGCCTTTGTGGTGTATACGGATGACCATACTCGAGCTTGAGTCCTCAATGAGGACCTTCTGAAATGGAAGTAAGCTTTAGTGGTGGAAGAAGCTCTCCCACCCTTTGAAAAAATTAGGGAAGGTTTTTATGGTAAGGAAGGGTAAAGGTCCTCGGCCTTTCCTTGCTATTTGTTGCCTATCTTTTGGGCTACCACACCCTCGTACCTAGGCACCTCAAAAAGAAGGGGGCCTCTAGCCTACCCTTCTCCATTACAAAACTCTTGGTACCTTAGTTGAATGGTAGGTTCACCAGGTCTCCGCCCAATAATTATTTAATTTTGAAGATTTCATTTCAACAAATAAAATATTCCAAAATATCCTTCGCAACTGGTTTTTTTTTCCTTTGATAAAAATATTTGCTGAAACAATATAAATTTTTTAAGATTTTATATTTGCTGAAATCATAAAAAATATTATTAGGGTTTAGGGCTGAACGTGCAGTAGGTATGCAATTTTAGGATTCACATGCGGAGGTCAATCCGGCAGTAAATAAGGAAATTATTACGAGTCTGATTGTTTGCTTGGAAAAAAAATTGAACTCTTAGAACTGCACAAGGAAGAGGAGAGTAAACAAGCAGAAGCGCGCAGGTACCAGAGAAGGATTCACGGGAGGGAACGTAACGCGGGTGAGGAGGAGGAGGAGGAGGAGGAGGAGGAATCCTTCCTTCACAATTCGAGGAAGGACGAGGTTCTTCTCGTTATCTGCTTGGAATAAAGAAAAACAGAGGAGAAGAGAGCAACAAGCCTGCTTCTCGAGTGTCTCAAGGCTCAAGAAACAAAAGCTTCAAAGGTACACATGTCTAACATCGCCGTAGATTTGCTTGAACCCTAAAAGCACATTCAGAGATGAAGGGACGGAGAGAGAAAGAGAGAGAGGGATTCATGGAGAGAAATTATGAAATCGAATCTGAACAAGCATATATGACAAATCTGAAAACAAAAACGACTGAAATTGGAGATACGAAGATACTACTCGGCTGTGAGTTCGCAGCCATACTTTCACCTTCCCATCTTGCTGTGTTGCAGTAGCATTGTTGCATTGTGCAAGCCATCAAAGTGCAATAAAAACACCTTGTAAGCAACAAAAAAACATGCTCAGGATTTTGTCCAGGGTTCAGACTTCATAAGAAAGCTAAGTTTGAATTGGCTTATATGAGATTGCAATTGAAATGCTCTGATGCAAATGCTTTGGGTTTACAGAAGGCGAAAGAATGGAGATCATGTGTGTTCGAAGCAGCTTTATGACCTCGATCAGGCATGAGTGCCACAAAATTCATGCTTTTACAAATTCACAAGCTACAGTGACAAGAGCATCTCTTCTCCCAGACAGCAGCAGCATGTCTTCCTCATCACAAGCCTTGTTGTTCAGCAATGCCAGACATGGCATGAGATCTTTGAAGTCTGGAAGAGGGGAATGGAGCATAAAAGGATCCCATAGCAACAGCAGATTGGCTTCTGGAAGGTGCAACATCCGTGCCCATGCTTCGGACACAACAACTAGCTCTGAGAACAAGATAGAGGTACTTTGTGGAACACATTGGGAAGTTGATTGTATTTTCTTCTGGTTTTAAGAGCCCTCTTTTATGATCAGTTCAGCTGCTGTGAACATGCTAATCATATGTATCACTAGTCAGACAAAGTTCACCACATAGCAAAGATGTTCATTACAGCAAACAGGAGTTAGAGGGATCCAGATTTGAACCATCTCAAGGTAAGTTGGTGTGCTCATGACAATCTTCTAGTTTTCCATGTCTTTCTGCTCCCATCAGTTTAGTTCCCTAGGTGCATGGAAACTTCAGCAGTGAGTATATGACCAAGGGATCATGTGGGAAATTGGGCATGCAGGTTGTGTACAACCCACAAAAGCGAATAGATGAGTTGACCATGGAGCTCAACAGTTCTTCTTCTATGGCTGTCTCCAACCTCACTCTCTTTTCACCTTCCAAGGTATGCACAATGTAATGTTATTCACTGGGTGAATTCAATTTTCTTGGTAAGTTGAAATTTGCCTTTTTGCCATTTGCCTTTTTTGCTTTCAGGGAGTTGCCTCTGTGAAGTTGGTGTGCAAGTACATGCTTGATCATGGATGGTCATTGTTGATATCTGTAAAGTTCCTTATTCAAATTGCTGAAACACATGGCTCAGGTGAATGTGTTTCTGAGGATCACAGGCAAGCGACCTGATGGCTATCATGACCTTGCCTCCCTGTTTCATGTATGTTGCCCTTCCATCACCATGACTTTTTTTGGCAACTCCCATTCACATGTCACTTTCAATCTCAAATCAGCATGCACAGATTTTAATTTGTCTCCTTTCCCAATCATAAGAAAGCAACTTCAGGTTTGGGTGCATGCTCTTCATGATCATAGACTTTCTGCGAGACTTTAGACAAGCATTAGAGAATGGAAGCTGTGATAGTGAATTTGGTGGTGAACCTCTCTCTCCCCATCAATCAAGAGGGAAGAGACAATATTTGGATCCTCCAATGATGGGACAAATTCATGTGACACATGACTCAAGTTACTACTATGTGTGCAAATTTTGTTGGAGGAACCTATGAGAGAAAATCATGAACGTCCTTCTACAAAGAGCATATCATGGGTGAGTGTGTTTTCCTCCTATTGAGCAGTTGGGCTGTTGTCACAATGTTGCAGGTGATCAGCCTAGGGGACATTATCAAGTTTTCAATATCCCCCTCAACCACCAAAGATTCCCTTACAACAAATGCTTCTGGTGTTCCTCTTGATGAGAAGAACCTGGTATGCTCCTTACACATAATTCATACATCTCAGCAGCATTGTAGGCACACTTCAGCCCTACCTTTCTCTAATATGCTCGCAGTACTTCCATCTTCATATTCCCTCACTCTTTTTGCATCCCAGTATATTCTGTACCTGCCCTTCTGAGTCAAAATCATTTTCCTGTAATTGCCTTATCATATCTGTTTGGCAGAGTCTGTTCTTTCACAGTAAAAGAATCACAATGTTTGTTGTCGAGATGCTTTCAACATCTCAGTATTCACAGTAGCTTGAAGATCTGCTGCTCCTACCTTTTTGCAGATTATCAAGGCCTTCAACTTGTACAGGAGAAAGACAGGCACCCAAAAATATTTCTGGGTATGCTTGTGCATTCTGATATGTATGCTTTTGAAATTTACTGGCCAGGAAATCTTAAAATCAGTTGTCAAAGGGGAGCACATGCAAATGGTTTTCATCTCTCCTGTTTCTCAAAGCAGATTGTTTGCAAGAGATGAAACAGCTAGTAAAATCAAAGAACAGAGACTTGGACATAAGTGGCTCACAAGATTATTGTTGCAGGTACACTTGGACAAGCAAGTCCCAACAGGAGCTGGTCTTGGAGGTGGAAGTGGCAATGCAGCCACAGCTTTGTGGGCTGCAAACCAGATGAATGGAAATATTGCAAGTGAGAAAGAGCTTCAGGCTTGGTCAGCAGAGATAGGCTCAGATTGCCCATTTTTCTTCTCCCAGGGGGCGGCATATTGTACCAGCAGAGGAGAGGTGAATGGATACTCACTCTTCTCTGAATTTAATCATCTCAGCATCTTGAGCTTTGGCTGTTTGGAAATGATTTGATTCTTCTTACAGTGTGTGTGCTTAGCAGGTGGTGCGTGATATTGCACCCCCTATTTCCCTGGACACTCCTATGGTGCTTATTAAACCAAAAGAGGAGTGCTCAACTGCTGAAGTTTACAAGGTAACTTTCTAGCATCCCAATTGGTCTGTTTCAGTGTTGGGTGGGTATCTTTTTTTCAATGATCTCTGGTTTTGGTTTTTTAAACGATTTGGAAATCAAAGAACCTCTGGTTCCAGTTATTTGAAAATTTCCAGAATCAAAGAACCTTGGGGTTTGGGGTTTTTCAAAAAGCCTCAAAGAACTGGCAGTTTTCATGAATGACTGGCAAAGAACTGGCAGTTTTATAGTAGATTATTTCACTGTTTCTTTGATTTGTTTTGAATTGCAGTTATATATCAGAGTCAATTGCAGATTTTTGAGAACCATGGTTATGTATCAGAACTGGTAATTTGGTTTTCTTGGAGAACTGCCCTGAGAACCTCCAGTTATCAGTTCCATTTCTGACACTTGCCCAATGGTGGTCTTTTTGCACTTTACATCAGAATCTCTCTCAGAACTGAATTCTCTGTGAAACCTGAAAATTGGCCTTCTCCTTCATTGCCATGCTTTGTGGACTGTGTCAATATATGCGGCCATCAGAACAGCTTAGAACAGTAAGTTGTTTTGCAGTTGTTTTCAATGGAGAGGGTGAGCAAGAAAGATCCAGAGGAGTTGCTCAGAGAAATCTCACAAAATGGGATCTCACAGAATGTTTGCATTAATGACCTTGGTACATCTTCCATCTGCCCCATATGTTTGCCCTACATGTGAGCTCTTTGAGCTTCGTTCATTCTGAGTGTTTCTGTAGTATAGAATGGTTGAGCACCTCTGTCTATTAGGTTGGGGAAGGGACCAGGTGAACCTGTCTTGCCACGACACACACAACTTGCATGGCCCCTTACCCAACATAATGGGCAGGGGCTCAGCTATTCCATGCCATCAAGGTTTGGGGTAGCAGATTCAAGGATTTTCCAAAACATCATGTTCTGGAGTCACATTTTGGTCACTGTTACAAGTGTATGATCATCATTGGAAGAGTATGTCAAAAAATGTGGTCAAGAAAATGACATAATCTGCCACCCAATACCTTAATGCATTGATTATGCCTATGTTAATGCAAGTTGTGCTCTGGTGAACATCCTGTTTCATAATTGGGTTATTTCCAAGAAGTTGGAATGTATTGAATCTATGTTTCTCACTGTGTAGCTGTATATTGATCTCCTGACTGTTATTATTAGCAGAACCTCCAGCATTTGAAGTGTTGCCAGCGTTGAAGGCACTGAAAGAGCGTGTGGCTGCTGCTGGCCGGGGCCGTTACCAAGCTGTGTTTATGTCTGGAAGGTCTGCCTCATTGGTGTGAAGATGCAAATCAAATCTCTATACTGTCTGCAAGATGCATACCACCACAACTTGAGTTTGGTGGGAAAAAGTAGTGGAAGTCCCACAATAACATGCAAATGCCATCTGTCACAACTCAAAAGCTAAAGCTCATTGGTTGAGGAACTGGCAATTAATTCAAAAGTCTGCAGGATGTACTGATATGGAGCTGGGTGGGGGGATTGTAGTGGGAGCACTATTGTTGGTGTTGGTGACTCGGAGCCTCCCCAGTTTATATACGATGAGGAGCAATACCGTGACACTTTCATCTCAGGTTTGCATATAACTTCTCTTTTTCGCTCTTCAGTCACTGTAGCAGCAGTTCCATCAAAGAGTGTCAGACGTTGTCAACTGGTTTCTTGTGTAATTGATGTAGTTGCACTTAGCCAAGGGCAAGCATTTTTATTTCCAAGGAACTTCAATGAAATCATGTACCTCTTCCGTCCCTCAACATCGCAAGTCCTCTCAATGATGTGCAATTTATCTGCACATGGTTAATAGCTTCTATTCTACTGTTTTTGAATGGCATTTATGGCCCTGGAAAGTACGATGCAATCTATGGCAGAGTCCTTCATAGGGCTCTTTGTTGAGATATGCCCTAGGAGCAGGGCATTACACACTATGAACTGAGGGTGGAACCCAAGGTTAGGGGTGTAATGCCAAGCTGCCAAATGCCTGGTGTAATGATTGACACAGGCCGGTATGGCCAGAAATCTCAAAACACAAATTCCTGTGATATGGACCTGTCATGACCAGTGACATTTCTCAGAATGCCTGCCAGTGATGTCATTATGTACTCAACAAGCAAGAAGAGGGTTTTGCTAGCAATCATCTCATCTAAGGTTTGCAGATCGATTATTTTGGAGAAAGAATTTCTGATAGGAAAGATCAAGGATAACTTTGGTATGTAATCTGCACTTATCAAATCTGGTGTTTTCCTTCCTCTCAAGATGGTGTTATGTATTGCTGTGCAGAGGCATTTTTTTTGACACGGAAGGAGAATGAATGGTATCAGCAATTGATAGACAACACTTGCTCAATTGAAGAAAAGACCTGTTTGTAGAATTGACCTGCACCCTCATCTTGCATAGTGTTAGTGAGGTTTACCCAGAGCCCTTGAAGAAACACCCTCCTTCACAAACAAGTTCAACTGGTTCAACTGCCCACACCAACAGAAAACTAAAAGAAGTAGAGAATGGTTCTCAACTACAGTCGAGCAGCTTCTCATATTTAAAGAACATTGGAAAGATATGCCATCAAATTGTCCTACTACAATAATAGGAATTTCAACATAAACATGGCAATGATAACATCACAATCAATATTGTTACAAAGCTTTATAAGCAAGCATAATTTCAAGTTTATTGAAAACCCTAACTATTTGAAGCAGAATTGTCTGCAGGGTTTGAACCTTGACAGCTACTTATGTTGAAATCAATGTGGCCAAAAAGCCATGTTAACAAACTCATGCATGCAGTTTCCATTTTGATCATGTCTGTATGCACCTGTTCTGTGGGGGGAATTGCACAACCATACAGGGCTGTCCACCTGTAACAAAAAACCAATGCTCCTCAAAAAGAAATGCACAGTATTCAACAACCAGCTCAAAAGAGAGAACTAACATAAAAAGCAAGGCATTCTTCCTTCTGCTTCTCAACATTATAATGGCACCAATTCATCTGTTACACTGAAAGGGTTGGGGCTACAAATTGCTGTGGCTGTGTGGGCTTTTAAGCTTCAAGGTTAAACCTTCAGCTGCGACATAAGTTACTTTGGAACTTTGACTTGTCCTGTCAATTGAAGTATACAACAGTCCTTAGGCAAAGAAGAGGGAAACTGACTGCTGTGCAACCAACTCAAAGAAGCTTTGAGAGTGTCTTTGGACAGGGAGAAAAGAGGAAAAAGATATAAACCCAGATGCAAAGTAAATGCCTATTTTCTTCCTTTTTTTTCTTTTTCTTTTGCCAAAGTATACATGTGACAATCTCCACCTAGATTTTGAAAGAACCCCCTCATGGTCATTTATAGCTGAAGGTGAAGTTGGAAATCTCCTACAAAATTTGTTCCCTGAAATATCTGCTGGAAAGTGAAGTTCAAAAGGCAAAGTTGGAAATTGCATGTTGCTCCTGTTCCTCATCTTCATATTCAATCTGCCACACATGAGAAACCCAAAGAGAATCCAAATCCATCAGCTCTGCACTGCATAAAATGAAATTCAACAGGCACTACTACAGAAATAGATGCATATATTGCATACATTGCATAGTTAACAAACTTAGTCAATTTCTGTAAAACGTGTCAAGATCAAGATGACCAGTCAATCTTGTGAGGGCTTGATTCCTCATTTCCTGTGATTTTGCAGGTGGCACATTGACAAAATGAAACAACATGGGTGGTAGTGAATCCAGAGCTCTAATTGATGATGTAGTACATATGTGGATAAGAAATAGTTCAGGATATCTATTCCTCCACCTCATGGAAAGAAATCACAAACGCTGCACATAACCATGCATAAAAGAGAGGTTGAAGCAAACAAGGTCACCTGCACTTGTATTCGTTTTCGTCTCTTGGGAGCAGCAGCAGCAGGATTACTGTCATTCTGACCTGCAACTCCTCTCTTTGTAGAAACCATGGGTGGCTTAGGAGGCCTTGTGGCCTGGTTTGATTTGCTCCAGACATTTCTGTCAATCTCTTCAGCTGAATCGTTGTCCTCATCATCTTCATCCTCAGGATTCTCTGTTCCCACAAGAAGTTGTACTCACCTGATGAAGAGAACCAGGAAATTCGAAAAAACAAAGGGCTGGGATTCTCTCATATTGTAGTTGAAAAGAGAATATCTGATCCAATTTTACATGCATTGTGACAATCCCATTTATGGGCAGATTGGGATGACAACTAACAAATACATGCTAGAATAGTGAGCAATTTTTTTTTACCATCATCTGAATGTGTGCTGCCATTGACACCTAAGGCAAAATCTTCCATGTCTTCCTCTTCTTCCTCCTCCTCCATCTCATAGCCCTCCACATATTCTACCTCAGGCTCTGCTTCCTGAATCAGCAAAACCCAGAAATAAAGGTAAAATAAGATGTGAGCATGCAAACACCCTCCTCCTCGTTGAGATAACATGTAAAAGGAGTGTTCCAATGTCTTCAGCAGGATTAAGTTCGGAAATATTACCTCTTCTTCTTCATCTGCAGCCTCCATCTCCTCCATGGCCAGTACTTTCTCATATTCCTTTACTGGGAAGTTGTAGATGTCTCCATATGTTCCAGTTTGAAGTCGTTGCAGCAATTCCTTCTCGATATTCTGCATCTCCAAGTATACAGATTCATCATGATCAACAACTGAGACTGCAAAGAAAAGTCTCTCAACAGACCTGGGTATCTCAGACCCAATTGTTTCCAGAACATCCTTTCTATCCACAAAAAGAAAAGAAGAAGCAAGATGAGAATATCAGGATTACCTTTTCAAGAAGAGCTGCTGTTTCTGCTTTTGCTTCCCGGCGAGCCTCTCTTTGTACTTGCTTAGCAGGCATGGTCATAATTTTGGGCCTATTTATCCGACATCAACAATATTCATCAGCCATGCATGATTTGTAAAAATGTACAAAATGGACCTAAAAGTGAAGCAAGCGCTAAGCAAGTACCTGACTTTAAGTGCTAGTTTGCGCATTCGAATCAGGTACTGTGTCATTTTTGTAAGCCTTTGCTTGTTCTTGTGAACCAAAAATTTTGGCCAATATGCCTGCAAAAAACCCAGATAAGGAATTGAACTTCTTCAAACCAATCTGCTTGTTTCTCAAGGAAAACCCCTAATAAACATCAATGGCAAGGTTCAACACCTGCTGATCAGAATTTTATGGTAGCAAAAGTAGACTATAGGGATCCTCTCTCATCATCATCTTACAATTGCTCAAATCTCTCTACAGTCTTGATCTGAAAACAAATAAGTTTACATGGGTCTTGGAAGATTACCAAATACTTGTCAATGAGCTCTAAAGCCTTGCCATAGTTACGAGGCAGCTTCACTCGCTCCCATAAGTCCTTGGGTGCATGTGCCCTCTCAATGCTCTTAATATACAAGTAGAGCGTCCCTGCCAGTTTGACAGACCCAATAATCTTATTATTCTCTGAGTCTGAAATTAACTCTTCAGATCCTAATTCACATCCCAATGTCTCTAAGGTTGGACAAACCATGGCCTCCTGTGTGTGTTCCAATGAGATTTGATGGATTGCATTGCTGCTGGATGGAAAATTGCACAGTAAGAAAACCTCAAACCACCCCCAAGAATCTGTGCAAAACCTAAGAGATAGAATAACAAAGAGCGATGAACATATGTCACTCTTCCCGAAAATAATATAAGCCCTGATTGCAGACCATCTAAGCCAGACATGCATTCCACGACATGTTGCTAGATGTTGTGGAATGCATGTCTGGCCAGACATACATTCCACGACAAGTTTTCAGAGAGAGAGAGAGTTTGTGTGTGTGTGTGTGTGTGCATGCATGCAAGTGAGGCTTAAAGACAGAAAGCTATGACTTAATCTATCAACATATAGCAAGCACAAATGTCCCAATATCTTTTCACCAGCTAGCTACTGTGACTAAGGGAAATTAGAGAAGCTGACCATCATGTTCCCGGATGGTGGCATATCGGCTGTTTGCAAGCGGGCATGAGCTTCGATTACAAAGACCTGTTACATTGAATTCATTCCTACAAAAATTCTGTGTCTTCATCCTTCACCAACCCCCCCCCCCCCACGCCACCATCAAGCAAAGACTGAGTACTGTGTCTTCTGAGGGATTGTCAACAGAAACAAGGAGAAAGAGAACAGATGAATCCTTTTTTGCATGATTTACAGCTCGCCAAAAAGCTGAGACAAAACTACAACCGCATTCTCTTCCTATGGAACACATGGACATCGAGAATGCAAAAAGAAAATGCACAAAAAGGCTAAGAAGTGGAGGATGATCTTGGTACTTGGATTTATAGCTGCAGTGGCCATGGTTAATGACCTGCCAGATGACATCGTCCGCCTGCATCCTCGCCTCGATCCTCTAGCTTCTAGCCTCCTGCGGTTGTCAGTTCCACTGAACTTGCGGCAGTAAGACGACTTCGGAAGTAAAGATCCAGAACACACTCCGAACGACAGCGAACACACGAGCTAACGAGCTGCACACTCCCTGGAGGCCAGAAGAAGAGAGATACCATAGAGCAAGACACACAAAGAGCTCCAAACCCTAACCCTAACCCTAATCCAAATGACATCATAATTTATTTAATTTTTTATTTAACAAAAAAAATCATTTGTGGGTCGTCCTAATTATGTGTAGGGTAAAGTGTAGGGTAACAGCCTCAGAGAAGGGGTGTTCCCAAAAGAGTGAGAGCTTCTTTTGGGAACACCTCAAGCTGAGGACGTTCCCAGTGTTGAGTGGTTTTCACTTTTTTGTGAGAACCACAGATTCTGATTCTCATATGGCACTGTGAAAACTGACCCAATTCTTTCCCAAATAAAATAAAAAATAAATAAGGCTAGTGAGAATTGATCAAGGTATCAAGATTTTTATTTTTTCTTAATTAAGTCAATTCTCAAATTTGCTGGTTCTCACAAATGGAATACTAGTTGGTCCCGCATCAGGTTCTAACAACCCAAATATCAAACTTCTAACTTTTAAAAAAAACTGCAACTCAAAATCAAAAATTTTGTTGAGAAATTAACTTAATTTCCATGACAACTTTTTTTTGAGGAACTGGTATGTTAAAGATTTTGTGTAATCTTTTATATGGTCATCTTTGGACAATTGATTTTGTATGGTCATCAATAAACAATTTCAAAGACAATTACTTCATTTCTAACCCTAACTATCTCATTTCATCCTAATAAATATCTTATTCCCTTTTCAATAACTATTTCCTGTCTTCCTTTCCTAATATATTTTTAAATTTATAAGTGTTAAAAAATGATGGTGGATCGATGAAAGAATAGAGATAATAAACACTAATTTTCAACGAATTCTCCACCCAACCTCAAAATCACACAAATGTTCTAGCCTATTTTTAAATAAAAGATGAACCTTACAAATGGTATTTACCTTAAAAATGCATGTAGAGACACATGCACAATGCCATCATCTCATGCAAATGTCACCTCCCTTCAATTGGAATGAATTATCACATGCATTAAAACATTTCACACTAAACTTAACTAAAAATATTAAAATAAACTAACCTAACATATTTCACAGTCTTAAAAATATGTGTATGTAACACAAATATCTCAAATATTTATAACTTGATACAAATAACTTACATAACTTGGTAGGAGGTTGATATCCAACAACAAGTATTTCATTATTTTTTTGATAATTATCTCACTTTTTTTCATACTCAGCAGCATGAATGTAAAAAAACAAATTAACATGTGCCTTTTCATGTTCATGATAATTATACTAATTCAATGTAAATTTGACATTGACATAAATAATGATGAACTATATGAGAACATAAGAAGAGAAAATAAAATTAATTATCCTAACCAAGGGTTATTAGTAAAATCAAATACCCACCCAACACTAGGATTGAAACCCATCTTGAATGGTCAATTTTACAATGTAATAAATAGTAAGCCCTCGTTCAACAAGCCCAATGTGAAATCCCTCGAAGAACCAGCCAAAATGGGGAATTTAGTTTGAAGTCAAGCTTACATCTTGTCATCCTGCGTGTTGTGTGTTATGTCATCACGAAATCAACATGTATGCCCTGCCTTGTTGAAATGTTTTGTGAAGTGACATGATACATTGGTCCTATGTGATGTGCGACTGGATAATGCATTTGTGTTTCATTACTAACATTGTTTAAAAATATATTATGCTACTAGAGGGCAAGCTTCAAAACATGTTTATCAATTAATTAATTAAAATTTGAAAATTACATGTCCAAAATACAATAGTCCTAACTATTTGAAAAGATTCTTTAATTTCCTTCACAAAAATTTCAGTTCCCCTGTTGAATGAATATGTGTGAAGTGACATGTGATATTGATCATGTGTGATGTGTGAGATATGACATTAGGTTGGTTCATGATTATTTACTATTGTGTTTTAAAATACTACTGTAATAGTGCATGTTTGTTGACCAATTAATCAATTTTGATATTTTATGTTCAAATATAAAATCTTTCCACTTAGTAAAAAGGATTCTCTAATTTCCTTTCACAAATTGCACTTGATTGAGAGGTCTCACAATGTTGAGGGACTGAAGAGGGACATGTTTTTCTTGAAGTTTGTTGGAAATCAAATTGCTCATGTTGGGCTAGTTACAACTACATCCATTACACAAAGAAACCAGTGGACAATATCTGACACTCTTTGATGGAACTGCTGCTATGGTGACTGAAAAGCAAAGAAGAGATTTTATATGCAAACCTGAGATGAAAGTGTCACCGTATTACTCCTCTCATTGTATATGACTGTGGAGGCTCCAAGTCACCAACACCCACAATAGTGCTCCCACTACAACCCCCACCCAACTCCATATCAGTAAATCCTGCAGACTTTCGAATTAATTGCCAACATCTCAACCGATGAGCTTTTCGTTTTTGAGTTGCAACAGATGGAATTTGCATGTTATTGTGGGACTTCCACTACTTTTTCCCATCAAATTCCAGTCGTGGTGGTATGCATCTTGCAGACAGGAAAGAGTAACATACTAACAAGGAAAGAAAAGGGATTTGATTCCTATCATCAGACCAACGTGGTTGACATTCCAGACATAAAGACAGCTCCGTAATGGCCCCAACCACCACCAGCCACTCGCTCTTTCAGTGCCTTCAAACACGAGAAGTTCTGGTAATAATAACACAGAGTGATGCGCTCAATATATACCTACAAAGTGACAAACAAAGATTCAATACTCCTGCCAAAATATATATTTCCAAATTCTTGGAAATAACCCAATTATGTAGCAGCATGTTTGCTAGAGCACAGCTTGCATTAACGTAGGCATAATCAATGAATTAAGGTATGGGTTGGCAGATTATGTTGTATTCTTTACCACATTATATGACGTAATCTTCCAATAATGATCATTCACTCATAATAGTGACCACAATGTCTTGGAGAACATGATGTTTTTGAAAATTGTTGAATCTGCCACCCCAAGACCCCGCCCATTATGTTGGGTAAGGTGCCAAGTGAGTTGGGTGTGTCACTTGGCAAGATGGGCTTGCCTGGTGCCTTACCCAACCTAGTAGGCAGGGGCTTGACCATTCCATAGTACACAAATACTCAGAGTGAATGAAGCTGAACCAGGAACAATGCTCCTTCTCACCAGAGCTTGTAAATTTGTAATGGCGTAAGTTTTGTGGCTGTCATGTCTGATTGTGGTCATAAAGCAGCTGCTTCCAAGACACATAAGCTCCATTTTTTTGCCTTCTGCAAACCCTATACATTTTGCATCCGTGCATTGCAATCTCATGACAATCCTGTGCAATGTCTCAACAAACCTGTGCTGCGCTGCTGGCCCAAGTGTGAATAAGAGAACTGTCCCAGGTGTGAAGAGGACCCTGATGGTAGAGCTCAATTGTGAAGAAATTATTTTAAATCTTCAATTAATTTCCAATTATGAAAGTTACTTGCCCCAATTTCCTAAAATATTGAGTTTTGATTCTGTTTGACAAAAATTGTTTGGTATTCAATAGCATTACCAAACCACCTCAGTGCACCGTTACTAATCAAAGACTTTCCGATCATACCGAGAGCATAATGTGGGCACCCAAGTTTGGAGATCTCAAAACTGACAAACAAAACAAACAAACAACCTTCCTTCGTAGGTAAAATATATTTCCGATTTTTAAAGGACTACTTATTAAGTACAAAACTAACCCTAGGGTAAGGTAGACATCCCTAGCTTTTAGGGTGTAACCAATGCCTGAAGCATTATTAAAGTGTAGATAATTGTAAGGAGTAAAATATACCTATGCCTTTTTCCAGGAAAAATATTACTACTTTTTTGTTGACACAAATGGACAAAATCCATTGCAAAGAAGGAACCAGAACATGAAGAACATCTACCATTAACTTATTTTACAGTATGAACATTTATGTTCACAATTCATTTCGATGGGTAGCCTATGTCCCTCTAACCAGATTTTCTTACACATCTTTGGAGGAGATTAGGGCATGGTTTTCTTTTTCAGTTTTGTGATATCATTGAAAATTTGGAAAAATTTCCTAACAAATAGCAAAACTAGACAAATTCAAAGTACAAACAAAAATCCCAATTTTCAATTCAAAAACATCCAAAATTTTAGTCATTGAAAACAACATTCGATCAGGGTATTTATCAAGTACGTTATTTTACATTTCTTCATTTTCTATGAAATAGATCTGAAGGATGTTAGAAATAGTTTACAAGCCCAGATTACACTCAGCAGATGAGTCTCATGGCAACTCTACACGTTGGGATCACAACCTCCAATATAGAACAAAGTTGTAGATCCACAGATGTAACTCTTTCATCTTGTGATCACAGGGAAAAAGAACATGTGAACACATAAAAGTACAATGTGATTACATAAAAGTGCACTCTTCAAAATCATTCTTCACCAGTCATCCTCTGTTTCAGTTGGGAAGACATGGAAGCTGCATAATGACTTGATTTACAATTGAAGTATAGCTGCTGGATCATAACCAGCATCCCAACAACCACAACTACTATGAAGATTGGTTCAATAAACACCTCAGAATTTCAAAGAAGTCCCTCAAGTATGCCCAAACAAATAAAAAAGTGCCAAAAAAGAGGGTTCAAATTCTATTTCATCCCCTATATCTAGCAGCAGACAACAGGCAAGAAAGGGCTGCTGAATTGGGCAATTCAGTTGTTGAATGGCGGTGACACCTATTGAGTCCCAGATTTGCAGTCATGAGAAACTGGTGGTACTGAGGTGACAACAATTCCTAATTCCTGTGCAAGAAGCTCTTCATGACAGACTTAAATGGTGGTCAAGAGCTATAGCCTTGAAGAGTCTCAGCTCTTAACCACAAAAGCAAAGGTTAGAGACTAAGTTTCTAAGCCAGGTTTTCTGCAACAGACCAATCAATTTCAATGTATCAGAAGCTACAGGCTTACTTCTGGTAAGAGCTCAAAGGAGTCCTCTTTGCAGTGTAACGAAGCAAAGGATTTGAGGACTGTGTTGACTTGCTGTACGCTAGCAGAGGGTTTCTTGAAGGCACAGGTGCAGAAGGAGCCTCTTTCTGAGGATCGATACTAACAGTTTCCACAGGTTGTGAAGCAATTGTTGAATCTTTTTGTGAAACAACAGTCAATACAGGTTCAACTTCAGACTGCCTTGGAGGCGGAGATTTATCAGGCACAGTTTTTGCTTGCTCTTCAGCCTTGTTCTTGTCTTTTACCTCAGACTTTGCTTCTGCCTTTTCTTTTGCCTCAGAGTCTGCTTCTGCCTTCTCTTTTACCTCAGACTCTGCCTCAGCCTTCTCAGTGACAAGAACCTCTGTTAACAGTGAGCTGACATCATTATCAATCACCTTGGATGGTGTCCCAGCCTTCACCTTCGTAACCGGTTCACCAGCTCCACCATTCTGCAAAAATTAAATGGTTGAAAAACTTAGCTTAGTTATATTGGCACTGGAAACCCAAATTATGGAAGTCATGAGGACAATGCTGCTAAACAAAGTCAACAGCACTCTACAGATTTTGCCCACCCCAGATAGCTACAAAACTATCAGAGACCAAAATCTCTAGTGTCATACCCGGTTTCATGTGGTGGTCTGTATATCACTAACTAAATAATGACCACTTTATATAACATGCCAACCCTGCCAATAATGCTTAGGGATAAGGTAATGTTGAAATGGACTTCCACTCCAATGATGATAGTATCTTGGAAGTCTTTGAACAAAGGCAACTTAACCCAATCATCCATAGGAAGTGGCACCATGAGCCTAGTGGACAAACATTTGGGTGCAGTGACTTGTCTTTTGATCTATGGAGTTCACAGTTGCATGCAGTCCCAAAACACCCCGAAACCAGTAGAATGGGGCTTACCATTAAAGGTGGCTGTAAGTTAACTCAATCCATTTAATACAAATCCCAGCAGAAATGAAAGCAATCCAATTGCATTTTAGAAATTACCTCATCAGCAACTGCCTCCTGACCAGCTTTCAAGGGTGGTTCAAAATTTGCAAGCAGTTCATCATCATCCCGTTCGGCACCACCTTCTGGTTTCAACATATCAATGATAGCCCTGTAGTGATGTGATTGATCTGCATCGAATGCAGACTACATCAGCAAGAAAAGAAGAAAACATTATTACAACCTTGCATTGTCCCTGTTTCAGATATCAAAAACTGATTACAGATAAAAAGAGAATGACTGGAGCTCCTGTACTGAACTCTCTAAACAGGGGAGAGAACTAGGTTACAACCAATTATAGAAAGGCCAACAAACCTTGTACCTTGTGCCTTGTGAGCCAATGCATCAGCAAGGCGCACAGCATGAAGCTTCTCTTCATTCTTGAATTTTGCCTTCACCTGTCGCCTTGTTCTTCCAGGAAATAACTGCTGTATCAACTCAAAATCTGTGCCAAATTGCTCCAGTGCCTGGGGTCAAATAACAGAAAATTACACAAATTGTAAGAAAGTGTGCAAAACAACACAACTGATTAAGACTTGAAAGTGGGGCTAAAAATTTCCAAGTTCTGATAAAATAATTCAAAGCTACCAGAAGATTGTTGACATTGTCAAGAAGCCATGTTCTATCTAATCATGGAAGAACTCTAAAACTCCAGCTATATCTGAGAAACCCAGAGCTTAAGAACCTTGTAGAATAACTCAGTGTCCTCTGTACGCCATCTCTCAGATGGGCCTCGATTTGAGTAAGAGTGATAGTTGAGCTTTGAAGCATTCTCCTCAACACGGCGGTAAGTTTCAGTGTCCACTCGGGTACTTGCTTGAGCACCAATGACTAGGCTTTCTTGGTTTATGACAATGCGGCCATCCACAATCTGCACTTGTGGTGTCATTACAGACGACACAGACCTGCAACAGAAAAAAGAAAAAAACATAAACATTGGCCCTTATTTGCAATCAAAAATTGCAAAACAGAACAAAACTGAAGCCTTGTGGCACCTTCAAAAGACTTCATAAATGTTTTCCAAACAAGACAGATAAGCCATTGACATGCTTCCAAGTGAGTTCACCCTTGTTCAGGGCCTTGATACAATAGCAGGTGAGGAGGACCTTACGCTTCCTCAGAAACAGGCAGCCCTGATCCTTTCCTTCCTTGGACATTAGGGACTGGAGCTGTACCAGAGCCATTTAGCGCCTTCTTGGCCGCATCCTCTTTCATCTTCTGCACATGCAGCATACACACACCATAATTGAGCAAACCAAATAACACTTGCAAAGAAACAGGTTGAGAAATTCTCTTCCAATTCCTCAGTTGCCAGAAAGCATGCAGACCAAAACATAGCTGTCTCTGCAGTTGTTGACTAACACAGAATTTTACTTCGAATACATCTCTGAATTCAATCACCATCATTTTGAACAAAAGGTTATATGGCATTCACAATCACCAGATGACCTTATGGTGATGAGGAATAGAAGCAGATGTACATCAAGAAGCTGCAAAAACTGAAGATAAGTGCCATGGTCAAAGTTCAATGGAAATGGCAGGAGAAAGTATCTTTTGAAAAGAGAAAAATGCTGCGTTACCTTCCTCTCAATGGCTTCAGCCCTTCGTATAATGTCCCGCATTGTCATCTGGGCTGGCTCTGGCAGCTGAGATTCCACCTCCTTCAAGCTCTTCTTCAATTTCTTTGGATTTTCTTCCTCCGCTACAGAGAGAAACCCTAACACCAATGAGCAAGAACAGAAACCCTAACACCGAGCTGGATCCTAAAGGAATCCATCCGATGAGGAAACTTTCTGACCATAAATACAGCAAAAATCTGCCCACAAACTTGCAATGCAGCTTGTCTTACAGAAACATAGTCCACAACAGAAGGCTTGACAATTCTAGGAAGCCAAAGATAAAAACAAAAAAGAAACACAAGCTGACCGCAAGAGGTGGAACTTACTTACCTCTTCTCTTTCTTGGACCGGAGCCATGAATCAACTTCCTCTTCTTCTTCGCCTTCTCTACCTTGTCCTGATCATCCTGGATTGCACCGGCATCCAGTGACCCCATAGTGCTCCGTTTGCTGCACGGCTTCACTCAAATACGCATGCTACTTATATTCATATACATACGTTTGTAGCTTTGCGCAAGATAAGGAAGACGAAGGAAAGAGGTCGTCCTGTAGTTGCTTACATCATCCCCGTTTCTTCCCCCGCGTAACAAACCAGGCGCAATGGCGTACCACAAGCTTGATTTAAGGGAAGCTTGCAAAAACCCTTCCGAGCGCCAAACCCTAAACTTTTACACCCTGATTGGCTAGTTACTAGATTAGTTAGTTAGGGCTTGCTAACTTTAGTTGCTTACTTAGCCAAGCGTGGCTCCGAACCTTCTGGTTAGGTAGTTTTGGTTAGAGCCACGCACCACCACAAGCTTTGCTTTGAAGGAAGCTTTGCAAAAACCCACCTGATCTCCCCTAAAATCTTAAACCCTGATTGGCTAACCATGTTGGCCGGTTACTAGATTAGTTAGGGCTTGCTAACTTTAATTGCTTATTTAGCCAAGTCTGGCTCCAAGCCTACTGATTAGATAAGTCTGACTAGTTAGCCAAGGCTAGTCCCCAAGCTTACTGGTTAGTTAGCTGGCTCTGAACCTACAAGTTTGTGAAACGGTCTAGGATAGAGGCCTTCTTAAGGTCCGTGAAGCACCATGAGACATGTCCTTGAGCACTTCAAGGTTTTGGCTATGTATTTGACCGCACCTCCTCACTTAGAACATTTGTTCATGAGTTTGTTCAGGAGACTTCCACAAATGACCTTCAAATTAATGGAGGCCCATGGGAACAAGCTTCCCTTATACTCATTTATGGATTGAAGGACCCTAGCAAGGGACGTAAGGCCCTGAATGTTTTTATTCAATGTTAAGAGGGCACCTTATTTCCATGTATAATGCTTCATCTAGGTGTGGACCTAATGCATACTCCTAGACATAATAAGGTGCCTCCTACTAAGCCCATAGTAGTAATAACATAACATTCACACTTAATGTTACACATTTAATGTCAAATTAAATTAACATTAGAAAATTTCACAAGTGACATTTAAATGATTGATTTGTTCACTATTGCATTACCACTAACATTGACTATTCATACTACAATGGATGTTACTAATGGAGTACATATCTCAATATGTTTTGTGATAATGTACTCACATCAAGTTGTTAGTTACCATCAAACATTCTTTGTCAAATCATTGCCTTTGTTGTTGCTTCACCTTATTTTAGCATTGCAATTCATTCATTGTTTTGCAATGTGCTTTCCTTTTTCACTTGTGTTGGTGTTTGTGAATTATTTCTCATTCTATCTACAATGGCAAATTGTTTTTCATTTTCCTTGCATTTGCTTCTCATTTTGCATGTAAACAACAAAGGGTTTTTTCATTTTGTTTGTAGTGGTGAGTTGTTTTTCATTTTGTTTATATTCATTTCTTATTTTGTTAATATCAACGTTTTTTTAAACATTTCCTTTTCATTTCAACTAGAATGACCAAGGGTTTCTCATTTCTGTTTACTATGTCATTTTGCCCATTCTCAACACTGTTGCTTCGCATTCTTTCATTTCCTTCTATGTTCAATTTTTGTTTTCTATGCATCATTTTTAGATTGTGCATAACTCTAATTGAACATTGTTCTTTGTGCAAGGATCTCATACGTTGTCCCAATTTTTTTGTAAACTAGGGTGGAGAGGGGATGTCGAGACATAGGTTCATGAGGAGCACACTACTTTGTAAGATTGAGTTATAAAACCTCCAATCAAATTTTATGTAATATTACTTTATGACCTCTAAAATCTACATTTCATTTAGATTTGATGATAATTAGCAAATTTCATAACATTGATTTGCCACTAACTACCACATAAGATTTCAAGTAAACATTAATGGTAAGTAACATTGCATATCCGAATCCATGCAAAATTTGTCATATTGTAGCATTAACATGTCATCCTAATGACAAGTGAATGGTCCATAAAATGCATCCAGACCTAAAAGGTAGGCATAAGGTGCCTTTGTACTTGGAGGGGTGGTTTACCTTGTGATAGACCTCATCCATCATCACCTTGTTTGATACATGTATGTCTCATGTTTTATGTATAAGAAAAACACTAGTTTTGCAGTCATTCCACATTTTTCAATGCATAAGGGTTCTGGCATTCTTTCTCTTTTTCTCAATTTAAGAAAAGTTTTTTTTGAAAAAAATGAAAATGAAAACATATACATTTTAAAAACATGATTTTTCAATTAAAAAACATAGAATAGTCAAAATGGCCCCCAAACATTATGGGTAAAACAATGAAACAAAATGTTTAAGGTAAAGCACCAAGGTGGGGGCATTCCCAAAATAAGGAACTTAGAACAAGGCAATACCTAAGTTTAACTTTGCATGTTACAAAGAACCCTCATGAATGGGGGTTCTAATGGTGGGTTTTATCCATAATAAAACATGAAATAAACATTACAATGAATCTAAACAATCTTGATCACAAAGTATAGGAATTGGAAGGTCCTTACATGTAAGGTATGGCCACATTTGATGATTAAGGCTTGCAATTAACATCAATTTAACATCAACAAAGTCCCACAAATCAAAATATCACAATTCTTTACATTGCAAATTACATTCAACCTCTTAAACATTATTTCAACATGTCCACACCCGATGTTAATTAATTAACTACCATTAATTTATAATTTTAAAGTTTGAAATTTAGTCCATGCCTACATTGATATTCTTTTTTTAAATAAAAAGTTATATATATACCAGGATGCAAGCTTAACATTGCATTCAATTGTTGTTTTTGAGACTGTAGTTAACACCAATGTTTGGATTTGAAAACTTCTATTTTTCAAAGATTTAATGTTAGTTATCAATGGTTACCAACACCATTTTAACATCCTTAACATTAGTCTAACATTCAAATTAACATTAAATGTGGCCATATTTGTACACTTTAGTCTTAAAGGGAAGGGATTTAATTACACCTAGACATAATATTTTTACCAACAAATGAAAGGACTTTTTTTAATAAAAAAACCTTTGCAAACATTATGGTTATGATAATGAGCATTCTGCAATTTTTGTAATGTGTAATGCTCGCTTCATAATATTTATGTTAGAAAAAACCATGTCAACAAGCCATATCATTGGCTTCAAGTTTTACCTTCCCTTGTTTAAGGGTGTAAGTAATGCCTCACTATGAATGTTTATTGATGTACCTAAAGTGTTAGGTTTTTGTTAGTGTCATTGGAGAGCACATCATGGTTACCTAGTGTATGTTGGAACCATTAGTGTGTTAGTAATAAATTGATTGGAATTGACCATACCAAGAGGATCGTCAACTCCAATTGTATGTAAACTCCTCAAATTCTTGTACGGATTGAAGCTATCTTCACAAGCTTCGCATTAATGTTTAGACAAATCACTTGGTATTTCAAAGGTTTCAAAGGCTTGAATTGGATACTAACATTTGCATAAAAATGCAAGTTTTTTTAGATATGTCATACAAGTATTGTTTATGCTTATGATTGCATATTGATTAGCAACACATTAACTTTGATTGAGCAAAAAAACTATATTTGTAAACAATAATTTGATATGACAAATCATGAAAAATTTCATTAAACCCTAGCCAATGCCATCCTATGCAACCAAGAAAAATGGATTCCACATCAAGAAAATATTTGATTTCAAAATTACAAGAATTTCACATGTTTAATTGTAATCCATTTAAACCCCATGCAAGTGGACATAAGACTAAATAAAGTTGGTTTTCAAAAACTCAAATTATGCATGCTATGATGGATAAATATCCATATTCAAAAATAATTAGTAGCTTTATTTTGTCCCTAGATGCTCTTCATGCACATCTTTGTGTTCCTCAATTTCCTAAAACAAACCTAGACTACTGCACATGGTCAAATCACATATGGGTTAATCCCTTGCCCAAAATCCAACATTGGACAAACTTCCTACCAAAGGCCATTCCCTTCCACCTAAAGTAGGAAGGACTAAGCCTACTACAAACTTCCCATTTGGTTTAAAGCTTTGTCACGTGAAGTCCCTTGACTTCACTTAATAGCCTAACCACAATTTACATTTAGGTTATTTTTAAGAGAACACCTATGTCTTCTCAAGAGCCCTCCTTCCAACTTGGCACCACACCTTTTGTGTCAGGTGGTGGCCTATCATGTCAAGAATCAAACCCAACCCAGTTTGCCAATCATGTCATGTAACCCATATCAACATAGGGGTCACCCATGGTGGTCTGAACATGGGCATTTGGTGTTGCCCAAAAAGGCATGTCACCTTATGCATTCAATTGTTTGATTCAAAATCAAATTGTGCATTTGTTGTAGGTGGCCTTACACAATATCTTTCCAATCCAAGAGACATGCACATCCAAGCTCTTAAAAATATTATGCAATACAACAAAGGAACATTAAACTATGGCATCAAATATCAAATATTTGAAAATGGTCAAATTTTACGTGGATATTTTGAAATAGATTAGGTAGAGACAAAGGTTCTCCATTTTTTACATTAAGTTATTATTTATATTTGTTAAAGAAACAACAATATGTTGTTATTTCTTCCACATAATTTAAATACATGATTTTTGTTAAAGCAATACTCAAAGTTATATAGTTATTGAAACTTTTAGTCAAACTTGGATTTGAACAAAAAAAATCTAATTACAATCTATACAAATTCCCAATTGCATACGCCCTTAGTGAAAACCCTAAATAACATTCTTAAAACAAGCATGTAAATACCCAATACCATTTTACTTGAGAAAAGGTTCTTGAAAAAATAATTCAAGTCAACTATACTCCTACTATGGCCATGATAAGAGATATTTTAATAAAAGTCCTACCTTGAGAAAAAAAAACATTATTTTTATAAGGAGTTAAGTATGTGCACATTACTAGACATCATTTCAAAACTCAATGCTTTGATTTTTGAAATGGATGTCATTCCCAATATCCAAAGTTCCATTCATGGGTTATCGCATACATCAATTTAAATTTTCCAACAATTCTTACAAATATTGTGGATTCAATCATTATTCTCCATGTGATTCATTATTTCAACCATAATGAAGACCCAAAAGAATTAAAATTTTAATAATCGGTCCTCTGCTCCCACCAAAAGCAAAAAAAAATTAGAATGAGAAAAGATATGAACACAAACAAGAGGATGACCTAAAGTTGAAATCCAAAAATAATTTACATTTTGATCATTAAGATAAGTTTAGCTATAATTTTAATCAACTTATAAAATTTGAAGAACTTAAACAATAAACCAAAAGGTCTAATGGCTTATAATGGAAATGACATTCAACCATTTTCTCAAAGGAAGGAATTGCATTTGTTCATCATCTCTCATTATGTTATTCAAGAAAGATAACAAATAGTCCAAACATCAAGCTTTGAGCATTTTCAACATGAACAATAAATATCAAAGTTTCATGTGACTCCCCAACAACAACATACTTGATGACTTGAAAGTTCATGCCAGATATGGCATTAGCCACAAGCACTTTCAAAAACTTATGTCAAATACCCAAATAGAAATTATGAAAATTATCAAAAAATTTAACATTGGAATCATTAAGCAAATCATAATTAAAAAATGATCTTTCTAAAATGAGTTTTGAAATAAAACAATGCTTATACACAAAAACATATTTACCGAAGAAAAATCCACAAAGAAGAAAAAGTTACACTTGAAAAGCTCAAACAAAAAGGCAAAATAATCCATAAAATAAAATAACTTTACATGGATTTTTAAAAAAATTATCTATTTTTGAAAAATGAATAGTTAAAAGATGTATAAATTAGTGCACTAGTAAGAATGGAGGAACTATTATTATGTTAGTAGTAAACTAATCTCTTTGAACGTTCCAATATCAAAAGGTATGACTCTTCATATGTAATAACCTCTAAACTCTTAATACTTACAAATATAGTTATTTTTTATTAATGTAATATATTTATTTCATCTTTCTCTATGTTTCGTCTCTTATAAAGATAATTATTTTTTATTAATGTAATATATTTATTTCATCTTTCTCTATGTTTTGTCTCTTATACGATTACCACACCACCTTGTGTCCATATGAGGATGGGTTTTCTATTTCTTGCATAAGCTTCACGCTTTTTTGTAAAGCCCCACTGCATTTCATAAAAGTCTTGATTACTTTTCAAAAAACAGAAAAAAGGTGTTGTGTGTTTATGGGCAATAATGCCCAGGTCCCTAACGCTTTACCTACTAGTTAATTCAAGAATAAAAAACCTGTAAATAAAAATCAAGGATGAGAACCCATCCATACAAAATACAAGGCAAATGAGAACCCAAGTAGACGCAACCCAAAGAAAAGAACTAGATAATTTCCCTTTCAAAAGGCACTAACAAGCATGCTCTTCTCTTCTAATGCTTCTCACTAGAGGTCAATCACAAAGGGGATGAAGGCAGCTCAAGGCCATGCACAATAGTTTTTCTATAGTCCAGGTTCCTATAACCTACCCTTCTTTCTTTGAAAAGAGAGAAGCACAAAACACTTGGAAAATAGAACCCCATGTTTTGTTTGGGTTATTTCTAAATTTTGTGTGCTTGACTTGTGAAGACTAAATCTTGCTCTCAGACCAGATTTAGCATTTCCTGGGTTAAATATATAGCCACTAGAATGGCCTCACTCAAGAAGATGAAGGTGATGATGGAGCTCCTTAGGTCAACTTCAAACAACATATTGCTATTTTAACCATTGCTGGATTGAAGTTTCAACTTGCCAATTAGGGGATGGTGAGCCAACAACTTCTATTCTAACAATTCAAACCATTTGTTTGGCCCTTTTACTTTTCTTTTTCAACACCAAGTGCCCCTTGAAACACTTGCATTTTTCAACTCTTTTT
Organism: Sphagnum tenellum; assembly: GCA_963921925.1. NCBI lineage: Eukaryota > Viridiplantae > Streptophyta > Sphagnopsida > Sphagnales > Sphagnaceae > Sphagnum > Sphagnum tenellum. The sequence continues at coordinate 523,031 of OY998143.1, read as the reverse complement.
TCTAAAAAACAATTTGCTTTGACTTCCATAGCATTCTTCTCAAGCTTTGTCTCTATAGATGGTAGTCTTTTCCTTGAACTCCCTTCATGTGATCCTCTTCTTCAACTTTGTCCTCACTTACCTCATGTACAACATGACATTTAGAAGTTAGAACCCTAAACTTTTGGGGGAGGGGGCAATTTTAAAAAGAAAATTTTAAGTTTAAGAATCACCAAAAAAAAATCATCATAATTTTGTCAATAAGATCTTCTAGTTTAATATTTTGAGTATTGTCAAATTTCACTAAATATACTTACGGACCCCAATCACTACTTGAGCAACATCACAAAATTGAAAAATAAAACACTGATGGGTTGTTGTTCCTTGTTTTGGTCCTTTTTCCCCGCAAAAGGCAATAAAGTTTCCCATTTATGCATAAATAAATAGATAAATTATTATTTTAAAGAATTAAATAAAAGAGAAAAAAACCCACCTTCCCCTCCCTTTTGCAAAATCAAAGGAATTCCATAAAAAAATTTAAATGTTAAAATAAAAAACCTTGGTTGTGTTTATAGGTTTTGTCAAAGACTACCTAGCCACCTACAAACCAAGTTTCTATTTTTAATTGACGTGGTCGCCTGCATTCGACGACCCCAAAACCACGACGACCATGGAAGGAAAGCCCACCCGAAAGCTCCTTTTGGCAAAAATAAAATAATCACAAAACCCAAAACAAACGACAAAGAGTGTGCGAGAATCACTGTTGTCGACCCCCGCTCCCCTCCCTCCCCCTCGCCCCCCGCCCCCGCGCGCGAAGCGAAATTCAGAACGATTTCGGAATAAATCCATGCTGATGGTGCAGGGCCAATTCCAGAGCGCAATTGAGGACTCTAGACGAGGAGGAGAAAGCTGCAAAAATTGTACGAGGTTTGAGAACTTCTTTTCGTTTTTGTCTGTGTATTTCGTTTTGCAACTCGCTTCTTCTTTTGCCCAATGTTGCCTTGTTTTTCTTCTTGTGTTTTTTTTTTCCCTCTTCTTTGCATGTAATTCATTCTGTCTTTCTTCATAGCTTTCTTTCTTTCTTTGCCGTTACGGTCTTCTTCTTCTTGTTATTTTTCTTTCTTTCTTTTTAATCTTGTGGCAATTGTCAGGTACGTATGCAATTGTTGGAAGTCTTTATCTTATTTTCGTCGCTTTTCCTTTTTTGTGAAACTGAAGATACAAAAAGAGGATCAGCAAGAGGCTTTGTGTTTTTTCTTTTTTGCGTGGCGACGTAGCGAAGGAGAAAGAAGAGAGAGAACGGTTTTGCGGAATTTGTGAAGATAACCTCGACAAAAAGAGGTACGCTGCTGCTTTGTCTCTTCTTGTATATAGCATGTGCGAATTTGTGTTATTGATTGTGATTTCTTAATTGATTTTCAATTTCAGAAAGAGACAATGGCGTGTTGCGGCAATGCAATGCGTCTCTGTCGATATTCTTCTTGTACAAGGGCACAAAAGTTGAACGTCCTGCAAATTGCGATGTTTCTTGAAGAGTCATAGAAGAGCTGTGTGTTTTTCTTGGGGTGTGCGTGTGCGTGTGCGTGTGCGTGTGTGTGTGTGTGTGAGAGAGAGAGAGAGAGAGAGAGAGTTTTGACGTTCTGGCTGAGAGATGCGCTTGTTGGAGTTGAAGAAGAAAGATAGCGGCAGCAGGGGGGGTGGGAGATTTCTTCAGATCCGTGCTTCTGGATGAATGTCAATCTACTTAAAATTGAGACATACGCCTTCGTTGTAGTGTAGGTGAGAAGCAGCAGAGACGGAGGAGAAAGAAAGCCAGCTAAAAGAGGAGCAACATGGCCAAGACGATGCAAGTAGTGCAGTACTCTACCTTTGGCGGCGGTGCTGCAGCTCTCCAGGTACGGTAGTATTAACTATTAGCTACCAGGTTGTATGGGCTGTTGTAGTCGCGTTTTTTCCATCTACCAGGAAGGTTTTCCAACGCAGCGCACGAGGACATATCCAAACTCGCTGCTTTCTCTCCCTCTTTTCATGTGTTCAGGGCATCTCCAGCGGTGCTCAGTATGTGACTTTGCCAGTATATTTCTCACATCCAAGTTTTAGTTATTTACTTTTTTCCAACCCCACCCATAAAACTGCCCAAATACATGGGTGAGTACTAATAGCAATTAACGTGGACCAATCAAACTATCTAGCCACGACCAGGATCAACAGTGAAATCATTTCCACGGCTCTTCCCGGCCCTTGGAAAAAGTGCATTTTTCTCGGGCCACAGCAGCCTTCAGTGGGCCCACTGGATATGACTGCTGCACGCCCTCCAAGGTTTCCAGTGCAGGCCCACAAACTGAGCACCAGTGGATCTGCTCTTATGCGCCACTCTGATAATGTTTTAGAGGTCAGTCATGGGAGATCGAAGTAGGTCTTTGTACCAAATTCAACAAGCAAGTCTGGTTTCTACCTGATATTTCAACTCTAATGCAACTGCAGCATGCGGAAGTGCCAGTGCCTACACCAGGGAAAGAACAGGTGCTGGTGAAAGTAGAAGCTGCTGGTGTGAACCCAGTTGACTGGAAAATTCAGCAGGGTGTATTCAGACCCATTGGGCCAGCCAAGATGCCTTGCATACCAGGTAAGAGCTGAAAAGCAGTTGTGACATCTATGAGCTTGCAAACCATCAACTTAACATGACAACAATTCAGTGTATTGGGTGTGGTCTGTCACATGTTGCTGATTGCAGCTTCATCGGCTTCTATTCAGTCTTGGTGCATTGCAGTGAGAAATTTTGAATTCCTGAATTTTACGACACATGGTCTAGTTTTGTTGCATGTTTGCAAATGTGTCATATCTGCAAGCAAATGTTTATTTAGACACAGGTGGTTTATTTTCTTCTCAAAAGTAATAATTGTGCATCATCTCATTGCTGTGCTTACATGGGGTCCCCCTTGCAATTAACATTCGTTCTAGCACTCAGAATTTTTTGATTTGTTTTCACTGTTCTATAGGGTTGCATTTCCTTCTTTTTGTCTGTCTGTTGATTTATAATTGTCAGTTCTGAAATAGATCTCAATAATGTTGTAATCAGGTCATCTCACAATTCTAATCAGGTTGGATTAAATCACAAGTTTGGAGTTGTTCTCAGTAATTATCAAGATATATATTCTAACACCTGGTTCAAGGTCATCCAGGTCTGGACCTGCTGAAGGGGAGGATAGATCCTGTGTTTCTTCTTTAAATGCTCATTAGATTTAGTCTAGGGCCAACATGAGTTGATAGAAGAACAGGAAATGGGGGAATTTTCTAAAGGAATCCAACACATCTTGTGTCGACGGCACATTGTTTGAAGAGAATCTCAGCTTCTGGAAATGGACCATAGAAATCTGAATTTCTTTCTCTAACTTTCAGGAATTGATATTGCTGGGGAGGTTGTTGGCCTGGGCCCTGGAGTAACAAGTTTTAAAGTTGGGGACAAGGTTGTGGCCTTACTGGAACTTCTTAAGGTATTTCTTCTGCCCTGCATAAGATCAACTTGCAATACAAGAAGTATATAAAACGTCCAACACCATTTGCACCTGAAAGATTAGGGATGCAAGATGGTGCATATTTTTGTTTTTAACACAAGACAAAGGTCTGTGAAGGTCTGTGCACCTAGGGTGTATGAGCTTGTATATCTGGTATTACAGGTTTGGATATGGACAAGTCTTGTTGCAGCACCAAGGGGAAAAGAAATACCCTTGGAAACTGCTTGCAAGTACTAAGTCAGGGGGGTGGGGGCTCTATGTCCAGGGTGGATCACTAGCAGAGTATGCAGTAGCATCTATCAAAACAACAGCAAAGCGGCCAGACGAGATCTCAGCAACAGATGCTGCCCCTTTGGGTGTTGGAGGTACAACAGCGTTGCAAACCATCCGTGATAGTGCTGGAATTAAGTTTGATGGGAGCAATCAAGTGACAAAGAATGTGCTCATAACAGCTGCTTCTGGTGGCGTTGGGACATATGCAGTGCAGGTGCCCCCTGTCTGTCTCTGTGTGTCTCTCTTTATTTCTCTTGAAGTCTATCACAGAAGACCATATCAAGCATAGTCTTATTAGATTTGAGAATTGACTTTGTATTGTGCATTTGAAGCTTTTTGGCCCTCCTTTGGCTGTTATATACCTCTCTTCTTTTTCTTTCTGGAAAGGGAAAGGTTCCTGAGTTGTTACCAGTTTAAACTTGCAGCTTGCAAAGCTAGCAGGTGTCCATGTGACAGCAACATGTGGGGCTCGGAATATTGACTTGGTCAAAAGTCTTGGGGCTGATGAAGTACTTGACTACAAGACCCCTGAAGGGAAAAACCTCCAGAGTCCATCAGGGAAAAAGTACGATGTGGTGTTGAATTATAGTTTACAGCCGTTCTCCTCCTTTAAACCCCAGCTTGCACCTCAGGGAAAGGTGATTGACATCAGTGGCTCTCCAAAATTATTCTTGACAAAAGCAATTCAAATTGTAACTTGCCAAAAGCAAAGGCTGGTCCCATTCTTCATGGCAACCAATGGTGATGACCTTCAGTTTGTGACAAACCTGGTGAAAGAGGGCAAGTTGAAGACTATCATTGACTCTACATACCCATTGTCAAAGGCTGAGGACGCATGGGTTCGCTGCATTGAGGGACGTGCTACTGGAAGGATTGTTGTCACTATGGTGTAAGATAGAGATTTGTGATGGCAGGGAAGTGGCCCTCACAAGTTTGCCCAATGACAACAGGGTGACAACATTGAGATCTGTTCCAAAACATTAGCCTGGTCTTCCCCTCAGGTTAACTGTCTCCTTGCTTGTGCATATGTAATGTTTATGTATGGAAAGCCACTGGTATTGCTGAGAATATATATGTCAGACTGCAGCATGTGATCTTTATACCTCAAATGTTTACAAGCAGGTAAAATATTGACATTTGAGAATAGGTTTTAAATCACCTGTTTGGAAAATTTTAGCATTGCCAATTACTTATGGGTGTTGTTGTGGTGTTTTACTAATACACCACATTCTGCATGTATCTAATGTCTCCTTATAATTGTAGGCTGACTACAAAGTGTAAGTGGCAAGAGTTGGAGTTTTCCTTTATCTCAGCAATAAACTCTTTTCTGCAGAATTCTGTTTTGTATTAAGCTGAAGATGTTTGTCAATGTGCAACAGAAACATAGGACCTTTGGTTGTTTGAGCATGTTTCGCAGATTAGCGATTGTGCTCCTCTGACGTTGTGTGGTAATCACAGTTCATTTCCTCTTTTGAGCTTTGTGTTGCCATCAATGAAGCTGCTCATTGGAATTGCATTGTAATCACAAAAGTGATCCTTGCTTGAAATTGTCTTGCAACCTCAATTTGATTTGCAATCATAGAAGATCCTCCTTTTCAAAATTGCATTGCAATTGCCAATTCTCATCCTCGGTAGTTCAAATGGAGAATTGGCAACACAAATTGGCAATTGTCCTAAATAAGAAAGATTTCTCCCTTGCTATGATTCATTTTGCCATGACATTCATATGAAGACTTCTGCTTCAACAATACCAAAATCTTCTATCTTTGTACATAAGCTTCTTGAGGTTTTAATCAGTGTTGGCCAAGAATGCTGGGTTCTAGGTTGGTTTCAGATCCAGTTACACCATATGTTTCACTATAATGTTTTGATGGTTTTCCATGGTGGAAATCTCTTGTAAGTTTTTGAAGAAGTCAAATTTAGTGACATCATACTATGTGAAAATAGCCTTGAAGAATTTTTCATGTCCTTTGCTCAAAACCTCTTCAAGGTGGCATAAAGTGACAGGAAGTATGCACCATGCTACCATTATTAATCATTGTTCCATAAAAGCTTAAGGTGTGTGGTCAACTTCCAAAGTTTGATTCCGTGCTCAAGAATCTTCTTCAGTGCTTAAACAAGTGTTTTTAATATAGATCCTTTTGCCTTGTAAATTGTGTTGAAGATGAAGAGGGTTTCTTGTCTCTTCCAACTCCAAAGTCATAGCTTATCATGCTAGTCATTCAAAATGATGTAAGGAGGTTTGTTCTCGGTTATAGGCCTTATTAGACAATTTGTAAAAACATTCTTTGACTTCCAAAACAAGAATGGGTTGGACATGGTAAAAGTGTAGGACGAAGCCCCAAAGTGAGGGCATTCTCAAAATAAGGGACCCAGGACAAAGGGTGTGATAGGCATTCAAAAATGGTTGCAAAGGAAAAAATTGTCTCATTCATGAGCCAAAACATCTAGATGGAACAATTGTCATTCCTAAATGTAAGAAAGAACTGAGGTTGTAAATGCTCAATTACCCACAAAATGCAATTCGATTAATGACAAAAACCGAAACCAAGCTGGTTCCCATGAGATGTATGGATGATGCATGAATGTAAGCATTAAGGTTGGAAATGCCTAGTTACCAACCATGTAGTAGTTCAACTAAAATCATGTTTACATCCATAAGATATATGGATGGAATGTATATCTATACTACAGCATATTGCAGATACAAAAAAATTAGAATTAGAAAACATTTGAAGTCTTGAAAAGAAGAAGAATAAAGACATGAATAGCACACAAAGAAATTTGGAATTTGAGAGCAAACAATGGAAAAGAGAACTCGTGGAACAATTTTGCTATTATAACGGTTGTTGGTTTGAACTTGCTCTGAGGTGCAGAGCTAATTTGTGATGAGTTACTTGTTGAATCATTTGGTGAAACTGTCACTGACTAGATCACTGCCCAAAGTATTTCACTAGCTGTGAATGTGAAGAAGATAAAGTGAATAATGAAATGTGATGTGTAGAAGTGGGTGAGTAGTAAGCTGGTGGAAGGGGAATAAAAACATGAAATGAATAGGCGAATGGGTCAGAAAACCATAATTGGGACATCCAGAGACCCAGTTATGGGAAGTTCATTAAAGAAAGCTCACAATTGACAAATGGTGAATCTGCATGCTATGATCTTTATAATGATTATGGCATATTAAAAATCATGAGATTTGTGAATTTCATCGTTTTAGGGAATGAAATAGAACAAGTCTTAGTTTTAGGAGATGGCACACTTCCAGCTTGTGCAAAGAGTTCTTTCTGAGAATCAAAATTTGATGGAAGGCAGATGTTTCATTCTCCCTTCAAAATTTTGCTGTCTATTAATACTTAAGTGTTTATGAGAAAAACTCTCATTCTGTGGGTTGCTGAAAGTAGTAGAATTATACGTGACGTGAAAGAGGAGGTTTGAATCCAGGTTATCTGATAAACCATTTTAGAAATGAACTTGTGGGCAAATATAGTCCAGATCCATAAATGCAAGCCAAATTAATTTGATTTGACTATGCATTTTAGTTAAGTTTGTATTTCCATATATTGAAGGTGGATTAACCACTAAAAAGCCCATAAATGTTTTATACTATTACATTTAGAATTCAATAGATTTGTTGATGAAGTTACCTAATTTGGAAGAGGCTTCATCAAAGGGTTATTTCACCAATCCAAACCATTTCAAAAGCATACACTTCATAGTCCCATCATTGTAAGACATCTAACAACCATATGTGTAGAACATCAACTTAAGAGTTGCAATATAAAAAGAGTCTCCGCCAAGAGCTGTATAATGGCTTTTAAGTAGTATTTTTGTTGAAGTAAAACCTTTAAATAGTGTGAAACTGAGTTTGGACTTGTAAATGTGCACAAGTAATATTGCTCTCCAAAAGGGCCAGTAAAAAGAATGATATTTTTTTTATTGGCATATGTGGTGGCATTTAAATGGTCTCTCATCTCCTTTATGATTCAATATTTCATGTTTAATGGGTTTTTTTTTTCCAACTTTTTGATGTATCCAAACTCACACTCATCCACAAGAAGATTTACTCAAATTTGGCTATGGTCATATGTGAAAGGGGGTTTTTTTAGGAATCCTTTTTTATTTTAATAGCTGCTGGAACTTGTGGTAAATCTGGAAACATTTTAAACAAAAAATTCAAAATCTGGTGAATTAGGGTTATTTGTCTCACAAAAATCCTTTGTATGTGTTGAAATAATATTTTTCAGGTGAAAAAAACCGAAATTTCAACCCAAATTAAATCACCAGTGAGGATGAGGAAATAATTAGCACTCTATGTTGGATGTGGTCAAACATTGGTAGATGGCACAAATAGTTGTTGTGGGTGGAGATGCTCTATTGTAAGGACTACTTGTACATCCACTCACAATATTTCAAATTGCTTAAAGTATTGAATTGAGTTGACAGAGATCTCATAAATTAATTCATTGTTAGAATAGTATATGAATTACACACCAACGAAACACACCAAGGTGTGACAAAATCTCTCCTTAATCGACTCACAAAGCATACATTATATTAGTTTCACAAGTAGTACAATGAATTTCTCAATGTGATTAAACTCAACATAAAAAGAATTGAGAGATTGTCTAATGAGAAATAAAAGGAGTCTACATCACTCACAGACTTATTTCTTGTAGTTTGAAGTTCCAACTGCAATGTTCATGGATGAGAGTGGAACTGTACCCATGGTTATCTTTTTGTCTTGAGACTGGATTTTGTGTTTGATCACAATTGATTCGTATGTAAAGCCTCACTTTTGAGTCTTTTGGGTTCACTAGTATCAGGTATCAATTTAAAAAGTCACAACATTTTGCTTGTTTCTGAAAGGAACATATGATTAAAACATACCCCAAAAAGAACTATTGAGAGGAACAAATGAATGATTCAAAAGGGCCCAAAAATGGACATTTGGGAATATTGATGGCAACAAATGAATGATTCATGAGGCCCAAAAAGAACTCTTGTGAATATTATGGGAACAAACAAATAAGCAACCTTTGGGAACAATGATGAGAACAAATCAATAAGAACCTTTGGGAACATGGTTGGCAGACTTGTAGAAGGAAATTGTACTTGCAAACTTGCAAAAAGAAGGGATTTGAGGTTGCAAACTTATAAAAGGAAGGGATTTGAGTTTGCAAACTTGTAAAAAGATAGGGATTTGAACTTGCCGACTTGTTAAAGGAACTAACTTGAACTTCGTTTACGAGGATGGAGTTGAAATCTGGAGCTCAGATTTTGCACTTTGGCAAGAGGATGTGAGTATAAATAACTTACAGCTTTCCTGTTGAAAGGATTCATGCAGAGAGAAATATCTGCATATGTCATGGACTCTGCAACAGCAGCCTTTCTCATTCATACGGGACGATCTGCTATGGCATCCCAAATGTGCAGGAGTCAAGACAACTGAATCACTCTATGAAGTGTACAATTCCTATAATTTAGTACACGAAATTTGGGGTCTCTACCACCAAGTCTCCAAACCTGTTCCCAAATTGTTGTCTTTTTAAAGGCTCTGGTGATGTGTTTACTACCAGCTTTATGTGTGTTGCACTTCGCACCACAATAAGCACCTGCTTACAGCACACTAAGTGGTAGACTGGCTCAAGGATCTGTCGTCAGAAATGATAAGAGATGACCCAACAATATACTCAGTTGCCATCCAGTTGGTGTTGTACTGAGGTCAAACCACTGTCGGAGCCATACATAGCACCAGAATCACCTTCATTCCTATAGAAAAACACTTCAGCAGGTGAGAGGATTCGGATCGCCCGCACTGTGCTCACAAACACCCTGCAACACCAAGCAACCAAGAGAATGATTCAATCAAGGTGTTGAAGTTTGACCATGAACCCAAGTTCAGTATAGATGATCATCCAGCAGATAAACCTTTTAATGTACAGATGGGATGCATATTCAATATGAAAAGGATATTCTGGTTAGACAAACATACTCCCATGGGTCATCTCCAACAAGAAGGAGGTCATTTTCATTGTCAAGGAACACTAATTGCCATCCAAGCTCTTGTTCAAGCTTGCACTCCAGATTAAACATGTGTGCTAGCTCACACCGCAACTCTGCATAGTTATTAAAGCGATTTACATCAAGTGCCCGTGTAATAGATCCCCGCTTGTAAACCTGATGAACACCAATCCACAGCACACAATACCTATTAAGGTCATACCAATCCAGAGAAAAACTTAAAGTTTCAAAGAAAAAGCTCAAGTAATTTAGCAACAGAAATCATGGGTGCCATTCAAAATGCATTTCAGCAGAGATCAGAGAGAACCTCTACCTTAGTGAAACTTCGTACCACCTTCTGAGGGAAATGAGCAGCCCCTTGCAGAAAAGCACTGTTTTCCACACCTTGATTTGTGTTCATACTTGGGTTGTTGTATGGAGGCTCTACTCTTGAGCTGGGTGCAGAGCAATATGGTCCCTGTGCGATAAGCCGTCCCCCATGAACCTCACTCTGTAGTGAATGTACCTTGTTCAGCCTTGAGGAGATGGATGGACTTGCTTTCGCAGATCCCAATGAAACCAGAGGATTCTGGGTATCAAACTGAGGTTGCAATTCCTGATCTGCATCTCCATTCCTATGTGTTACTCCTTGGCATTGCACAAGTTGTGCTGGAAGAATAGTAACCCCACTTTCAGTCCCAATCTCTGTTATTGAGGGTGAATAAACAGACCCATGACCCATTGACGACCCAGAGGTTGAGGGCATGTCCATCCTCTGCAGTTGCAAAGAAGTTCCATTTGATTGGGCTCCTGTGTACATATAATGTTCATGCACAGATGGATACCATGAACCTGGCACCTGCAGCAAACATCACACTTTTAACATTCTCAGACTCTTCTGTTGTGAGGTTTAAAGCATGCATGCAATCAGTGTACAGTACTATTTTGGCGTAGCAAGAACCGTGCAATGCAAATGCAAAGTTTTGAGAAAACTGCTCAAAACCATTGTCCAGTAAATTAGTATCAAAGGAGAATGATATCCTTGTTACTGTGAAGGACAATGATAGAAAAACAATGGATCGCCATGATAAGCACGGACCAGTAGTTCAAGGACCATGGCATTGTTTCCACGAGAAAATCCTTCTTGTTGTGGCATCCTGTTTTGAATACTGTTTGGATATAGGTGTCCAGGATGATGTTGGGTTGCATGCCCAGTGCACTGCTGCCCGACACCTTTCTGCTCACATTCAGTACTGCATTGTTGCTGCATCATCCCATTCTGCAAGCTGATTTGCAAACCACTCTGCATTCTATTTTGTGACCCTACTTGCAGTCCATGATTTGCATATTGTTCATGCACAACTCTTTGTGAAGTATTTGACAATGGTGGGTGTGGGTGTCGCAATATTCCATCTGCAGGTGCACGCCCAACTTGTGGCTGTGAAGAACCAGTTTGAGGGTTGTATTGGGATGCTTGCTGTTGCTGGAAAACCCCAGTGTGCAATACCTGACCACCTCTTCGTTGATGAATTATCCCACCTTGGGCATGATGCATTGATGGTTGCTGAAAAGCTACATTTGAGGAGGACTGTGAAGATTGTTGTTGTGGCAGAACATTTTTAATGCTGTGGGCCCCTTGTTGAAGAAACCCATTTTCCAAAGAGCAAGTAAATACACTGGGAAACACTTCATTCTCCATTTCTTGAAACTGAGACACTGGGGTTTTGCAAGTATGCAGAACTGTTGCATTTGGGAGGTCAGCATAAGGACTAGAGGAAGAAGAGATTGAAGAGCCATTGTGAAAATCTGACTCAACACAAGGGGAAGATGTTTGAATGGGAGAAGGGGGATGTCCAGCTGATTGTGCAGATTGGTTTGGCGAATGCTCCTGAAGACACCTGGTAGCAGAAGTATTTGTTGGCATTGGCAGCTGTGCTACTGTTTCAGAACAAGAAGGCTGCTGTTGCTGAATTTCATACTTCACTTGCTGCTGCAATTGGCGTTGGAGAAAAAACATTGCTGGACTACTCCTAAGATCCTGTCATCCAATACAACAAAGAACAAAGTAAGAACTGTATAAAGGTCTGATTGTGTCCTAGAATGCAGACCTAAATTGCTGTAACAATTCCTCCAGGCCTTACATCTTCATGTACCTGCAAAACTGCAGCAGCCATAATTCTCTGCTCCATGTTCAACACAGGCAGACTTGCAGTGGCTGCCACATCTGTCTTCTGCTGCTGTTGCATTCGAATCCAGCTCTCCACCATGGGTCCCTGGAATTGTGGGTATTGATATCCTTCATGTGTGCTGTTGTCTGTCCTCACTGATGCTTGCTGCCATCGCTGTGACACTTTCAAGTTATCTTTCACTTCTTCTTCTGACAGAAATCCATCCCTCTTTCTCTTTCCCTGCCATCAGCAAAAAATTTGAATGAGTCCCCTAGAAACTTCTACAAAAGATGGGACTTCTGTTCTCAGAGAGGATGTAGAAGCTCATTGCTCCACTGCTAGAGTACTAGAGAATGATGAGAGCCAGATAGAGAGAGAACAGGATCATCTAAAGCAGGAATTCAGTAAGCTGTTTCACATTTCACAACTATTGATCCTGTTGTTGCCTCCTCTTTTTGATTACTTCCAGGTGCAGATTTGCAGCATATCAACTGGCTAATCTTCTGCTCAATGCAAGTGGGTGATGGGATCAGGTGTCTCATGAGAAACTGGGTCAATCTTGGATGCATCGTAGGAGCTACATGAGTTATGCCAAAAGAAGAGAGAGAGAGAGAGAGAGAGAGAGAGAGAGAGAGCTTACGCCTGCAGCAATATTAGGCATGCCACTCTCCATGGAACCTTTGCCTCTCTGTCACAGAAGTGCAAATGCTCCCCTCTTTATCAAAGCTGTAGCTTCAAGCCCATTCTATATTCTCACCCTCATGCTGCTGCTGCTGCTGCAAGAACCACAACCAAAGACACTACAAGACCATGACCTAGAGATACTAGCAATGCTGCACATAAAATACTAACAAGTTTGAACGAAAGCAAGAGCAGTAGAAACACCAAGTCCATCCATGTTTGTAGACTTGGAATTTGCCCAAGCTCAGTGAGAAATGGAAAGCAAGAAACAAAGATACTAATCTACAGAGCACACTACTCAGCCACAAGCAACTCATGGAAGCACACTTAAAATCTGAGCTTTGCATGAAGGCTTTTTACACTATCTGTGAAGAGGATTTCATGTTCTCAGATTAGGGTTATGGAGAGAGAAGCCTGCGATCAATGTAAGCTTTTGGAATGTTTCATACCCATTTGAAGTGCAGGAACAAGTCTCGACAGATTTCAAGGATTCAAGACAAAGAGTCCAAGAAGAAGAAGAAAAGCTTCCACTTGAGCTTGAAGGTGAAAGGGGAAAGAAAGAAAGAAAGAACCTTCTGAGAGCAGGAGACTTCTTCGTTTCTGTTTTCATCATCTTCATCAGCAGCTTTCTGTCTGCAAGAGAAACTCCAAACAGTACCCTGTCCTCGACCGCAACTGCCCAGTAACAAACTTCTTCTTCAAGCTCCCCGGAAATTACAGCTACAACCAAAAAACGAAGCACCTAGAGATACCGCACTGCTCTCAGTTCGCAAGTTCTCAGCAATAAAAAGACCAGAAGCTAATGACAGTAGCAAACAGTTGTTCTCCTGCATCATCTCCTCTCCCTCCACCACTTCTTCTTCTTCGTCTACTCATGAGGTATCTCTCCTACTCTCTTTCCACTGCTACCTTGCTTTCCATTCAGTCAACCAGCAGAAGAAGTCCAAGAGAAACCACAAACAAGTCTAGAACAGACACACATTCACACAAAGCTCAAACAAGTGCAAACAAGATCCAGACCTACAACCACAAATACAACAACAGCAACATCATCATCATCAAAAACATAAGCAACAGCAGCAACAGCGACAACAATGGCTATGAATCCATCAAACAAATAGCAGCAGGATGTACAAACTTGCTGCCGCAAGATTGTTACCACGACATCCTCCTACTATTCTTTGCGTAGCTCTTTGTTCGGGACCTATTCTGATCAACGGAACTCTCTCTCTCTCTCTCTCTCTCTCTCTCTCTCTCTCTCTCTCTCTCTCTATCAAAACGTACCAGCAAAGACAAATCAACCCCGGGAAGCACTAATGACAACAGAAACAAGCAGCTGCTAAAAGAAAAGAAACAGAAGAAGTCTACAACAAATACAGAACAAATTATTCACGTCAAAAATCTCGAACATCCAGACCTACAACCAAAAAAATCAACAGCAATGGCTACGAATCCATCAAAGAAAACAGCAACCGAGCAGGATTGAACAACCTTGCTGCTGCTGGAGTGTTACTAGAAATCAAACTACAGCTCTCTGCTACTAACTATTTTGCGTACCTCCTTGTTCCGCACCTTGTCTCACCAACGAACTCTTCTTTTCGTCTTGTTGTTCTTGTCCTTCTTTTTCCTTCTTGTCCTTCTTCTTCTTCTTCCTCGTGTCTCTCTTCCTCCGCCATCGCCAAAGCTTGACGAAGGAAGAACGACAGGAAGGAAGGAAGGCGGGGCAGCAGAGCACGGTCAGAAAAGGGCAGCAGTGGGCAGCAACAGAGAGGAACGTGGGCAGCAGGTGGGCAGCGGGTGGGCAGCATTAGAGAGGAAGGTGGGACAGAAGAGAGGGGAAGGTGCTAAATTTTAAGGCACACGTGTTTGTTTGTTTGTTTGTTTGTTGCTGCCCTTTTGTAATCTGATTGGTTTTCAGGATTGCCCGAACCATAACTTTGGGATTCCCTTGCCAATGAACCACCATTGGAATGGTCAAGCCCCTGCCCATTACATAATGTTGTGGATCTACTTTGGTCAATTTTTTTAAAATATTAGTTTATGTACCGTGCATAATATATCACAATATTTTATATCCTAATATCTTGATAGCTTCGACATATGTTTGCCAAATAATAAATTAATTTTGAAGATTAATTATTAAAACTTAAAAACTACAAAACATAAAATTATTATTAAGACGGGCGGGTTTTTGATTGCCAAGATTTGAAAGTTAAATTATGGAAATTCTCAAAATTATAAAAAAAACCTCTAATTTGGTCTAATTTGGTGTTAATTTTAACCCCCCATTAAGGCTCAATGTGCTTTTTATAATTTAGATAATTGGGTTGATTCTAAACAATATATAAATATCCCATCCTTAAGACTACATGAGTGTCTCTTGTGTGGGAGAGGTGAGGCTTTATGAAAATTGAATGGGCTTTGCAAAAAGTATAAAGCTCGCACAACATTGAAGTTCTAATTCAATTTTGAAGAGAGGTTGATTGTCTAATTAGTGTCCAATGGTGGTTTCAACAAAACTCAAAATTTCTAGTTTAGAGACCCTAGAATCTAACCGATAACTTCAATGTGAGCCTATCTATCTAAATCTTAGAACCTACCATCAATGGGTACCTATCTACCTTTGAACATACCAGCCTAATATTGGTAATCAAATCATTTTTCTAATTCCATACCAACCATGTGCAAGTATCAAAATCTCTTTCCAAAGTTTCATACCAACCTAGTATTGGTATTAAAATCTAAGGCTGATATTGAGGCAAGTACCTATATACTTGATATTGAGATTTATATGGTCTAGGTATGAAGCTAGCATCAAATTATTGATAAATTGTTCATACTAGGCAAGTATTGGCATTCTTTTTTTAAAAAAAATTTCATACTACATAAATATTGGTAACAATTTGTTTTTAAAAAATCATATCACAATTTTGACGAAATTTAACAAAAAATAAACCAAATTAGTCAAAATAACACTAGAAAAAAAAGATTAATCCAATTTTTTTGTCAAATAAAAAACCAAAATAAGGTAATTATTTCCACAAGTTCCTACAAGCTCAATTCTCTAATATCCAGACCAATCTTAATATACATATCAGGATTCCATCCATATACCCACGAAAACACTAGTTTAAACTTCAACAAAAGGCTTTCCATACTAGATCTAAAACTTTTCATCATCTAGATGCATGCACATATCTATGAAACATGCTCATTCATCATATATACACAACATAATACTTCATCCATTATTACTTCATCCATCACTCACATGTTGGGTCAAAGTTGTTTGGTGTCCAAGGGTCCATCCAAAGTTGCCCAAACTTTGGACAATAAGTCATAAGCCCCGATGATGTACAAGAGGCCCAAGTCTATGCACTCGTATCAAGAAACTTTGGGTTAATTGCCAATGATATAGCCTACCCACCACCACCACCACCACCACCACCACCCACTATTCAAGCCATCACCACTAACAAAATAATGGGGCTTCTTTTGGAATGTGAATGCTGAGTCTTCTTAGGACTCATTATTTTAGTGTTGTTGCTGCTTATGATTTTGGTGGGTGGCCTAAGCCACCACTCCGCAAGCCTGATACCTCACCCTATGGTTAGTTTCGTAATTAAATAATATTCTCAAAAGAGTGAAATGAAATTTAGTAGTGAAAAATATGAAGTTAACTTGTTGAAAATCACCATAATTTATTATAGGCTTACATTCTGAATAATTTCACTAATCAATTCACAACATAATAGTATAGTAGATGATGAAAATTTTATATAATTTTTAAAAAATATAAATTTAATTTCAAAAAATGAATTATTCGTTTTGTCAATGTGGAAATTGACCCTCAACTATGGTAGTCAGAATGTTAAACACCCCATCAAACTTCAAACTTTGCAAGGGTGATAGAAAAAGGCTTGTGTCTCTTGTGTGGTTTTGCAAAAGTGTTTCAAGTAATAAACTAAAAACCGAGAAACAAATACAAAACTTGATGCAAGTAGTTCAAGCTCTAGGAATTAGGCTATAGTCGTAGAACCCAAGATCTTGCTTAGTTCTTGGGTGGAGGGTTCAATTCATATGGGTAGTTGGTTGATGATCATCTCAAGTTATTTGTTCTTTGTTTCACACAAAACATCATTCCCTTGGTTTTGTGCAAAGGCAAGTGCTATTGAGGGTGCTTAACATCGTCTAGTCTGCATTATGCACCTATGAATGAACAAATATACACCAGCCAAGTTGGTACGAAGGGATCACCCAATACTAAGACCCAGCTCTGGTATGCTCAAAAACCCAATACTTACTACACACCAACCAATAACATGGGCCCAAAGATGCCAAACCTTTTTTTTTTTTTAAATTAATTGGTTGAACTCGTTTAGTGTTTGCCTATATAAGTTATGACAAATTTTTTCCTCCCCTTATCTTGGGATTTGGGAAGTGTGAGGATGAAAAGCCCAGACCTATATGCCCATAATATGAGTCTTCCCATATTGGAAGACTTTTAATCCCATGCTTGGCTTGCTTTTGTGTACTTGGCCAATAAGAAAGATTGTAAGTCTTTGTTTTTTGTTTTGTTTTGTTTTGTTTTGGGACCTTGTGGAGGACCTTTACTTTAAAGGAGGTAGTATATAGAATTTTGGTAGGATAATAATTCAAGGTTTGAAAATAGCCCAACTTTTCTAAACTTGGACTATGTCCTCACAATTCTACACCTGCCATTAGCTTTGGCCAAAAATTGATCAAGAACACCAATAGGGCATAGAAATTCTTTGAGGTGAGTGTCATTATACACCCAAGGAGACTAGGTAGTCTTTTCTATTTTGAGAAGGGTGTGGGGGGGGGGGGGGGGGGGGGCAATGGTGACTATTGAATATTGTTGGAGTTTGTTTTTTTGTTCCCAAAATGTTCCCATCAAGTTCCCAATGTATTGCCCAATATGTTCCCACTAACACTTCACCTTGTCCCATATGCTTTGCCCCAAATATTGTCTCTTGGAACCTATCTATATAGGTGAGCTAAAATTGTGAATTTTCCCATGTCTCCAGTCAATATTTCTATATATAAGGGAGTTTTCACATTTTTTTATTTCTCTTTTTCTTCTTTTTTGGTGGTGACGGGCCAATCAAAGAGGCTCATTGCACCCAAAAAAAATTAAATTAAATAATTTCTTTAAATTTGTTTTGTAATAAAAATCTGAACTTCAAAAGACACCCCCAAGTTCCAACTAATTTAATATGAATCATCACACTAGGGGGCCAAATAGGTGATGCTTTTTCAACTTGGGAAGTGGGAATATTATTAGACCTTGTTTTTTTTCGCATTTTGTCCAATGCACAATCCCCAAAGCATTATGTCAGAAAGAAAGGAAAAGAATAAAATAAAATAGGCCAGGCGGAGGGCTGACAAAAGGCAAAAAACCATCACAACAGCTGTGCCTTTGCTGTTTTAGTCCAAAACCTTATCAATTCAATTAATGAGTGCAACAGAATGTTGTCTTCTTCTGATGTCCCTTCCCCCCCCCCCCCCCCCCCCCCCAAAATAAAGTTTCCAAAACTATTGATCCAGATAACTCTTGATCCGGATCTGAAGAATACCACCCAAAAAAGAAGATTTGGCCCATTAAAAAAAAAATCAAAAATAAAAAAATCGACATATTTAGACAATGGGTTTCATCAGGTCGCCAAAATTTAGCAAGTTTCTTTTTTTTTTCCTACTTTTCTCTCTCACCTGTAGCCAAATTTGGCTAATTACTCTTGTGGATGGTAACTAGTGTGGCTACATCACAAAATTGAAAAAAAAAACCAAAAAACAAAACAAAACCTTGCTTCAGACACTCGCAAAATAAAATACTTGTGTAATATTTCCCCTTGTGTCTTAGCTATGTAGGTTACAAAGAGTAAAACTTGGGGCAAATAATATTAAGATTAAGTGTGGGACTATATGAAAACTTGGGGCAAATGATATTATTAGATTAAGTGTGAGACTTGATGAAAATTTGGGGCAAATGATATTAGATTTAAGTGTGAGACTAGATGAAAATTTGGGACAAATTATATTAGATTAAGTGTGGGACTATATGAAAACTTGGGGCGAATGATATTAAATTAAGTGTGGGATTACATGAAAATTTGGGACAAGTGATATTAAATATTAAGTATGGGATTATATGAAAACTTGGGGAACACATTGGGAACAGGTTGATATGGTGAGAGCAAGAGAAAAGATTTTTTTTTTAAAAAATCCATCAAAAACACCTCAATTATGGCCAAAGTTACTTGTAATGTTTGCATGTATGGAAACTTGTGAGATGGAATTCTCCTCTTGAGTGAACCAGCATCCATGTTGGTACCATGGTAAAAAATCCCAATTTTCATTTTAAATTGTTTCTAAATATTACAAGTATTCACCTCTAAATTACGCTCTCTTGGAGTTAGAACATAACAATTTTTGGGGCTTAATATGGTCACTAAGAGGCCTCACTCAATAGGTAATGCGTTCTTAGGAAGAGGCTAACGGAACTGGTTTTTTTAAATGCATTGGATTTCTGGGACCCCAATATTGCTATAAATAGCATGGCCTCCCCTAACCCTAAAATTTTCGACGTGGTTATCACAAATGCATTGACATGTGTGTTGTTATGCAAGATCACTCAATGTGGTGCATTTTGATAGTTGAGTGCTTTCCATGAGTCGAAGAGTGAATCTTTTGTGAGATAGATCTTTTACAAGATAATTCCTTATCTTGGGTGTTTTCTATTGGCTTTAGGGTAGAGCGGCCCATCATGGAGCACTAACCTATCGCCAAGCTCTTTGGCAAATCTTTCTCAATTCTTCTCCATTTTGAACGACTTAAAATGTTAAGGGAGCCCCTTCTCAAGCTCTAGAAATCATCTTTGATATGCAAAGCCAAAAAAGAGCAGGAAAGAAAATATGTTTTCTCGAATTACAAAATGTGTCATTTTTCATGACGATTATTGTGTCACACTATGGCCGTGCCATTTACAATTACATTTTAAAGTATCTTAAGGCAAAAGAAAAATTTATGGAAACTCAAATAATTCATCATGAAAATATATAATCTTCAAAACAAATCCTCTAAAAGAAACCAAAATCCTTCAAAATATTCTAACTCTATAATTAATCTCAAGTTTCAACACAGGCCAAAATATCATCTTTCAAAAGTCCTCATATAAAAATAGACCTATTATTACCTAGGGGCCAAAGTCCCTTAAGCTACTATACTCTATAATGATTCTAAACACAATATCCTTTTGCCTTTGGTAGGCAAGGCCAATAAATATATAGGATTCAAGCAATCAAAAGAGGAGTTGGTGATGGTTAAAAATGGCGACCACACCTTTTTCCTTGGCAAGTTGTGCTTTGATTTTTGTTTAATTAAAGTCTTCAAATTCAACCTCCTTTCTTTTTGTTTCAAAATCATTGAATCCACATTTATTTTGGTCATTTTTAAAATTTTAGCTCATTGAAAGAAGGGTTAAAATTGAAACAACTCATTAGAAGACCAATAAACAAAATATTGCCCATCAAAGGACGAGTGCAATGGTATTTAGGGTAATGCCCAGCCTTCCTCATGACAAATGGTGAAGCCCATAAGTTCTTGCTTTCAAATGGGTTAGCAATATTATGGAATAGCCCAAAAAAAGAAAAAAAAAAACCATTTGCAATTTAGCCATTATTACCTTTGCCATATAGATATTCTGGAAACCCTTTGGTCCCTTACCCATGGTGATAATGGGACCCTTTGGTCCCTTGACTTGACCCATTATTAATTTGCCAAGGGTCAAGGAATAACTCCTGAAAATTCCCAAAACCTCAATCCCCTGACCCTTTGGCCAATTTGGTGTTTGGATTTGGTGAACTTTCAATAGCCAGAAGTTTAAATCGCCAGATTTCTATACCCGGTTTTCAATGCGCAGTCATGAACATAGAAGGTTGATTAAAAGAATTGTATTTCATATTTGCTTAATAGCCAGATTTGGCTAAATCTTCCTAAGGATAATAGCCCTTTTTTTTTCAGATCTTCCAAGTTCCTATGGATGATCGCCACTTAGGTTACATTAAAAAAAACTCCTCAAAAAAACACTGAAGAATACATATTCAATTTGGTGTAGAGATTTGAATGAAACTTGATCATTCTCAACCCAACCCAATTCAGTGTGAATTGTTTACCTTCAATGAGGATGCGGCACAATTGAACATTACCATGATGCCTGCTGCAGCAGGCTTCAGTCAAAGAACTCCATACGGTTTTCGCCTGAACACAGCATGTTCAGGTATCAGCCACGACTGCCAACTTGAAAGCCATATTCCCAACTCCGTCTCCATGTATGAGATACACTACTACTACCAGAGTTAAATCTGCAGCAACCAAACTTGAGCAAGATCCAACTACAATCCAAAACGAATAAGAGGGACTACCAGAGTTCAATCTGTATCCCATGCATGTCAGCCAAATGTGAGCAAGATCCAACCAGTAAGGGATTATTGTAGCAACAAAATCACAGTGCTTGAAGTGACTGTTCATGTCATTGTATACCGAAACCCAGGAGTTCAGTACAGCTACGGAAACAGACCTGCATGAATTGAAAGAACAAAACCACTTGACAGGCAATTTCCAATTGTGTACAATCTGATTCTTGAATGACTTCCTTCTCGCAGTACAAGCAAAACCCCTGGAATCACCAAAAGTCTTGGAAATTGCATGCAATTGCTTAGTTCATGTACTTCATTTACATAACACAGAATGGAGGCAGCTTATTACTGACCTGAAAGTGTCAGTAGTGAACCTCCAGAGAAGAACAAAACAAAAGGCTCAGTGTCTGTTTTCAAGGTTCAAATCTCAAGCACTTTTCTGACCTTAAATCTCGCACCTTGTCCAATATAGTTCTACACCTTTGTCCTAACTGGTGCTGTACAATTTGCACACAAGAAAGCTTTTGTTAGGACACCTGCTGAGAACTAAAGTGAGAATCTGTAGCACAAATCAAAGCACTGGAAGATCCTTGTTTGGGGCAACTAGGGTGGAGCTCATTGTTGAACTGCACAAACAGGTCCACTGATTTTAGCACATGAACCACTGGGGATGGAAATGTTGTCCCACCAAAAAAGGTAATTGTGTACAGAAAAACACTGCAAATGGGCAACTGTTTGCACCTGACAAAACTTTGACCCTTTGCAAGCAAACACATTGAACAAAACAGGATGCCATGGTAGAGCAATACCATATACACACACAATACAAGTGGAGAAACAATGACGTGTTTCATCGACAAGGATAGATGTGAGGATGCCAAAAAAACAATCTGGTGTCCAAATTGATCAAAGAATCTGTATCCACAGAAAGCAAGGTGAAAAAACTTTGAATACAAAGAGCACAAGCCTATCCACATAATACATTGGCCATATCTCAAGAAAGCTTGAGCTATTTCCTTACATGAACTTTTCTCTGAAAGATGTGTGCTCAGATTTGGTCTACCCTAAACCATCATGCCTAACAGGTATGACCACAGCATTGCCAAAGGTTCAACCATACCATTCTTCATTCAGCCCTCTGACAAGTTTGTCAATTTAGTCCTGCATCTTTAGTGCACACATGTTTGGGAAAAGGAAAATTGTCATATTGAAGACAATGGAACTGCAAGGCTTCTTCTTGCAAAAATCTGCCTTATGATTGAAAGAAAGGTGCAGATTACACTCCCATCTCAAGTGGCTGAATTAACCACAAAATTATCATACTTTACAAAGACACCATGCATATTTGAGGTGTCTTTCCAATACTCTTTCAAAGTCAAAAAATTGTACATGCAAGGAACATGTACTGCCTTTGACTCCTATACTTCATGAAAAGGTAAAAACTGGGCTGTGATCCTGAAGCCCTAGCACCCAAACGAAAAAATCCATCAACACAATCCTTGCTGTACAAAACTAAGATTTAGAGTTTAGAAATTACTGTTTTCTACAATGAGCTTTTAGGTTTGTGGAGTCCCCATTTTGAGACAGAGAACACAAGCAAGAATCATGCTTTATGCACATCCACTTCCAATAAAATGAAGAGAAGTGAGATCTATCAAGACTTGAACATACATCATGGTGCAGCTGGTGGTGGGTGGACCTCATAATCTTTCACAATATGGGCAAGTGCATTCTCAGCTTTGTTTCCCTGAATGTGCTCTTCAAGAAACTGTGACCGGATGTCTTGCACCCTGGCCTCTAAGAACGGATCCTGCTTAATGGCTGGACCACCTTCAGTTCCCAGATTTGGTACCACTCTTTCCAAGTTTTCAAGTTCTGGTGGCAGATGGACCTTATCTTCCACAATATGAGCAAATGTGTACCCAGCTTCGTCCTTCTCTACATCCTCTCCAAGTAAGTGTGACTGTATATCCTGTACCCTGGCCTCTATGAAAGGATCTTGCTCCATGGCTGGAGGACCCAGATTTGGGACCATCTGTTTCAAGTTCTTGAGCTCAAAGAGAGCATCGTCCCTCTCCTGTGCTAGCTGCAAAGCAATTTCCTCAAGTGCATGCTTCTCAGTTTCTGACCGAGCTTGTGACTTTACCACCTCCTGAAGCTTGGCAATTTCTTGCAAGGCAGAATCACGCTCTTGGGCTAGCTGCAAGGTCACTGTCTCTAGAGCTTCATTCTGCACCTTCAGCTGACCCACTTCTCTTTCAAGCATTTGTTCAATGCCTGCCATGCGTGTTGTCATCGTTTCAACTGCAGATTTGAGAGCCGTTACCTCTGACATAGCAACATCACGCTCCTCTGCAAGCTGCAAAGCCACTGTCTCAAGAGCTTGCTTCTCAGTTACTATCCGGGCATACTCCAAAGCTCTTCTTTTCATCTCCTCCACTTGGTTGACTGCAAGATCACGCTCCTCTGCAAGTTTCTCCATTGCTGTGACAACTGTGGGATCAAGATCTTGTGGGAGCACAAGACTGGTCCGTTGCACCTTGTTGACATTGCCACTATCAACAAGCTCAATGACTGCTTTGATTGGAGAGACTGCAAACTCTGCTGGTTTTCCTCGCAACAGTCGGCTGGCCAAAAGCACCGAGTATGCAACCCCAACAGTTTGCAAAGCTTCAGGAGCAAGTGGCAAAAGCTCAAGAGAGGTCAAAACAGCACCAGATAGGAACACTCCAACACTTGCTACACCTCCAAACAATGCAAGCTTCCCCAATCCATCCTTCCCCAAATGTTTCTTTGCTTCCTGCAAAGCTTCTGATACCGTTGGCTTCCCATACTTCTTGTTCGCTGCTTGCAGAGCCTCCTTCATCTGTTGCGGGTTCCCATGGCCCAGCATCTGTGATGCTGTCAAACCCTTTCCACTATGTAGGGTTTCATGACTTGTAGGAGTCATCTCCAGCGGTAGATTCAGTTCTGCTGGTTGCAGGGGCCTAACTTTTTCTTGCAGCACCGGGAACTCGTCCTGATACGAAGACTTCACAATCCTTGCCCGTTGAGGGCGGCTACATCTTGCGACCTGTGAGACCGAGACTGACAAATTGCAAGCTTGCGATGACAAAAGCCTTGAAGTCTGCAAATTTGCCGCAACTGACGATGATGATGATGCCAGACAGCCATGGCTTGACGAAGCTGCTATCACTGCCTGTGCCATCCTCCTTTCCACACCTCCTCCTCAGAAGAGGTTGGCAAGAGTGCAGTCTTGTACTGAGAGAAGATTTCTGTTCACCAGCAAAAGATTTCAAAAAACATAGGTATTGAAGTTCTGTAAGTCCTCAGCTCTAGTCACAGTCAGGAAGCAACAAGAAAAGCAGATCCGGCAACTCTGCATGACATTCTTTCTTCCTCAAAAATGACTACGGATTTGAACGATATACATTCCTTGCCAGCAGAGATATCTGAACTCGAGATCTAACGAAGAACTCGAGACCTAGCCATATCATCCACACGTTGCAACATGGCAATCTTGCATTGCTTTTCCGCAAAACGAGCGCAAAAATCCCCCTCCAAATCAAAACTTCGTTCAACAATTCCAGATACGAAGTCAAAACACAATCGACAACCGAAGAAGCTGCAGAAACCGAGCGGCGAACGTAACGGTTTGCAAAACTAGCTCGAACTACATCTAACGCTGCCAACTAAAAACGCAACCAGAAGCACGACCAGAGTAGGAGAAAAAGAACAAAGAAGAAGAAAAGCGAATCAACTTACCAGAGCAGAGCAGAACAGAACAGAAGCCTCTCAGAGCTTCAACTTGTGGCAAGTTCACGCATTCCGAATTCCTCTTCTCTTTTCCAACTTCTCAGCCTCAGACAGACAGAGAGAAGAACCAAAAACACAGACCCCCAAAGGAGGGAAAAAAAAAAAAAAAACTCAACCGCAAAAGGTAGGAGTGGAAGGGTAGGAGGTCGTCGGGTGGAGTAGTCAGGGGATAGCGAGCGGGAAGAAGAAAGGTGCACAGCAGCAGCGATGGCAGAAACGCTGGCTACAGAAAGACGACAAAAGACGTCGAAATCCCAAACTGCCCTCCGAAAACAAAACCGACCCGAAAAGACGACTAAAATACAAAACAAAAATTTCCAGCCAAGCTCTCCTCCCTCAACAAGACCTCAAGAATGTGGTCCCGGGTGGGATTTGAACTTCCAACCACTTGCTTTCCAGCCTCATCTCTTAACCACTAGGGTAGCTGCTAACCGCCATTGGCTACATGTTCACGCATCCCAAGAATTTTACTCTGTTTTTTCCTATTTACTAACTTCTTTTTTTTTTTTCCTCCCTCTTTTTTTTCTTCGCGCTTGTTTTTTTTTTTTTGGGCCCAAAGTTCTTTCATTAGGCTACTACCATTCTTCATCCCACTACCCATTTTGGGGCTCACTTTAATTTAATCACTCATTTTCTCCATTGTGACTACACCTAAGGAATGGGGTGTTCTTGAAATAAGCCCACCCAACACAAAGGAGTGCTTATTTTTTGGGAACACCCAACCTCCAAGGGTGTTACTTAACTTAAAGGCACCAACACAAAAAAAAATTAAGAATATTTTATTTTATTTTATTTTTTTTTTGATACCAAACAAGTATCATTAGGAAAAATAAAGGGGAAAAATATAGAGGTGTGGCATTTCAAAAAATGAAACTCTCTTCGTTTTGTGAAGGAAAAATTCCACTTAATATTGTGCTCTCTAAAAACAATAGGAATTTTCCACCCAATGGTTTAAAAATTGGGAAAAATTTTCTTAGTGCAGTTCTTTTGAGGAGGAAAAAGTAATTTTATGAAGGCATGTGATATTATCCAAATTTTATCCAAAGTCTATGGTTTCAAGCCATTTATGACATTATAATATTATCTTGTGTACCTTTTACAAATGAATCTTCCAATCCTAACTACTTCATTCCTTTCCCCTACCAAACTTCATGGATATGAAAAAAAAGGACATAAACTTTACTTGTACCATTATTTTTATCTCTTTTAAGTATAAACTTTTCAAACACCCTTTCAAAACCTTCATCTCCTTTCAGTGATTTCTTTTGCAACGAATTTTTGTCATTTTGTGTGTGTGTGTGTATATATATATATATATATAATTCTCAAAATTTGTCCAAAATTGTCACAATTGCCTCTAACATGAAAGGGTGGTTAACTAAGATTTTCTTACTTTCATATTTTGACTATTGCCAAATTTAACTAAATAATCTTATGAATGATTGCCACTTGAGTATCATAGCAAAATTGGGGGAAATAAATACACTCTCTCCTTTATCATCATCTTTGCCTTATAACCATAATTCTTTGTAATTGTATGAGTAAAATTTAAAGACTAATTTAGCTTTACTTTTATCTTATAAGTGTTTGGGGAAAAAAACCTTGTTGATTTCAAGGAAAATAGTTTGGTGAAGGGATATGATATGTAGTGATTGTTAGAAAAATTTCATACCTAGTGTGTCTTGTGTAGGGCAAAATTTGAGGGTGAGTTCGGTGCTGAAATAAGGATGTGCAAACCTGATTTTGGTATTCTTCTTGCTCACATAAAAGTCACTCCAGCCTTCAAAGAGTGGGGGCTTTACCTTTCAAATAAATCTAATTATAAAACCATAACATGTGCCTTGAAAACACAACACACCCTTGTTGGCCAAAGTAAATAATTCCACACTATAATATAGCCTCCAAATTACATTACACAACTTCAAAGGTTTTTATGAAAAGTAAAATAGTTTAGTGAAAGGATGTGCATTGTGATGTAAAAGTTTATGTTGAGTCATTAAAGTTATTCGTAAAGTCAGGCGATTAGGGGGCGAGAACGGCCAGTTTTGGCAATAATAGGGCATCAACTCATAGCTAGTTATCATCACTACTCGTGTAGACTGTGCCGTTGGCCCAGGTGTGAACATATTGAGGGCTCAACTGATTTTTCCTTCCAAACTCAATTTCTGCAATTTTATTTGAATTTCCAGCACCGAAATCCAGTCAAAAATCAATATCTTCCACAACTTAGCTCTGGAAATTGTGAAACAAACTCTATTACATCTCACTTGCTGACACTTTCCAACAACATGAAAAATGCTTCAAAATTCCAATACAGTTTTCAGTTTCAATTTTATTCAGTTTTCATCGAAAAAATGGTTGAATAATCAATAGCTTCCACATCATAGCTCTAAGCAATCTTGAACCAAGTCAATGCACCCATACTCATTGAAAGCTTTCTAAAGATACCAAGAGTGCAACATGAAGCGCCGTGGTTTGGGACATCTTAGAATAACAAAACAAATCAAACTACCCAACTTCCTAGATAGATATTCATGTATCCAGTTGTTTACAACAACCTTAGGGTTTTCAAAAACTATGAACATACTTTTTTGCAATGATGAATTCACACTTATGAATGATGATAGGTTATGTGTTCCTTTTTCTCCAATTTGATTACAAGTTGTTTCCTTCGTGTCATTCACGTCACTTTTATAAAATGTTGGTGTTCATCATTGTTACAAGTTCCATTGCATTCCTATCTTTCAAGTGTCTTGTTCATTTTGCTATTCATCATTATTGCAAGCTCCATTGTTATTCATTTGAGGAGAAAGTTGTTCTCAATACTTGCAATCATGTGAAGATTTATGTTATAATTCTACCTTGGAACATGGGCATTTGTGAAGTCATTGAACATGTTCAAGATTGAACTTTCTCTTATGTGGGCTTGTTGCTAGTGTGTTTTCAATTGCTTTTGGAAGGGTGTTGTGTTATTTAATTATGATCTTCTTGAATAAAAATCATTAAGCTTGGGGGTTAGAAGCAAGCTATGTTTTGTTGTTGTGCGTATTGTCATGGACAAGTGGCATTAAAAAAATGTGTTCATTCTTCTAGATAAAATGCAACACAGCACCTATCCAAGGTATCAATAGGTTCTGATTCATTGAATCATTAGAACTTGAAGAAAGGTAGATCTGTGTTCAAATTGAAATCTTTCAACTGTTTTTTTAACCTTCTTTTGTTTGAAAATTTGAAAACATTTGTTATCGCTATGTAAGGAGCTACTCACTTTGTATGCAAGATTGTGAATTTTTGGTGAATATTTATTCCTTGCTAGAAATAAAGTAAGTAGTGAAAGTTGGGCAAGGAACAATTGCACGTGGCAAAAATTTAACTAAGTCATTCAAGTAAGTGATAACTATAGGAAAATAAGTGTGATTTTCGACCAACATTATTACAAGAATAATGTATGTAAGTTTACTAGTAGTGGAGTTGGCAATCATAAAAATTTTAAACAACACATCCTTTTTTATGATGGGCGCAAGCAAGATGTCCAAATTGATTGTTAAGCATTTCATTTTAAAAGGATGCAGACAAATGGTTATGGAGTTTCCTCGAATTTAAGTATGAATTTTGTAAATTAGCTTTGTTTTAATTGTGATGTAAGCAAAAAAAATGTAATAGTTGTTTATATTAGGGTGTTTGCAAATGTTATTGTTCAAGATTTTGTTGATCAAACTTTTACCATATAAGATTTTTGTTTTTCAAACAAAACAAAAGATTATATTGTCAAAGGTTTCTACTATTCAAGTTTCAAAAAATGAAATTTTGAATTCATGGCAAGACATAATGTAGGTCAAAAGTGGAATTGAATGTAGGTGTGGGATTCAAAAGTTATGGATAATGATGAAAAAAAAATCCACATTGTTTTTTTCAAACCAATTTATATTCAATAAAAATCATCCATGTGGTAGATTTTGACATATATTTATTTATTCATGTTTTGTTCTTGTTGTCAACTACATCTCCATCCCCCCTTCCATCCTTTTTTTTTCTTTTATGTTCCCATATGGTTTGCAATAGTTCATCATTGTTTATTTCATATTTTAAGATTATGTTATGGTTTCATGTCCAAGTCAATGGGAAGGAGAAAAGGGTTAGTAACAATGTTTCTTATTTACAACAAAATTTCACAACTTGGAAAACATTATCAAGAAATGAAAAAAATAATATAAACTAATTAAACTAGCCACATCT
Organism: Sphagnum tenellum; assembly: GCA_963921925.1. Lineage (NCBI taxonomy): Eukaryota > Viridiplantae > Streptophyta > Sphagnopsida > Sphagnales > Sphagnaceae > Sphagnum > Sphagnum tenellum. The sequence goes on along the minus strand of OY998143.1, from coordinate 493,925 downwards.
AAACCTAGGTGCTTCCTAAATCACCATTTGTAGTAGCGTTTTTGTAAACATGCTACAACCCATCTAGGAAATTGCTATTTAATATTAATTCATGTTAAGGATCCTTGCTAATGGACCTACTTGGGGTTTGAAAAAAAAACCTTGGTTGATAACAAAGGAAATGTAAGATATTAAATTATCTTTATATAGAAAACATGGACATAAAAAAACACGTGTTAATTCAACATTTCATATATGTAAGTGGGTAGAGGAAAGGACTTAAGATTGGAAAAAGTAAGTTCCCACAACATGAACATAAATTTTTTTTATAAAAAATTATTTTCTTTTCTTTTTTTGAGGTGGTTTTTTTTTAATTCGAGTGTATGGAATCTATTCTTGTTGATCAACCATATGCCCAAAACTCAAACCCTTCTTTGGTTGATTTAACTTAATACAGTAAAATTTTCACTATTTTATTCCATTCATTTTTTTATATTATTACTTCTAAAAATAATACAAGATTATGATCTTCCACATGATGATGTTTTATTGCATTTTTATTCAATACCTTATCATTTCATTGGCATACTAAGACTGGTGAAAGACAATGCATATTCAAGGGGACCTTACATGAATGGTAAATATTTAATTTTATCTTAAAAAAGAACAATGGGTGTGTTAATTGATTTTTTGGGGGAAATTTTGTCATTTTCTTGATGATAAAATTGAATTTTTTTTTTGGAAAAAAACGTTTTAAATGTAAATTCGATTGGGATAAAATTATAAATCAATATCAATATCAATTTTTTCAATTTTAAACTAGAAGTGTGGAACTCAATGAATTGACATTTGAGTAAATAATAATGTTTCATTGAAACAATTAGCAATGGGGTGTGCTCCATTTTTTGATGGTTCAATGTAAATGATCAAGGTGGGGATGGGTTGGCCAATTTTGTCCAAATCTTGACACCACCAATTCAACTTCTATAATATTTAGATTGGTTCGACAACAAGGTGTTTAAAAGCCTTTTCACACATAGAGGTAAACTATTTTTAAAATTAAGGTTATTAGTAGGTGGACATCTACAATTAAGGTTTCAAGGTTATCCACAAAAGTTATAACATTAGTTATCATTTTTAAATTTATCATTGTTTTTAAAATTGTATATTAATGGCCTTACATTCATGAAATATCATTTTTTTAAAAAATTCTATTCAAAAATAATGTCAACTATTTTTGCCTTTCTTGTCATTTCATTTTGACCTTCAAACTTATTTCAATCTTTTGCATGTTTATTACTCATTTCACATTTGCATTTGTATATTTCAAGCTTTTACGTTGGTTGCTCATTCATTTGAAGTTTTTCATTGGATCATTTGCTTGTGCACTTTTTCTTTCAAACACATGTACATTTATTTTCTACATGTTTTCCTTATTGTTTTTTAATCTATAACACGTTTTTTGCATGCTCACTTTGTTTATCCTTGTAATTGACTCACATGGTCTCCCTACTAATGTTCACGCTACATTTTCCACCCACTTCCACTTGCTTGATTTTTTCTTTATGTTGTTTGTTCCACATTTTTATTTTTATTAGCATTATTTATTTGTTGTTCCTATAAGTCTTCTATCAATTTGTTTCCATATGATGTTCTTTGAAGATTAGGCCATTAAAGTTCACTTTGTTGGAGTATTTCATTTAGGTCATTTTGTAGGTGCACAATTGTCTCCACATGCGCCATGGAAATGAATCAACATCATTTGGTGTCAATTTCCATCTTATTTTCTGGAGGGAAAAATGTGTTTTTACACCATGGTGAATTCTTTGATTTACAATAATACATGTTTTCTTAGTTTTACAATTTTTTATTAAACAATGACCTCGGTGATTGGGTGAAAGCCAAGTCAACAACTTGGTATTCACATTTTCTAATAATTTTAGTATGACAATTTAGGGTGAATTGAACATTTCAAAGCAAGTGGGGATTTTTTGTCTCATTTAACCATGAAATTGAAACACTTGATGCAAAAGGACATAAGGTATAAATGTGTTGTACATGTGGGAATTTGTGTTGTGTGTTTTCTATATAAACTTGTTCATTGACGTTCATATTTTCATTGTATTGAAATGTTCAATATTGACAAGTTAATTATTCATTTGGTTTTGCAAGAATTCATATATGTTAGGAATGTAATTTTCAAAAATCAATTATAGTGGTCGAAACAAAAAGACTTGGTGGAAGTGCCAAATGGGTTCAAAAAACATTTTGGTCTACCTTATATTAATGGTGCCATAGATGTAATTCAAATCCATATCTAAAAGCCTCAAGGTCCTTACATCATGGATTGTTTTTGTTATGATATTACAATTTGTAAAGGCAAGTTATGGTTGATTGTGGGAAGAAATTTTGGGATGTTTGTTGGATTATTTGGTTCAATGAATGATGTTACAATTTTTTGCCTTTCCAACTTATACCAAAAGGAGGAAAAAATTACTTCATACCAATAAAGGTGAAGAGGAAATCAAACCATATCTAATCATTGATAAGGGCTACCTTTTGTTTCTTTGGTTGGTGATCCACACAAACAAACTAGCAATGTTCAACATACTATCCTTGAGGTATTTCACAACAATTATCTATGTTGTGGAAGAAATGTCATGGAATATTTGTTTGTTATTTTGAAAAAAAAACTTCAATTTTTTTATTTAAAAAAACCAATTTACACGTTTTGTTTTACTTGATGTAATTATTTGTTATTCTATCCTTTATAATAGGATGTTGAATAATAAGTACTTTGAAATTGATGTTCATTGGCTCAATTAGATTTGGAAAATTCTAATAGTTATGTGCATCAAGCCAATCATGGTATATAACCAAAAAAATCTACAATTGCAAAACCAACAATTGACAATGATATTGAACCTAAGCTATAAAGATTTGAAACTTCAAAAATAGATCAAATGTTTATAGGCCATGTAAAATGCATTGACATTTTTCAATTTGATGTTACAAATCAAACATAAAATTTCTTAATGGAATGAAATTTGTTGATTTGAATGTTAATTATATTGCTCTTGAATAAAATCTTTTATATTGTGATCTTTAATTGAACGTCTTACTAACAAGTTGTAATTCTTGTAAAAGTTCAAAAAAAATTTGGAATCACCTCATTTGCAAATTACATTTCATCTGTTATGTCATGTTCAACCATTTATTCTTTTAACATATCTAAAACTAATTTTAGAGGTGTGGGTAGGAGTGACTTGTCTTAGATGAAGGTGTGACACATTGATATGTTGAGTTGAAATAAGACACTATATTTTTGTTCATCTTGTGTAATTTTTTGTTTCTTTACTTGAAATACTTTAACTAGTCTTTTATGTCATGCCTTTGGACATTGGAGTGATAGTTTTCAATTTTCAATTGGTCGAGGTTGATGCGATCCATTGCTTGCACAATCTCCTTGTTTAATGTTGCATTGATTAGATTACTTTTACTTAATTCTTGTGTTGCCAAGTGTAATTGGAAGTGTTAAAAGACCTTGTGAGGGCATGACACATGCACTTGGAACATCCAACAAGTTCACAACAAAGGTGTGATGTCTAGGTCTTGGTAGATTATGAACAAAATCATTTAATAACTTGATGACATTCATCAAAGGTTGGTCAATTAGAATTATTTCATTTATCATGAAATCCTCCACAAGAGTCTCTTGTGTGAATGATTGTTGTGATACAAAGTCTACATATTAGTTTTAGGTATAAAAATTATTGTGATGTAATTTCTATCATCTTGAATTTGTAAATCTTTCAAATGCAATGGCACGTTGATGATGTGTTCTTTTTGAAATGCTTCACTTACATCATAATTATCTTTATTGAAGGACCAAGGTAAGTGACACTCATCATGTTCATTTATTGTTAATTTTAAAAATGATGTGTGATATTTGGGGCCCTTGTGGTAGTTAAGAAACTTCTTGTAATCTGAATTGAGTCCATTTCATTTATCTTTAATTACTACACATTTTGCCACTCTCTGCATTCTATTGTGCACCAATTTCTAAAGTTTTTCCACAATTTTGTTGCATCACACTATAGTAAGGACCATGTGCACCCTTGGATCAATTAATTAAATTTTGAACTACATCTTCATTTTGTTTACATCTTATTAATGTCATCACTTTGCTTTGGTCCCAATTCTCATGCCTTTGACATGTTGCAATGTTTCTTTCTCTCAATGAACCTTTGCCTCTAATGCTTGTGTTTTTCTTTCTTGTGGTTCCATGAATTTTTCTTTCATGGAAGAAATGTATTACAACAAAAGTTTTCAAAAATATTTTTTACAACACACTAAACTTTTGAAAGATGAATACAATGCTCAAGAAAAAATATTTGAAAGATGAAAATGAAGCTCAAGAAAAGATGTGAAGCTTAAATTTGCATGGTTTCACTACGTTTTGACACCAAAGGTTAGGAGCTTGGATTTGAAGATTGGTATTTCACCCACTTGAAATTCATGGTGATAACCTATCATTGGTGGCAAATGTGAAAATATTCAAATTTTGAAGATTTATCAATTTGTAATGTTGGAATATCAATAGGCCATCATTAGGTGATAGTGTTGTTAATATTTCACTAAATAGGCTAAATGAGTAAGCTACTTATCAAGTGCAACTACTATAATTTGAACAAATTTTATTATTTACCTCATTATTAGCACTGTTATTTCCATCTATGAATGACCTTTAATAATAATATATATAAATGATCATTTACTTCCAATTGTAATAATAATAATATTTAAAATTAAGCGCTATAATAAATAATGAAGCTAATATGCTTGAGAGTCTTTTTACATTTTTGACATGGCAAATAGGCATTTTAAAGAATTTTTGACAAATTAAAATATAACTAATTAGTGCCTAACAAGCCTAGGTACTATGGTAATTTATAAAAAAGAAATCTTTGACCACATTAGTGGTATATGAAGGGGCCTAGTCCATTCATTCATGTAGGGAAAAAAATCATCCATTTTTTCAACATTTTAATTTGGGACCAATGCCTATTCATTGGACCTCATTGGATTCTAATTGTGTGTTGATTGTCATTTTCATTCATTTAGTTGTGGAGATAACATAACAACCTGAGGTCATGGTTTTTTTTTCTTTTTTCTTTTCCTCTCTCTCTTCCCCAACTTTGTGATATTGAAAATTTGGTGATTTGTTTCGAAAAAATTAAAAAACTAGTCAAATTTGCACTAAACAAGACACATTTATCAAGAAAGTTTCAAAAAATTTGGTAGAAACACAAAATTTATTGAAAAAAAATCATAGATTGGAATGTAATTTAGAAAATTGAAAATGATGAACCCCAACCACCCAAAAAAGGACTAATGAACTAAAATGTCCAAAAAATAGAATAATAGGGTTTGTTAGGTTTGTGAGTATTTTGAAGGACCAACTTAAATACTAGAAAGGGACCAAGATTTTTAATGTTCAATAGAATAATATTTTGTGTAAGCATGATTTTTATAAAAAAATTTAATGAAATTATTGGAATTGATGGTTCAATTTATTTATTTAGTTATCTTGAGTGAACTAAATATCAATTTGTAATATTGTAATACAAAGGCATCTTCAATCAAATTTTAATATTGTAACAAGAGGGCAACTTCAAACACATGTATATCTATTCAATTAATATAATATAATTAATTAACTTTGGCTTTATGCTTTTGTGCATTATCAATGATTTTCAACTCTTTTTTTTCCTTATGTTTTCATACAGTTTCCAAATGTCCATCATTACTTATGTCAATGTCAAATTTGATTTAAATTAAGTATAAATATAAATATCCACTATTACAAAATGTGAATGCAATTCATTTGTCCTTGGTTAGTGAACGAGTGAATTCACTCAAAATCCATTGAAAGCACTTGACAAACAAGGAAGCATTTTATTCCAATGATAATGGACATAAAAGGCACCTCAATTTGTTTTTTCATATTCATGTTGATCGGTAGGAAAAAGGAGTTAAATAATTATTAAGAAAAGAGTAAAATAATTATAAAAATAAGAGGTAGTAATAATAATAATAATAATTTTATAAAAATGAGCTAGTTATTAGGAAAGAAGTCAGATAGTTGTTTTTTTAATAAATTGTTTAAGAGTGACTCTACAGAGGATTATACCAAATTTTTTAGGTTCATCATACAAAAGATTATGCAAAATTTTCTCACATATCAGTTTTTTGAAAAATTCTTGTCACTGAAAATTGCAAATTCCATGTCAATTTTTTTTTTAATTTCAATAGATTCTCTATTTTCATTCACAAAAAAAATTCTTCAAAGAGATTTTTTTTTTTTTTTTTTTTTGAAAATTTCAACATTTGTACAAATAATTTAATTAGTGTCAAAGCTGCCATGGTACTATGGTAGCTAATAATCACTATATTTACAAACAGGGTTCTAAGCACATTCATCACTTGTGCACTTTGTCTAGTGCTTTTTTTGGGGTTTTTTTTCTCGATTTTTTTTTCTTCGACTCGATTGGTGAGGATGATGATCTCTGCTCGATTCCATTTTTCGCGGATTTTTTCTCTTCTGATTTTGGTCTGGATTTTGTTGTTTTTTTTTTCCTCGGATTCAGGGCTGGAGATGGTGGACTTCCAGGTCGCGGAGGTGATGAAAGAGAAGAGGACGGAACAGGAGTAAGAGCAACAGCAGGAGTAAACGGAGGTTTAGCAGCAGCAGCAGGAAGAGGAGGAGGAGCACCACCACCACCACTAGAAGAAGAAGAAGAATTTGGGGTGCTGGAATTGTGGAGGGTGGAGATTAGGGATTTTTTTGGATTGTGGGGATTGACATTGCCACTATCAACAAGCTCCAGAACTGCTTTGATCGGCGAGACTGCAAACTCTGCTGGTTTTCCTTGCAATAATTGGCTCGCCAGAAGCAGTGAGTATGTAACCCCAATAATTTGCAATGCTTCAGGGGCGAGTGGCAAAAGCTCAAGGGAGGTCAAAACAGCACCTGATACCAACAATCCAACACTTGCTACACCTCCAAACAATGCAAGCTTTGCCAATCCATCTTTCCCCACATGTTTCTTTGCTTCCTGCAATGCTTCCGACACTGTCATCTTTCCATACTTCTTTGCTGCTTGCAAAGCCTCCTTCATCTGTCGCCGGCTCCCATGGCCCAACATCTGTGCTGCTGCTTCCAACCCTTTTCTGCTATGTAGGGTTTCATGACTTGTAGGAGTTATCTCCAGAGGTAGATTCAGTTCTGCCGGTTGCAGGGGCTTAACTTTTTCTTCCAGCACTGGGGACTCATCCTGACACACAGATTTCGCAAAGATCCTTGCCCCCAGTCGTCGTTGACAGCGCCTACAACTTGCGACCTGTGAGACTGAGACCGAAAAATTGCAAGCTTGTAATGACAAAAGCCTTGAAGTCGGCAAATTTGCCGGGACTGATGATGACGATGGTGATGCTAGACAGTCATGGCTTGAAGAAACTGATGATGATGATGACAAACAGCCATGGCTTGAAGAAGGTGCTATCACCGCCTGCGCCATCCTGCTTTCCAACCCCGCCTTCTCAGAAGAGGTTTTGCACTGAGAGAAGATTTCTGTTCACCAGCAAAGATTTAACAAAGGTATTGAGGCTCTGTTAAGTCCTCAACCCTAGTCACAGTTAGGAAGCAACAAGAAAGTAGATCCCGCAACTCTGCATGCCATTCATTTTTCCTCACAAAGGACTCCTAATGTGAACGACATATATATTCCTGAACTGGAGATCTAGCCATCAAATCCACACGTTGCGGCATGGCACTCTTGCATAGCTCTGCCGCTAAACGAGCGAAAAAATTCCTCTCCAATGGAAACTTCGTTCAACAAATCCAGATCCGGAGTTAAATAAATATCGGCAGCCGAAGAAGAAGCTTCAGAAACCGAGCAGCAAACGAACGGGTTTGCAAACTAACTTGCACTAAATCTATGGGAAAGAAGAAGAAGAAGAAGAAGAACAACAACAACAACAACAAAAGCGAGTCAACTCACCAGAGCAGAGCAAGAGCCTCTCAGAGCTTCTTCAACTTGTAGCAGGCTCACACATTCCTCTTCCTTTATCCAGCTTCTCAGCCTCACAGAGACAGAGAGAAGCACCAAAAAGAAAAAAAAATCTGAACCAAGAAAGGGAGGCGTGGAAGGGAAGGAGGTCGGGTAGAGTAGGGGCGGGGGGGGTAGCGAGCGAGAAGAAGAGAGTGCACAGCGAGGCCGGAAACGCTGCTGCGAAAAGAGACAACGCACGTGGATATCGCCTCCGAAAGACAAAGCAGAGCCAAAAAGACGACCAAAACACGTCTCAAGCAGAACTCAAGATTGTGGTCCCGGATGGGATTCGAACTTCCAACCACTTACTTTGCAGTCTCATCTCGCAACCACTAGGGTAACTACTAATAGCGACTGGCCGCAGGATCCATGCATCATTATAACTTCATGTTTCTTTCCTTGTATTTCCTCTTTTCTTTTCTTTTTTTGCTTCAAGTTCTTTCATTACTAGGGTAGAGAGGCCCTTTGCCGATCAGGGGGTGGTGGGTGAACACCCAGAGAGTGGCTGGTCAATATCTTTTCGTTGTTCATTTATGTACTCATGATCAACTGTTCGGCAAAATTTTCTAGTGTTCTGATTTTTGGCCTTGGCTTTTTAGGGGGGCTTTTCTCAGATCGGTGTAGAAGGTAGTTCCAGAATGCTATTTTAAAAATTAATTAAGTGCGATTAGGGATTATGTTGTGTGCTAGAGGGTATGAAGATGACTAGTTGTGCATGCTTACTTGACCCAAAAAAAATACCCATGTGTGTGGTGTTGGTTTGGTTGTTCGAAGATAGGTGTGTCTTTTGCAAATGGATTTATGGAATTATTTTGGGCAATTTGTCACGTTTGAGCCCATTTTTTCAATTTGCAAATTTGTCGAGGTTCAATAATGGGTGTTGTATGGAACATTTATAAGGGTTTGAGGGTTTGGTTTAGGGGTGGGGGCTTGTACATTTAAAGAATTGCAATTCACCATTAAAGAACACAATCCTAAACCCTAAAATGTATATAAACACACATTGGGAAACAATAACATTTATTTATATTCCAAAGGAGGAGCTTCCTCCCAAAATTAGCATTTTGATTTTCCCCCCAAAAATTTGGACAAGGCAACAAGTTGGTTGCAACTCTAACAAAATTGGGTAAAACTTTTAAATAACATCTATAACAACTACAACTTCCTTACCAAAGCAAATGGAGAATAAACAATAATATTTTTTAGAGCTTCTGGTTCCTAATGAAATTTTATTAAAATGTTTATATGTAGAACATGGAGAGGAGCAACACGTTAAAGCTAAAATTAGAGGAAATTCAAATTTGAACGTAGAAGCAACACGTTTAGTGCATGTCAAAGTAAAGATAAAACAAGGTCATGGTTCGGGATTAGGGTTGGGATTAGGGTTAGAGGCACATAGAGAGGATCGAATAAAAAACAAGGAGGTGAAAAATAGAGGGAATTCAAATATGAATGTAAAAACAGCACCTTTACTACATGTCAAAGTAGAGATAGAACATGGTGAATGTTTAAAATCAAGGGTAAGATTAGGATTAAATGTAGAGAGGAAAAATTTGATCACAAACAATGAGTTAAAAATTAGAGGGAATTATAAATCTAAATAAGGTCAAAGTTCAAGATTAGGGCTAGGATGAAGGTTAGATGTAAAGGGGGAAATCTTATAAAAAACAAGGAGCTGAAAAAGTAAGCAATAGCAATACCAACCCTTGGATGAGATGTGAGGACAAAAATGATGGACTATATATATGTAGAGACATATAAAAAATATCTATTTTTTGTTGGTTTGAACATCATGCAAAAATAAATTATAGACTTTAAGCACAACCAAAACATACCAAATTTTTACAAGTTCAAACACAATGTAACAAGAAGTTCATGGCCTACATGGAAATAATAGATGTCACGTTGATGTGGAAAGATTTCAAGGATTTCTACAAACTCATTACATCCACTAGGTTCTTTTGGGATCATTCACTTGCAAATTTTCCAACCCTAATTCATTTTTTATCTTCTTGGGTTGAATTCATAAGGTCAAGAAGTGTGCCTATACTTGAGCCTAACTTTGAACCTAGCTCTAACTCCTTAGAGGTTAGGGCTAACAAGGAAAAATGATGCAAATCATGCTTTATAGATGGAGGAATGGCACCACAAGGCCAAACAACAAGGAAAATGTGACCCCATAACTTGAAATCATGCCCCCTAAACCTAAGGAAACCCCAATACAAAAAGCAACCTGGGTTAGTTAGTTTCATAAATGTTACATGAAATCAACTAGATTATATTACTTTTTATATTCAAGTTCAGGGGACACGATGGACAAGTGAAGCTTTGGAGGAAGCCATGGAAGCAATTGAACAAGGTACTTATTTTTTTAGGGGGCCTAATTGGATATTTCACATACCTTTTAGTTCTCTTTCTAACCATATGAATGGACACATTCGAAGTAGGAAAATGGGGCCACCAAAAACACGTTGACAAAGGAGGAAGATGTAGTAACCTATGAATAGACTCTAACAATGGGGGAATGTAGCTTGTCAATATCACTAAACCAACTTAAGTTGAAGGTTGTAGAAATGACTCAAACAAGGTGACATCATTTTGAAATAGCATACTTAGAAAAACTTGGTGGTGATGGTTCAAAAACCAATGTCTAAATGTGGTCATAAAGCAAGTTGAAGGACTTGAGACGTGCAAACACAAGGTCTAATGGTTGTTTTCTTATAACAAATTACACACAAAATTGGTGTCATTATATAACCAACATCAATACCCTTTTGATCACATAAAGTGTATAAGCAAGCAAACAAGCAAGGGCACAAGTGCTAGCAAGAAAACGTCTAATGCACTTTATAGCAACATCCCAAAATTTCGAGAATGGTTGATTATAAACTACATTATCAATGTAGGAAGCGAGAATCTATTGGCCTTTTACATTTTTAGAGGGGAATAGTTGCAAGACAATTAGATTAAGCTTTGCAAACCAAGGATGTGCATGGCTATGCAAAAGAAGGCATGGATGACTTTTTTTTTGTTTAACGAATTTTTATTCTTCTTGAAGCGGTGTATTCTAAGTGGAGTGTCTATAACCAACTAACATTTACTAATTCTAAACAACCATGGTAGCCACATAACCTTAGAGAAGCAATAAAACATGCCCATGACTTTGGATTGGACATGATAATTTTACTTACACATACCTTTCATGACCTTCAACCATTGGATGTCTCCTACTTTAAGCCACTTAAAATTGCATTTCAAAGGGTGAAGGACGTAGTAATGGCTAGTAGAAACCACATGGAACCAAACAAGATCACTTTAGCTACATGGGTGGACTAGGCTTTAAAGCATGCACTAACAAAAAAAAAAATCAAGTCTAAGTTTAAGGCATCAAGTATATGGCCTTTGAATTCAAATTAAATGAACAACAAAATCTAACCTTCAAGCCTCCACATAGCAAGGCCAAGTAATGAAGGAAACTATAAAGTGAATAACACATCAAATGAATAATATGATCAAGGCCAAGGTGAGCAAGATGAAGGGGAACATGTGTTAAATGATAAGGGCCAGGGCAATCAAGGTGAACATTAACAACAATGTGAAGAAGAAGTTGTTACCACATATATTTTAGGTTGTGTTTAACCTAAACCTAAATATTACACAACATTACTATGTAGATATACCTCAGAACCTTCCCATGACATAAGATAGGGCAAAAAAAAAGCTAGTAATAAATCTAAAAACCTTTTAATAATAATAATAATAATAATAATAATATAAAATTAAAACAAAATTGAACCTAACTCAAGATACCATGAAAATGCACTAGTAGTTTTTGTCGCTCCTTCATCAACTTGCAAAACCGATAGACCAAAAGAAAGGAGCCCGAGCCCTTATGAAACTACTTGTAGTTTCATGTTGTGACCATTGTTGAATATTTAACAATTATGCATAAGAAAGCTATGGAAAAGGTAGCTACATGTAATTAAGGAAACACATTACAATGAAAGACATGAAAATAGGGTTAGAAAGTTTGCAAATTATGTCAGTGCAAATGAATGGGCGTCTTAACGTGTAACTACCAAATGTGCAAAAATAAATTTTGAATGCAATTAGTCTTCAACAATTGTTAGGGAAGCATAACAATGTCTACAAGAACATTTGCAAGCTTCCTTGGCTACATAAAGGCTAAAAATCATTTCAATTATAAGACTTTTAAGGTTTATTCTAGGACAATGGGAGGCAAGGTTACAAGTAAGGGCTAGATTGCTTACATGTGGTCATGTTGTAGTGCACTTGCCTCATTTTACTAAGTAACCAAAACAAAGGAAGGGGGTTTAAGGTTTGAAATTTAGGAGGATCACCAATAGCTCTAGGTAAAAGAGGGGAAAAGGAAGACAAATATCAAGATCATGACCACAATTAGGAGGATCACTAGTAGTTACAACCAAGAAAAGGAAAGGAAGAGGACCATGAAGACCAAGATCATGACCATGACTAGGAATATCACCAACAATTGCAACAAAGAAAGAAAAGAAGGAAGATGAAAATCAAGATCACGATCACAACCAAAAGGATCACAACCAAGAAGATAATTAGTAGCTACAACCAATAAATAGAAAGGAAGAGGACCATGAAGATTAAGATCGCAACCATGATCAAAAGGATCACCAATAGTTATAACCAAGAAGGAAAAAGCTTGAAGCTCTTGAGCTTTAAGCAATTCAATTCAAAAGATGTATTGACAACATCATAATCACCTATGCTCCAAAGAGGGAAAATGTGGGGAAAAACTTGGTAGATCTAGGTGGAGGAAGAGGTAGCAGTGGCCAAGAATGAGTGTAGAAATTAAGGTTTTTCTCTCTCTTGCCCCCATAATCATTGATTGAAAAAGAATTTTTTATTATTGTGTTCATTGAAATCAAAGGTGAACAATTTTTGTGCCCTTTTATATTCGTCCTTATGTTGCATTTGATATAAATGTGAAGAAGGTAGGTAGGGTTTGGTCATGGATCACTGAATGTATGTTCATGCATGAATGGGATGATGTTCATGCGTGTTCAATTGACGAAGGAATTATTTTTTTATGTTTTTGACCCCTAACATTAAAATTGCATAAATTGTTTAGTTTTTTAGTTTTTTTTTATGATTCAAGCACCCTTGGATGCGTAACTCTTAGCTTTACAACTTTTTTGTGAATTTTTGTTACAATGTAGGACATTTAAGATGCATCAACTCTTTGAACCTTTGAATGTATGGACACGGGCCCCTCTACCTTACCATAGTTATGAGTTGATGGTTTTTTTTTGGTACTTTGGAAAAAAAAAGAGTTTATAAACAAAAGTTTTTCAAGTTTACAACAAAAAAATTTCCAAAAATCCCATAAAACATTTGTCACCGTAATGTGAAAACTCAACTTAAAGTATCATTCAAAAGAGAAATATTGCATGATTTCCTTTTACAAGTCTTCATTGCAACTAACAAAGACTCCATTTTAAGCACATACTAATAGGTAAATTTTTTTCATTGTTGCCCTAGTAGGTACCTTATCTAGTTTTCAATAATTTGTTGTCATGTTTTGGAATATAAGTAGGTTTAGATTTAGGTTATAGGTTAAATTTTAAGGTTTTTAGACTAGATGTTCCACAACGTAAATATTGGGTGAGCATGTGAGTGTGAACAATGAACATGTGAACCTGGTTATAGTGAGCACAAAAGAATCTTTTGGTATATTCTTGCCACATGATAAGAATATTTGTGACATTTGGAAGATGTTTACCACATTAGCAATATATTTTTGCCAAACATATAAATGTTTTGCCTACATGGCAAAATATTCCCAATTATGTGGATGGAACATTCCAATTGAAGAATATTCCTCATACTTTGGTTAGGGTTTAAGGTTAAAAGGAAGCACTTAGACCACCCAATATGGTGTAATCAATATTTAACTAACACATTAGTACGATGTGTGATTTATCAATAATGAAACATGATTCTTACTTACCAAATTTATGAATAAACATTAATCTAATCATTTAGCATATCAAAACAGACTAAATTTAGAGCAATAACTTTAGCGCAATTTGTGGTCATGGTGCAAAACACATAACACCATGTTGAGTATTACAATGAACGTTGTTTTTACATTTTGGTGTCATTCTTGATTATTGCCTTTACTTACATAGAAGCAAAAGAACGAACCAACAAACAACAAACTTCATTGCAACTCCAAGTTAAGAAGTGAATGAAAATTTCAAATTGACCACAAACATGACATGTTGTAATACATAATACATGTGTTTACATGGAACCCATTTCCCTCATTTCCCCAATGAGCCTAAAACCATATCACAACATCTAGGTAAATGCAAGCTAGGAAATTCCCAATTATAATTTCATATTGCCTTCTGTTTGAAGTTTCACTGCATGTAATATTGTAAATTTGTCCATAACCAAGAGCAAGAACTTCAAATGGTGGCTCGAAGGTAGCCACAAGAAATTGACCAACCTCCCACCTATTATAATGTATTTTTGACATGGTAAATGGTTGTGTGTGTAAAACAGGCTTCCCATTTTGTGTTTTGGGCCATGACATTGCATTGATTAATTGTAATAGAATTTTCCTTAGTAAATAGACTTCGAGGAAGGATAGGTTGTTGTTTATAGAAAACAAATCTTGTTTCCTTGAGAGCTTTCACCTTATTGTGTGAAAGATTGATCCCTTCTTACACATGCCAAATCAATGGAACAATTGGTATGTCCACTACATACTTACGTTTTGTGCCCCCCATGTAACAATTCATGTCATCTACACAAAACAAAAACTTGTGAAGATTAAAGGGTGAATTTAAGAACTAAGAAAATAAATGAAAGCAAGTAGGGGCAAAAACACCAATGGAAGTTAATTTTCTAATAATCCTTGCAATATGAAAATAGTTGGTTGGTGTCTTGCAATGTTGAACACTAAACAGGTGAGGTCAAGGGACATCCACTATGAAAAATCACATTTGTCGAAACCACATTACCCTACAACTAACACTCAAAAACAACTCATATACAACTATTGTGCAACTATCCCATAGGTATTACAACTAATGTGCAACTATTCACCTACAAATACAACGTATTAATATATAATTTATCATGTTAGAAAATCAGTTAGCTATATTATAGTTGCAAATGAGTTGAAAATGAATATATTATATAATAATTTATACACATCGTACAAACATATGTAGTCAATTATGTTTGATTTTTTTAGAAGTTCTATTATAGTTGCATGTGGTAATGCGTCAAAATGCTTTAACAATAAAAGATAAAAGTTAAGGCTATAAATAACATTGTCAATTTGAAAGTTATTATTGCACAAACAAATCCAAACATATTATAAACACATTATTTTCAATATAGGAGGAAAGAAAATTAACAAAATCAAACATGTTTGGGAAAAAACAAACATATTTGAAATGCAAAAGTTTTTATTAAAACTTTACAACCACTAATCTTTTACTTCCAACAAAACTCCAATTTGAAAGACAATGTAAAACTAGGGGAATAATAAGCACAAAAGGGGAAAACAACACAATGAAGACCAACAACCAACAACAACACGATGAAAACTAACAATATCACAATGCAAAATAATGGTGATATTCAATTAAATGAATGAACACAATGAACATTGGTAACAATATGAATAACACCAACAATAACATGATGAACACTAGCAACTAACACCAACAACCAACAACAACATAATGAACACTTACAACCAACAACAACATGATGAACACTTACAACCAACAACATGATAAACTTCAATAACAACACAATCCACCTTCAAAAACAAAATGAACATTTTGAAAAACACAATGAACAACAAAAACAACATATTTGATTTATAATCATGCTTCCCAAGTGGGAAAAGTGATGCCTCCAACCTACACACTAAACCTAAACATAAACCCCACCTTCACTAGTAACCCTAAACCTTAACTAAGCCTAGACTCTTCATTCCAAAATCCCTAAAAATAGGAGTTAGAGGTTTTTTATAAAAACCTATCTAGGAATCAAATTTAAAAAAAAATATATATCATGTTCTAAATGTGAACCATGTATTTCAAAATTATGTATATTAAAATTCAAGTCTCATCTGGGGTATCACCTTGAGTTGATTCTTTGTGTGAGAATTGATTAATAATAAACCAAAATTTGGTACCCGCCCAACATTGGTTTAAACATTTCTCAACTATTTCATTGCACCTATCATTCCCTAAGGGCTTTGCAATGGAACCAAGTAGGAATCACCATGGTTTGGGATCTCAATGTGATAATCAAGTCAAACAAAGAACCTTCCTTAATAGATAGATTTGCATCCTATTAACCATTTTGAAACTCACATTGGGTCATTTTTTTGTTCCATTGTGGAGAGTAAAATAATCCTTCAAGAGTGGGGTGTTCTAGAAATAAGCGACCGCATATGCCAAAGGGGTGCTCATTTTGGGAATGCCCAGCTTGATGAGTGTTACCTACGTTAAAGCACTAGGTAAAAAAATTAGTTTTCCCCTATTTCGCTCGATACCTTCCAAAGATCACAAGGAAAAATAAAATAGAATATGCAAGGCATTGAAAAACAAAACATTCAACCCTTATGTGAGGAAAAAATCCATTTGATATTGTGCCCTCTAGATACACTAATGATATTGTGCCAATGTTTTCCAAATTGAATTTTTTTAAAAAGCCTAACCCTCTCTCCTTTCTCCTACCCACTTACATGATATGAAATGGAAACTTTTTTTTTGTTTTTTTGGTGAGGTTATTGTAAAGAATTTGGTTCTATGGATTCTATTCTAGTTGATCAATCACATGCCCAAAAATCATACCCCTCTTTTGTTGATTTAACTTATTAAAATGAAGTATTCATTGTTTCATTCCATTCATTTCTTTTGTTTATTATTTGCAAAAGGTTATATAAGATTGTGATTGATTTCACTACAAGATGATATTCTATTGGATTTTTGTTCATTACACTATCATCTCATTGGCATTACCAAGACTAGTGAGAGAGATGGTGCAAATTCAAGGAGAACCTTGCATTGAATGGTAGGTATTTAATATTCATCTTGAAAGAGATGGGTGTGTCTAGTGATTTAAAAAAAAACTAATATTGTTCTTCCTCAACCAAAAACATTAGGAAAATTCTAGAAAAAGTGTGATTGCAAAATTAGTTGAATTTACACTTAAAAAAAAACAATTCCAAAGAAATGACAAAATTTGTCCCAAAAATATCACACTGGTAGGCAGCCTGTTTTTTACATATAGCCATAAAGAGAGAGAGAGAGAGAGGGAAAAAAAAAAGTGCTAAAATCAAGTGGTATTTGAGATTTTCAATAGCCAAAATTCAACCAAAATTTAGGAAAAATCGCCAGATTTTTTTGGCTTGGTTCAAGGATGTTAGGCGAAAATACAAAAATCCTATTTAATAGTTTTTACATTCATATTTCGTTTTTAGCCAAATCTGGCTAAATCCTCCTCTGGATAATCGCCACTTTACAAAATTGACATAAAAAAACATTGCCAGGCAGGTACCTTACGTAGGTACAAACATAGGCAGATATAAATACAAAGGTACAAGGTAGGTACATAAGTAGGTCCATAGTTCATAGGTAGGTCATAGGTAGAGCCACGTGTGCAATTCCTAGAGGTAGGTACCTAGTCTAACGTAGCCAAATGGACGAATGGGCTTTGATCATAGATACCCTTCATAAGTGTTATCTTTTGCGTCCATCTTCCCCCCCTCACACTATAACACTTATAGAGGTCACGTTGTAAAGCGCACCACCTGGTGCCTTTCTCCTTCCTCTTTGTTTTCTTCGTTTTGTTTTTTTTGCTCGTGTTTTTTCGTTTTCTTTTGAATTTTTTTTCCCTCGATTTAAAAAAAATATTTATTTGGACTCGATTGCTGAGAAGTATCTGCGCTCGATTTCATTTTCCGGGAATTTTTTCTCTTCTGATTTTGGTCTGGATTTTTTTGTTTTTTTTCTGCTGAGATTTCTGGGCTGGAGATGGTGGACTTCCCGGTTGCGGATATGATGAAAGCAGAGGAGGGAAGAGGAGCAAGAGCAACGGCAGGAGGAGAAGGAGAAGGAGGAGCAGTAGGAGGAGGAGGAGGAGCAGGAGCAGCAGAAGAAGAAGAATTCGGTGTGCTGGAATCGTGGAGGGAGAAGATAGAGGATTTTTTTGGATCGCGGGGTTTTTGGAGTTGCTGCAATGCTTGAGTAGCGGTGTTGCTGCTGCGTTGTAGTGCGGAGACAGGAAGAAGAAGAAGAGCAAGAGGAGCAGCAGTAGGAGCAGCAGCAGAAGAAGAAGAATTCGAGGTGCTGGAATCGTGGAGGGAGGAGATCGGGGATCTTTCGGATTGCGGGGGGTTTTGGAGTTGCTGTGATGCTTGAGTAATAGTGTTGCTGCTGCGTTGTAGTGAGGAGAGAAGAAGAAAAATAAGAAGAAGAAGAGGAAGGAGGAGAACAGAATGGTGGAGGTAGCAGCAGTAGCAGGGGTTCAGGCGGGGTTTACGGGGGCAGGCGATCTTGTGTCGGAGAGTGAGGAGGAGCGGGAGAAGCGAGTGAGGCGGATGTTTTCCTTACTGGACCAGCGGCAAGCTGGATACTTGGACCGCGAGCAAATCGAGGCGGGACTGGGAGCGTTGTCGCTGCCGGCGCGACGCAAGTACGCACTGGAGCTCTTCGACGTGTGTGATTCGAACCATGACGGTCGTATCGATCTCCCCGAATTCAGACGCTATGTGGACGCCAAGGAACGCGAGCTCTACTCGCTGTTCAAGTCCATCGATGTCTCCCACGACGGCGTCATCGAGCCCGAGGAGATGCGAATTGCTCTCTCCACTGCAGGTAGGTGCTAATCACCATCTCCTCTCTCTTGTTCTCTCTCTCTGAGGAGATGCGGATTGCTCTCCACTGCAAGTGCTATCGATCATCTCCTCTCTCTCTCTCTCATCTATGCGGATTGATCTGCACTGCAGGTGCTAATGATCATCTCCTCTCTGTCTCTGTCTCCTTCCTTTTGGTTTGTGAGCATTGCAGAGTGCCCTAGAGGCATGCTAGATATTACAAAGAATTGAGAACCAGCTACAAAAAATAAAAAACAAAACTTTGAGTCACAGAAATGGAGATATGCCAAAGAGGGCAAAGAGATGCTTGCAACATCATGCTTGCTTGCAATGTGATGCTTGCTTGCAACAATGTATCAATCCTCTGCCCGGGATTCCTCTGCTAGGTATCATCAAAGAGCAGAGCATTATTAGGTAGTCAAGCAGATTTTTGTGTTATTTTCTTCTGCTGGCCAGCCAGCCAGCAATCCATCTCTTTCCCTGCAGTTCCAAGAATTGACAGAAGAAGAATGTTGGTGGGGGGGGTGCCTGTGGTTTTTTTCTGGCTGGATGTATTCAATTCAGGGATTGAAATAGGAGATGAAGAGCTTGCAGCATTTGTGCAGCATGTGGATCAGGACAAGAATGGTATAATCACGTTCAACGAGTGGCGGGACTTTCTGTGGGTGTATCCACAGGAAGTTACACTATCAAATATCTATCAGTACTGGGAAAAAGTGTATCTGGTGGATATTGGAGAAGGCGCAGTCATCCCAGAGGGAATAGGGAAACACAATACAGCTCGCTATCTGCTTGCAGGTGCAGTGGCGGGAGCTTTGAGCCGTACGGCCACTGCACCGCTGGACCGGCTCAAAGTGCTGCTGCAGGTGCAGACAAACAGTGCCAGTGTGATAGCAGGCCTTTGGCATATTTATAAGCAGAGTGGCTTCATGGGGTTTTTCCGTGGGAATGGAATCAACATCCTCAAAGTCGCTCCAGAATCAGCAATCAAGTTCTATTCATATGAGATGATGAAGCGCATTGTAGTGGGTGACGGGCAACATGGTGAGATAGGAACTTGGGGAAGACTCTCTGCAGGCGGGATTGCAGGTTCAGGATCATATAACCCATTATGTTGCTGCAATCTTGCTGACTCAATTGTTGATGAAAGCATTAGATTGTACAAGAGACTGTATTGCAGAATGTTTTCTTCTAGCCTACAAATTCTCCCACATCTCATAGATTGTTTTGCTCTGGATCTCTTGGCATTCATTCTGCTTGCCCCTGTCATTCTCTTTTGTCTTTTCCCAGACAAACAGAAGGTAGGGTGGGCATTTCAGGTGCAATTGCCCAGACAGCCATCTATCCTATGGATTTGGTGAAGACACGTCTACAATGTTACAGTGGACCAGGCAGACCACCACGGTTACTCCAGTTATCAAGGGATATTGTGATGCTAGAGGGTCCAAGAGCATTATACAGGGGCTTGATTCCATCCCTGCTTGGTATGGTGCCATATGCGGGTATTGACTTGGCAACATATGACACACTCAAGAGCCTGTCCCGCCAATATCTGGCCAAAGATACTGGTACCTTAACATCATTCTCATAACCTCAGAATTGAGTCTTACTTGTGCACATGAGTTGTACCTTGGTGGCCCTTTCCGACATTTTTCCTGCATGAAACTGTGTTTCGTAGAATTCATCACATGTAAGAAGAAAGAACATATAACAGCATTAACTCAAGAGCCCAGTGAATACAACTCATAGTGACATTGGTAAGAGCAACCATGGGAAGAGACTTTCTGTCTCATGTTAACTGGAGCTCACATCTTTTCTCTCTTTGAGGAAGGACATCTTGGTCAATGTATGTATGGCATTCTAATCTATGGATTCCAGGGCAGGTCTGGAATTTGTGGATGTACTTGGCATTATGTACTCAGAATAGGATGTGCATGAGTTGGGACACAATAATGGATGTCACTCGCACCTGTTCTTGTGTAGACATAATGAGCTAAGCATGGACATGCTTAAGGAACCAGAGTATGGGGGTTTGAGGTGCAGAGCCTGGAGCATTGGTGCACCTGGCATGTGGGACAATTTCAGGAGCAGTGGGTGCCACGTGTGTCTATCCTCTTCAGCTCATCCGCACTAGGTTAGTATCCTTGTCACCCCACAGGTTGTAGCTGTATCCTACATAAAATTTGGTCAACCACAGATGAGCAATAGTATTTGTCCTTGAAAATAACACACAGTCTTGCATCATAAGACAGGAAAGGGTGCGAAAATATCTGTGAAAATTCTCTGCCAGCTCTCTCAAGACATGGAATGGTCAAAAGTCATGAAGAAACTCAAGTGCATTGGGGGTATCCCAAGGTATACCCTATATTGATGGTTTGTGATAAGGATGGATGATGTGTGGGAGTTGTAGGTTGCAAGCACAGCCGCTCAATGCTCCTGACAGGTATAAAGGTATGGGAGATGTGTTTAAAAAAACACTAGCGCATGAAGGTTTGCGTGGCTTTTACAAGGGCTTGGTACCAAACCTGCTCAAAGTTGTGCCAGCTGCCAGTATCACCTACCTTGTCTATGAGGACATGAAGATCCGCCTATCTATCAAGTGAGACAAACTACTATGTGCACAATTTGACATGGTTTTTCAGATACCTTACCCATGATTTGTCTTTCCTGTGCCTGGTGTGCCTGAAAAACCACTCCAACCTCTTCAGAAGAATTCAAAGGGGGATATATACTGGCCGCACTTGACATGTTTGTGAAGTAATTCTGGGTGGCACTCAAAGGCAGCAAGAGCTTGAAATACACAAAAGGTCACTGATTGAAGGGTACCTGGCCAGTTGTCAAGGTCTGTACAATATCATGATCCTCCTCTTCTTGTGGTTACCTTTGAAAACACAATAGATAGAAACTCAGTGTGCATTTCTTCATTGTTATTGCTATGCTCAAAATTTTGAGAAAATTGTGGAAACCATCTGTACAAGAAGTGTGAGGAGCTAGCTGATGCTAGATCAGCCTGCTGCAATAGAAGCTTCACTGCTAGAAAAGCTAGTGAAGAAATTGGTTGATTAATCTTGTGCTGGGTAGGTAGGTAGTGACACAGCAGGTTTACTTACATCTGGAAGAATTCTCTTTTAGCTCTTGCTAGTCTTCATTGTTTTCCATTTCCTTGTATGTTTTACTCTCTTCACCTGAAGATTCCTGAGCATTCAAAGTTTTTTTCCTTCCTCAAGTACCATCTGTTGTGGTATTATTTTTATACCACAGCAACTTTGTCCCTTGTATTTGCTCACTGCACACCTGGGGCTGAGCATGTCACTATTTATGCAATGGAACAGTACCAGCTCCCACCTTATGATAATGGTTATGGCCTGGTTTGTTACAGTATTTTCTTTTGGGGACCAGGTCCGCAGTTGGTTCCCTGTGAAATTGAAGTGTTCACCTGAATGTGTGTAAAAAGACGAGGTGAGTTTCGTGAAGTTCTGTCTACTTATACACAAAATCTGTATTGCAAACTCCTGTAAAGAGTCTTAGATACTGCTGTCACTGACTTGTGTTTGATGATCACTCTTAATGTTTCGGAAGTGCAGGTTAGTCTCTCCACCACACTTTGGTTGTTGTTGATTCTGTCACTCTCAGGTGGAACTCTCTCCACCATGGCTTTGGTTTGCTAATTTCTGTCTCCACTTAACTGAAGAAAATATCAGGTTTGGATTTTGATGCAGGAGGATGGCAAGCAAAGAAGCAGCAGAACCTCCAAGAAGAAGTACATACCAAGTGATTACTAACCTCAGCCTCTCAAGTGTTTTCTGAAACTGTTGCAACAAATGACCCCCCTTCATCATCTTGGTGATGTTAAAGGCTTGTAACTCAAGTTGTACTCAATGTCTAAGGCTGAAATTGCAGCATAGAAAAGTGCAAAAGTGCTTTGGAAGTGTGAAGAATATTGCGCTAAAATGAGTTGGTTGTCTACATTTCTTTTATGTTCCTAAACATCTATCATCAACTGTGCAGTAGTAGCTAATGCACAAGACCGTCTCTCTATCTCATGGCCCTCCCTACATAACTTGAAGAGATGATGAATTTCAATGAGCTTCAAGTGAAGACAGATGCTTTTAACTTGTCAATCATGTCTGAAACTTCCTGAACTTGCTCTGGACTGCGACAAGAAGAAAGCAAGACTTTTGCAGTGGCTGCATCGGGGGTACATCCAGCTTGAGTCATCTTCTGGAACAAGCTCATGCATTTTCTAAACAGTTTGCGATGGGCGTAAACACCCATGAGTGAGGTCCAAGAAGTAGCATCTGGAGTGAAACCCTTTGAAGCAATAGAAGCAAATATCTCTTCAGCCTTATCAGTGAAGCCAGCTTGTGCATAAACATTGACGATTGTGTTGAAAGTGCTGAGATCTGGCTTGCAAGTACTACTCTCCATTGCCTGAAATAGACTCTCCATTCGCTCAAACCTGCCAACAATCAAGGTAAGTGCTCAGCCAGCACCACATCATGAATTATGTTTCAATTGATCCACACTCAAGTCAGAACAGGAGATGTTGCTACCATCCATAAGCAGAGTAACAACTTCAATACCCATTTCTGAAGAGAAGGACAACTCATCTGACAAGTGCAAAGTATATTAGCAAGGGACTTGTGAGTATGGGAGTTTCACACCTTCCTGAATTACCATAAGCGCTGAGAAGAGAGTTGAACACAAAAGTGTCAGGCCGCAAGCCAGTGTTCTCCATATCTTCAACCAAAGCTTCAGCCTCCAATACCCGTCCTGCTCTTGCATATGCACTCAGGAGAAGCATGTGAGACTTCATAGTGGGCACAAATTTTGCCTCCCTCATTGCCTTGTAAACTGCTTCTGCATCTGCAACCCATGAAAGACAGACCTATGACGCACCATAAAGTGACCATCATCATCAAGAAGAAGCAAGCAAGTGCTCCTCCCCAAGAGTGGTACAACTCCCTTCCAAAAAAAAGCCTCACGCAATGTGTAATAAGTTGGGCTGAGGATGAAGAGCAACTCTATTAAACTGTCATTTCCAGAGTCCTTTCTTGTCCTCTTCCTCTTCCTACTCACTTTAGCAATGCAAAAAGTGACATGCTTGAACTTTGTTAGACAATACCAGTCAGGAGCTTTTACCATCAGACAACCCAGCTCGACCAAAAGCGTCAATCATTATGTTGTACGAGACTTGATCCGGTGCTACCCCTGCTTCCAGCATTGTCTCAAAGACTTCAGCAGCACCTGCCGCATGTCCTCCTCGGCTGCATGAAACCCTCAACCATGATTTCTGTTAGAATGAGCTCCTCCTGATCAGTCTACCTGACACATTCATTTACTCTCATGACCACCACCATGCAGCAAGCAAAGAGGAACCCTAGTTTACAATGTTCAATTGCACACTAACATCCTGCTTCTTCTTCATCTTCATGATCTTGTTTGAGCTTCTCAGAATCAAAAATACCACAACAAAAACAAGACAGACAGTTGAGTTCACAGTCTGCCCCCAACAACCTGTATGCTTCTAGAAGAGCGTTATAGGTGTAGACATCAGGATCGAAGCCAAATTCTTGCAACTCTGCAAAGAGTTCTTCAGCTTTCTCACAAAGACCCTCTTTTGCAAACGCATTTATGAGGGCTGTGTAGGTGAAAAGATTAGGTGGACATAGTGCACGTTTCATACTCCGGAATAACTTCTCTGCCTTCAATGGAGCCTGAGCCTACAAAACAAGGAAAAAGCCAACTATCTACTTTTCAGCTTCACTAAAAAAAAGGACACTTCAAAGACTGTTAATATGGAACCTAGGGATTTTGCACTTTTGAGCTTTCAAGTATACAGTGTAAGATTTCAGGATTAGTCTGCATGCATTGGACAAGTAGAAAGGTGTGCAACATTGGAATGCTTAAGAAATAGATTCTAGAGGAGAGTTTTAACAGACAAAATGCAAATTAGCATAGGGAGTAAGGTGTGACTTACTCTACCATAAATATTGATCATAAGAGTATATGTGTTTGTAATTGGTAGACACCCCACTCGCTCCATAGTTAGGAAAACTTGCTCTGCTTCACGATACTTTCCTCTTTTGCCCAAAACCTCCAAGTAGGTGTGGTAAGTGACCAGCCCTAACAGCAGAAAACAATCAGTTAAAAGAGCTGCTCTTTCATCACAACAAATCTCTCTGGAGAATCGAGTACATTCAGCTACCCTAGTGGCTAAGGTAAGGCTGCAAAGCTGGTGGTTGGGAGTTCAGATCCCAACTGGAAACCCCCTCTCCTTGTGCTCTCTGAGGACAGTAAGCTACTCTGGTGGTCGAGGCTGTTGCCAGAGTTATCAACCCCCCAAAAGAAAACCTCTCAGAAGAATCAACCTATCTTGAGATCTGCACTTACTACAACCTGGAATTGAAATCCCACAGCTCCAAAAAACAAATGGATTCTATTTTGTCACAAGCATGATGCTTTCAAGGAGCTGCTTCCCATAGTTGTCGAACTCAACTGCAATAACACAGCTAACTGAATGCACTGCTTATGCAAAGCATGGGA
Organism: Sphagnum tenellum; assembly: GCA_963921925.1. Classification (NCBI taxonomy): domain Eukaryota; kingdom Viridiplantae; phylum Streptophyta; class Sphagnopsida; order Sphagnales; family Sphagnaceae; genus Sphagnum; species Sphagnum tenellum. Next base: position 468,380 of record OY998143.1, on the reverse strand, counting down.
GAAACAGAGGGCATTTGAATCCAAGGAGAAGAATGTGCAAACAGATTTTGTTTCTCCTCATACAAAATTGACAGCAAGAAAGAGAATCATCCTTCTATGAAAAAAACACAGTCTGCCAGTCTCATCGGCACAATTTAGAAGCAAATCTGCTTTACCTGGGAAATAGTTGTGCTCTTGCATTTCATGGAACAGTTGCTCAGCCCTCTCAAGTTGACCTCCACGAGAGTAAGCTGCCATGAGAATATTGAAGGACGTCTCAGTGGGCACACACTGGCGCCGCTTCATACTAGCAAAAGTATTCTCAGCTTCAAGCCATTGCCTGGTTCGTCCATAAGCATCCATCAGCATATTGTAGCAGCCAACATCTGCCTTGAACATATCTGTCTGAAGCACCCATTCATAAACCTACAGATCCCAGCAAGGAGCAACAAACAGGGTTACAAGAAATCCTTGCAAAGATTTTGTGAAGAGGATCTTGAGTGCTCAGGTGTATGTGGAGAGAGAGAGATAGAGACACATGTGTGCATAGATAGAGACACAAACACAAAGACAGAGAGAGAGAGAGAGAGTTTGGAGAATACAGCAATTAGGGTTTGTACCTGGATTACTCTTTGCCATTCTTTCTGGCGTCGGAGGTGAGCCACAGCATTCAACAGATCTTCCCATGATTGACTTCCGTGAGGCAGAGCATCAAGCACATGCCAAACACCACCTCTGATGTCCTGTTGTTGCAAAAGATTTCGAGCCAATGCAGCTGCTTCTGGGCTGAGGACCTGTGGGACTCGCTCGGTTCCTGGCTCTGGAGTGTTTCTCCATCCTTTTCCTCTCCTATACCCTACTGCAATTCTTCGAACCACGAGCTATAAAATTCACAAACTCTCTTTGCATTGCAGCAGCAGATTTCCTTCACAGCAGGCTTTGTTCAAGAAACTCGAGCACGCACTTACCTGTTTTTCTTGTTCTCCTTGTGGCTACTCGTGAGCTCTGCTGCGGCGTGTCGGGACTAATTCCCTCCACCAACGACTTCTTCGCCGCAGCAGCAACGGGAGCAGGTACAAAGACTACTTCCCTTCTGGCACCACGACGAATACAGGAAGAAGAAGAAGACGAAGAAGGATCATCTGAAAAACTTCTTCTTAGCAGACGCTCAGGTGCTGCTCCGTTGCTGCTGCAGCAGCCCCTGCATTACCAAAACAAAACCCCATCAATTTCTAAAATGGAAGAACTTTCTTCTCCTTCTTGTCCATCTTGATCCGAAGAGCAAACTGCTGATGTCTTCCCTATTAGAAGAGAATGTGGCAAGAGCAAAAACAAAAAAAAAAAAGGATAGAAAAGACAAGACGACGATTATGCACCTGAATGAAACTCCAGATATGGCGATATGCAGAGGAGTTGCTGCTGCCGCTACTGTTGCTGCAGAGAAGCTCATTTCACCTACAAACTGAGAGAGAACAAGGATGGATGCTCAGGGAAGATTTGCTTACTGTCTCTCTCTTTCTATTGTCATTATTGTTTCTCTTGCAACAGTAGAGAGGCAACAATCTTGTGAAGAACAACCAAAGTCTGGATTCTGGATTCTTTTTTTTTTTGTTTCTCTTGGTTCTTCTGGAGAGCAAGCTCTCCATTCTTGAGCACAAAATTCTCAGTTCATTAGTGGGTGTCAAACCTGTGCTTATCTCAACAGAGATTAGCCCTAATGGCAGAAGTGGAATTGGCACTGATTGCTAGGAGTACAAGTGGTTGGCCTAGAACATTTGCTGATGAGATTAGTGCTGATCCAAAAACAAACTTCTTCCCAACTGATTTTGGTTAGGTTTTGGGACTTAATTTTTTATCTCCCTAAGTGTTCAAAACACGATTTTTGATTGTCAAATGTTGTGAAGGAAGGTGGATGTTTTGCAGGAGGAGTTGGGTGTTCGATTAGAGAAGAATAATTCTTGAAAGCCAAATGTTGTGAAGGAAGGTGGATGTTTTGCAGGAGTTGGGTGTTCGATTAGAGAAGAATAGTTCTTGAATGTCAAATGTTGTAGTAGAAAGATGGGTGATTTTCAGGAGTTGGGTGTTTGACTAGAGAAGCATAAGTTTTGAATGTCAAATGTTGTGAAAGAAAAAGATGGACGTTTTGAAGGAGTGGGGTGCTTTCTTGGAGAGAGCTTTGTTGTAATGGTGAATGTTTTGAAAGAGAGTTGAGCCTTGTTTGGAAGGAGTTGCCTGTTTTGATGGAGGAGGAAGAGTATGTTCATGTGGGGTTCTCATGAAGAGTGGATAACAATGTTTGCACATGTGAAAAGATGCTGCAACTCTATCAATTCTTGTTGTGATTCAACAGCTGCAGCAGAACACATGAAGTGAGCAATAGTGGGTGTCAAACCTGTGCTTATCTCAACACCCAGCAATCAGTGATGATTTCCACTTCCGCCAAAATAAGCCATGATTTCAAAGATAGAAGAATAGGTTTAAAACCCACTAATCTTTTTTGTCTTTTTTTGCCTGATCAATGGAGAACTCCAGTAGGGAAGAAAACTTGACTGATGAGATTGATTGATTGATGATCAATCGGGAGGCAGTCAGATTGTGCTTAGATCGCAGGTGCAGGAATGGACACAGATGCAGAAGCTTCTGCACATGTGGATGATGAACTGGGAGGCTAATCAGCAGGGCACTCAAGACACAGATCATCAATCAGCAGCAGCGGTGTTTTTCAGGTCTGTTTCCAGCAGAGAGAGAGAGAAGCTCACTTTCCATTTTGCATGCAAGAAAGCCATACCAGATGTGAGCGACAGTTGCAAGGAACCAGAGTGGAAGAAGCATGAACGACATGACGTGGGTCGTTCTTGCCTCTTTCCTTAACCGATCCTTCTCGATCCTTCTTCCTCCCGTGGTCCAGAAGCAACTTCCTTTGGGAAAGAGGAAGGCGAAAAACAAAAACAAAAAAACAAACACGTAACCCGAAGTAAGTAGGTAGGTAGACCAAAGCTTTCTTTCTTCCAAGTCTCACGTCATACTCGAAAAACCGGCAGACTTCGCTGTTCCTTTTCTGCTCGTCATTTCTTCCTCATTTCCATTTCAGTTCAATCCTAAACAAAAAGTCGAACTGCCGTCGTCGTCCTCGTATGCAAGCGGAACTCGAAAGCAACCATCAAACAAAGCAAAGCAGGGGAAAAGAGCCAAAATAAAAATAAAATTGCGGCGCTTTTGTTGACGCTTTCTTCTCCTTTCCAGATCCTTCTTCTTCTTCAAGCTCCCCTTTCTTTCATGTTCTTCTTAGGGTTTCCACCAAACCAAACCCCCTCAAAAACAAGCAACCACGAACGAAGAGAAGAAAACCTGTGTGTGCTCCATCCACTTCACGGTTTGGATCATGGTTTTTCCCAGTTCCTTCAGATGCTCCCGCCTTCTGGCTCTCCTTCCCAAGCTGCTGCTTCTTCTTCTTATTCTTCTTCCTCCTCCTCCTTCCTCGCGCGACGAGCAGCACGCCTTTCCGCTCTCTGAGACCCTAAACCCTAAACCCTAAGGGCACCGCCGAAACCCTAGGACCAAAACATGAATTTAATTAATTAAATTTTTGGTGATGAGCCAATCAAATTTTTTAAGAAAATCTACTTTTGGGGGGTCCCAAAACAATTTAATATGAGTCACAATATTACTACCATACAATATTATTGGAGTGCTTTTTTATGAGGATTGGAAAATGGGATTAATTAATTTTGAACCCTGCATTTTCATTGGAGCAATGACAACCCAAATGCTTTTTTCAACCAATCAAAATGCAAATTTTCTAACCTATTGTGATATTTCATCCAATCATCCTCAATTTTAATTTCCCTAGCATGGACAACTTCGTTTTTAAATAAAATAAAATAAAAGAAAGATTTTTAAAAATCTTCCCATTTTGGGAAACTAAGTTGAACATTTCCTTATTTGTTTATATATATTCAATAAATTTGAATCCAAAAGAAAATTATAGAGTGACTCACATTATATTTTTTAAAAAATTAGTTAATAAAAACACATTTACCCACATGCAAGTTTGAATATTATTAATTTATATTTCCTTGTAACATACTTCATGATTGCTTACACCCTAAGTTCTTTCTTAATAAGGATTCAATTAAAAAATTCATTTGAATTTCCTTTCCTCCCCCCCCTTTAAGGAATTATTTTTAAAAAATAGATTTTCATTAAAAATCTTAAAATATATTTTTATTTTTAATTTATAAAAAAGTTAGCCCACCAACCTTAGAAAATTGAAAAAAGAAAAAGAAAAAAGCTTCACACTAACTTTAATTCATATATTTCTTTTCAATTTAAAATGTACATTTTTTTGGGGCCATTGCTCCTCATTCACCTTTACCTCTTTTTTCATCATCTTTTTCTTTCATTGATTTTCTTGTTCATTTTTTGAGGAGAAATGGAAACCCCTTCTTTGCATTGTCTTTCTTTCTTTTTTTTCTTTTTTATTTTATTTTATTTTATTTTTCTTTTCATTTCAGGGAAGGAAAAGAATATACTCCTTTCATCCACTCTTTTGAAAATCAGTGATTTTTTTCCCCTCACAAATTTAGGGTTTAGAGTTTTATAAATATTTAGATTAAAAAAATTGGGGTAAATTTGAGAAATTGTGTTTTAGGAGTGCAAATCCAACTAATTATGCTAATATTTGGAAGAATTCACCAAATTCCCAATATCACAAAAATCGAAAAAAAAGAAGAAAAAAAAACCAGTCCAAACTCTTTTTAAAAATCAATTCCTTTCCAAGAATAGAAAAGAATTGTCCCTTTTTAAAATAAGAAAATTAAAAAAAAATACATTGGTTAATATTTTCTTTAAAAAAACTTCATCCACACATACATGTCAAGGTATAGGTAGATACGGTGTAGCTACTATGCTACGTGTAGATGTATACGTATACTAATTATATACTCTACGGTAGGTATATACTTTATGGTATGTACGCAGCAACGGTCCACTGTTTCCTGTCTTTTGACTGCAATTGGGTTTTCCCTTTTTTCTAGGAAGCTTCTTCTCGACACGATCGTGACCGTCGTCCACCGACCAAGTTTGGACAGCGGAGAGTAAGACACATCATGAACCGGATAGCCGCCCCACTTACAGAAGAAGACTTGTCCAGTTCTGACCCCACTTAAGAGGACGGGTCCAGTTCTTGGGTCCGCCTCTGTCCCAATAGAAGCCAGGTCCAATTCTGGTCCGATGAAATAAATTTAAGAGTTTTTATTATTAGTAATTGGCGAGATTTCGCCAGAAATCGAAATTGAAAATGAAGTGATTTTTGAAGGTTCTCAATCGCCAGAAGTGAGGGATTTTTTTAATTTTTTTAGTGTGTGCATTCAAAGATTTAGAGGGATGATTGTAAAGTCTTTTTTTGGCTAGTTTGATAGCCATATTTGGCTAAATCTTCCTCGGGATGATCATCACCTTTTTTACATCTTTGTACCGGACAATCGTAACTTTGGATGAAATTGTTTTTCTTAAAAAACAAATCGTCCATAACCAGTGATTTTTTGGTGGCGAATTTCCGCCATTTTTAGAAAAATATTTAGAAAAAAGAAAAATCTGTCACAAAGCCCCTGTTTTGCAAATAAATGAATCGCCAAAAAGAATTAAAAAAGAAATTTTATTTTGCCAAAAATACCCATAATTGCCTTCAATCTGGGAGGGTGCTTCAAGCTTTAAACTTTCATATTTTAAATATCGCCAAATCTGGCTAAATTACGGGGAACGGTACCGGGTGGCCGCGGCGACCGAAGGTCCGGGTTCCGGTTGATTCTTCTACGGCATCGCGACGGCGGCGTAGCGACAGCAGCAAGCGGTCTCGCGCGGCGTGCATCGGTTGTCGTGCGCGGCGGTTGTGCTCGCGCAGCGGAGCAACTGCGGAGAAGGAAGGCGCTTGCTCCCACGGCAGCAACTTCCTCTCCCCCCCCTTCTTGTGGTTACAGACTCCGTAGTAGGAAAGCAGAGAGGACCGAAGGACCACAGGAAGAGAGGAGCACTTGTTCAGGTTGAGTCCAGCGTTTTGCGTGAAAGAAACCGCACATGTTTTGTTCTCTTCTCTTCTTCTCTTCTGACGGTTTTGCAGTTTCCGTTTTCACAATCCCGTCCTCTTTCTCGCCATCTTCTTCTTCTCTCTGTCTTCATCATCATCATTTTCATCGGCATCCTCCGCTTTGTTTGTAATCTTCGGTGCTCAGAAAACCTAGAATCGTAAAGGCAAACAGACTTGAAGAAGTCTTATTACTATTGTGGCGCTTTTGTTTTGTGACTAATGTTGTGGAAGCAGTAGGGGATCCGGTTTTGAATTTCGACGTCTGTGTGGACAGAGAATAAATCAATCGAGCGCGGCGGCGATTCTTTCTTTTCTCTCCGGAGGTTTTGTATTGTGCTTTATTGTTTTGGTTTTCTTCGGTTTTCTCTGTTTCCTGAGTCCCTGAGATTATTAAGGGTTTTGAAGGAGGAGGAAGAGGGATGAGCCGATGGGCGTGATATTGCCCTGCCATGTGCAAAGTAGTGGATTATTATTAGCGAGTGTTGTGGCGGCGGCGGGAGATTTCTTGTTGCAGGGGAGAAGGAATCGGGAGATTGATTTGGAGTCTTCGGGCTCATAGTTACCTCTCGGAAGACAAGTAGGAGCCGAAGAAGCAGAAGGGGACAAGGAGAGAGGGAAGGGAGCGAGTTAGGTTGTGAGATAGGGTGATTTCTCTCTTTTTAGGGTTTGAGGCTCGAATTCCTTTTTTTGTGCTTGTGGCAGTATGACTGGAGGTGGAATCCATGAGGATGTTTTTCCAGCATGGTCCAATTCTGTGGAGAAGTGCATGGAACACTTTGAAGTGGATGTGACTACAGGTTTGAATAGCAGCAGTGTTGAAAAGCGGCAGAAACTCTATGGATGGAATGAGTTGGAGAGGGAACCAGGGAAGCCGATGTGGAGGCTTGTGCTGGAGCAGTTTGATGACATGCTGGTGAAGATACTCCTTGCAGCTGCGTTTGTGTCTCTCGTCCTGGCTTACATAGATGGCCATGTGAGTGGTGAGAATGGTTTGACGGCATATGTGGAGCCAATTGTGATTGTCCTTATTCTCATACTGAATGCAATCGTCGGTGTTTGGCAAGAAAGCAACGCTGAGCGTGCATTGGAGGCTCTCAAGGAGATGCAATCTGAGCATGCAAAGGTGATCCGGGATGGCAACCTCATCTCTGATTTACCTGCAAGAGAACTTGTACCTGGTGATATTGTAGAGCTTAGAGTGGGTGACAAAGTTCCGGCTGACATGCGGATTGTTGCGCTCAAAACCTCATATGTATCCATTGAGCAAAGCTCACTCACAGGTGAGAGTATGGCGGTGATGAAATCGACTCATGCTGTGAAGGAAGATATTGAGCTGCAAGGAAAGGTATGCATGGTGTTTGCAGGCACGAGTGTTGTGAGTGGTATGTTCCTCTCAGTGGTTGTCAACACTGGCATGACAACAGAGATTGGTAAGATTCAGTCCCAGATACATGAAGCATCTCTAGAGGACGTGGACACACCACTGAAGAAGAAACTTGATGAATTTGGTGAAAGACTCACGACTGTGATTGGTGTGATCTGCCTTCTGGTCTGGATCATCAACTACAAGTACTTCTTGACCTGGGATGTGACTGCCAACAACGGACTGACGAATTTCCGTTTCTCTTTTGAGAAATGCACCTATTACTTCAAGATTGCTGTGGCTTTGGCAGTTGCAGCAATTCCAGAGGGATTGCCAGCAGTTATCACTACATGTTTGGCATTAGGGACCCGGAAGATGGCAGCAAAGAATGCCATTGTCCGCAAGTTGCCTAGCGTTGAGACCTTGGGGTGCACCACTGTGATTTGCTCTGATAAGACGGGCACTTTGACAACCAATCAGATGGCGGTTGCAGAGCTTGTTCTTAATGGTCCTACTGCAGGCATCACCCGGGATTTTCAAGTTGAAGGCACAACATATAGTCCTTTGGATGGTGTAATTGTGGGCTTGCAGGCTGGAGTTTTGGATAAAAATCTTCAGAGCTGTGCAGAAATTGCTGCACTTTGCAATGATGCTGGACTTATGTACAAAGGTCATCAATTCCGTGCTGCTGGTTTGCCAACTGAGGCAGCACTCAAGGTGTCCTTTCTTCTTTGCATTTCTGATGTGGTCTATGATGCCCTCACTGTTTATGTCACAGCTGTATCTAGTGGTATGCATCATGGGCATGAGTGGAGCTAACATTGCTGTATGGATTGGTTTTGACTTAGGAATTTTGATTTTTGTTTTCTTGTGAATTTGAAGGTCTTTGTGGAGAAGATGGGAGTGCCAGATGATCAGGCACAACAGGTCATAGTTTCACAGCATGCTTCCACCAACGTTTCAGTAGACCAGCCAACAGTGAATTTGGGTAAGTGTGTGTGGGTGCTTTGGAAGGTGGACATTTTCTTTTTATCATTTTGGGATACTTTACCAACCTTTGAATTTTGTGTAGATTCATGCTGGGGCATGAACAGAAATTTTGCTACCTTTTATGTCACCAGCATCATGTAAGTTTGCACGAAAAGAGTGTAGGTTTATACATTGAATGCATAAATGTCCACTTCCCTTTAAGCACCTTAATTTGAGCAACTGGTATCTTTGTTTTCTTTGGGGGTTTATGACCTTCTTGCTTCTCAGGTGGGGCAATTTTTCTCATACTGAAGTCCCTGTTTTCTGTGCCATAGCCATCCTATTTTGAGTTCTCTGCTATCTCATAGATATGAAGTTCCTATTTTCAGGTTTAGTCCAAACTTGAAACAAAGTTTAAGTGTTTAAACAACAAGACATATGATGGGTGCTGTGGGTTGGATCCATTGCATGAGCATCTTGGAAGCTGCTTTGGTGGAAACTTTGTCTCTCTTTCTCTGTGTTAGATGTAATGTCTAAAGAGTTTCAGAGGGATTAATCCAGCTTAATCAATATCCTCTACCTCTGGCAGAGTTTCACTTTGTTCTGGTTTCCAGCTCGATAGAATCAGAAGCTGATGGTTGGATGCTGGCTTTATTCTTGCAGGTTGCTGTGAATGGTGGAATAAGAAAGAACCTCGGGTGGCCCTCCTTGAGTTTGATCGCGGCCGGAAGTCTATGAGTTGCCTCGTCCGTACTGAAAATGGGAAAAACAGGTTACTTGTGAAGGTAATCAGCTTAACAAAACATTTGTTTTGGTGGCAAGGCATGGTGTTCATCTGGATACTGATGAGGATGAGGAGGGTTTGTCAATGGGTGCAATCAGGGGGCCGTAGAGAATGTGCTAGAGCGAAGCTCGCATTTGCAGTTACCAGATGGGACTGTGGTCAAGATGACAGACTTTGCCCGAGAAGCCCTGCTGTCCAAACTGTACAGCATGACTTCCAAAACCTTGCGGTGCTTAGCCCTAGCTTTCAAGGAAGAGTTGGGAGAGCTTTCGGATTATGATGGTGATACACATCCTGGCCACCAGATTCTGTTGGGATCTACCAACTATGAGCTGGTTGAAACTGGTCTAATTTTTGTTGGCATGGTTGGATTAAGAGTAAGTCATCTTTATCAAAAGGATTTGGCATGTGTGGAGTTGTTTAGACTCAGCTGTTTCTTTTGTCTGTACTTAGCTTAGTGTCTTCTGGATATCACAAATACTGGATTTAATATGAGTGAGCATCCTAGAATTATGTGCCTTTTTAGCATCCATTTCAGCTCTAATCATGCAACCTTGTTTGTGAATATGTTGTTGTGCAGGACCCTCCAAGAGAGGAAGTGAGCAAAGCGATAGATGATTGCAGGGAAGCTGGAATTCGTGTGATGGTCATTACTGGAGACAACAAGAACACTGCCGAAGCTATCTGCCGAGAGATTGGTGTATTTTCAGAGGGTGAAGATCTCAGAGAAAAGAGTTTCACTGGCCGTGATTTCCTTGCACTCCTTCCTCAGCAGCGCCGCAGGATTCTGTCAGGCACTGGTGGGCTTGTGTTTTCACGTGCAGAGCCCAGGCACAAACATGACATTGTGCGCCTCCTTAAGGATGCAGGGGAGGTTGTTGCTATGACAGGAGATGGTGTGAATGATGCCCCTGCTTTGAAGCTAGCAGACATTGGTGTGGCCATGGGCATCTCTGGTACTGATGTAAGAATCTGCCACCATGTACTGCAGAGCAAGATGATGAACTTCTTAAAGCTCTTTGGAAGTGTGCCATGATGATTGTATGAAACATCTGGATGTGGAAAGCATAATCTGGGGTTTTTGTATGGCAAGTACTTGAATCTTCCATCTTCAGTTTTGTTTATAGTAATGAGCTCAGCAAATTGAAAGTGTGTTGCTGATTGCAGGTTGCGAAGGAAGCAGCAGACATGGTGCTGGCAGATGATAACTTCAGCACAATTGTATCTGCTGTTGCTGAAGGCCGCTCTATTTACAACAACATGAAGGCCTTTATCCGGTATGTATTTTGCACCAAAGGCTTGCAATAGGTGAAGCTACTTATTGCAGGGTTTATATCTCCCCATCCAAAGTTCTAACATGGGAGTATGAAACCTCCAGGTACATGATCTCATCAAACATTGGAGAGGTGGCATCAATATTTTTGACAGCAGCACTAGGCATGCCAGAAGGCTTGATCCCTGTTCAACTTCTCTGGGTGAATTTGGTGACTGATGGTCCACCTGCCACTGCTCTAGGCTTCAATCCCCCGGATCTGGACATCATGAAGAAGCCTCCACGAAAGAGTGATGATGTTCTCATTACTGCATGGGTGTTCTTTCGCTATATGGTTCAGTTCCGAACCTTTGAAAATCTGTATTTTTCTTGTAAATAGTTGTTTTCTGAAAATTCTTGGGACTGTGCATCCCAGTGGTGAGAGGTTCTGCATGCTCACTGCTTGGTAAGTCTTGATTAATCATTAAAAATCGGTAGGTGAGTAATGAGACTGAAGGATTTGTATTTTGCTTGGGCAGGTGATTGGTTCATATGTCGGAATTGCGACAGTTGGAGCATTTGCAGTGTGGTACACACACTCCTCCTTTCTTGGTATTGACCTGTCAGCAGATGGACATACACAAGTGAGCTTCTCACAGTTGACTAATTGGGGTGAGTGCCCAACATGGAAGGACTTCAAGGTATCACCATTTACTGCAGGCTCTGAGACACTTAGCTTTGACAACAATCCGTGCGACTATTTCACAACAGGGAAAGTGAAAGCAACTACTCTCTCCTTGTCAGTATTGGTAGCCATTGAAATGTTCAACTCATTGAACGCACTTTCCGAAGATGGGAGCCTGTTGACAATGCCTCCATGGGTCAACCCATGGCTACTCCTGGCCATGTCACTATCATTTGCCCTCCATTTCCTGATTCTCTACATACCCTTCTTAGCCAGCATTTTTGGCATTGTGCCTCTCAGCTTGAACGAGTGGCTGTTAGTCTTGGTCGTGTCACTCCCTGTGATAGCTATTGATGAGGGACTTAAGTACATTGGTCGGAAAATGACAGAACGGGAGAGACAGTCTAGGAAGCTAAAGGGAGCATAGTTTTCTGTTAGACAGGAAGGAAAAGTTACATCTCTGAGCCCTTGCTCTCCATTTGTTACTCAAATCACAATGCAGAAACTATAGGCAGGTTGCATTATTAACGTAGACAAAAGGTCAGTGATGCATGAAGGATCCTTTTTAGCTCAAATTTGAGCAGATGCAGAAGAGTTGTCACACTGACTGTATGACAGGCAAATTGATCCACCCGAGACTTGGTTTATGCAACCGCCATGATTGAGGTACAGCAGCTTCACAGCCCCAGAATGTCCTCTTTGAGTGTCTTTTTCTCCACTACATTATAGTGGTGCTCATATCTTCCATGTCTGCTTGCAGACCATATATATATTCAGATGGTGGCATGTCCTCAAAAATTAGCTCAGGAGCTGTGTGGCCTAATTATCAGAGGGTGGGTGTAGGGGCAGGGGTCTGTCAGTTTACATTTGTTTGGGCTTTCCTGCCCTGTAGGATTTGAAAGGAATAATATGATTGTTGTCAAGGCTCTTTTCATTTTATTCATGGAAGGTAAAAACTACCTTAAATTAATTTATCCCATTAATTCCTCCCATCATCTCTGTCTCTCATATTGTTGTTCCTTTTTGCAACACCCCCTGGCAGAGTGTTTTCTTCAAGTCTTTATCTCCCTGTCATTAATAGCTTTGTGATTTCATATATGTAACCTATCAACATTTTGCTATAGCATGTCATGTTTTCTGAACTCGTCTTTGCTGTTGTCCATAGCTCTTGAACTCACATCATAGTTTTGTGAGAGCAAATACTACTATTATAGTGCGGACATTTTCAATGCAAATACAATAGAGTCAATGTGCTTGAAGCTGAATGTTGTGTTATTTTATGCACATGCATGCGTCTCTTTGGTTTTGTGAACATGAAACTAATTTTCCAAATGGTTGTTGGCATTTGCACTTTGCTCAAGTAATCCATTTTGGTTTCAATTCAGCACAAAGCCATGGTAGCTTAGAGTAAAGGGTTATCCATAACTGAAAAACCATGCCAAAACTTTAGGTGTCAAGGAATGACTGAAAATTGGTTCATCTGATTGACCTTATCATGACACATGAAAAAATTGAGCAAATCTGCAAGCAAGCAAGCAATCTAGCAAAAGCCCTTCTTAATGTGATTGGGTGACTTCAATTTGATCATAACCCCTTAAGATTTGCCAAATTGAATTAATGATAAATTTTTTCAACAAGTTGAAAAACCTCAAACTCCTTCGGATTGTAGTTCAAGTAATTCAAGAGCTTGAAAAAACATATATGCCAATAGCATATGATTTTCATTAGTGTAAAGCATTGTTGCAATTTTTTTCATTTGTATATTTTGATCTCTCACCAAGGTCGATGTGAAATCAATGACCAACCATTTTTTTACATGTAAAAACACATTGCAATTTTCCATTGTTCGAACTGCAGTTATGAATTATGAACCTGAAGAAACCACCCTGATACCTGGTGGGGTTTGGTGCCGTTTCTAGGAAAGAAGGTGACATTCCCACCAAGAGCTATTTTGGGTACCCGGAGTTGGGGAGCAGTTTTAGGTTTAGGGTTTGAAGCTTTGCCATGAGGTTACTGATTTAGGAGTAGGGTTAGGTTTAGGTTTAGGGTTAGGGTTTGAAGCTCTCTGGCATCCTCGCTCGCTTGCTCACTTGCTGCGTGTTTGTGGAATTCCTCACGAGTCTGCCTATCACTCCCCGCTGTTGATGTCCTGGCTCGGTGCTTTGTAAAATGAGTTAAGGATGTGAGATCGGATCTTCTTTACGAGATTTTTTTTGTTACTTTGTGGTCTTTTGGAGTTGAGGAAGGAGCTGCTTGAGAGAGAGAGAGACAGAGAGAGACAGAGAGAGAGAAGCCTGATTTTGTTTTTGGGTGGTGGTGGAGTTGGAGCTCCTCCAAAATCCCACAATCTTAGGAGAGGCTGGCTGGCTATCATCATGGCAGGCGGAAGGACGCAGAAGAATAAGGCTCATAAGACCAGGTTCGCATCGAAGTCTTCGCGCAATGCTCACAAAGTTTCTGGTGACTCTCTCTCTCTCTCTCTCTCTCTCTCTCTCTATACCTCAAGCTCTCCCCACTCGGTTTTTTGTTGTTCATCTTGCCAATTTTTTTATGTTGGTTCGATCGACCCTACTGGGACTTTTGAAGGAATGAAGGATACTCTCGAGTTTAGAGATTTCTCTCTCTGTATTGTATATGATTCGGAGAGATTTGCAGGAGAGAAGTCCAGCGGCAAGGGCGCTGGCAAAGGACCTGCGAGGCGCGCAATTCCCACCGGTCAGACTGTTCGAGATCTTCGACTCCAGCGCAACAAAAATGTGAGAGACTTGGACCCCCCCTTTGGTATTTGGGTGTCTGTGAGGCAGGGTTCAGGGTTTAAGGTTTAGTTGTGCATCAAAAATGTAAGAGAGACTTGGACTCCCTTGGTACTTTGTGTGTCTGTCTGGCAGGGTTTAGGGTTTAAGGACAGTGAGTAAGGTTCAGGGGTTGCTTATATGGGGGGTGGTAGAAGTGCTAGGGTTTAGGGTTTAGGGTACTACTGTGTAGTGTGCAAAGGCTCAGAAGTTAGAGTTTGAGGGTTTTTGGTGTTTTTTGCCTTTTCCTGAAAGAGCAATGTCCATTTGGGTTTGAAATTTCTGAAATTTTCTGATTCCAATTGCTAGTACATATTCGGTGTTTGTTCTGGTCCCCACAGATTGTTTATTCACTTTTGTTCGGTTTTTGCTTGGACGTTGTCTCATGCGGACTTGTCAAGTTTAGCGTTTTTCATGTGGGTACCTGTGTGCCTTTTTTCCTGTGTGAATTGTGGCAGATTCGAGATCAAAAGAGAGCAGGTGTGTTGGCAGAGAAGCGGGCTAGTAGCAGTTCCACCAGTGCCCCTCGAATTTTGGTCAGTTCCGTTTGTGCTCCCCTTTGTTTGTCTGTGTTCTCTCCCTGGACAGTGGTAGTCCTTGCAAGAACCCTCTTTATGTCTTTGTAGAAATCTCCCAGCAGGTGAATGGTGAGTGAGCTTCCATGGTTGTTTGTTTCCTCATGGATGTGAGACAGTTGGGGGGTGCAGGCACTGGTGCCATTGTCCTCAATGGTGAATGTGGAGTCCTTGAAAGTCCGTCTTTTGACAGCATGCAACACTGCTGAGGCAGTGGGCCAAAGTGTGGAGGCAATGGACACAGATGCATCTGTCTTTGTAGAAAACAAAGATCTCAGCCTGTCGACAGTATCTGTGCCCCGCTTAAAGCTTCGCCTAACTGTGAGTGAAACTACACAGACTTGCAATTTCATTGTATACACAGATTCCAACACAAAAGTGTGGGGTTAATGATCTGCATTTTTGTGTTGGCTCTTTATTTGGATCTTTCTTTTTTCCTTTTAAAATTTTACATTCTGTGCTTTCTGTACATCCCTAGACAAGAGAGAAGTCTTTCCCCTCATGATTTATCACTGGATTCTATAATTCAACTGCATGCTATTTTGTAGAACTTTTTTGTTAAAGTGATGAGAAAAAGTAGTTGGTTTTTTAAAAATAAAACCTGGTTTTTCTATGACATTCAACTCCACTCATTGCCAAGAGCTGATGTATTTCCTATTAGTTGAAAACCATGCTGCAGTTGCTCCTCTTCCATTTGTCTAGTTTTCAATTTTGACTGTGGGCTTCAATCTTTGTTTTGAAGGTCATTGAGGCTCCTCATGATGATCTTCAAACATGTCTTGAAGTTGTAAAGGTGTGTACTTTATTGGCACCTACTCTTCAAACCCACCCCCCTTCTTCAGCTTTTCAAACCCTGAGGAGTTGGAAACTTGCTTGTCCATGGTTGCTTGATTTATTAAGCATATTCAAAGTCTGCTCTCCCCCTGAGCTCAAAGTACAATGTGCAGGTTGCAGATATTGTTGCCTTTGTAGTAGGACCTGCATTGGTGGCAGGGGAGGACGATGGGTTCATTGACCAAGCTGGAAAGAAATCTTTGTCAATGTTAAGAGCACAAGGGCTTCCAGTTACCACAGGACTTCTGTTGGTAATGCTTAGTATAACCACAACCACCACCATCACCATTTCCTTTTACATTTTCCCGTGGTGAACACAGACAGGGATTATCCTCGGTTCTCCTTTCTGATAATGAAAACCCACGTTGTGCATCACTTGAGAAGATATAGAAAAGAGTAGACTCATGATAAGTCTAAAACCCACTGTTTTTCACAAGCTCAATCTTTTTCCTGAAACCCTGATTTTCTTTCCCAGGGACTAGCAGATGTGCCAATGAAGAAGAGGTCAGATGCAAAGAAAAGTACCTCTGTGGCACTACAAGCTGAGCTTCCAGAAAATAGCAAAATTTACTCATCTGATACAATAGAGGAGTGCCAACAGGTGAATTTACTTCATTCCTTTTTGTGTAAAATCCATGTACACAAAGATTCTGTGAAAGAGGATTAGTGGGTTGCTCAATAAAGAAAAAATTCAGAATGTTCTGAAATGATTTCTTTTGTACAGAGTCTTGTATGTGGAGAGCTTTCTGAAGACCCACTTGGGTGCTCATTTATATTTCCCTGTTGAACTTTTTGTATCATCGCTCAGTTTATATCATTGTGCACTGCAGTTGGGATCTAATTAATGCTTTCCCTGTGCCTAAATGTGGAATTACAGTTACTGAGGCACTTGGCAAACCAACGGTTAGCAACTCCATTGTGGCGCACGCAGCGGCCTTTTGTTTTAGCACAACAGGTTTCCTTTTAACCAACTGTATATATATTGCTCACACCTGAGAACTTTTTGTCTCCCACAAATTGTCTTTTACTTGGCATGCATGAAGAGCTGCGTAAATGTTTTAATGTAAATACTATCATGTGCATTGCAGAAGCACACAAGCGCACACCTACTGTTGTGATCTCTATGGGAGAGTATTTTGTTCAGGGTGCAGTTCTCACACAGTCTGTGTTTGCAAATGACAGTATTTGCTAACTTGCTTGTTGAAGGGAGATTGACAATTTTGTGGGTGGTTGATTTGAAGCTTGAGTATGAGGTAGATACACTTTCACCAGAAGTGGGTACATTGCATCTCTCTGGCTATGTGCGGGCCCGTGCCTTGTCTGTTAATCAGCTGGTAATATGAACCCCCCTTTTGTCTCACATTGTGTGTGTGCAAACACTCCAGATTCATAATAATACCATGTGCAATTGAGCATTTTCTGAGAAAAGTGTCATACAGGCACCTCATATTCACTTGTTTGTTACTTGCTTTTCCTTCACCATTTTCATGTTTGTCAGCACATCTGAAAAAAAATTCTTTTAACAAAAACCTCACATCCTTGATGACCTTCAAGTAGTTTCATCTCACATTTTTGGGTGTTGGATCAGGGTTTAGGGTTTTTATTTATCCATAAAGGAAACCTTTCTTTAAAGTTGTTTCCATGTGATGATGCAGGTCCATGTGGCAGGGGTGGGAGATTTTCAGCTCAGTCAAGTTGACACACTGGAGGATCCTTGCCCAATTCACCAGCAACAAAAACAAGCCATTGCCATTAAAGGCAATAATATGCTTGTTGAAGAAGAAAATTCGTCCTCTGTTCAGACAAAAGTAAGGCAATAGCTTTAAACAGTAGATTTGTAATTTTTTTCTGAATTTCTTGTCAGTAGAATTCCTTCTCTCAGGATAATTGTCATGCAGCACCAGGTGTCTAAAGAAGAACCTTAAACCCTAAGCCCTAAATTGAACATGGTTGTGTGGGATTGTGGACTCAGGGGTGCATTGCTGTAGCAGTTCCTAATGTAGCTGTTCAGGAGTCTGTCATCGTGGAGAACACACCTGATGCCTTAGCAGGCGAGCAGGTACTTGAACACATCCTTGGGCATGAAATCTCTTCTGGTTTTGAATGGCTGAAGTTATCCAGATCATTTTTTGGAAAACCTGTGGGTTGATTTTATTGTAGAGAAATTCCAAAAAACTGAGTGTTGGGTGTAGGGTGCACATCTGATGGTTTCATTGGTGAAGATCTTTTGGGATTCAACTGAGATTTGGTTCATATTTCTAAGGTTTTGCACTTTTCTTTGCTCATGGATGAATTCCTTTTAATCCTACAGACATGGCCCACTGAAGAAGAGCTAATGGAGGCAAGCAATGATGAGAAAACTCGTCTTTCCAAGAAGAAGAAGAAGCTGTTAGTACCACGTGGCACATCTGACTACCAGGTTCTAAACCCACCATACCCAATTGCCTGTTTTTCCTTTTTGCCATGGTGTATCTCTTTGTGTTCTGTGATTGAAGCTACCACATTGCATCTAACTACCAGGTTCAAAACCCACCATAACCAATTTGCTTTCATCGTTTGGCCATTGTGTATTCCTTTGTGTTTTGTGATCGACTTGGTACCTTAATACATGATTTGGCTCACAGGGTTGTTGTAATCACGCAGTGTTAAAAGTCTTGTCTGATTGAGAAACTTTGTGTTTTCTGAATCAGGAGATTTTCCTAAAATTCATCTAAAAAGTGTCAGTGCATATGCAGGCTGCATGGATTGTAGATGATGAATTTGAGGAGAAAGGAGAGGCAGCAGAGGATGAGGATGAGGAAGAAGCCATGGAGGGTGGTGTGAGCTTGGATGAAGAAGCTATGGAAGCAGAATCAGAGGATGATGATGACGACACTGATAAGGAAGGCAGTGTCATCTCAGAACAGGGCAATGGCAGGCTGGGGTTATCCTCACGAGCCACTTCTGTGTGGGAGGGGGAGATTGATGACCGCAGTGAGATCATGGTGAGAGATTTAATCCAAACATACATATAGCTGTGCTTCATCAAGCTATTGCAAAGCAGTTTTTTTTTACTGGATAATGAATGAGTATGAGTCAATGTTGCTCTTCAATGCGTTGAACAGTTTTCTTGATAGGAAGGATCCTGTAGTGATACCCTAATGAAATCACTCATGTTTTTAAGGCCCTCCTTTCTGAGCAGGAGGATGATGATGACTTAACACCTGCACAAAGAAAGGAAGAAATTGGGCGGTTGAAGGCAGCAGCTCATGCAGCAGATGAAGGCAAGTTCTTATTATTTTTCCATTTTGGTGCAATTTCTCTCTTTATAAGCCAACCTCTAGGTCACAAGGTGAAACAATGTTCTTGAGACATTTCTTGGTGTGGTTATGTTTTTTTGCTATTGAATTCCAATTGTGGGAAAGTGCAGAATTCCCGGATGAAGTGGACACACCCACCGATGTTCCTGCTCGTCAGCGATTTGCCAAATATCGTGGATTAAAATCCCTCCGCACTTCTCCTTGGGACCCCAAGGTTGATTTTTTTTCACTCTTAAAAAATCAACCCTTACAGGCTTTTCCCACATCCAGGAATTGATAGGGTTATCCATATTGTGTGCCTCTTCTGGAGAACTGTTTTTTTGGGGTAAGCATCTGTTCTCACAGACTGCTTGCTTGCTGTGATCTATGTTCCTTTTATGTGATTTGGCTTTCCATTCTTGTGATTGGAGAACAGGAGTCATTGCCCTGGGAGTATGCCAGGATATTTGCCTTTGAGAATTTTGTTCGTACTCAGAAGAATGTATTGGCAAGAGCAAAACAAAACGATACAGGTGTCCAAGAAGGCTGCATGAACACAGGACTCTTTGTTCGGTTGCATGTCAAGAATGTGCCTGCAGCTGCAGCTGCAAGGCTTTTGGGTTCTTACAACAAGATTCCAGTCGTAGCTTGTGGTCTTTTACAGCATGAATCTAAAATGTCGGTTTTACACTTCAGGTGAGGCAAATCTTTCTTGGTAATCTTTTGTTTGTGTTTTTGCTATCTGAATTTGCTTAGTGGACATCAAGTGTGAGATTTCATCAGAGTAGTAATCCCAAGGCCTTTTCTTAAGCCAGCAACAGAACTTCTGTATCTAAGAAGATATGCTTTGCGTTTGTGGCAGTGTGAGGAAGAATGAGGGTTACATGGAGCCCATCAAATCAAAGGATGACCTCATTTTCCATACTGGATTCCGACAATACCACACAAGGTCAATGCCTTCCCTTTTTAACTCCATGCCTCAACCAAGTGTAAGCCATTTTTGAACATAGGAGGAGCTTTTTAGGTTTGGGGTTTAGGGTTTAGGTTCTGGTGATTTTGTAGATAGTTTTTCTTCATTTCTCTGACTCATTGACCCAGGAAATATTTTCATCATATCTTTCACAGCCTAAATGCTGGCAAACAGCCTCTTCTTCTGTTGTGAAATTTTTGGAGGCCCATTCCTGAATTTAGCCCATATAAGTCCTGAAAGAATTCTGCATCTTGTTAGGGGCCATGAGTGCAATTCTGCATTGGGTGTAATAATTACTTTGAAATGCTTTTTGGGTTCTTCCCAGGCCCATCTTCTCCACTGATGACCTCAACATGGACAAGCATAAGTTTGAACGATTTCTTCATCCAGGACGTTTTGTCATAGCCTCCATTTTTGCACCAATCTCATTCCCACCTCTCCCCCTGCTTGTATTTAAAGAAGCGACTCTTGGAGATAGAAGAGGTGCTGCTGGTGCTGCCACTCTGGTTGCTTCTGGCTCCCTCCGCAGTGTTGACCCTGACAGAATCATTTTGAAGAAGATCACACTTTCTGGGTATTTATTCATTCAGCTCTCCCCAACTTCTCCCAAATCACACCAAATTGAGGAAATTGTCATAAGAGTATTATTAGGAGCCTTATTGGTTTACATTGTATGTTATTTTCTTTGGAGACTGAAAATTAGGGTTTAGGTTCAAGGTTTAGGAAACACAAAAAGGGTTATTTGCAGATTGATATATATGCTGATGAAAATTGAGACGGTTTGTGGTTGTCTCTTTCTCTGTTTTATTGTGCACTGAATCACTGCTACTGCTTGGGTTAAAAGTATTTGTGTGCCCTTCCAGGTACTGAAGGATTTAAGGATAGTAATAGTAAGGGCAATCAATGTCCTAGCTAGTACACTTGGGTGAACTGAGATAGTTGTGGATTCCCTTCAAATTTTCAAAGTTTAGGGTTTAGGGTTTTAACTTTGAGGTCATGAACTGGGGATGGCAATTCAAACCATGATTGCTTATACTGGTAACAAAAAATTGCAGGTACCCACACAGGGTGTCAAAACGCAAGGCAGTGGTGAGGTTCATGTTCCATAACCCTGAAGATGTGCGTTGGTTCAAGGTAAAAGCCCTAAACCCTTCATCCCAGTAAATCCATTTCTTACCATAATAAGTCACTGTGCAAAATTTGCCTGCCTTTCTTGTCTGCTTGAAGATATTCTCTTCCTGGTTCTGTTTTACAGCCATCAACTGTTACAGTCTCAGGCACTAAATTGTGCAGTAGACTTTAGATGGTTTCAATTTGTTCATGGCAGTTTCATTAACGTTGGGTGGCAGATTACTTCATTTTCTTGCCCACATTATATCACATAATCTTCCAGTGTGACCAAAATGTGTCTGTTGAACATGATTTCTTTTTTTTCAATTGTTGAATCTGCTATCCCAGACCTTAATGTTGTGGAATGACCTGACCTCACCCTAGCTTGCCTTAATGGGCTTGCCTGGTGCCTTACCCAACATAATGGCCTGTGGCTTAACCGTTCCATAGTAAATATACTGCTTACCCAAGTCAATTGGGAAGCCAGCTTTTTAAGGAAATTATGCACTGCGTACAAGAAAACCTAAAAGAAAAAAACTCTGGCACTCTGGCTCAGTCGTACCCTTTCGAACAGGGCAAACCTTAGACAATACAAACATGTGAAATTTTGAAGCCTAGTAACTATGATGTCTGGCAAACAAGATATTAGTCATCGAAACCCTAAACCTTCCACCTTCAACCTTCAACCCTACAACTTATGCAGTAGTTAGTTATTGAGAATGTTGTGTATCTTTTTGGAGCTTATTTGGGGCCCTGGTAGTCTCCTTATTTCACTCACTGGGGATTTCCATAAACCTGACTTTTTGACATTGATCTTTTATATAGCCATTGGAACTTTGGACAAAATATGGACGTCGTGGTCGGATCAGAGAGCCTGTCGGCACTCATGGTATGTTAGTTTTTCCCAGACCATTTTCCTTATCAGATTGTTCTTTGAAGATAAAAATACTCATAAGAGAGACATACTCATTTTAGCATGAGTTAATTATACTCTGAGTTCAGATGGTGCATAGCCAGTTATTGAATTTTTTTCAAACTGTAACCAATACTCCAGCTCATATGTTCAAAAGTTCATACCTTGTCCATCAGAGCTTGTAATTTATCAAGTACTTGTTTGTTGAGATTTGAGAATGGCTAGTTCAGGATTAAGCTATTTTACAAAGGATAGATCTTTTCTACATTTAACTGTGCAGTTTACTAAGCTCTGATGGTTGGGGAGTCTTCTTTTCAGGTTCAATGAAGTGCATATTTGATGGAGTGGTGCAGCAGCGGGATGCTGTATGTGTGAGTCTCTTCAAACGTGTGTACCCAAAATGGCCCCAGCATTTACTTGCCAAACAGTACTCTTAGGGTTTAGGGTTTAGGGTTTAGTGTTCTGTATCACCACTACTACTAGTGCATACTAGGATCTCTAATTCCTACCATTGTTTCCAATCGTAAAAACCTAGAAATGTGAGCATATGGTCATGCAAAGCCCTAGTTTGCCCTTGTTCTAATTCTACCAAAGTTTTGAAACAGTAAATCCAAATTTTGTCCGAACTTTTTTCTTGAGAACTTGAAATTTTTTTTTAATTTAAAGAAAAACTAATAGATCTTTTGCACCCATAAGCATGTTGTCCATGTAACTGAATTTGGACACGACTAGAATATTTAATGAAAATAGATCGGGTAAATGGGGTCCATATGTTTATATGCATAAGAAAGTGCATAAATATTTAATATTTTAAAAATCATCTCACTTAAGTATTACTACTATTTACAAAAAACTGCCACTAATTATGTCTTATGTTCAATATAAAAACCTTATATCTTTGATTATGTTATTGCTTTTGGTTTTGTTCAATAAGAAATTATTATGGAGATGTTAATTGTAGTAAACATGGTCAAGTGCTTAAAGTTTTAGTTAGGGAGAAGAATGAAATAACTGAATTAGCAAAGCAATGACATTTTGGGATGGAGGCAATTGTTTGATTAGAAACAAACCCACATTGCAACGGAGGCAACTGATTCAAATGGATTAGAGCTTTACTTGGAATCAATATATGAAAGAATATTGGATTTGGGTTCTTTGAAATAACCTTAATAAAAAAATAGAACTAAATGTGTTTAATTGAGACCTTGATAGTGTATTTTCTTTTTTTCTAGATAAACAAGAAGGCTAGAATATGTGTGTATTGGTTGGAGAAGGTACATTCATTGCTTATGTTGTTAAGTATCATAATCATCCAAAGCTTCATCAATTTAAATCATTTTGAAATGTTAAATGATTCAAGTAGGATTTCAAACCTCTTTCATATTAAGGTTGCAAGGTTGTAGTTACAAAAAACATGCATGGGTCTTTAACATTTGTTTTGGAAGGTTAGTTTGAAATATGAAAACTTGGATATAGAATTGTAAGGTCCAATAATGAGTTACAAACATATCAAAAGCTTTTGATGTGGTCAAAATGTGCTTGAAAATGATCATGCATGAAAGACGGAGGTTTTCCTATAAGGAAAAGGTCTATTATCAAACCTTTTTTTTATGTAAAGTGTTGTTGTGATAGTGACATTGTGAAGGGACAACATTGTAATGATAAATGTAGTAAAGAGGAACAAATTGATGGGTAATTTTCACCAAGTTGTTTTAACAAGTTAGAGAATACCTTTCGAATTG
Organism: Sphagnum tenellum; assembly: GCA_963921925.1. Classification (NCBI taxonomy): domain Eukaryota; kingdom Viridiplantae; phylum Streptophyta; class Sphagnopsida; order Sphagnales; family Sphagnaceae; genus Sphagnum; species Sphagnum tenellum. The sequence goes on along the minus strand of OY998143.1, from coordinate 445,049 downwards.
TGTCAGTAACTATTCTTAAAACATCACTTTGACATTAATAACAAGATGTTCTCAACCTAGTGAAGGTCCAAAATATGCAAAAGGAAAAAAATGCATAATGTTTTATGCCTTTGGAGGCAATCAAATTTTGAATGTAAATTATCTCAATATTTCACAATATGTTTTAGTAATTTTTCAAACTTTCATATTGCGTAAGGTTTCACATAACGATGGTTATCAAATTGCTGAAAATGATTATGTTTATTAAATAAAAGCACGATTAAATGGTATAATAAAAAAACATCACACTATCAAATTTTTTAATCATTTTTATTTCAAGATTGATTTGTGCTTTGGTGGTTAATTATTTGATTAATTTTTGTATATATTTATATGACACATATCATGAATTTTCTAATGGCCCATCTTAACTAGAAGTTATACTTTGTTGGATATTATGTATCATTTCTTATATCAAAAGGTTCCATAATGTAACAAGTTATAAAATGGACATTGAAATAATTTTAAAACCCTTAGTGACCTTGTATATTTTTACTTCATGTTTAAAAAGATGCATATGACATATATGCTTAGGGAAACATTCAATACAATGTATATTAGATTTTTGGATTATAATTGAACTTCAATAAAAACATTCTTTCAATAATCACATGAATACAAACTGATTTTTTTTCATTTTTTTCTTTCATCTTTAATTTTTTTGTGGGACTTACAAAACTAATACATGTTTGTAATGATTATTGATTTTAAAAACAGACTTGGGTATTTTTTAAGTCCATAAAAAATAGGACATTCAATGAATTCTTGAACTTTCAAAAGCACAATCACTTTAACTCATTCTTTTTTAATTATAAAAAATTACAATTATTATTATTTTACGAATAATCAAAACCCTTGATGAAATGGATATGACAATAAAAAAAACCCCCAAAATCAATTTTTACCAATTTTTTTAACATTGATGAAAAAAACACTTTAAATCTTTTTTTATTAATATCATACTATTGTGTTTTCACATTTTTATATACATATTTAGCAAAATAAATGTGTAGATTATTAAACATATTATTATTATGTTATCATTACTATTACTTATTATTTATCATAAGTAATTCATTGTTTGCAATGTTAGATTTCTAAATCATGAATTAATGGCCTTTTCCAAAAATGATGACACTAACCAAAATAAACATCTTTTTAAATGTGTGGGCAAAAAACTATGAAAAAATGTTTTTTTAAAAAAATCTATGTTGCATAAATTGGTTGAAATTAGTAAATTTATTTTTCTTTTCGAATAAATGGTTCAAAGAACGAAATATTATTGATTTTCAATTATTGTCTTTTTCTTTTGTTCATCATTTTTATAAGATCCTTATACAATAGGTATCCAATGTCAATGTTATTAACATTGCAATTTTTTTAAAAAAATGGTTTAAAATAACAATGCATGCTTTAGTATAACTTTGAATAATTATCTTTGCGAATGTATGCCTATTAATCAAGGATTTTTAAAAGTTAAATGCAAGCCTAAGTCTAATTCAACATTGGGAAAAAAATGCAAAGACGCAAGGTAAGAACATGATATATACTAGAAGATGATTCAAATAAAATTATATTTTGATAACATATGAAAACAAAAGTTATCACACGAAATTGTATTCAAAACTAGTAATGAACATACTAAAAATAATGGGAGATTCTACCAATAATTATAATCCATTTATACCTTAGTTTAAAAAAAAATTCATAAAGGTTTTCGTGTGTGCATCAATCAAAAAAACTTCTTAATTAATAGTGAACTCAAAATCACCAAAACTTAACTAAGGGATAACCAAAGGGTAACTAACTCAAAATTAACTAACGGTTAATTCAAATTTAACTAGGACTTAAGTGAAAGTTAATTAAGATTTAATTAGGAGTTAAATGAGAGTTAATTAAAACTTAATTGTTATTTTACTAAAAGTTAACTTAAAACTAACTATGAATTTAATTAAGAGTTTACTAATAGTTAATTATGACTTAATTAGTATTTCACTAAGAATTAATTGAAAGCTAACTAAGACTTAATTAAAAGTTTACTGAAAGTTAATTAAGATTTAATTGGTATTTTATTAAAAGTTAATTGAAAGCTAACTAAAACTTAATTGTGATTTTACTAAAATTTAACCAAAAGTTAATTTAAAATTAAGTAAGACTTAACTAAAAGTTAATTAAAATGCATTGAAAGTTAATGATGATGTAAGCAATGAATGATGATGGTTTCCATGACATTTGTTTGATACAATGTAATCCAATCTTTTGTTTTAATTAATAAGGCATTTCCAAACTACGTTTAAAGCTTGCAAACATTGAAAATATTCAATGTGAAACTCATTATTAATATTTACATCATTTCCAATTCAAAACAAAAGAGATTTTACTTTTCGAAACTTGAATAATACAATGTGTAATTTTTTTGTGAATATTTGTTAAAGCATCAACATGATTTGGAAGGGAGAATATGAATGTCCCATGTTTCTCTTCTATGCCATGCACAACCTTATAATAAAAATTGTAAGAACTTGTTACACAACTATTTACTTGACAAACTTAATTTATATTATTCAATTTAATAACCAAAAAAAAAAAAGCACACATATTTTGAAATATAGGGAGAAGTTGAACACATGTACATCATCAATAAATAAAGTTATGTGCATAATATACATTGTGTGAGAATATAATAACTCCAAACTAATGTAATATAGTGACAACAACCATTGTTTAAAAAAGGTGTAAATAATAAACATGTTTCAATTATATCATCATGAATTCCCATTTATAAATTATGATATTATGAATGACAATAATTGTTAAAATTAGAATTTTGTACATTATTTAAAAAATTTGTGTTCTTTTGTAAAATAAATGAATTTTGTACATTAAATTTTATATTTTATTCAACAAACCTTTGCTTTGGATTCTAATTTGAAAATTTGATTTGGGTTAATTTCTTATGGTTGTTGCACATTATAAGGTAAAAATTTTATGTGTTATGATTAATTATATTTAGAGTAATTTTTAATTGGTGTAGCCCAATTTACATATGTCAAAAGAAAAAAAATCATATTTTATTTTGTGTTAAACTTATAAGATCAATTTCTCCCAAATGTCATTTAAAATTTTATTTTAAGCTTATATTGCATTATTGATGTACTTCACAAACTCTAAGGATAAACTAATAAATATGAGATGAAATTTTAGTTGCATCATAATTATAATTTAAATCATTTGTTGAACATTGAATTTAATTTGACTAAATTAGAACATAGTTGAAGTTTCAATTCAAAATTTGATGACAATATGCAATGTCAATTGATCTTAAATTATGGTTGAAATTAGCCATTCACTATAATGGTAAATGCAATTTGAAATTGAAAATGGTAATTAGAATTTAATTGAAAACAAGTGGAAAACATAGTTACAAATATAACGATTTTTAATTACCGAAATTTACAAAAATTGATCTTTAAACATATCACATTTTACATGAATCAAAATTGAACTTAACAAAAAATAAATAAACATAAATCAATTTTAACACAAATCAAACTTGACATAAATTGAAATTAATCTTTACACAAATTAAATTTGACCAAAAAATAATTTTAAATAAATAAATAAACTTCAAATGATTGAAATCAACCTTAACAAAAACACAAACGTATGCACATTTTATAAGTATTGTAACCTAAAAATAATGTCATTTGTTTTTCCATGGATGGAGATTACAAACCCTAACTTAAACTATTGGTTGAACTGTTAGCAGTGCGATGCTTTAATAGTGGCTAATTTTTTGTTTTCAATATGTTTTTGTATTTGGTGTGATTTGTTGCTCTGTAATTTATGATAAAGGGAGTTTGATGAATTAGCTGCTGAGATGGAATGCAATCTTTGCAGCTCAATGTAAATGCTTTAAGAAATGTGTGGATCAAATTTCTAGAGGGGGATTGGCAGGGATATTTTGGGGAAGTAAGGAGATGAGATGAAAAAGAAGATATTTGATGCAGACTAGGGAAGTGAAGGCATGTTCTTGGGTGATGAAAGAGAAGTTAAGTTATTAAACTTTCAATAAGACTAAAAAGTGTGTTTGGATTTTTATTTTGGGGTGTTGTAAATAGATAGAAGCAAAACTTGATCAAAAGGACTGGATCAAAAGAATTTTGATGATAAAACTTCCGAAGTGTTAAGAATGTCAAAAAAAGGTCCAAAATTATTGCATGTGTTTTTGTATGGACCAACACAAGAGAGAAGATGAATGTGTTTTAGGATTTTTGGAATGGTTGTGTGGTAGCCCATGCATGTTGTTTCTGGGGATTTTGAACTTGGTATGGAATGTGTTTTGTCATGAGAAGAGTACCTATTGTTTTGTGGGAGTTCCGGAGGTTTTTGGGACTAAGGGAATGTTAAGAAGTAGTGATTATTGTATTGGCTAACTTTGCCCTGAATTTCGGTCCAATCTTTGAGACTAAACCACTTTGTGAGGATTCCGTTGTTGGGAATGAGCTGCCAACCACATAAAACAATTTTTGATTCCTAAAGAAGAAATCAAGATGAGTGCATGACCCTTCATGGTCCATAAAATAAAGGCCATATAACTTAGATGTCTATTAGGACCTTGAAGAAAAAAAATATTTGAATTAAAATGATCATATTTTAATAAAAGTTTTAGAAACATAATTCAATCCATGTATGTCTAACATTGGGGATGTGCACTTTCTAAAAAATATTCCTTTTGTTTTTATGTGATAATATATGCAAATTTGCAAGTTTAAAAAAAAAGAAAAAAAATTAGACATAAATATCAAATGAATTAATGTGTTTACAAATTATATTTGTATAATTATTTATTTTTCAAAGTGGAACCCCTAGGGGTCGTGACAAAGGCAAGGGTTTGTAAGGTGTGTGAGCCAAGAGGGAAGTCGGGAGTCACACAACATACTCCCATGAGTGTGAAAGGGTGTGAGAGAATGAACGTTCACCCCAAGGGATTCCACTTTGGAAGTTGGAGTCCCGGTGGACTTTTTGAATTTTCAGAGGATAATTATAGGGGTCAAACCTCAATGGCTTGAAGCGATCTTTATATCATTAAAAAGCACTTGGAACGTAGATGTGTAAAATGGGCTTGCATCACCCATTTGTACATTTGAAACACAAGTTATGGCCAAAAGAAAGGCTGGAAGTCAAATTGGTAGTTTGATTTTCAACAATTAGAAGTTAGGAATTGACTCGATTTCCTTGCGTACAAGTAGCGTGCAACATATCGTTGGAAAGCTCTTGATGAGGGTTACAATTTTGATTTAAACTTCATTTCCATCGGAGGTTTGCACGTAAAGTTATGATGCCTCAAAGTTGCAGGAGTCTTGAAATAAAAACTATTTGGATGTGGGCCCTCTGGAAAGGCACGAAGTATATTATGAGGGGGAAGGTGGTGGCTTCTCCCAAGTCCAGGTTGTGGTGAGTCTTGTGAGTCCGAGTTGCCCATGGTTCATCCTAGCACCAAAGGTGTTCCAACTATGCACTAACCACTTTATGTTGATTTTTGTGTAGGCCCGTGTGAGTAAGTAAAGCTTGTCAAATATTTTTAGTCTCATCTCGAAACTCTAGCACATTCTTCTACTCTGCAAAGTGCTGCGAGCTAAGAGCGTGCCTCGACTTTTTGCCCTTTTGTTGTTTTTTGTTTGGGATTCACATTTGAATCCTTCAAGGAGTTAAGAGCATTTGAAAAATGATCCCATAAAAAGACAAATATGTTGGTTAATGAGAATATTTCCATGCAATATGAATTGATAGCGCATTGACATCTTAAGGGCTTTGAATTATAGCCTTAACAAAATTTTAGTAGTTTAATTAAAGATTTGAACATTAGATTAAACATATTCTTGTTTTGATTATGTCATGAAACAATTGATTTCAAATTTGAATGATAACACTAAACATTGGTAGGTCTCCAATGAGATATAGTAATGGTAATAAAAATAAAATTACATTTAAGAAAAAACATGGTTAAGTGGTTCAAAAGTGGCATTTGAGAATCCAAATTTTATATTAGCTGAAAAGCTATCACATAGTGACACTTTAAAACCCTATTTGTGATTGTTAATTAAATTTCAAAATTTGTTTAAAATTGATTAGTTGATATAAGATTCATGAAGGATTATTGTCAAATAATATTGGATGAAACATTATCTACAAAATATAATTGTTTCATTTGTGATTACTAAAGAAAGTATAGAATTGATTAAAGGATTGCTTGTATTGATTAAAAGATTTGGTGTTAGACCTTGTTTGAACCTTAAACCCTAAAACCTAAACTCAATGTTATTGAATGTAACATTGTTTGTAATAAAATTCCTTCAATTGTGATTCTGTGAAAAAAATGTAATATTATTTAATAAATTTGTTATTAAGGTTTGTTATTTACAAAGAAGAATTGTTGAGTGTTTCATAATGCGATTATGAGTGTTTTTGAAAAAAACATTCAAATTAGCATTCATGTTTCCATTGAGGTGGGTGTTATTAGGTAGAAAATGAGTTATTTATTGCACAAAACCTTTTCACATCAAAATGGTGGGTGGGTGAAAAGGATAAGGAAGGTTTGGACAACATACATAAATTGGCAATGAATGTACATTTATGTAAATTCCAAATGAAAATACATTTACACAAAATTTGGATGAATATAGATTTATACAAATCGTTGGACCAATTTTTTTTAATGCAAATTCTGGATGAATATACATTTATGTGAATTTTGGATGAATTTTTGAAAATGCAAATTCCATATGAATATACATTTATGTGAATTTTGGATGAATTTTTTAAAAATCCAAATTCCAGATGAATATACATTTATGCAATTTTTGAATGAAAAACATCGACATAGAGGTTCCTCATCCACTAAAATGGTAGATTATAGTTCATAATATGACGAATGTGGGCAAGGAGGAGAGAGACACAACAATAAACAGATGAAATGCATCCCCACTAAGAGTATCCTCATCCACGAAGAAGTGAGTATTTCTCCATCCACGAAGCAAACAGTAGTTTTGGAACAATAAACGGACGAGACGCATCCACGAGGAGTAATTCTCATCCATGAAGGGAACAGTTTGGAGTTCATAATCCGAAGAGCGTGGAGCTTTGTGTTTCTCGCTGCGGCGCTCCATCGTTCTTCTCTCTCTTTTGCGCGCGCGCTCTCTCTCTTCTTCCTCTTCTGTCTCCCTCTCCCTTCCTCTCGTGCTCTCTGTGTGCGCGAGCTCTCGTGTCGTCCGCGTTGGTTCATTTACAAGGAACGTACATCCACAATGTCTGGCGGTTTCTTCAGGGTTCGTGTGCTCTTCTTTTCTGTTGCAGTTTTTTTTGTAATTTTTGGATTCCCGGTTGGAGAGAACGAGAGATGAAAGAGAGAGAGAGAGAGATTAGGTCTGGAGCTTACTATTTTGATAGTGTTGTTTGTTGATGGCTTTGTGTGTGTGTGTTCGTGTGTGAGCAGGGAACGTCGGCCGATCAAGATACCCGCTTCTCCAATAAGATGAAGAAGCTGCTCAAGAGCCAGAAATTTGCCCCTGAGCTGGATGTGCTGGTGAGATTTGTGTGCCCCTGGTGATTTCACATGTTTCCTTGCCATCTCGTCCTGTTTGCTGGTTCTGTTTTTCTTTTTCTTCTTCTTTTCCCTGTTTTTCTTAGAGCGATTCTTGCCGTAGTATGGCAACCTAGTTCATGGAAATTTTGCGGCTCAAGGAGGGGCATATATGCTCAAATCATGCTTGTCAGTCAGCAAACACTTTTCTCATTGATGTTGTTGTTATCGCTGTTTCGTCTTCCTTTCAGCAAGCATGACGAGAGGGACAGGGTTTCTGTAAGAAAAGACATGATCCACACAGCGTTTCTCTTTTGCAGGTGGATATGACAAAGGTGAAAGTCGATGTAATTCGACCTTGGATAGCAACTAGGGTTACAGAGTTGCTGGGATTTGAAGATGAGGTTCTCATCAACTTCATATATGGCATGCTCGATGGGAAGGTATGGTGACAAAGGATGTAATGTGGTTGCAAATGTAATTGAAAAGACGCAATCATCTTTTCCAGTATGATGAGCTTACCCATGTGTGTGTGGTTGTCTTTTCCAGGAGGTTGATGGCAAGCATGTCCAGATTCAGCTTACTGGATTCATGGAGAAGAACACTGGACGGTTTATGAAGGAGCTTTGGATCCTATTGACAAGTGCACAGAAGAACCTCAGTGGTATCCCTCAGGAGTTCTTGGATGTCAAGGCAGAGGAGCAGAGGCTTAAGAAGGTGACTGTTTTTGTCTTGATTTCCCATTTCTTTATTTTTTCTGTCTTCCCTTCTCTGTTAGCAAAGTTTTGTTCATGCAAATTTTGATTCCTGGTGCAGTAGTGTTCTGATTACAATTTTTGGGCTGCTGCTATTGCAACAACCATTGCAGGCTGAGAATGATCGCATTGTGTTTGAGCTTCAGCGCAAGAGAGAGCAAGAAAAGGAGGCTGAGCAGGAACGGTTACGAGAACTGGCAAGTTCAAATTCTGCATCTGAGATCATACAGTGATTTCAGAATTGTATTGCCTAGGCCTTCATGATTAGCTGGATGTTACAGTAGCTGGTCACTATCATGCACATGTGTTTACGATCACTGAACATGTGTATGACTGTTGTTATTGTTCAAATGGCTCCTCAAAAATTTCCTGCATTTTTTTAGGGTTTTTTCTTTCTCCTGTCCACTGATATGTTGTCAGATGTGATTGTCAATAATCCTATTATCAGGGTCATCTATCAAATCTATTCAGGTTGTTTTAAATGTTAAGTGTGGATAAGTTTTCAGATTAGCTGCAGGGTGGTGTGGCTGAAGAATTAGGTGTAAACCAGTAGGCCTGTATTAACCCAAACCTTTCAGAACTAAGCCGTTGATTTGATTGATCACAGGAGGCAGCTAGAGAGTTAGAAAAAGGTGCTGGGGGAGGCAAGAAATCACCTACTGATGACATAGACATGAAGTCATCTGAAATTCGGAAAGCAGGTCACAATTCAGGGAGGGGTAGTAGGTATAAAACTTCTCTTTGTTCTTCCAGAGAGCTTTTGTTGAACCCTGGTCATTGGATGTTCCGATGCCATGTGATGATCAATAACTTCGGTTTAAATCTATTTGTGCATCATCTTTGTACTCTGTGTAACCATTTTTGCGCCTTGAGGAGATTCCTTGAGTGCAGCTTAGTTCCACTTTGCTATTTGCTGTGTAGGATAATCTGTAATGCAGGACTTCTATTTGGAATGCCTTTCTGTCCAATTAGGTATTTGTTTGGTCAATATAGCATGTGTGAACCATAATCTTTTGATGTTCTTGCAGTGGTTACAGAGAGAATGACAAGAGGAGTTACAGGGCAAGGTCACGGTCCCCAAATCGCAGTTGGTCCAGGTGTGTGTCTTTGCAATTCTCAAGTTTCTCTTCTTTGGATTTTCTTCCCTTATTACTGTAGGTTTTCAGAGCTCTTAAATCATGTACTCTGTGTTGGTTGTTGCCAGTGGTTTGTCAACATTCCTTGGTTGGAGCCTTTTCTTTGTTCCTTTTGGTGTTATCCCTTCCCATCTGCTGTTGGGAACCTTTTTGGATGGAGCATGATGCGATTTGCTGGTAGGTAGCTATCTGCAAAGAACTACATGTGTCATTTTAGCAAGCAGTGTGAAGTAAACCAATTTCAACTCTGACCTCCAATTTTCGGGTCTTACATGATCACTTTACGTTTGCTACTAGTGCATCTTCAAATTCTTTGACACAGGCATTTTGTGGGCCAGAAATATCCTCCTGTAGGAGATTGGAATTCTCTGATCAAGGATATTACCCTGAAATTTCTTGGCCATTTAGGAATCAGAGTTTTGCAAATGTGAGACCTAGGTTTGAGCAGTCCTTGGAGCCATTCCTTAAGGGGAAAAAATCTGGTTGAAAATTTCCAATCATAGCTCAATCCAAACTTGTGAATTGGACTAAATTTATATGTTACTATTGAGCCCAGTATATGAAGCTATTTAAGTGATTTTTTGTGTGAAGCTTCCTCTGAGTCTACTTCACTTCTTTCCATGAATATCCTGGAATCAAGTCCCAATGCCATTTGCCTCTGGATTCTTCTAAGTTTTCAGCAGACATTTGTTTACTACTTCACACCAACCCACAATCTGGAGCTTATCAAGTCACTGGAGAGTAATGGCAGCTAGTTACTGCCATTTCTTATGAAGGTGATGGTCTGATACTTTGTAAGTGACACTGTCTAGGTTTTGATTGCACTTATTATTCTGCTTGGATCTGGCCTGAACTGACACAAGAAGTGTTTTTTGGAGTTTTCTCTGCAATTTCATGCACATTGTGCCTTGAATGTGGGAGCATTATTACATCACTCCAAGGGTGCTTGTAGGACATGTAAGGGGCCCTTCCTTGAAGGTGTCAGTGAAGTAGAATGAAAACAATTAACCTAAATCAGCCACTTTTTGTTCCTGTATATGGAGGTCAGTCGGTCATTTCTGTTGTTTGGGATCTGATATAGTTGGCTGTAATAATACGTGGCTGCAGATCTCCTGTGAGGAGACGCCACCATTCTCGCAACAGGTCCCAATCACCACGTCGAAGTGGAAGGTCAAGATCTCCTGACAGGCATGGGCGATTGCCAAGGGCACCACATTCACCAGTGAGACGCCACCACTCACCCAACTATTCAAGGTCACCAGTGGGGCGAAGGCGCCACCATACACCAGACTATTCAAGGTCTCCAGTGGGTCGAAGAAGGTCACCTAAGGCACACAGATTATCACCACGTTTTCGCCCTGCTTCACGCTCTCCACGACCTCAAAGATCTCCAAGCTCTCCACAGCCTCGACGATCTCCAAGCTCTCCGCGTCCTCGAAGATCTCCAACCCCTCCACGGCCTCGAAGATTTCCAAGTTCCCCACGGCCTCGACGATCTCCAAGTTCTCCAAGACATCATAGATCTCCAAGCTCTGCACGGCGTCGAAGATCTCCAAGCCACTCACCCTCCCCACCAAGACAGGATTTTCACAGGTAATCTTGTGTGTGTAAATGGCTCTTTGGTTTTTGGGGACAGAAATGCCTGATAGCAGTAAAATTATGTGAGGAGAGTTGGGATGGAAAAATAGCAGTAGGGATTTTACAAAATGGGTTTGATTTTGCTGTTTTTTTATTGGGCATTTTTTGTTAATTTTTTTGTGGACCATACTTACAATACACCTAGGTGCCTACTGCTTAATTTGAGGTGTGTAGGCACATTGAAGAGGTCTTAAATGTTGTATCTGCAAGTACAGCAGGGGTTCTCATCGAAGGGAGAGGAGTTCCAGCAGAGAGCAACAGACCCGTCAAAATGGAAACACTTTAAGCAAGGAAAGGAGTCCCAGCAGAGATCATCAGGCCCATCAAAATGGGACCAATTTGCACAAGGAACAGGACCATCAAGGGCTGGATAGGTAAGGCAAAGGGCATTGAGTTCCTTTCTGTTGTGGATAGTGTCCTTGTTGCTATTAGAATGCTCTCCATCTAGTACTTAATTCTCCAGTTATGTTATGTTCTGTTGATAGAGAGGGCATTAGTTGTGTATTGTGCTAACTGGCCACTGCTGTTACAGAGCTGACCAAGGTGGAAAGGCAGAGAGAAATGTGCCTCTTTCTTCCAGTAGGCCTGGCGTGGACGTTCCTCTTACAATGCTGCCTTTTGCAAACCGAAGATCAGCAAGCTATTTAGCAGGAGAAAAACGCCCATACAGTGACCTGGAAGAGCAAGTTGAGCCAGATAAAAGGAGAAAAGAGCGGATTGTGCGGAGAAATAGAAGCCCACTTCAAGAACGAAATAAGTCTGAGCATTCCAGTGACATTGAGAGGGTTCAGAGCCCTGTTGGGATGATCTCATATGAGGATTCTATTCCCAAACTAGAGACAGTCTCAATGAAGGCGAGTTTGCAAGAGAATAAGGATGCGTTTGTGGCCAGATCTCATCATGCTGGGAGCTTGTCACCTAAGGTTAGTGGTAAAGCCACAGATGAAAAGATGCGAAGAAAAGAAGAAAAGCGACTACGAAAAGAGGAGCACAGGAGGAGAAGGGAAGAGAAGCACAAGAGGAGAGCAGAGAAGCATGCTGCTAAGGCTGCATCTGCCATGGTTACAGATGTTGATGAAGTTGACAGACAGCTCCAAAGTCCCAATGTGTTCATTCCAAGTGATGAAGAGCATACTGAAAATGAACAAAAGCTCCTGGAGGATGCCCTGCGGCGGAAAGCTCTGGAGTCATTACGCGCAAAGAGGGCGATCTCTCAATGAGTTCTTGGATAACATATGTTTTTCTGCGGGAATTCCCTTTTATTGAAAGGACTGGGTGTAAACTTGTTGACTTGTGCAGTTGCCTCAAGAGGCAGTCTGGATGTCATAGATTCTCATAGATTGGCTGGGCAGTTAAGGAAAGAGCTTTCTCATTGTTGGTGTGTTTCTTACTATATGTCCATGCTGGGCGGCAGGACTCTGAGGAGTTTGGAACCTGATCAATCTGGAGGGCAATAATGGGGCTTGTTGGAGGTTTTTAAGAGGCTTCCTTACTGGTAATGTTTGCTGGCTTTTGCATGCAGCTTTGCATATTATGAGGTGGTTTATTCACAATATATCATCACAGTGGTCAGTGAGTCCCTGATTGTGTGTGCCTTCACATGTACTCAGAGGAGGCTTTTGACGTCTTAGGGGCAGCAAGATGTGAAGTTGCTCAGTTGCAGCTTGGATTTGGGCAACAGCAAAGAACTCTTCATTGGGGCTGCTAGTCAGCCCTCAAAACATGTCTAGGTTTCTCCCCTTACCTTGTTTTGTTTGCTTCTGGCTTCCAGCTTAGTCAGAATCAGGAAGAAAGTCACCGCAGCTGGCATTGACAGGTAGAGAGTTGGCACGGCTTTTTCACACCGGTCTTATCTGGGACCGACTTACAGAAGGACAAAAGTAGAAATGCCTTTCTGACTGTCATATGGTTTTATATTCAGGATAGTAAAGAAATCAGTGCAGTGAAGAAGCAAGCTCGTGAGAAACTTCTGGATTTGAGAAAGGACTTCCTCTTATGGGGTTGTTTGTCAGCTTGATCTCACTAATATAGAACTGGGAGTCCAGTGTCTAGATGTAGTTTCACTTCTGGTGGGGCATCGTAGTTCCTTTGCCTTTCAGGTGGGGATCTTTTCAATTTCCTTCTGTGGTCTTTTGCGTCAAAGAGCTGATGCTGATAGGGATTATAGGTGTGAGATGGATGTCTCTATTGGCTGTTGGCAAACATAACTGCAAATTGGATATACAGTTTAATTTGAAGCTGACGACTTTGGTTAGTCTTTTGGGCACAGACTCTGCAGGGGTTCTTGAAGGATTGGAAGTTTGCTCACCAGTTTTAAGTTTCCATTTTGGCCTGGACAGGAAGTACTCAAACATCTCTATTACATTTGTATTTTGTCTCATCTAGTCTTGTGGTAGCTCAAGGATTTGTTACAGTTTTTTACTGACTGGTTCTAACTCCGACTTATTTAGAGTAGGTACACTGACAGTATTACAATGGCTTGAAGTTTAGGCTTTAAAATGGTGCAAAATGGCTTGTAACTTGGATTAGTAATTTGGTGGAAGTTCAACAAGCTTTCAATAACGTGAAACGGCTTGTAAATAGTTAAGTATGCCTACTTGCATTTGCTGTTTCATGCACCCACTTGGAGCATAGAGGATCAAGGTAGCAAAGCTAGCACATCTGTCTGTGGTGCAATGAGTTGGAGGTGGCATGCCCTGAGGAATTGAAACCAAGAATTTGATCACCATCTCTCAGCAATAACGATTCTCTCTGACAATGACCAGATTCATAAACTTTGGAAAACCTAGAGAGTAATATGAGCTAGAGTTGGAGCAATATAGTCTCTGAGAGCACATGTACCTAAGATTTCTTGGCTTCAATTCCACACAAAAATGCAATTTGGTTCTGATGCCGCATTCTGCAAAAACACTGAAACCATATTTCTTGGCTTCAGCTCCACACATAAATGCAATTTGGTTCTGAGGCCTGATTCTTCAAAAACACTGAAACCAAACCTTGATTTCAGTTTTGAAAATGAAACCCATTTCCCTTGGAGTATGTGTCAAAATCTTTCTTTTTGTGAAAAAAATGGCCTTTCATTTGCTAGATGTTAGTCCTCATTTTTTTGACTTAGAATATGTGACCCTAATCAAAATTGCCATATTTCTACGATAAGTTCAAAATTTGGCTAAAATATTAAAAAATTTCTTAAATTACTATGTTCATATAGTGCAGTTTTACTCCTGAATTTTGCTCAATCTGCTTGTGGATGATCTTGCAAAATTTGGCAAAATTGAATAAATGAAAACAATGTTTGCTACTCATGTTGAAAAAATGTTAATCAAGTGGGCTTCAATTGTTCTGAAATAAAATCTGGACATGGAACATGCATTACACTAGTCTTAAATGATGTGTACAAGTTTGACACTGAGATAGTGCAACTTTGTAATCTCGTTTGCAACAAAGGAGAGTGAACATGGAGCTTGTTGACTACTATAATACCTACAATGTAGTCACTTGACAATGTCATCATCATTACTCATAAAGAGGTTTTGTTTTTGGGGAAATTTCAGTTTTGTTTTTTACCCTTATTCTTTCAAAGACATATAGGAGTCACATATTCTAAGTCAAAATTTGGCAATAAAACATTCCAACCAAAGAAAAAGGAAATAAAAGGAAATAATAAAAACAAACTCACTAGTGTCGAGAGCATCACATGATGAAAATGAAGGACCTTTGAGCCCACTATGTTGGTGGATCCCAATACTAGTACCTACATGGGTGATCAACCAAGTTGACAAGCTTTAAAAAAAACGCACATGTGGCCAACAAGGCAAAAAAGAGGGAGAGGAAAAAAACAAACGCTTTAAATTTAAAAATCAATTTGATCAAAGTATATCATTGAAGTCTTGGGAACACCCTTCACCCAAATACAAAGGCTAGCCCAAGTTTGTTATTGCCAAAAAGACTACCCTAAGTTACAACTTGATGAAATCATAACAAAAACCGAATTGGATGTCATCCGTAGCCTACAAATTGATTGGATATCATCCAGATATTACAATAAATTGGATGTCATCCATAATCTCAAAACCAGGTCACATTTATTGAAATTGGGTCACATTGGGACTGACCATTGACATTACAATAAAAACTGTGTCCTATATGCCAAGTGATTTCACTGGATTTTGAGTGAATTCATTATTCTAATGAATATGGACTAATGAATTGCACCCACGTTTTATAATAAGTGATTTCATTGGATTTTGAGTGAAATCATTATTCTAATGAATATGGACTAATGAATTGCACCCATATTTTATAATAGATAATTTCATTGGATTTTGAATAAATTCATTATTCTAATGAAGAGGGACTAATGAACTCCACCACATTTTATAATAATGTGGGTTGATCCCAAGTATAGTGGTATATTATTATTATTATTATTACTGAAAATATTCAATTTTGGCAGTTTTGAATTGCAAATGTTGAGGTATTCCGAATTGCACCAAAGTGACAACAACATGAGAAACATTGTCTAACCCTAAATTTCCTAGTTTAGGTGTGATTGCCAGTCGCCATTCTTTCTCTGAGTCAGGCAGGTCCACACCAAAGAGAAGGCCAGAGTTGCTAAGCTTGCCAAAGAATTGGGGACAAGAAATGGTGGTAGTTGCATTCGCAGTTGGGAAGAAAAGAAAGGCATTGATGAGAAACCTATCACTGCCAATGTTGAGACCTCCAATCACTAAAACCTCTTCACCACTTGTTGAATTGTTGATGCTTTTGGCAGGTCTTCTTACACGGAATGTGATGGTGGAACTTGCAAAGGTAGTGATGTTGTTGGTGTTTAAGGGAGGAGTGTTGAGGATCAGTTTGTTGATTTCCGAATTTGAAGCAGGGTAACAAGAGGGGAAAGCTGCATCAGAGCCTTCTTGAAGCCATGAATTGCTGACATTTTCATAATTGTACCTACAAAAAAAACAACACAAAGCCCACCACGCAATAGATATTTAGTTGCATTCTATAAGAAAGATGATACAATAGAGTTATCTGAGAAGTAACTCTGTCTTCACCTTGTCTTTAGGCCTCCTTTCACCCCCTATCCCGTCTTTCAGTGGTATCCGCAAAGTAAAGACGTTTTAATAAATCTCAGTATGAAATGCTGATACTCAGGAAGCAGTTAATGCACAAGGTTCGAGAGTAATTACAGTAGTTGTACAGTTACGAGCACTGAAAAAATATGCATCAGCAAAGACGTTTTAATAAATCTCAGTATGAAATGCTGATACTCAGGAAGCATTTAATGCACAAGGTTCCACACTAAGTATACTAGTTGTGCAGTTCGGAGCAGTGAAAATCTATGTATCGCCAGTGGAGGCGCTCAGGAAAAAAAAAGGAAAGACATGATGAAACTCAGTTTACTACCCAAAATAGTGATGGTTTTCTTGAGTTTCATCCTCAATTGAATGCTAATGTACTTTTTTTTGCAGGTTTTTTTTTGAATCTCACCTTTTGTAAGACCATACAAACTCAAGGTCCTGGTGCTGGGTTTTTCTTACTTTATACTGATAACTCTAATGTGAAGGCCAAAGAAATTGCAACTGGAAAAGAAAATTCCAAAAATCTTCTTGAGTTTTATGGTGTCGATCTAGTAAGACTGTAAAAAGTTCATGAGATTGTCAAGAGTTTAGATCAGGTTAAGGTACTCGGTGTCCTCGTAGTAGTAGGAGTGCAGAGAGCTTCAAGGTTCTTCATGAGATGAGATGAGATGAGACTCATGAGATGAGAAGAGAACAAACAAACGAATAAATTAGTACCTGAAGGTGTTGCCAATGTCAAGAGCTTGAGCGATCTTGACTTTCACCAAATCGCCATTCTCGTCATAAAACAGGAACTCAGTGTTGAGGTAGTCAGGATCCGTAATATCGTTCCTGTAGTCTCCAGGCAACGATTTCCAAACCTCCCACAAGCGATCGATGTTACCGTGATGCGCATAGAAGACGGGATCGTAAGCGGAGAAGCGGAAAAGCCCCATATCGGAAGTGGGGACTTTGGCACTGGGATCACCAGTCCAATCGTGCACAGTACCATGAGGGAAAGCTTCGATGGTTCCAGCTCCTAATCCAGGCCAACTTTCTAGTCTATAAGCTTCCCCGAAGAACAAACGGTTCACTGGAGCTCCAGTTACCATCTGGTTGTACATCAGGCGGTTGTTGCTCCCGCGTAGTGCCGCTTGCAATCCTGGGGTTTGAGGCACACACTCCGTAACCAGTTGAAGATCCATGATGTTAGGTGGATACGCGCATGGGTTTCTGTTCACGTCATACAAGGAGGATTCCTTGTAGTTTTGGTAAGTGGGATTCACGTAGACTTCCGGGAGACTATTGGCAAGAGGTGGTTCTGGGGTTTGGTTATCCCATTCCCAGAAGGGAAGTGCGAATGTGTCGTCGTTCAGAAGCTTTGCGAGGATTCGCTCGTGAAAGTAGAGGAAGAAACGGTGCCACGGAAAGAATACCCAACTGTAATGTACCTGGAATCTGCCTATGGCTTCCGGGAAGAAGAAAGCTGTGTCGCAATAAGCGCAGTGTAGCTTCGCTTGGTTCTTCCATGATCGTCCGTCTGAGTCCGGTAACGCTCGTAGCAGTTCGTATGCTTTCTGGTACTTAGCAATGTAAGCGTCGTCCAAGAGATGAGCAGGTCTTCTCGTTCGCATTGGGAGCTTTGTGTCGAACTTGTAGAAATGCTTGAAAGTCTGATTGTAAGGTGGTGGACAACAGCCTTCGAAGTTGTTGCAATTATTGAAACTGGGTATCGGAAATGGTAATCCTTGCACTGTGCTTGATCTAGAACTCATGAAACTAATTACCAACACCAAACTCAAAATGAGCGTCGCCATGCTCCTCATGATGATGATGATGATGTTACCAATACCCGAAACCGCATCGGGCATGAATTCTCCCTGATGATCCTGCTAGCTAGCAAAACTACATCAAGCTCCAAAACCACATGACGTACAGTACACACAACCACAACAATCTGAGTTTAATTATAAAGGAATTGATCACTCTAGAGCCTGTTCTAGTGTGAGCAGTTAATCGGATCAGCTCTTGAATCGTATCCAAATCTCTGCAGGCGGAGGAGGAGGAGCTGCTGCTTTTGCTGAAGAAAACCAAGAATCTTAAGCTGCAACAGGTACTAGCGTATAGATCTCAATTAGCTGATCACACTTCCGGAACACAAAAAAAAAAACTATCAACCTGATAAAATTACTTCACTGCAAAACTACTAATAAGAATCCCAGCTTTTAAAAAAAATAATGATTCAAGAGCAGCAACCCTAGTAATTGATCATGACATTGCTTGAGCATGATCAATTCACGGATCATCTGCGATCATGTGCAGCAACAAATTGTATTAATGAAAACAAGCGGAATCAAATTATGTTCATGCACTCAGATGATGAGCTTGCAACAACACTCCTTTGCTTGCTGATTTATAGCCAAAGAGAGCTAGAGGAGAATGAACTGTGAAGAAGAAGGCATGAGCAGCAACAGCAGCATGAGCAGCAGCAGCAGCAAGAGCTACAGGAGCCTGTATAATGGACCCTACAGCAGCGTTGAGATTCTGAGATTCTTGTGTTTTGTTGGTTAGGGGAGGGTGTTTAGTGTCTTTTGGTTGCAGATAGTGCTCAGTTAAAGGGTTTTTAGGGTCTGTTGTTGGGTTTAGGGTTTAGGGTTTAGGGGTCTTTTGGGGTTTTAGGGTTTAGGGTTTAGGGTTTAGGGCTCATTAAAGGGTATTTAGTGTCTTTTGGTTGACTATCAGCTGACTACACCAAATTTAGAATGGCTTTACTTTCATCAACTTTTGCCTCCAAGTTTCAAAAAGTCTTCCTTCCTCCTCAAGTTAAGTATTCCAAAGTAAAAACCTCCAAAACTCAAAGTCCTAGCATCTAATGTCAACCAGGCTAATACCCAAGCAAAGTCCACCCTTTTTCTCCACCCATGAGGTTTGAGCTCCACCACCCCCCCAACCTCACGCCACCCAAGTGTCAGTGCCTTTTCCTTAGTGAGCCAAAAGTCTTCAAATTTTCAACCCAAATTTGGGTCTAGCTACCACTACCTAGACTAAAATTCTAGAATAAATAAATAAAAAAATAATTATTAAAAAAGTGAATAAAATTAGAGGATTTTTTAAGATAAAATTAGACACACCATTTTAAGACCCCACTAACTAGTCAACAGGCAATTATGAAAATTTGCATCAGCTTGCCCGGGAGAAAAAAAAAGGCTACCCAGCTAGCTACAAACAGTGATTCCATTTTTATTTTTATTGGGGAAAAAATCATTTTTTTGGGAAAAAGATCATTTTTTTGGGGAAAAAATCATTTTTTTGGGAAAAAGATCATTTTTTTTTCGCTTTTCAACCCAAAAAAATGGGGAAATTTTTTGGGGATAATTTTGTGAAAATTGTGCATTTGACTAATATTTTCTTATATCGCAGAATTGGAAAAAAAAACTTCACACAATTGGTGAGAGGTTTAGGACCTAGGCTTTGAATTTGGATTTGGGCAGGTGCCCTTTCCTCCCTTTCATTTTGGGATGTTGCCATGGCTTTCAAGGTTGGTCCTCTCTTTGTGTTCCTCCCTTTCCTTTCCCTTCTAGTTTGGTGCTTTTTCTTGATAAAATTTGGCTTGATGTTGAATTCCCCCAATTTGCTTGGGAGTCTTCTATTAAACAAGGGGTGTGTCACATAGTGTGGCCTTGCCAATTACATTAAAAACTATCTCTAAGGCAAAAGAAGAATTATGGAAACTCAAGTATTTCACCATGCAAAAATATAATCTTCCAAAAAAATCTTCTAAAATAACCCAAAATCCTTCAAGATATTATTATAACTGTATGACTAATCTCAAGTTTCAACACAAGCCAAAATATCGATCTTTAAAAAATCCTCATATAAAAATAGACCCATTATTATTATTATTACCTAGGGGCCAAAATCCCTTAAGCTACTACTATACTCTATAATGAATCTAAACACAATATCCTTGTTGCCTTTGGTAGCCAAGGCCAACAAACATGGCTCCAGATTGATCTCCTCCCATGTGCTAGGCTATTGAAGTTAGTAAGGGGGCTATTGATGAAAGAAAAAAAAATTCCAAGCAAAAAGGAGTGTTGCATTTCATGGGTGGGAACATTAAACTTTGCGAAATATGAAATATTTTTTATGTGCCTTTTATAATAGGTTATTTCTTGTCTATGTGCAGGTATGATTATTTCTATTTTTGGGTACCATTGTAGCAATTTTTTGACAAGGAAATCATTAATTTATTTCACATTTTCTTCGGCCTTCAATTTGCTAATGATCCATGTCAAAAGGCTGACTTGAAGAAGTCCCTATTTTACATTTTTTTTGGGGGGGTTCCTTAGCAAAGCTCTTCCCACGATGTGCAATAGTAAACTACGTTGGGATAAGCACTTGGGAAAATTTGTCACATTAGTGGGGGAAATGGAGAAGAAACAAGCACAAATGGAATGTGTAAGTAAAATATCTAACAACTTGACTAGGGCATTCCCAAAGAAGGGTCAAACAAATTAGAGTGGCTTTGTGAACTCCGAGTTGCACATGTATGCCTACATGACATGAGTTAGAGCATATGTTTTTGTTAGCACGGTTGAGAAGAGGATTTCAATAAGTAAAGTGCGAAATTCTTTTGCTCTCAAAATGAAATTATGTGTTAGATTAACGATTTTTTAAAAACAATCTTTTGATGTTGCGATATCAGCTAGCATGTCAAGAAGGATTTAGCATTAAATGGTAATAAGACATGTAAAAAAACAAAAGCAATTTGTAATCATGTTTCTATTGGTTACTTGCATGTGCAAGCCTTCTAAATTTGACACCCATTATTGAAAACCCTTGTTTTTTAGACAAAACATTTAAATTAAAGAAAAGAAAAAAACCTTTGTAATGATCCCAACCCACAATTTACTATTATTATTTCATTTTGATGAAATTCCTCACCAAAAAGAAATCCATGTTTATGGTTGTTTCAAGAAGGTTATTGTTTGCTTTTAATTTTGGAAAAAGAGTCAACGAACCAACAACCGAGGATAAGGAGCCTAATTCAAAGTGAGTTCTAGATCCTTAAGTTTGCCATCATTTCCAAGCCAAGTTATTTGGTGTGCTTTCAAATGTAGTGTGAGCTCCCAAATACCAATCATGTAAGATTTTTCAAAATTTGACAACTTTTGATTGGAAACATGGAAGCTTCTTAATTTTCCAGAATTTTCAAGCTTCTTAATGAAATGTTTTCTTGAAAATACATGGACAATTGCGGCAAGTATTGACATGATCAAGAAGGGGGAGAAATGATGGCCCTTGTGCAAAGTGAGTTACATCGGGAGGGGGAGAAATGAGTGCCCTCGTGCAAAGTGAGTTACAAACTTATGTCAAGAACGATTTTTATTACTTGAGAACTTTGGATTATTTTTTTAAAACTTTGAAATTTGAGGCTTTTTAATAAAATGTTTTATAGTGAAAATATGTAAAATTATCACAAGAAATACTGATATGATCAAGAGGGTGAAATAATGACGCAATTTTTTTGATTAATTATTCTTATATACAGTAAGATGCAAAACAAGTGTGATAATAATACACATAGTAATAGTGAAATTACTTAGGGAAAAAAGGAAATGCAAGATGAAACACAAATTGTCACAAAATTCAATGTAATTTTGAAAAGTATCCCCCCAATTATTCTCTATTTTGGAATAAGAAAACCAGCTCAACCATTTTAGTATTATATCCTTCATTACCCAGCATTTCATACTGAGTTTTAATAAAATTTCATTACTTTACGGATACCACTGAAACAGGGGTTAGGGGGGTGAAAGGAGGCCCAAAGAGAGGGTGAATTTAGGGATTCCTCTAATTAATTTCATGTTTCTTCTAGAAAAAAAGTTTTTATTTTCTATATAACTTGATGAGGAAGCCTAGCATAATCTTTATGAAATTCAAACAACTAGGTATGTGAAACCAAAGTTAGGGTCCATTTTCATTATTCTTGGATGTGATTTTTTTATCATCGTAAATTAATAATGTTAAAAGTCGTTAAAAAAATAAAATTGGATGTTTTAAAATGTTTTCAGAATTTTTCTGATTATATATTCACAATATTTAATGGTAGAAACCAAAAACTTCCCTTCAATCATGAGACAATGCAAGAGGCCTCTCTAAGGAAGAAATGCATGCTCTTCACGGAAAGTGGCTTTGAAGAAATCACAAGACATGCAAAACTTTGTGTGTTGTGGTTTTATGATATTAGATTCAAGGTTTTCATGTTATGACATTGTTCCCAATCGTTGGGGAACATCGTTTTTTCGGTGCCAAACCCACCTTACACCCTCTTCTTCCATCCCCAAACAAACACATGGGATCCTATTCCACACACAATATCAGCACTTTCCGAATGAAAGAATGTGCATGTGCTGACTGTGTTGGCAGATTATGCACTTCATTTGAAATCTGCTAAGGTGGTCAATTATGCAAATTTGTGTATAGAGAAGAGGCCCCCTCTTACTTTTATGCATGGTAGTGGGTGATGGGTAGGGGAGCATATTATGGCTCCAAGGGAGCTGAGAAGCAAGCCTAATAGTGTGAACTAGAAGGCCAAGTTGGGGTCATAATATACACCTTTGTCAAGAGTTGGTATTTAGTTACGGGATTAAGTCTAGCCTAATTAGACCTAATACTAATGAACTAGGTTAATCTAGTTTAATAGTTAGATTAGCTACGAATGAGTTCCAGTGTGAACACGTTCAAGCGATGTGGTAGCACACGACACCTTAGCCCATCTCTAATTCAAAATGGTTAAGTGCCTACCTACCTAAATACTTACCATGTAATTGGCAACATGAAAGGCTACATATTATCCATAGAACCATATCCAAGCTAGATATGTGGCATGGTTCAAATTACAACCTTTGTATAATTGGAGTATGCCTTTTTTGTCCCATGACTAAGACCATGGTATTTACCATGATTATGGCATGATGTGTAAGAGATGTCATGGTCATGCCATACCATGGTAATTATCCATAGGGATCCCTTACACACGCGTGGCATCTCTTTGAATGTTACTTCTTTGAAGCATAAATAAAGTGATGGTCATGGTGATGTAAATCTAGGCAAGTGATAAGAAGCAAATGATGTAACTTTCAACCCTTGCAACCACTCGTCTTAGCACTATTCTCTCATGCATGCTTTGAAATGAATGGGTGCCCATGGAGGTACAATATATAGAGTGTGGATGAGATGACCCACATGGCCATGGGTTTTATCATAGTCTTCAATGGATCTACACAAGGTGTTTGAAGGCACTAATATTCGAATATTAGGGAGTTTCAAAACTTGGGGTGAAACTTTCGAAGTTGGGCTGAAATTTTATATTTTTTGTAAGGAATTGTTATTATACAGCTTTTTCTAATCTTGCCTTCAACAAAAGCCATGCCCTTAAAAACTTGGTTCCTTAGCCATTTTCTTTTCCTTTTCAATTGCAGGATTTCTTATTTATTTATAGGTTAATGGCGCATTTTCACTATTTTTTGACTTTTTGTGTGTATTTTGTAACTAATTTTCACCAAATAATAAGAAGGGCATATGTTAACATTTTATGGATGAGGGAAACTTCAAGGCTAATATCTATTTTAGGAAACCTTTGAAAAACTTGAAGTGCAAGCCTCTTACAAACCTCTTCTAGGAAAAGCCTCTTGCAAACCTCCTATAGGAAAAAACCAAAAATCTGTGTTGAATAATTTTGTTGTGTCAAAGGTCATGGTCCAGGTCAGCCATGGTCATACCAAGGTCAGCTCAACCATGGTCATGGGTCATCCCCTCCTTTGTTAGTCTAGAAAAACCTTCAATCCCAATTGTTCATTTTGTTCAAACAACTCGCATCAAAGGTTTACTAAAGGGCACTAAGTTTGAACTACGTGCATCAAAAGGTTGCCCTAGAAAAAGGGACATTTTGTTAGAATAACTTGTAACAATGATTTCCTAGAAAAAAGGCATGACCACAACACGAGTGTTCCTTAAACATGAAAATGAAAGTTCCTTAGACTTTGCCTTTAGACTTGCTTTCATGGTCATGCTTTGGTTTGGGGGTTGACTTCCAAAAATATCCCACTTCAAAGCACATTATCCAAATTTTTGGTTATAGATGAAGCCCATGGGTGGGGCACTCGGAGTTGGGACATTCCTAAAATAATAAAGGGCCAAGGACAAGATAGTCATTTTAGAAATCACACCACTTTACAAATTTATCCAAAATTGATGTATAAGATAATATGCATCTCCAGTGGTGCTCAGTATGTGACCTTATTAAAATAATTTTCACACCCTTCATAACTATTTTAGTTTAGTTA
Organism: Sphagnum tenellum; assembly: GCA_963921925.1. Lineage (NCBI taxonomy): Eukaryota > Viridiplantae > Streptophyta > Sphagnopsida > Sphagnales > Sphagnaceae > Sphagnum > Sphagnum tenellum. Next base: position 420,488 of record OY998143.1, on the reverse strand, counting down.
TGTACCCTTTTTGCAACTCCCCACCAAGCAAACTGAAACTGGGACAGCAAATAAGGTGTGGGAGACTACTAATAGCAAACCACCTGGACGAATCATTATGATGGGTGCAAGTGGGTGTTGAGACTACTAAATAGCAAACCACCTGGACGAATCATTATGATGGGTGCAAGTGGGTGTCGGGACTACTAATAGCAAACCACCTGAACGAATCATTATGATGGGTCAATCAGAAACACTTGAGTAGCAATCAGATCATATTTATCACATTCTTTTCAGCAGGTCACACCAACATAGGTAATTGTGTGGAGCCAAAAACCAATTTCCTCAGCCAAACTGACGACATAAGTTGGATTTTCTTGGATAGATATTATGCTTACTTCCCCAAGTGAAAGATCTTTCCCACTGGGAAGAGTAGGCATAATATTCTCTCCCTCTTTTCTAGAAGGGGGGTTTATTCACAGATATAATTTGCCCTCCCAAATGTATTACAAAATTTGTATGAGTGGTCTACAATTTAAAAACCTGTGTTTTTGGATGACCCATTTGAAGAAAAAAAAAATTCAAAGGAAATGTTTTCAATGTGTTGCTTAAACCCAAATTAGACAAATACCATGTGTTTTAGAACGTCCATGGTGTTCAGCAAACAATATGAACTATATATTTTAGATGTCCTTAGGGTTCTACAAATAATAGAGTTATATTCAAAGTCATAGTTTGATCCCAGCACAGCATTTCTTTTGCTGGAAAATTTTAGCCGATTTATAGCCAATTCCTTACCCTAAAACCTGAGCTCCTACTTATAAGCTTGGAAAAAATGGGATTTTTTATATAATTTGCACAATTAAGGTTTTGCACATGAGGCCATCTAAAGCCAATCATGCTGCTGAGCATTTCATGACTTACATTGATTTGGCGTATTTTGTTACTCACATTAATTTTGTGCATTTTGTGATTCATGTTGATTTTGCAAATTTCATTATTATGGTTGTTGGTAATTTGTGATTTGTTTTTTGTTGATTGCATAATTCTTTACTCTTCTCGTCACTAGATATGCTAAAAAAATTTCAAGCATTTCAAATCCTAGAAGGAATCAAGACTTAATTTTGCTAGAGGATTTAAGCATTGTGTTTATCACTTGTCCTAACCATGTTGCCATTAGATTTATTGAAAAAATTCAAGCATAAACAATTTTTTCTCTGATCATATGCCAATTCATGTCCTCGCTCTCGGTGTTAATTTTGGCCAAATTTTTGAAGTTGATGTTGATTGTGTCATTGTTGATCTAGTCGAAATAGAAGCTAAATTTAAAAGGCAATAAGAAATAAATAAATTGTATGAAATAAATTATCATTTAAAAAATACATGGGTTGCAAAATTATCTTGGGTAAAATCAATGGTGACTTGTGGGTGTTGATAAAAAGGTGCATCAAGTGAAAAAAAAAATTTCAACAAGATTGAAGGACACAATAAGCTTCAAATACTAAAACTAATTTGTATATAAACTCTGATGATCTGATGAGGACCAATTTAGATGAGAATGGTCCCCTCTTTTTCCCCATGAACTGCTTTCATCCTGGCTTTTAATTTGACCCCCAGTTTTGGCAAAACTGGGCCCCAACACCCCCACCCTTGGGTACTTTACAGACAACTCTAATACAATCAATATGGTTTAGACCTCCTTAATATTCTATATTTCCATCATTTGTTCTTGTAATCCAGCCATCTAAAAACCATTGTAGTAACTATAGTCAATGTAGTGCTCACCATTTTAACCATTTGTTTTAGACCCATTTTATAATCCATCCATCTAAACCCATTGTAATAACTATAGTCAATGTAGTGCTCAATATTTTTAACCACTTGTTTTAGACACATTTTATAATCCATCCATCTAAAACCATAGTAACTATAGTCAATTTGGAATTTATATTCAGAAACCAATTTAAGTGCAAACTTGTTAAATTGTTCATCAAACTGGATCAACTTGTGTATTTGTCATATGTTGTAATGACCTATGGGAGGGGAGGCACTCCATTTTGGTGAAGTGCCCCGCCCCCCACCCCCCAATCTCAGGGAAACAGGAGATGGTGGGGAATTTAATTAACACAACAGAAAAATAATGAGATTTTCTTAAAAGTAAGCAAGTCAGAAATGGCCTTGAGGAGGGAAAAATATTGGGACAATAGAGGGAAAATGGCACATAACAAAATGGGAATTATTTCTATTATTTTGGGATTTTCTTAATTTGGTACAAGTTCAATATTTTTCTTTTTTTAATTTTCTAAAAAAAAATCTCAAATAATTATGAAAATGATTGAGGTTGAGTTTGGGTTTTTTAATATTTTGTTCAATTTAATGTTTTTGACTCTTTGTATTCATGAGTCTAAAATCAACATGTTCAAGTCAATTTACTTGTGAATACTTGCAACCAATGTTGGGTAGGTTCATGTTTTAGACCTCGGGTTTTAACATGTATTGAATCTCTAGTTCTAGACCCTCTTCTTTTGGACCCAAAATTGACATCAAACCCACCCCTAAAGTTATTAGGGTGTAGGCCTTGGCAAGGTAAGGTAAAAGATAAATGGGTAATCCAGTTGAGCCTACCTTTATTTTATTCGTTATCTTACCCTATTGCCACATGTTAACGTTTACCGTTTACCTTTACCCCCACTTTTGACGGGTAATTACCTTGTGGCATTGATCATTGTTTTTATCACATGATTTCGGCCTCCAAAACAAAGTGTTCAAACTACGAATTCATCAGTTCGACAACCCCGTCGTCAAGGACCTCGTCTTCCCAATGGTCTTGCTCAATTATGATTTGATAAAAAATGGCGGCAACACCAATTGTCACACCGTCACCGAGCGCCTTTTCGCTGTCGGCCGTCACCTTGGCCTGATTCAACGATACCTTGGTCACACCTGTGTCAATACATGAACGCAAGCACATCGTCTGGATAAACACGAACAATGATAGCCACTATTTCACGGCCGTGAACTTGCATTCCACCACGCTGTTCACGCGCTTTGATTGCGTTGACGTTGCAGGCATGCCAATGTAGTCTGTTGCCATCTGGTAATGTGCAGGAAGCACGCCCTTCCACGCCATCCACCACTCCATCACATCTATAAACGACGATGATGTGACGACACCAAGGTTGAGGTACTTTTCAATTCGTTGCTAATCTCATCCCCGACATTTTGCACCTATTCGAACATGGTAGCGAAGAGCGTATCAACGTGATGAGGTCAAGGAGTCGACGCGGCAACAATGTTTGAATACCAACGCTGAATCTAAGCGCGAACCAGAGCTGTGATCTGGCCCATTGCCACAGGATTGATTGGCCTCGCTAGCTTTGGGTTTAGGTACATAACCACGATAGCCAGTTCTTGAATAAGAAGCTTCTTGTACTGTTATAGCTTTGCATTCATGCCAACCGTCATTAGGACCTGATCGATGTCCTTGAGCGTTATCTCTCCATTCTCGCAGTGCTTGATGAGATGTGTGATGGACGCGGACACCAAATCTAGAGACGTCTTGCGATTGGCTGCCAAAAATTCCATGACCTAGTAGGGTGGACGCAAGAACACGGTCACGGCAACAATGCGTTCCCATTGGTCATTAGACATCACATCGATGCCAATTTCGTCGTTGTAAAGGTTCATGATGTGATCTAGTGGAACCCTTTTATTGAAAGCATCGTTGCCCATTTTGTGGGTTAAGTTCCACCTCGTCGGACAATCTTGATGCATTGGTTCTTTGCTCGTGAAACCAGCCAGATCGATTTCACGATGATACACTTGGCGCATGGTCTTGCTACGACGAATACAAACAAGCACCTACCGGAGCTATGCATTGATGTCCTTGATTTGTACGAGTATCTTCAGAACAACTAGCAGAATAGAATCGTCGGTGCAATGAACATGATTGCATGGGCGCATCTGTTCGTATCTGACTATGACATTGATCAGCTGGAACATGTGCTTCACGGCAACAATTGCATCAAAGTTGTTGTTGCTCACGACATTCAATAGTTTAGGTAGCAGGTTCAATCCCATCCCCTTCAAATGTTCGAAAAGGGATTTAGCAACGCACACGCCAATGCCACGTCCACTCGCAACATCGATGATGGTCAGCTACAAGCTCTTTGACTTGGTTGGGATAGTGTCGATCCAATGAGCAGTCACGACATAGAACCCTTTTAGGTTGCAGTTCGACCACCCATCTAGCATCAATGAAATAATGACATTCAACGAAGAAAAAAATGCAGCCAACAAAGGCCCCGCGATTAGGTACAGCTCCACGATGTGTTTGAGGATCGTGCGCATCGATGGTGGCGAATACCCATTTGTGAGAGATTGTAGTAGTTCCTTGAATCGCGTGCCTCCTGCCACTCGCAATGAGATGTCTCCACCAATGATAAAATTAACAACAACATTCTTGTATTTGTGAACAACATGATTTGGAAAGGACACCGGTTGTAACATCGTTTATACCAAAACACCAGAACTTGGGGTGGACGACACCTTGTCGCTTCCAACCTGGGAAAGACCGTGCTTGCTTGAGAAATGGGCCTTCCAACCAGAGCAGTTGGTCTTGCTCGATAACCACTTTTTGCAATGGCTACATTAGTGCTTCCCCTTCTATGTTAAGGGCTTGCCCTCCGTCCACCCACGGGTGTGCGCCCAGGGAAATTCCCCACGGGCACGCTTGCGTTGTGGGCCAAGGCTACGAGACCAGCATCTGCCAAATCGACCACCACAACATCAGCATCAGATCCGACACCATTGTTGATGCGGTCTTCATCTCTGGCTTTGCTGCTAAAGCTTCCCATCTTCACCGCCAATCTAAGAGGAAGCTGTCCGGGATTCAGTGTAAAGTCAAGCCTTAATTCAAACTCTGTAGTCCGTACCGACTTTTGGTCTTCGGAGCTCGAATGCAAAAACTAAGCCACTGAGGTGCTTCTGCACTGGCCACTAGTGATGAATAGGTACGGGTAATTAACGGGTGATTGACGGGTAACCCTGACCAGTTACCTTTACCCTACCTTCTACCTTACCCCATTGCCTACCTTAATGATTTACCCTAGAACTTTACCTTTTTACCGGGTAGAAAAGGTAAATTACCTTACCTTGCCGAGGCTTATTAAGGTGTTCAACTTATCTAAACTTATTAGGGTGACAACTGACCTAAATTGCTTGAAGGTGTCCTTAGCAAAGTCATGTCTAATTATAAAACAAAACAACTACCATAGTACATTGGCCATTTCAACACATGTTTGTCGAATAATTAATTAATTTTGAAACATTCATTTGTCAAATGGAATATTTTAAGATATTCATCATTTTTTTATTTGGAAGAAATAAAATTTGAAATTTTGAACATTTTTGAAAATAATATGATTAGTGTTGAATTGGCCAAGGTACTAAGGTAATATGTTCACCATCATCTTTGCACATTAACAAAATGAGCTCCAATTCATATATGAAGGAAGGCTATGTGGGTAAAATTTATTCACATGTGGGTAAAATTCATGATATTACAAAATGGTTGTTGGTTCAATTTAGAGTGATTAATTTGGTTGTGTCAATGTTTACCATACAACATTCAATAAAAAAATTTGATCTAAAAATTAGAATTTGATCATATTCAATCATGTTGTTATTGGTTTTCTAGGTGTTTTTCTTTTATAGATTCAAATGTGTGTATTATATTTATTCCTTACATCACAAACTTAGCATTTCATAACTTAATAATGAAAATTGTAAGAAATTTCTTCATTCATAATTCGTATTTTTCATACATTAATATCGTGCATTGAAAACACATTTGACACAAAAAATTATAGGAAAATGCAAAATTCATATGACATTCATTCATTCATTCATTCATAAGTTTGTATTTTATATATTAACACATTTAGTCCTATGTCAAATGTGCTTTCAATGCATAATATTTGTGTGTAAAATTTACAAATTTAGAGTTAGGTCCTAAGGAGAGGGTGTTACTAAAATTAGGGATTGCATGAGGTGGGGCCAAACATAACCCTCGTTTTGATATTGTGTAATATTTTGTTGACGATTAAAATAAACCAAAATATTATGATAAAAAACATGTGTGCTTAAAGTAGTAAGGAGCATAGGGAAGGCAGAAATGAAAATATTGTCAAGATTTGTTTACTCTTGATGACATTGTAACCATTACATGGTAATGTTGATAATTTAGAATTTAAGATCATCCATGTAGATTTGCCAATTTGTTCATTTTTCATTAGAAGGCTAAGGCTTCATTGCTACCACACATGAACACATTTTGCATCTAATTGCACTATCATTATTGGGATGGACTTTCCATCATGGAATACGGTTATTGTATTAATTCAAAGTTTTTATTTTGTCCCACAATGACTTCATAAAGTGTGAAAGGTGAATCAAGTCATGGCAAAAGGAGCCAACAATAATGTCCTAAATCACATTGTGATAATATGTGAACATATTGCTTAAATAATGATTAGATAGCTTTTTAACACCATTTCATTATGTTTTCTATGTTTATTAAACATTAGTTGTGGGCTTAAAAATATGTTGAAAACTATTATATATTTATTGAATTACTATCAAACTTATTTAATGTTGTCCATTAATATATTTAATAGGTGGGCATACAAACAAAATGCACAATTTCAATATTAACATGTTAAAACAACATTATTTATGTTAACATTGGCTCCCTTTTGCCATGATTTGACTTAGGAATTTCCCAATGTTTTTGTTGGATGTAGCTTGTTTGACACATATGAAAAATGTGGTAGAAGAAAATATTGCATGAAATGATTACTTTTGTTTGTGGCTCAAAAAGTTCTACTACAATGAACAAATAGAACATTGTCACCATTATTTTTATGCTTGATTTTGGTCAAGTTTCAATTATGATGTAATTTTGAAGTATGATTTTTCACAAAGTATAAATGCATGCACCCCACATTATTGTTCTTATGGAGGTAAATGTTAAATGCATGTGTTCCAACACAAATGCACTTGAAAGTCAAGGCCAGTACATTCATGAACAAACAATTGACAATGAATAAGATTCATTATATTTATTGGAGGCAATTTGGTTCATGTACATGCAAAATGTGGCAATTAATATATGGGGCAAAATGATTTTTTTTCCCAATCCCCAAGTTGAAACCTATCTTAATCCACCCATATTCAAACACATTCAAATACCACTATATTACACATAATCATGTTTACACCATGTATATGTCCACCTTTAAGTGTAGCCACTCATGGACCACATTCTAATGTCCTTGGGGACATTGGACATCACTAATGCACCATTTAACCTTCATGATATATTGAAGTTCAACACAATGAACCAATGCATTAGACCAAAAGTTCCACTCGACCAATAATTGAAAGCCAATAATTCCACCAAGTTAATCCATTAGATCAACAATTCTAGTACACCAACACTTTCACTAAGCAAATCCATTAAACCAATAATTTCACTAAGCCAACAATTTTATCAAACCAATCCATTAAATTTCACTATAGTTAATATATGGTGCATCAGGAAAAGTCTCAATCCACCAAACTTCATTAGATGTCACAACCCTAGCTTTAGGCTTCTGACCAAAGCAAGGGCTTGCAAAGGTATGGACCAAAAATGAAGCTTACGAGTTGCATTTCGTGTTCTTTGGAGTGTAATGAATGACCCCCACACCCTAAATGAGCTCCCACTTTGGGAATTGCAGTCTTGATGGACTCCTGAATCTTCAAAAGGCGATTGCAGGGGTCAAAACTCATTGAAGTCAAACGTTTCTTATACCATTGAAAATTTCTTAGAACGTAAATGTTTAAAATGGGTTTTATCCAAGAGTTTGGGGGTGTGTCACAAGATTCCACCACACATAATTTTATAGGATTCATTTTGGTATAAATAGTGAATATTTGGTGTCCTAAGTGGTCAAAAGTGGAGTTTGGTGGAACATGTTAATGCATGGTGGAATCTCAACAAGATTTTTCCTAAACATTTTAGTTCATTAACACTTCCATTGAAAATTTCTTACAAATTTGGTGGACTTAGCCCAATTTGAATGGAACTTGGGTGGAATGTTCAATGGATTGGGGACATGTTATATAGTGTTGTAAATGATGGCCATCACGTATACACCATTCTTGTTTTTAGGATAAGCAATTTCATGTCAAACCATGCTTATATGTGGTTTGCCACTCATACAAAAGTTGGGTTAATTTATTTGTCATTAATTCAAAATGTTATCAAGGACCTTAAGGATTAAAAATACATGATTCTTAATACATATTAACTACTTAAAACAACTTCATCAGATGCACCACATTTAAATTCCATATATTAGGTAAATTTATCGTTCAAATATAGGGTTGAAACATAGGTTGAAATACAGAACTTAACACAAAAAACCACAAAACTAATGCATTAACATTAGTAGACAAGGGGCCCTAATAAAAAATTTAACACCAAAATTTTGGTGTTAAAAGGAGTTTCCTGCTAAGTTTTTTCTTTGTAGCATTGAGCATTCACTACTATTCAATATCACATTTTTTAAAAATATTTTATAACTATTAAGGTATTAAATAAAATTTTCATACTTTATGACATTTAAGGTATTAAATAGTTTTCTTTGAAAAATTATCACACTTTCAAATCATAACAGAACATATTGCCATTTTCAAGTTTATTTTTTTATATTATAAGCTACAACTTCTCTTTAAACAACAAACCTATTGCATCACATCTACATGTTGTAAAAGACTGATGAACCTTTTAAAAACCTTAAATTTTGATAACAACAAAATTGAAAAAATACAAAAATTGGAATGTTTTTTAATGTGTTTAATGGTACCCTATTACTTCTTTTTAAATGAGGATGAAATAAATTGTATTTATGAAAACTTAGGGGCCCTTTATGAAAGTAGTGTTATTAAGTGAAGTTGTTAAAACAAATTTTGATATTGAAAGATTTTTATACTTATTTTAGATTTTCAATATCCATATTATTCAATAAGCACAACTTATCATAATTCACATACCAATTAAACACACTACTCCAATTTCACAGAATCTGAAACATTGGAATCCAGATGAAGAATATGGATCATACCTGCATATTCTGGCTGAGAACACTCATAAAAAATGTCAACAAAAGCCTTTGAAATCTTGGGTTGAAATCTAGATCCAACAAATTAAGAGAGAAGAAATTAGAAGTACAATGAAGCTCAAAAAATGATACAGGGTATATGCATTTGGTGATGCTAAGGTATTCACCTGGAAAGCCAAAATAATCATGAAGAAATGCAGTAGACAAGGGCAGACTAATGCATGGTCATACTTGCCAGCTGCTTCTGCCAAAAGAGAAACTCTCAGCTATATTAAGCTTCACAGATTCTTCCAGGGTTATCCACTGCAAAAAGAAAGACTGGAACCATTGTGGGGATTGAATTCCCTTTGAAAACTGACCAGTGATATTGGATGCAGAGTCCAGCTTCAGATGCTCATCAGATGTGTATTCACAACCATTACTCCCAGAATGACAAAAGAATCTCTCTAGTGGTCTTCCAAGTGCTGTTCCTCCAGTTCTTGTATCAGATCTGGTAACAATAACAAACTTCAAAGGTACACTGATGGCTACTGGCGGGATTGATGAACTGTCCAGCACAGCCGTTTGCACCACCTGCAAAAAAAAAAGTTAAAACTCATTTCAACCCAGCCTTAATTGTAAACATCTAACACACTGACATTACAGTTTTTACATCTCTGCATCAGGAACTATGGAGTATTAAGTCTTGAATGCTAAAAAGGAAAAATCTATCTATTCCACAGAGCAACATTAGCTCAAATCTTTCCAGTACATTGAATATAGAGAGAGATAGATGACTTTGACACTTACAAGGAGGAATGCAATTAGTGATCATAAGGATACACCACTCATGATATTGTTTGGCTTGCAAAAATACTTTCAACTTCCCACATGGAAGGTTGTTCCACAAATGTTGAAAGCTCCCTTCTGTAAAAAGATCCATTCCAGTCCAAGCCAATCTTGGAACCTACAACCTGATACCTGCACCAGAACATGACACTCCTACCTCACATGTAAAATCTGTAATCCCTGCAGTACTCCTCAAGGATCTCACAAGAATCCATGTGCTATTTCCAGGCTTTTGAGAAGGACTTGGAACCACAGCATTGTCTGTCAAAGATGTCAGGAGACCTGATTGCAAATGAGCCCCTGGTGAGGTCAAGTATCATAGTAGTGAACTGCAATAAATAAACCACTTATAACACCATAGCTTTCAAAATGTGTTCACTCAGATGATGATAGGAACAACTAGAGGAGTATTTAGACCTGACCATACACCTTACATCAAGAAAGTGAATGGTGCCACAACAAATTGCCATGATCATCTTATCCTGAAGCCAAGCAAACCTCATTTTCCCATACCACTCAAGTTCACCAAGCTCAATTGACAGGGGAATAAGGGTCTTGAGGGACCAGTTTACAGGTTTATGTTTAGGGTCAATAGCTCAGAATTGGAAAATATGTAGGGATGTGAGAAACTTGTGGAAAACAGTCCAGAAAGATGGCTCAAGTTGCCATCTGAATTGGAAGCAGCCCTTGGCTCCCACCTTCTTCCAAAACTGATGGCAATGAAAAACCCTGGCTGCATTGCTGAAGGATGGAAAAACACATATGACATTGACCACCAAATTCCCTACAAGGATGGCATGATTCTAGTTTTCCCCTACTGCTTGCCTAAATCTTTGGATTGACTTCTCTAACTGGGAACAGATACCCTCACTTTCTGGTTGATGTATTTGGGTGTTAAAATGGTTTCAGATACCTAATAAGGATTGGAAATGGCATAATTTGAGTCAGTTTCTAGCATTGACCTCTGGATCAGGAGAATCTATGAATTAGCTGTCCTGAAAGTCCCCAGGAAGACATTGGGTCACATTTGCCCACATGATTTCGTTTGTCTCTTGGGTTGCCAGGAGTTGGGATATCAATAAGGTTAAAAGTTAGTTTGCATTGTGTCTACGCATAAACCTCTATTTGCAAATGGAAGAGAACAACCACAATTGTCAACAGAGTGTGCAGGAGCTGTGAAACATGCGAGGCTTTGAATGTTAGTGTCCCAAGTGAGTACCAAATATTGGTGTGCAAACTCTGCACTGATCTGCGTATGACTACACCTTTGGTTTTGGAATGGTAATTGTTGACTCTGCAGTTTCCAATATGACCAAAGAATCGTGTACCATGCAGTGATACGCACCTGACTAAACATCTTCAATTTCATCCTCTTCTTCCAATGAAGTCTCTAATGGTAGCATATCAAAAGTGCTGCATGACTTCGCACCCATGAAATCTCTATTTAGGCAGCTTGAGTCAAAAGCGACTAAATTCTTTTGTGGCCGATATGTAACTCCTTCACCGTTGAACTGCAACCCACAAAAAGAAATTCTCAGTTAATTACACCATTGAAAACATAAAAAATAAAGGAGAAAGGACAGTGGAATTTTACGTACTTGGTAATGGTCACCTGGTTGCTCTGTGGCTGCAAAAAAATTCCTCTGTGAACCTGAAGACCAAGCTTGAGCTCTAATTTCCATCTTCTTCTCAGCAAGGTGATATTCAACCTGCCTGAGTGCTGGGGCTCGCAGAGATTGCCACTTGCGTGGAGCAGGGTGCATGTTTGCAAACAGAACTCCACGCGCAGCTACAGAGTCTGCTGCCATTGCTGCAATGTGGGAAGGATTCACATCGTCTGAGTCCATAGAAAACTGATATGAGGAGCTCCGCAGGCGCCAGTTTCCTGGAGCCTTGAGCAACATATCGGCATCACTCAGATAGCCCTCAATTGCTGCAACATCATCGATTGCATCCTCATCTACAAACTGCAAAACGTTTTCATGAAGGAAGGCCAATATACTGGAAGTCTCTGTGCGAGCTTTGGAGAGAATCATCTCAGGAACTTCCATATTCAGAGGAGGCCTCCTGAATCTTTCTCCAAGCTCCATGATAGTCCCTTCACCTTCAGCACAAGCTTGCACTGGGTGTCTTTTATTGTACAAGAACTTTCCAAGAGCATGATAGAGAGAAAGGATGCCATCTCGACCAGCAATCGAACAAGAGCTACTCTTCTTCCGGACCAAGCTCCTGGTGTACAAGGAACCATATTCTTCACAAGTAGTAACCTCTTGTTTACATGATATCCTTCGCACCTTTTGTTGACCCTGGTGGGGGCCATCCTGCTCCAAACCCAGGCAAAGAAACTGGAGTGATAGAATGGCATTTCGAACATCTCCCCCACAGCTATCAGCAATCGCCTCTACTAAATCTGCTGGGACGCGGCATTGCTCTACAACAGCAATCTTCACAAGAAGCTTCTTTATAACATTTGCAGTAATTGGATTAAATGCAATTTTGGTGGCACCCGCAGCTTCCAGAACTCGCTGGATTTCCACAAGCCGCCCTTGTTGCCTCCCGTCTCCTTCAGCTGTCTCAGCCATGTCTGTCATCAACAAAACTGTAATGAAATTGACAGATAGTGCAAGGGTTTGCAATGACCTGCACAGTTGCTGTTGCCGTTCTCTGTCATTGGCCACAGGTAGGTCATCGATGACAAGAAGCTTGACAACTTTGGTTTGACTATGGCTGCTCTGCTGCCACTGCGACGGGTCCGTCTTCTTCTTCTCCGAAAAAGAAGAAACCGGTGTGGACACAACAGGCAGCAACGGAAACTTGCGAGCGTTTTCCAAGAAAGACTGGAACTCATCCAGCTTCGACATGTAGGGCACACTGGAACCGGAAGAAACCTGATGCTTGATATGCTCTTGCCACAGTGTCGGAGTGGGAGTTTTCCACTCGAGGATCTCCAGAGTCAGAGCTTTTGCCAGCACGCGAATAACAGCTGTCTTGCCCACTCCTGCCGGTCCTGTAAGTATCAACATTCGGTTGCTGCGACGATTTCCGAGAGTCTGACAAGGAAGTACTTGTCCCTCCAGCCATGATCGCACTTCAGCAATCTTCTTACTGTGTACAGCCAAATCGCCAACACTGTGCGGAGAGTATTTCTCCGTCCAGAGCAATGACTCCGAAACCGCTACGCACTCTTCCCCTTCAACCTTCGCCTCCGTCGCACTAGACCTACTGCTACCACTCTGAAAATCTGCCGAGGCAACATCGCTTGGTTTGAGAAATGGCAACAATCCTCTCCGTTGCTTGGCATTCAAGCCCTTCTTGCTTCTACTATTTGCCCGCAACGAAGACGCTTGTACAGCACAGGATGATCGTGTTCTATCATTGCTGTTCGATTTCCGATTTTCCTGTCCAGAATTCTCAGCTTTCAAAGACGTGTAATCTTCTTCTACTAGGGGACGAAAGGAAGGAACCTTGAAAAAAGAAGAAGAAGAAGCAGGAATTTTTTTCGCAAAAACTGGCTGCTCGTCTTCATCGTCCGACACGACAACCTTACACTTCTTGCGCTTCGCCATGCCTTCTCCCGCACTGCTCGCCCTGCACATCCCCGCACCTCCAAAGCTCCATCGCCCGCCCGACCTGACCTGCGCACAGCCGAGAGAGAGAGAGAGAGCGCGCGCGCGACGCGAAACGATGGTGAGGAGGTCTACGCCCCTCTACACAGGTAATTGTGAAGACGATGAAATAGGTCTACGGCCTTCTGATTATTAACTAGTGAGCATGCCTTCACGGATGAAAATAGTGTTAATGCTTCCTCATATCATTCATATGCAACAATGACTACTTTCACAAATGCCCCTTTTGGCTTCATACAACATTCCTTAAGTTGTGTGTTTGTTGGCCTTGCCTTGGTAGGCAAGGATATTGTGTTTAGATTGATTATGGAGTATAGTAGCTTAAGGGATTTTGGCCCCTAGGTAGTAATAGGTCTATTTTTATACTAGGATTTTTTGAAAGATGATATTTTGGCTTGTGTTGAAACTTGAGATTAGTTATAGAGTTTTGATATCTTGAAGGATTTTGGACATTCCTCTATTTTGAGGTGTAGTCTGTAGCCCTTTCTTTGGGTAGATTTATTACCTTTTGAGTGATGCATAGAGAGAGATACATGACTAGAAAACAACACATTCACAAAAATAACAAGCAGCTCATCCTGTGATCACCTTGCCTCTTATGGCAAGTTCAAATCCTAAACCCTAAACATTTAAATGGTAAATGTTCCTTGAAGCTCTCAAACATTGAACTCACAGTTCACAGTAACATCTGGTGAACATTCCTCAAAATGCGGGACCAGATGAGAACTACACCATTTGATAATCTCTCCCTTACAAGGCGAGCCAATAAACTCTCTCTCTCTCTCTCTTCTTGTAGATAGATTCCACAAATTGAACAGTTTGCAGTAAGGCACACTGGAACATTCCTCAAAAGTTGGGATCAAATCAATACCACATCATTCTGTAGTCTCTGAATTACAGGCTGAGTCAACAAACAATGGTCAGCAAACCGTGACACCATGGGCCAACGAAACCAATGAATATTGGACTTTGGATTGATGGCTCTCTTCCCCATGGATCCAATGGGCACATGTGTTTGGGTGATTTAAGCAGTTCAGAAATCTATTTGCAAAGCCATTCAAGAGTGTATCTCAAGATCTGCAAGTGATTTGCACAAACTAAGGCTCTTGAACGATCAACGCATTAGTATAATTGGAGCTTTACACTAGAGACAAAAAATTTGAAGGAGATGATCTGTTACGAGCCAGGTGTAGCAGCAGCAGCAGCAGGCACTTCCCCAGCAGAAGGTGCCAATTCATTTCGACTGAAACGGCCCTCATCATAGAAGCTAGCTCGCACTACACGACCTCCAAAGAAACGGCCATCCAAGTCCACCAGTGCTTTAGTTGCTTGCTCAGGCCTCTCGAACTGCACAAAGATTCGTACTGCCTCTGTTACTGGGAAGTCAGGTTCAGTGATTTCAAAAATAAGTACCCGTGTCACCGTTCCATACTTGGTGCATTCTGATGCAACTTCATCCTCAAGATCTGAATCAACTTCCCCAGGCCCCACCTGCACAGGCAATTTTTGCAAACAATCAAATTGCAAGCTCAGCACATCATAATGAGTTTTGTAACTGGCTTCTGAAGTGCAAAACTAGGGGGGCATCATTACTGTCTCATTAAAACATGTTTGTTGTCTACACAGAAAGCTCGTCCTGTTGAAAATAAAAGACTGTAAGATCTATTATGAGGTGAACAAAATGGTGAAGCAAAATGGCAAAGCAAAATGGTTCAATGCAAGTTCTTCAAATGTAAGTCCCTTAACTTCAGCTCCAAGTAGAAGAATCAAGAGGTAAGGACCAAATCAAACATGTCATGACAAAAGTCTTCGTGCACATTCTATGGAGCAATTGCATTTGTTACCAGCTATCTAGTTGCATAGCAAAAATCAACTTGCACATATGTTAACTTCCAACCTTAAAGCCAAGAATATATTGCATATCTATGAGAATATATTTGCAGAAACATCTCAAAAACAGCACTCTCAAGATAATATGACAAGGAGTGCAGTCATAACCTCGTAAGAGTCACTCACAAAGTGTCAGACTATCATCACCTTCACCATGAACAGCTGTGATAAGGTGCCATGACTACGCACTTAACTTCATCCCAATGGTGGATATAAATCATATATGTAACTTGGCAGGATCCGTGGAGATTGCATCTCCCTTCTGTTACTGGCTATGTAGCCACATAGCAAAAATGATCTCACACATACCTTGACTTTCAACACTAAACCAAAGACTGCATTGCAATATCTTCATCAGTAGACTTCAACAAAAACCTTCCTCGAACCCAGAAATGTAATTTCTACCCAGAATTGTATTTCTCATCCACAGTTGCCACAATTCATGAGAAACCAGCAACATTTGAGCTCCCAGTTCATTCTGCACAATCCATCTTCGAGCTGCATTTTGCAAGATCCATCTTGCAGATGCATTTGAGATTTCATGAAGAATCACCGCAATATGCTTCTTGATGATACCTAGTGCGGTTCATTCTCAGATTCCTCTCAAACTCCCAGATTCTTCATTGCCTGGAGACTTGAGCTTGCATTCCAAACACTGTTTCTATTAGAGAGATGGTCAAGAGACTAGTATTGAGTAGAAAAGGTGCAAGAAACTCAAATACCATATTGCGGAGCAAAACAACCCGCGTGGGAGGACTGGAGATGGAGACACCCTGCTTTGGAATTTGTTTCTTTTCCATGGCCATAGAAGCAGGAGCAGGAGCAGCAGTGGCAGCAGTAGCAGCAGCAGCTGCTGCTGCTGCTGCAGCATTGACAATCACTCCGGCACGCTTGTCTGTCTTGCGAGCCATAAGAGGCACAGTGATGCCTTGCTCCTGCTTGCCTAAACCTTGGCCCTCCTTCCAACCCATTCGTGCCATCATCCTTTGAGCTGCTGTCATTGAGCTCTGCTTGCTAATGCTGAATCCCTCGCTGGTACGAGGAGGTGGTGATGGTGACCTCGTTCTAGCAGGATTAGGGTTGCCGGTGCTGTTGTTGTTGGCTT